>CM045761.1:35193892-36393892 GCA_025200525.1 Camellia lanceoleosa
GCATTTAGCCTACTTACAGTAGCAAAAAACAACCGTTTTTGAGACAAAGCGGATATGCAATGTTTATTTCCAAGTTAGGCGATCTAGTCTATACTTTTTGTTGTTATGCGCATCACATAGTAATTCTAGGCTAATAATTGGAATAAGAGCATAAAGTTTTCAAAAAGCGGATATCACGGTTAGTAAGGCGGTTTTAGGATGGCGAAAGGGGGGTGCTCATAAATGACCTTCCGTCGTACCAGCTCGAGCCAAGACCACTTTGGTGATAGCCGGACATGTGGCCTTGACATAAATAGTCGAGAGTTCTAAATTTCCCAATAATAAAATATTTAGGTGGCGACTCTGTAATCGCTTAAGCGATCCATGTTTGGCACTACTTTTTCAAAAATCTGTTTTCTCGAAGCGATTTGCGGATTTGGACTCTTTGGTTGATTTAGAACCATGACACAAAATTGAGTCAGCCCATTGGCGCGAGGTCCCGCGGGACGTGCTACCTGAAGGTTTGATTCATTTTGCTTTAATTTATGTTGCATTGCTTTATTTCATTGCATGATCATAAATTATTTTCCTTCATGTGATTTGTTTTTACACTGAACAATCTTTGGTTTGATTCTTTGCAAAGGGATACGTGGGTGTCACGACCCAAACTGTCCTATAGGTTTAGTGTGCAACCGGGATAATTCTTGCATTACCGAGAACCTCATGATAGATTAACATATAGATAGAAGTGCGGAAGCAAATATACAAAATAGACAAAGGTCGATGAGATTTGTGATGACATACATGGAGCAGAAAAGCGAAACTTTTATAAAATCACGGCCGAAGTCAACACACATAATATATACATAACACACTAAAGGCGTACATGACAAAAATCTGCCCACAACTAAACAACAAGCATAGTCTATCTGATTACAAAAGCGACCATGAAACCAAACTTAGAGTGGGAACCTCCTTGGGAGGTGCAAGGTTGTTGACAAAAAGCTGAAAGCGTGGCGTCAACTCGTACTGATTACACTGGCTCACCTCGTACATAATATAAGCGTTGGCGGAAGCCTAGTGAACAATACGAATAAAGGGTTTTAATGAATGAAATCCATCTGATTAGAAATCATAAATCGATTCAAGTTCATAGTCATGTTCGGATCATATCTGAATTGTAAGTCATGTAATCATCGTGGTACATCCATTAAGCGTTATGGGCGGATCACGAGAATAGATCTGGCGAGAATATGTGGTGGTTATGAATAACTAGTTCCATAAAAGAACCTCGGATCCAGATGTAGAGAGAATAAACATCTTTGAGCCACATGATGGAGTCTCACGAATGCGAGTAGGAGAACATATTAAGTTCCATAATGGAACCTTCGATCTGGGTAACGACTAACATATATCACATAATGCTATGGATGCCACGAATATATGTCGAGAAATTGGACAATTATTCATTATGCGAGAACATAACATTTCAAAAACAAATCTTATTTCATCATAAATAAAATAAATAAAGTTGAACATAGCTTTACTATGTTATTACTCCTGATTACCCGGTGTAGTGACGAGTAGACTAATTAACGGTTTATGGCGTAACCTACATGAACATATAACAAGCACACTTGAAACACACGTTCAAAAGCACATAACTTACTTTATTTGTTCTTAGTGTGTTTCTAGCCTTTAATCTCATTATAGAGTCTTAATCATGGCCTAGGAATGCCTAGGATGGAAAGAGGACACAAAATGCACTAGAAACTTTTCTCAAATTTTGCTAAAAATAGGGTCCACTTCGGCGTGCTTTCCCCTTCGGCGGACATGCGAGATGTGAAAGTTAGCTCGGCGTGTATTCTTTCGGCGGACTGCAAATTTTAACAAAAGTCTTTGGATGCATGAATTTCACGCTCGGCGGATGCTCGACCTCCACTCAGCCGTGAGACCAGGACCTCCTTTCGAGTGTGAAATTTCTCGCTTTCGGCGGGTATCGCTATATGAACTTACGGGTATATGCATTTCACGCTCGAGCGTGACTCTCGTCGCTCGGCGAAGTGCCGTACTCGAAGTGCTCACTTTCGGCGTGAAATCCCTCGCTCAAGCATGGATCAAATTTCTAGAATTTCAGTTGATCTTCAAGTTCAAACTCAAGCATTAAAGCATCAAACTTCATTTTACGGGCCAAAACTTAAGAACACTTAGATACTTATAAAACAACATGTTTAAGGATCATTTCAAGGAATCATGGCCCAATGACATGCCAATTATTACAAAATTCAACTTAAATTAGGGAATAATCCAAGAACATGACATGCATGAAATTCTTTGAACCAAAAGCTTATCAAAAATATGATCAAATGCCATAAAACAATTTGAAACTTAATGTTCTCCTTAAATTGAAGTGAATTTTAAACATGCATGGAAGAATTTCCTAACAACATGTTCTCAATGTATTGAAATGTACATGCATGCATGAATTCATCCTTAATTCCATCATTTAGCCCAATTCTCATGCTAATTCACCTATTACAATTGATTTCATGCATCAATCAACTAATTACAAAGCTAAAGACTAATATTCTTACCTAAGGTTCTCAACTCCTTATTGTCAAAGACATTCTTGAGTAATTATTCAAGGTCTCCTAGCAATTTCTTCTACCTTCAAGCCTGATCTCAATTTCCACCTCTCTCTCTCTCTCTCTCCCACGTTTGTGTGTGTGTGGAGTCTTAAAATGTGATGACTATTCAAGAAAAGGGTGAGTGGAGCATGTAGGGAGCTTATCAGAACTCACTTGGTAGCTATTAATTAAAACAAACTAAATGTGCATTAAATTAATCTAATTTAATCGTTTTAAATCGAATTTCAATTAAATTTACCATAAAATTTTATAAATCCCCCATAACACACATATCAAATCAATTTAATTAGGATGCCATTAAGGCCTTCAATTTCACCCAAAACTAAAACATGAACATATCTTTTTCTGACAAGCAGATGTAACACATTAGCATAAAGCACACTTGCAAATTAATTCAAAATTTCTCTTTAATTATTGATTAAGCATGATTAAGCATGGATTCGTTAATTAGGGATGGGGTTTATTCTTGTCTTCCCCCTTAAAGAGTTTGGTCCTCCAAACTCGAATTACTAGATGCGGAACAACATTGGGTCCAATAGGAACAAACCGAATATCTCTTCATCATGTCTTGTTTGGTTTCCCATGTAGCATAAGTTCCTCCATGATTACGCCCAATCCACCTTTACTAGCGGAATTTCTTTATTTCTTAATCTTTTGATCTGGCGGTTCCACGATCTGAGCAGGTCTTTCTTACGTAAGTATAGTCATCTTTCAAAAGCACATGTGTTGGTTCAATGACATGAAGTGGGTCCCTCAAATATTCTCGAAGCATCGTCGTGAAATACATTGTGCATATGCTCCATTACGGAGGTAGAGGCTACGATCGTTCTGGGTTGATCTTTTCAAAATTTCATATGGCCCAACATACCTTGGCGCCAATTTTCCCTTAACACCAAACCGTGTTTATCTCTTCATAGGAGTCACCTTTATGAACACATGGTACCCAACTTTGTATTCTCTATCTCTTCTTCGGATATCAGCATAACTCTTTTGGGCTACGTGTAGTTTTCAAACCTTTGTTGGATCGGTTTCACTTTCTCTATTGTTTCTGCACAAGTTCCGAGCCCCAACAAGGGCCTATCACCTACTTTAGCCCAACATATCGAGATCGGCATTTTCTTCCATACAAAACTTCGTAAGGAGCCATTCTAATGCTAGAATGGTATGTTGTTAATATCTGAACTCGGCCAATGGTAAATAGGTTTCCCAATGTCCTTGGAAATCTAATACACATTACGAGCATATCTTCCAAAGTTTGGTTCGTCCTTTCGGTTTGTCCATCCGTCGAGGGTGATAGGCATTACTCAACCTTAGTTCGGTTCCCAAAGCACATTGCAAACTACGCTAGAATCTTGACACAAACTTTGAGTCCCTCTTAGATACAATAGATCTGGGTACTCCATGCAATCTCATAATCTTAGTCATATAAATATTTGCCAATTTGTGCATTGTAAATAGATTTAACGGTGGGAAATGTCTGAGACTTAGTTAAATGGTCTACAATAACCCAAATAGAATCCATACCTCGAGTAAGCGAGGCAATCCCAAAATAAGTCCATGGTAATATGTTCCCATTTCCATTTTGGTATTGAGGCGGTGTAACAAACCAACAGTCGATGTTAAGCTTTAACTTGTTGGCGGTGTAAACATTTAGCCACAAAATCCGCAATGTCCTTTTTCATTCCGGCCACCAGAAGTTTCGTTTCAAATCATGATATATTTTTGTGTTCCCCGGATGCATGGCAAACTTAGTGTTGTGTGCTTCGGTCATAACAAGCCTTCTCAAGTCATAACAATCAGGTACACAAAGACGATTCTAAAACTTGATCGTTGTTCTCAAACCACGAATCGGCCTCGATTTTGAATCAAGTTCTTCTACAACCTTCTACAACCTTTTTCAAGTATTGACCTTCAAGTTGCTTTTCTTTGATCTCTTCAACAATTGTAGGTTGGCGGAAATGGCTAAATCCCACATTGCTCTCGCCAAAACAATTTCTATCCATTCTTTTCCGGATCATCTAGAAATTCTTTTTGGTGGATAGCAAACATGACAAGTTCCCATTCGATTTTCGGCTCAAAGCGTCAACTTCTGATTAGCTTTTCCCGGATGATATAGAATTTGCAAATCATAATCCTTGATCAATTCGACCATCTCTTTTGTCTCATATTCGTTCTTTACGGTGAAGAAATATTTGAGGCTTTTGTGGTCGTATACACTTCACAAGTTGCTCTATCACGGATAATGTTGCGAATTTTCAAGGCCAACACCACATTTGCCAATTCAAGATCACGTGTTGGGTAATTCTTCTCGTGTGGGCCGAAGTTCTGAGAGGCATAAGTAATTACTTTCCCATTGCATTAGCACACAACCCAAGCCTTTGTAGGAAGCATCCTTTGTAAATCTGAAATCCATTGGTATCATTAGGCAAAGTCAAGATTAGTGCGATCACTAATCGGTCTTCAACTCTTGAAAAGTGACTCTCGTTGCTCATTTCAATTAACTGGCATATTCTTCTTAGTTAACTGGGACAATGGCATGGCAAGCTACGAAAAGTTTTTCACAAATCTCCTGGAGTAAGCTGCAACTCGCAGAAAACTTCTAATCACCGTCACATTTGTCGGTTTGGCGATCCACGATAGCTTCAATCTTGAGAGTCATGAAATACCATCACGTGATTACATGCCCCAAAAATGTTACATTGATAAGCCAAAATTCACTTTTGGATAATTTAGCATATAATTTCTTTTCTCTCAAGGTTTGTAGAGCAGTTCTCAAATAATTTCATGATCTTCCCTATACGGAATAAATCAAAATATCGTCAATAAACACAACCACAAATTCATCCATAAATGGTTTAAACACTCTGTTCATGAGGTTCATAAAGGCAGCAGGTGCATTAGTCACCCCAAACGGCATTACTGAAAATTCATAATGTTTATATCTAGTTACGAATCTGGTTTTCTCTATGTCTTATGCCTTAACCTTTAGCGATGGTACCCGGATCGGAGGTCAATCTTAGAAAACACTTGGGCTCCCTGGAGTTGATCAAACAAATCATTTATTCGGGGTAAAGGGTATTTGTTCTTGATGGTTACTTTGTTCAATTCCCGATAATCTATACATAACCTCAAGGATCCATCATTCTTTTTGACAAACACGACTGGAGCACCCCAAGGTGAAGTGCTCGGGTGAATGAATTTCTTGTTTAATAGTTCTTGAAGGTGTGTTTTCAATTCTTTCAATTCTGAAGTTGACGATGCATGAGGGTCTTAGAAATAGGTTGTGTTCCCAAAATTACCTCAATAGTGAATTCAATTTCCGTATCAACTAAGTCCCCAGGTAAGTCATTTGGGAATACATCGGGAAATTCACAAGCAACAGGAATAGTTTCCACATTAGCATGGTTAGATGGTGTAGTCAGTATACAACACAGGTAACCCCTACATCCTTTCCTAAGCAATCTCACAGCCTTCATGGCCGAAATCAGGAATGGGGGAGGAACTACCCCATTTCGATAAAATAAATTAGCATCGTGGTGGTCTAACACAACAGATTTACTAGCACAGTCAATAGTAGCACATTATTTAGTCAACTAGTCCATACCCAGAATACAATCAAAATGATCAATGTTCAAGGGCAACAAGTCAACATACAATATCATATTGCCAACCATAATGTCACATGCGGGATAAACATAAGTACATAACGTAGAACCCCCAGACGGTGTAGAAACATATAACACATATGTCATAAGCTCTAGTGGTCTAGTTAAATTCTGAGAGAAAGCATACGATACGAAGGAATGCGTAGAACCAGAATCTATCAATACACATGCATTTTGAGAACATATAGGAGTATACGACACCATAGTTTAGATGTTACATACATCACTAGGCACTAAGGCAAAAACTCGACCTTGTTTCAAGGTTCTTTCCCAATATTAGCCTTTGTATTTGTTTTATTTGTAAAAGCGGACCCGACCAAACTCATCATAGGGCGGTTGGCATTTTTGGACCCAAGTGGCAATCCTTCACTACATGACTGTCTTGCCACATTGAAAACAAGCCTTTGGATGCTCGATAACACACACTCCTATGGATAGATGACTGTCTTGCCACCCCTACATGACCTATCTTGCCACGTGTATGGATAGATGTTTACGAGGGAGTGGCTTGTTTTTCTATAAATATAGGACCTCCTTTCCCCTTTTTGAGGGTTAGAAAAATTAGAACAAAATTAATTTTCTCTCTCTACAATTCTCTTTCTCTCTTTTGAAATTTCTTGAGCTTTAGCCTATACACTCTTAACCAAATCTTCTCATCTTTGAGCCGAGGTACTTTTGAGCCCAACTTGAGCTCTTGAGGGTGTGTTTGAGTTGAATTATTGCTTAAAAGTGTTCTTCTCTTCAAGAGGTATAAGGCTTTGCTTGATTTATTGCTTTGGTTGCTTCTTTTTCTACTGTTTTTCTACTATTTTGGGGTTGTATAAACTTTGTTTTTTTGGGGCTAAAACTTGTGGTTTAAGGCCTTAAAGAGTGGAGGGTGGTT
Organism: Camellia lanceoleosa; assembly: GCA_025200525.1. Taxonomy (NCBI): domain Eukaryota; kingdom Viridiplantae; phylum Streptophyta; class Magnoliopsida; order Ericales; family Theaceae; genus Camellia; species Camellia lanceoleosa. The sequence goes on from CM045761.1 coordinate 35,201,068, forward strand.
CACCATTCTTTCCACTTTGCCTTTCTAACTTTTACCCTTGTGTTTCCCACATTTACACTATCTTTTTTGAGCTTTTAAACAGCGATTTTGAGTTAATTTAGTGGCTAAAATGTTGTTTTGAAGCCCAAACTTGGAGGGCTTAGCCTCCCCTCCTTGTGTCTTACTTACTAGCCTAGCATGCTCTATGTTTTAGCTTATTATTCTAGCTATTTTTTTTTAATCTTAATTCCAGTATGTTTAAGGACTTATTTAGCACTGTTTCAAGACTGTTTTTGAGTGTTCATTACATTTGAGCTTTGTATTGCATGCTTATAGTGTAAAAGTCCTCATAGGTTTGGTGGTTTAGGCCTTAGCTACTATCATATTTGAATTGATAATATTTGTTTATAGCTTTCCATACTTGTGATCACCTTTAATCATTTCTGCAACCTCCCTCCTTTCTTGGCTTTTGCTTTGCTTTGCTTTGCTTTGAAAGTTGGTTCAAACTAGTTGCTTGTTTAAAGCATGAGATTAAGGTCTTATGCTTAATGGTTTAATCCCTTTGGGGGGTTCATTACCAACGACACGACACTTCTCTTATGCCTAAAACAACTCTTGGTTTGATGCTTCTTTCCATTAGAGAACTTAAAGCTCACCTTTGGATTTAATGAATTAAAGAATGGAAAGGTAATTTAAATGAAATAATAAAACTTGGACTAAAATGATACAAGATAATAATCAACTTGGGTTCAATCGGACGTTAATTGAATCCTTGAGTCTTGAATTATTTCATACTTGTTAGTGATGAAAACGATTCAAGAATCATTGTCAACAGCTTTCTTTGATCAATCCATGATAGGGAGGAGGTTTGAGAGTCTTTATTTGTTGCATTTATTGAACTTGCACACTTTGGTTCATAGGCCATCATGCAATGAAATTGTATCCATTGATGGTTTGTGAATCAAATTTACTACTTCTTTGAGCTATTTGATGATAAGGAGGGGTAAGTTATGCAAGCAAACCCTTGACAATACCTTGTGCTTGCTCTATTTGCTCTCTATTACCTTGAGGAAAAACCGGACATCGATTGGTGGCCACTTTGTGGCGGCAAACCCTCATCTGTGGCGGTAGGCCACCATACGACGGCCACATTTACAAAACCAATGATGTACTTTTCTAGCAAAAGCGAGTTGGTTTTGAGGTGAAGCAATAAGTGTCTTATTGTGCAATAGAGGCATCTGGCGGTAAAATAGTGGCTTTTTGGGGTGGAAATCCACACATGCATGAGCATTCATTGTTTCAGGTGAGTAATTAGAATAGCTAGTTTAGTACTTTATTCTTGTTTAATTAGTTAATTTGTAATTAACTAGTTAGTTTTGATTTGTAATTAATTAATTAGTTAGTTCAATTTGTTTGTGAATTTGTTATAATAATTAGTTAGCTAGTTTAGTTGATTATTTCATTCATTTTGTAATTCATAGTAATTAGCTTAGCTAGTTAGTTTATTTGGACCCTCTGCGTGGCGCAATGTTGTAATAACGTGTATGGCTTCCAAGCATGTCTTGCTCTCTATTATCTTCTTGCATATGATGCTTAGTTTAGGGTATTATGTCTTGTTTAGCACCTCTAATGTCTTGCTACCATTGTCTTGCATACAAGTGTGATACCGTGTGATAACCCTATTCCGTATTATGCTAAGTCAGCCCCCTTATGTATATGATTATGTGTTTGATATGATTTTGAGTGCTATATATATGAGTTTATGTGGTTTTGAATTTCTATCTGTGCACCGTAGGAATATCTGTTTGATTATCTGCTTTGGAAATTAAATTGAAGGCCCTATCGTACGAAACCGAAATGAATAAGCGCCATTGTGATTGGCATAATTTTTAGAGCCTACGGTGAAGTTTAATTGAAAAATTGATTGGATCGATTAAATTGATGAATTAATGCCCAATTATTTATTGTTATTATTTTGGTGCTAGTGGGAACTTATGTAAAGAGGCACTATACATAATTGATACACTTGAGCTCAAAATCAGATTTTGTGCCTTGAAGAGAGGGCCGACTATAGAGAGAAAGGGAGAATTGTGTGATCTTGGCTCAAGGTTTGGGAATTTGAAGATTAAACTCAAGATTTTGCTATAGATTGGGAGAATTAAGCCTCTAAGTAAGTGAATTCATGAATTGTAAGTTATCATGTTGTGAATTCAAGTTTGAATAATGGTCAAGAACATGGATTAAATTGATTATGAGGAATTGAGTTGATTTTGTTGTATTTGAAGTCATTAGAGGCATGCATGTAGGAAATTGCAATAAATTTCCATGTTTAAGCATAAATTGTGTAATCCATGATGAATCTTGTTTGAAATCCATGTATTCGATCATCTCTTCACCAATTAAGTTGAGAATAATGAGTATCTCCACATGCAAACACAAACCATGGAGGTGTTGGTCTTGAATGTTGAATTTAGTGTGTTGGTGATGAGTTTGGGTCAATTTGAGCCATGCATGTGTTTGATTCATGGAATTGAGCTTCATAATGTTGTAATTTCGTGTTTATATCATGTTAGCACAAGTATATTTGAAGTTTGAGCTATTATATGCATGAAATGTTGATTGGAATATTGAATTGAGCTCAAGAACATGTTACGGATTTTCTAGAAAATTTGGCGTCCGTTCGGCGGAGAACCTCCGCTCGAGCATAAAATACATGCTCCTAGGATATTTTTGCGAACTTGGATGTCGCTCAGCGAAGTTCATGCTTTCGGCGAGGAGCTATGTAAACCAGACCTTGACTCGGCGCCGGACTTCACGCTCGGCGTAATTTTGATCATCGGCACTTTGCAGACTTCATGGGTCGCTCGGCGGGACCCTACTACGAAATTTTAAAAAGACATCCGTGTTTAGTTTTCTATTGTCTTTCATTTCTAAGTACTCTTAGGCATCCATTGAGCATTATAATTGAGTTAAAGAGATAAGAATGAAGCCTAAAGAGGAATATGTAATTTAGAGCGAATCGAATTGTTTGTGACCCTTTTGTGTTCATGGAATGTGTAGGGTTGAGCTCTGGGGCAAACCAACCAACCGATCCTTGTGAGTAATATCTTATGAGACATCTGAAATATGTTGTTATCAATTGCTTACTTCTATGTAAGTTTTACAAGTTCATTGATTAGATTGGTGGACAATGTTTGCTATACCAAATGAGTGGGCGAGGCGTTTGACATGAATGAATGGGCGAGGCGTTTGACATGAATGAATGGGCGAGGCCATTTCGACATGAACGAATGAATGGGCCAAAGGCCGGTTGTCATCTGAATGGGCCAAATGTCGTTTTGACATAAATGAAAGAATGAATGGGCCAAAGGCAGTTGTCATCTGAATGGGCCAAAGGCCGTTTTGACCTAAATGAAAGAATGAATGGGCCAAAGGCCATTTTGACCTAAATGAAAGAATGAATGGGCCAAAAGGCCGTTTTGGCCTAAATGAAAGTTTGACATGATAATGCGAATGGGCCAAGGGCAGTTTGACTGAATGATACTAATGAATTAGGCGAGGCCGTATGATGTGTTTATTCCGTAGTTACCTAACTTACATATGTCTATGTATGTATGTAGTAGTTAGAAATATAAATTGGGCCCAAGGCCGTTTGATGCATATTGTTCCAATGTATATTCTTTATTTGATATTATTCACTGGGCTTTCGTTCACGCTCATTCATATGTTTGTAGGTGAGCCAAGAGAGGTCAGACCGAACTCGATGAAATGCGTATTGGAACAACTAAGGTTTGAAGAGTCGACCCTTCGTCTCACGCCTGAGACACGTCTTCGCCCTTTTTCCATTCTATACTATTTTGCATGTTGGCGAGGACTTTGGTTTACGTCGTGTATAGTTTTGTTTGGTGACTTAGATTTGAATGATCATGCATGCATACAAAACTTTATGTTACTATACTTTATCTTTGTGAGTTATTAACATATGTATTTATGAATGTTATGATGTGTATATAAACGGCTCTATGGAGAAAGTTTTAAAATTGCTTAGTTTGGCCTTTACATTGATGAGTTTAGTCTTATTTGGTTTGAGGCCGTAGGTAATCTCGTGATTCTTGGCGGTTATGGCCTATAACCCATAGGGGTGGGTTAGTCATGTGAGTAATGTATCGAGCACGAGTTAATAACTCACACACTTGTCCAAAAGAGCAATAAGCGTTTAGAAAAGATCTAGGATGCATTCATGTGATAAGTATGAATTTGATAGCGTCGAGAATGCATCTAAATGTTTCAATGTGAACAATTATGTGTTATAAGTTTGTGATTAAGCTTGCATTACAAATTATTTGAATATATCGCTCTTTAGTATATGCATACTGTGAATGTTTTGTATAAAGTATAATGCAAATTTAATTAGATGGTGAGAACATGTGATTATATGAGATATGAATTGTTACACTAATGTGTACAACAAGTTTGTTTTGTTATAATGCAAGTTCATGAACATATGAATTATGAGAAGTTGCTTTTGTGCATTCGATTATGCAAATGGGTGCCTATGTGGAATATGAATATGGTCAAATGTGTAATTATCTAGTAAGTGTTCTCATGCGATGTCGATAAGTATCGTCGTTTGTTTTGCATATGATTGATTGTGCCTTGATGATCGTAAAATGAGAATATAACAATGTACCTATGTGTATCTGTTTATTTTTGTATCGGACATTCCTTATTTGGCATGGCTATGGCTTAATAAGAATTTGTGTAGATCATGGATAAGGTAAGGGCATACGAGTTGGCGGACTCTTCCATAGCCGATGTAGGCGTCCTCGAGCGTCGGAAAATTCCATTTTGTTCATTGGAGCTTACTACGGTTAGGACTCAAATGTCACGATTAGAATCTAATCATAAAGTGCAATATGAGGCGATAAATCACCAAAGAGTCAAATCGCAAATCGTTTTGAAAAAGCAGTTTTTAGAAAGAAGTGCCAAACATGGTACTGCTTTGCTGAATCTGAGTCGCCACCTAAATATTTTATTTTGGGAATTTAGGAAACCGACTCGTGCCTAAGGCTACGTGTTTGTCATCACCAAAGTTGTCTCGGCTCGGGAACTTGGATGCGATTGGGAAAGGTCACTTCATGAGCACCCCTTCGCTAGATCAAAAAGCGGCCACTACTAAGCATGATGTCGAGTTTTGAAAACATGTGTGCTCTTATTACGGTTATTAGCCTAGAATTACTATGTGATCGCCTGACATACAAGTATAAATTGGTGCTTTGAATTGGAACAAAACATCTCATGTTACGTTTTGAAAAGCGGTTTGAAGATGATACTACTTAAGTAGGCTAAGTCGTGGATTTTGCCATCCTCGGGTGGGCTTAGAAAACATGATTTTGCCACTCTCAAGTGGGCTTAAAACTCTCAATTGGTGAATTGTTCCAATTCAAATAACCCAACCTCCACCCACAAGCATTGAGTTATATCACATAAGCAAATAGCCTCATAGTAAGCATGCTATCACGGCAGGTCACTCACGCATACAAGGATGCTAAAGCATAAACACTCCTTTGAGTACTCCAAGCCAAAAGAAACTAGTTAGTAATCAATGCATGATCCTAGTACATGTTAAGTTGGCTAATGCAACACATGCTAAATGCAACTAAGATAGGCTCGGCTATTCTAAACATGGCATATGCAATGCAGCAGATAACATGTGTCCACCGTGGAATTGAAATATAATGCAGTGAGTAAGATCGTCGAGCCCAGGCATGCAATCTGAGATGAATGAATGCAAGCATGCGACCATATAGATGCTAATTGAAACATGCCCTAAAACTAACCATCATAAAATTTGGTAAATAAAAGGGAGAAAAGGCGTGGGGTTGAAAGACATACATCACTGCATGCACACTTATTACAAAATTGCCCTCCTCGGAGGTCAGAAAGAATAATACAAATTAACTAACTAACAAGCTAATTAATTATTACACAACACTTAACTAATTAAATGAAGTAATTAAGCTAAGCGATAAAGAGGCCTTGGGAAGAGGGATGAATGCATGCATGTTAGGTTTCGCTCGAAATCCATCGCCATACTCATCTTTGCCTCTGTTTAAGCCTTTCTGCACTTTTAGCTGCACAAGTCTCGGGATGTTTGAACCACCTTCTGAGCACTATGGAAGGTCATCGGCCAAAAGGCAAGGCCACCGGCCATGGGAAGCTGGTCATCGACCATGTGTGAGCTCTCGGCCAACAATGCATAGCCGACCGGCACTGAAGATGGCCGATCGGCCATCTCTTTCTGCGAGAATCTGTTTCTTTGCTGCGAGAGGGCAAGCGAGCATGGCAATGCATTTTTCAAAGCAATGTTTGTACAACCACCCTCATCGTGTTTAAGACTCAAAAAGTATGGTTTTCGACTCTCGGACCATCAATCACGCATTTCAATGCATGATGGCCAAAGAAGCCAAGTGTGCAACTCAATATGGAATGAAATGTACAAAACACATAAAGGGCGAACCTCTATTATGATTGATCAAGAGGCAAGAGATGCACACACAATGCAATGCAACCTAGGCAAGCAAGCAAGCATGCAAATAACTCAAGTGTGCAACAAATCTAATGCAACATGAGCATGTTAACATGCTATATGCAATAGGCGTACAACCTAAACATGCAAAATGAAACAAGCATGCAACAACATGGTGAGATGGACTTACACTAACATGGGTAGCTCTCAAGCATGCCAAAATTAGTGGCCAAACACAATTGAAATTAGACAAGAGCGCTCATGCAAACATGCCCAATGCAAGGGACCGATCCTAAGACACAACATGCAACTCTAACAAAGCATGACAAAGGATAAAATATGGCATAGAATGGCACATGATCTAGCTCTGAAATGGCATAAAAGATGGTCTCAAAACATGTAAACACCTCACACAATGCATGCTAGACCTCAAGACTCAGAGCTAGGCATGGATATTGTACTACATGCATGCAAGGCAAGCATCATTCAACCATGAGACCCAAAAAATAGAGCTAAGGCAGTCCAAAACATGTACAAAATCAGTTTAAGGCATGGCCAAAAAGTGCTAGAATCAAGGGCCAACATAGCATGTAATGTAAAAGCTAGTAAAGGGATTTACACTACAAGTATGTGAGGCAATCAAGAGGTCACCAAACCAGCAAAATTCAAAAGTATGCCATGCCAAATAATGCCCAAAACTCATGTAAACATGGTCAATGCATGCAAGAATGATCGTTCCTTTGAAAGACCAAAAGGAGGGTTATTCTACACATGCATAATGGACATCAAAAAGACAAAACCACCTCTAGAAAGAGGTTATGAAGGCCATAAAATTCCTTTGAAAAGGGCCTAGAATGAGGCTAGGAAGTATGCAAGTAAAGTCTCCTTTGAAAAGCCATGTAGAGGGTTACTCTACACATGCAAGATGGACATCCAAAATGGAAAAAAGGGCTCTGGATAGAGTCTATGCAGGTTCTAAAACCCACCAAAAATGGCCTGAAACATGCTCAAAAAGTATACAAATATGGGCTCCTTTGTAAAGCCAATAATGCTAGTAAACAAGACAAAGGGTGAGAGGGTCACGCCTCACTGATTTTGGGGCTCAAAATAACATGCTAGCCACTGAAAATCCATTGGATTTTAGTGGCTAAAAAATAAACAAAGCACAATACAAAGGCCTTAATGCATGGCTCAAAACAAGATGAAAACAAGCATGCAAGGGGGTAGATGACCTCCAACAGAAAAATAACCTTAAACAAACTTCAAGAGAAACTCAAAATAAGACTTTTTTTAGTTTATGACAAAACCCAAAAATGCTTGCAAATATAGCTAAGATATGAAGCAAAATAGGGATCAAAGGAATAAGAGAGTTACCCTTGTAGCCAAGAAAGGCAATGACTTTTGGACCAAGAAAGTGGCTCTGAACCTCTAAAATAAGCTCCAAGGTGCTTAGATGGATGATGGAGAAGTGTGGTTATGTGGTGTTGTGTAATGGTGCCAAGAACCTAGCACTTTTGGGACCAAAAATAGAGAGGTGTATAGAGATAGGTGTATGTATGCCTTGGCCAAAAAATCTGAACCTTTGCTAATAAGGGAGAGAGTTTCTCTTATAGGAGAACAAAGGTCCAAGCTTCTCTTGGAAGCTTGGAGCAAAGGGCCAAGCTTCTTAAGGAAGCTAAAGCAAAAAGGGTCAAGCTTCTTGAGGAAGCTAGAGCAAAGGGGTCAAGCTTCCTCAAGAAACTAGGAAAGGTTCAAGCTTCTTGGAGAAGCTAGAGCAAAAGGATCAAGTTTCTTGGAGAAGCTATAGCAAGGGTTCAAAAGGTTCAAGCTTTCTCGAAGCTAAAACAAAGGTTCAAAAGGTTCAAGCCTCCTCAATAAGCTAAAACAAAGGTTCAAAAGGTTCAAGCTTCTTTAAGAAGCTAAAAAAAAGGTTCAAAAGGTTCAAGCTTCCTTAAGAAGCTAAAACAAAGGTGCAAATCCTCCATACACGTGGATGGAGGATATAGATTGTGCCACGGCACTAAATATCTACATAAAGTAGATGAGCAGGGTTGACGACATAAAAGGCGATCGACCAACACAAAAGATCGGTAGAGCTAAAAACATTGCCGAACGGCCAACACTTTTGGCCGGTAGCAATAAAACAGGGCTGGTGGCAACATACCACGGCCGGTGGGGTGTAGGGATGGCCAACAAGCCATTCCCTACCCTCAGAGGCAAAAACCTAAGTGCTTGGTCCACAACCAAGCACAAAACAAATAAGTCAAGAGGTCATGAGGCAAGGCACGCGGCCGAAACCTCCGAGAACTCAAGATGAACACGAACATGGATAATCATCGAGTGTTCAAACGATGATGTCCAAGTCTTGAGGACGGTCAAAAATGGGGTGTCTACACCCGACTTGATAGACTGGGAAGGACAGTACAAGAAATGGCAAAGATCTTAAGACAATATTAGTTGCGCTATGGCAAGAACCTTTGCCACCACCCGGTACAAAAGCACCAAGTACATGTGTTGGAAGTTACAAAATATGTTGAGGTGCTAGGCCGAACACTAATGACCAAAGCTAACATGAACCGATATTGAATGGAAAAGCAAGAGACAAGGCTTTTCTCAAAGAAGAGGTCATTTAAAAAAGCAAAATCTGGGATCATCAGCGCTTCAAACTCTACAAGGAATCTGACCGGCATGTAATGAATGTGGTAGAAACAACGAGGAGTCTGTTATCAATTTACGGGGATTGTTATAGGTGTGGTAAAATGGACCACATGGTGAGGAAGCGTCACTGGCCGAACAAAATGTGAATAAATCTTAGTCTCAACTAGATTCGTACCAATGGTAGGAATTGCTAATCGAGATAGAGTAATCACACTCATCGAGCGCTTCGAGAATCTGCGGCCGTTATTCCGGTATTTATACCGTCTATAAGCAGCTTATGTGTTGTCGATTACGAATTAGTACATGTGTACATCATTGCTTAGGATATTATTTGATTCGGATCGGCATCTTCTTTACTGTCATTGCTTGTGTATCGGTGGTTAGACCTACAAGGTCGGAATTTGTATTCATTGAATGTATATGCTCCATTTGGGAAATTTGTGAAATATGTATTGGGATATCGATTAACTTTGCACATGCACATGTACATCTAAACCTATGCTCGGGGTGATTTGTTATATTACTATCTTCAATGACTAAACCACTGGAACTATGACTCTATGATTGTGTGACTGGGTTGAGCACACTAAATTGCGAGATCATGTATTTGGATTGGTAGAAAATTGATTGAACTATGTGACTATGTTAAGCTTGGCTTGTAAACCTATGTTTTGTGACTAATTTGGAACCTCTGCATGACAAATCCTATATTATGTGTAAGAAGAAATTTGTTTAATGTGTATTTGTGTACCATGTGCTTGCATATAAGGCCTATTAGAGAATTTCTATCTTGATTATGATATATACCTCTGATATGAGCGCCTTCATATGCAACTACACACGAACTTATGTAAATAATGCCATATTGTACATGATTTGAAATACTTTGACATGAGCAGTTGTGATAAATGACTCGAGATGACTTTGAGATGATGAACTTAGAATAGTTGTGAAACTATCGACTATGTACCTAAACAACGAAAGTGCCTTACAAAACCAAAAATACCCCATTGAAAACTTTTATCGATTCAATCGATAGAACTTTTGTTTGATTGGGCTGTTAGAACCCTCATTTGATATAATTTGATGGACCTTTACTCGATTTGATTTGGCAAGACTTTTGTGAGATTAATTTGATGAGACCCTTTATCGATTTGACCTTGTTAAGAAATGCGGATTACGTATGAATAAATAGCAGTTATTCTTGGCAAGAAAATTGATAGACCCAAAACTTGAATCCGTTTAGAGTACTTGACTTACTTGAAAGACCTCTTGTGGGCTATCAATAGATTGATCGACCATGAACAGTTGAGAACCAACCTTCAATTATTGAGGACATATGTGTTAGAAATAGTGAATTGTGCAAATTCGGTGATCGGTTAACCAAGGAACAATGCTTGTGTATTGTCATACCCTTGTTTATTTAACTCTATGGAAGTCGATGACAGCAGTTGATTTGGTATGTGATAATGAATATTTATCCTCGACTAATCGAATATGTTTCATATATACGCTTGATGTTATCGGATTTTGGGAAATCAGGTTATGTGAGTGGTATTGTGTTTGTTTTGATGACATTCTTGAGACGTCCTTTCTTGCTAGGGGGCATTAAGCCTATGTAGCACCTTTGTTGAGATATCTCTTTTGCCAAGCGGTTTTATGCGGGTGGGTTTGTCTATCGATCTTGGGTGACCACCGGCGATCGTGAGCAGGTGTGCTTTGATTAGAGACAATTATTCAAATTTTTTGTCCGGAATGTCATCCTTTGGTATTATGTAGATGTTATTAACATCCAAGAAGCTTCTAAAAACCCTGATTGTCCGAAAGTGTGTGAATTCAATACGCCTTGTGTAAATGACTGCTCAGTGCCATTATATTTTGAAATTGGGGCTCTGAGGATGTGTAAAGTGTGTTTAACATGTGATTGTGTTTTGATATCATCTTTGACATCATGGGGATTAATATCACAATTGCCTTCTACCTTTGGCGACTATGAGATAGTGTGGAAAGACTCAAAGGCAGGAATTGAATGTTGAATGAATTGAGGACACGTGTATACATTAAAAGTCATTGCCTTGATGTTATTGTGCTTTACAATTGGTACTATGCGGATATATGAGTTACGTATGTCGTGTGGTTGATTGCTTCGTTGTTATCTTTGTTGACTCAGGCATCAGTGCCTGGATCCGCTTTAAATTCTTGTAGACTTTTGATTGACCTTGGGTAACTATGACGAGTCACTGAAAACTAAATACCGAATCGGATTGTGAATTGCAGAGTTATTGAAGAATGAATTGAACTTTTGTGACAAGGGAATAGACCGAACTTCTATGGTAAAGTTAGCTGACATCTGAAATAAGTATGTGGTGACCTATTGTTAAAAAGGAAATTGTTGAATTTGTGTCTAAATATTTTCGGTACCAACAAGTCAAAGCCAAATATCAAATATAGATGGAACTACTTCAACCTCTCCCTGTTTTGGAATGGAAATAGGAATATGTGACTACGAATTTCATTGTGGGCTACCTTGAGCACCCAAGGTATAAGTCCTATTTAGGTTATTGTATGTAGAATTACTAAGCTTGCTCTTTTCCTCCTTGTAAAATTTTCGTATGATGCTTATAGACTAGCATTTGTTCACGTCGATAAAATTGCTTGTTTTCATGGGGTCCCAATATCTATTGTTTTAGATAGGAATCCTAAAATGTGCGAATTCGATAAAAGCCTTCAATAGGCAATGGGGATGAATTATGATTCGATGTTGCTTCGTTCGAAAATCGATGTGTAATTAGAAAGAACTTTTGGGAGAAATGCTCCAAGTATATTGATGAATCTTTCGGGGAAGTTGGAAAGTCTATTCATTGTTGGCGAACTACGCTTACAACAACGACTTGCACTCTCGTATCGGTGTGGCATTGTGCAAAACCTTGTATAAGCGGAAGCAGTAAGCCTCTGATTGATTAAGAACGAATGTTACTTGATTTTAAGGCCACGAGCAAATAACTATCTAAAGGATATGCTTGGGCAGATTGAATAAGAAGTATTTGATTGTTTTTGAAGGTAAAATAAGTTTGGAGGACCAAACTTCCTAAAAGGGAAAAGCTGTGATACCCTTGTTTAAGTATTAAGCTAATTGATCCTCCTTATGCATATGATTATGTGTTTGATATAATTTTGAGTGCCATTTATATGAATATATATGGTTTTAAATTTCTATCTGTTCACCTTAGGAATATCTGTTTGATTAGCTACTTTGGAAATTAAATTGAAGGCCCTATCGGCCACCGAAACCGAAATTGATACCATTGTGATTGGCATAATTTTTAGAGCCCACGGTGAAGTTTAATTGAAAAATTGATTCGGATCAGATTAAATTGATTAAATTGATGAATTAATGCCCAATTATTTATTATTATTATTTTGGTGCTAGTGGGAACTTGTGTAAGAGGCACTATACACTTGATTGATACACTTGAGCTCAAAAATCAAATTTTGTGCCTTGAGAGAGAGGGCGGCTATAGAGAAAGGAGAGAATTGTGTGATCTTGGCTCAAGGTTTGGGAATTTGAAGATTAAACTCAAGATTTTGCTATAGATTAGGAGAATTAAGCCTCTAGGTAAGTGAATTCATCAATTGTAAGTTATCATCTTGTGAATTCAAGTTTAAATAATGGTCAAGAACATGGATTAAATTGATTATGAGGAATTGAGTTGATTTTGTTGTATTTGAAGTCATTAGAGGCATGCATGTAGGAAATTGCAATAAATTTCCATGTTTAAGCATAAATTGTGTAATCTATGATGAATCTTGTTTGAAAACCATGTATTTGATAATCTCTTCACCAATTAAGTTGAGAATAATGAGTATCTCCCACATGCAAACACAAACCATGGAGGTGTTGGTCTTGAATGTTGAATTTAATGTGTTGGTGATGAGTTTGGGTCAATTTGAGCCATGCATGTGTTTGATTCATGGAATTGAGCTTCATAATGTTGTAATTTGGTATTTGTATCATGTTAGCACAAGTATATTTGAAGTTTGAGCTATTATATGCATGAAATGTTGATTGGAATACTGAATTGAGCTCGAGAACATGTTAGATTTTCTAGAAAATTTGATGTCTGCTCGGCGAAGAACCTCCGCTTGGCGTAAAATTCATGCTCGGTATATTTTGGTAGACTTGGAGGTCCGTACGAGCGGGGAAGTTCTCGCTCGAGCCAGGAGCTATGTAGACAGACCTTCATCTCGAGCACCAGACTTCACGCTCGAGCGCAATTTTGATGCATCCAGCACTTTTGCAGACCTCATGGGTCCGCTCGGCGGAAGTCCGCAGCTGGCGGGGACCTGCTACAAATTTTGAAAAGACATCATGTGTTTCGTTTTCTATTCTCTTTCACTTCTAGGTACTCTTAGGCATGCATTGAGCATTATAATTGAGTTAAAGAGATAAGAATGAAGCCTAAAGAGGAATATGTGAATTTCGAATGGATCGAATTGTTTGTGACCCTTATTTGTTCATGGAATGTGTAGGGTTGAGCTCGGGGCAAACCAACTTGACCGATCCTTGTGAGTAATATCTTAGCAGAGATATCTGAAATATGTTGTTGTCAATTGCTTACTTCTATGTAAGTTTTATAAGTTAGATTGATTCGATTGGTGGACAATGTTTGCTATACCAAATGAGTGGACCAGAGGCCTTTTTGACATGAATGAATGGGCCGAAGGCCATTTCGACATGAACGAATGAATGGGCCAAAGGCCGTTTTGACACAAATAAAAGGATGAATGGGCCAAAGGCCAGTTTGTCATCTAAATGGGCCAAAGGCCATTTTGACACAAATGAAAGAATAAATGGGCCAAAGGCCAGTTTGTCATTTGAATGAGCCAAAGGCCAATTTGACACAAATGAAACAAAGAAAAGGCCAAAGGCCGGTTGTCATCTGAATGGGCCAAAGGCCGTTTGACCTAAATGAAAGAATGAATGGGCCAAAGGCCATTTTGACCTAAATGAAAAAATGAATGGGCCAAAAGGCGTTTTTGAGAAATGAAAGTTTGACATGATAGTACGAATGGGCCAAAGGCCAGTTTGACCTGAATGATACTAATGAATTGGGCCCGAGGCCGTATGATGTGTTTGGAACCGTAGTTACCTGACTTACATATGTTTATGTATGTATGTAGTAGTTAGAAATATAAATTGGGCCTAAGGCCGTTTGATGTATATTGTTCCAATGTATATTCTTTATTTGATATTATTCACTAGGCTTTCGCTCACGCTCATTCATGTGTTTGTAGGTGAGCCAAGAGGGGTCCAGACCCAGCCTCAGTGAAGTCTGTGTGGAACAACTAAGGTTTGAAGAGTCAGCCCTTGCGTCTCATGCGTGAGACACGTCTTCGCCCTTTTGCCATTCTATACTATTTTGCATGTTGGCGAGGACTTTGGTTTACGTTTGTGTATAGTTTTGTTTTGGATGACTTAGATTTGAATAATCCTGTCTATCTGTACAGAACTTTATGTTACTATACTTTCTGCTGTGAGTTATTAACATATGTATGTATGGAATGTTATGATGTGCATATAAGCATAGCTCTATGGACAAAATTTTAAAATTGCTTCAATTTGGCCCATTTACTCTGATGAGTTTCGTCTTATTTGGTTTGAGGCCGTAGGTAATCTCGTGATTCTTGGCGGTTATAATATAACCCATAAGGCGGGTTCAAGTCATGACACACAGGGCTTAGCATCATTCTAACTTGCATTGTTAATTAATACAAAGGTTCTTAAACCACATGCTATCAAATTGATTCATATGCCATATTAATAGCCGAGCTTAGTAATTGCATATCGCATATGTTGCATTAGTCATGTTGCATAGTTAGGATCATGTATTTTTCTAACTCTTTTATCTTTTTTGGCTTGGAGTACTAGGTGAGCCTTTACTCGCTTTAGCATATCACATGCGTGTGACTGTTGCTATGTTTAACATACTTGCCATGAGGCTAAGTGCTTATCTGATAAATTGTTTTGAATGCCTGTAGATGAAGGCTAATTACTTGAATTGGAACAATTTGAGTAATGTACTTATGTGATCACTTTTTCAAGTGATACATTCACAAACTTTTTTGCAAACAAAGTATGAAATCAAATGTTTCAATTCTTGCAAAATTAGTCTATACTTGTGTGCAACACATAGTAAAGTTAGCCTAATAACTAGAACAAGAGCATATAATGTAAATAAGAATCTCATCATGAATAGTAGAGGCCGATCTTTGATCAGGCGAGGGGGGTGCTCAATTCATGACCTTCCCTTCTCGTACCTAAGTTCCCGAGCAGAGACACCTTTGGTGATGACGGATTAATGGCCTTTGGTACGAGTGTTATTTTCCAAAAATATATAGGTGGCAACTCTGAAATCTGCCAGCGATCCATTTTGGCATTTTATTCAAAACATCGATTTTCCAAAAAGAATTGTCAAATTTGGACTCTTTTGTGTTTTCACTATTTTCACATTGCACTTGTGAAATCAGTTGAACCATAGGTAGAGTCCGGCTGTAGGGCTTATTCGTTTTTCGAAAGGGAGCACGAAAAGTCGAGCTACAATTGGCCTTACTTAATAATACCTCAATGTTAAGCCCAGGCCCATTTTTCTCAAGCCCACTTAGGCTCCTCATGAAACATGGAGTAACAACAATTTGGTTGCCTTCATTTTGAATCTGTATAGATCTTGACCGATTGGATTGGCCTTTCCCCGCATGCGCCCTCACTACCTTCCTTTTGAATCTGCATATAGGTTGTCTTCCTTATGGTCATGACAGTCTCTTCTACCACAGACATGCTTGGCCACCTAACTTGTCCATCCATGTCAGTATGATCATCATTTCTTACCCTCAACCCTTCGGCCTCCTCATCACCTCGTTTGTCCATTTCACCTCCGACCTAGCCCTCCGCGTCGGCTTTATCATCAATCTTCTTGCTTCCCTTGAGATCTCTGTTCTTGCTCATCACCATTGGAGGTTTGATTGTCTCCTATGTTTTGCACACTATAGCACTTGCATTGTTTTTAGATCACCTCAATATAACCACATGTTCTTCACATTCTTGCATTGGATAAGATGACCCCTTGCAGCTCAAATTGATTGTTTTATTGATGTACTCCATACATTTTGTGGCAATCCTCACCTTCTTACTGTGAAATGAATTCATTCTGATTGTATCATCATCTAAGCCTATGACTTCCCCTGACCTTCAATACTACTAAATGTTTTACTACTCCATAGGTTTAATGGCATACCATAACATGTAAGCCAAACAAGCCTTTCTTGTTCAATTTCCATCCTATTTCCATTCATTGATTGACTCACTCCATTCATATACCCACCCTTCCATTAATTTGACTTCTCTTTCATGCTTCCCTTGATTCAAAAGTTAGCACAATATCTCTACCACCACCATCTCGACTGGATGTTTTCCATTTCTCACGGTCCTTAGTTCCTCTTTAAACTCTACATGAGTTTCTTGGCTTAAGTCTAATAATCACACTGTCATATAGCCAATCATTTCTTTCCTCGAAAGCATTTAGAGTAATGCTTGCACTGGTCACTAACCCTCTTCCACTTAAAGCTCGTGCATATGACTTCCCTCCTCATTACTAAAAAAGTGTTTTTTTGCACCGTAACAAGTATGCATAAATAATGAAAATATAGTTGCAAAAAACCTTTTGCGACGGTCCATGCGACCCCAAATTGGGGACGCTAATGTGGGGGTGGAAAATACTTTTTGTGACCGCAAAATAACAGTCGCAAACTATTTGTGACTACCTAACCTACTTTTTGCTACAACTATTTTGCCATCGTAAAAAAAAAATAAAAAAAATAAAATAATCAAAAACACTTTTAGCGACTATTTTGTTACTGTCACAAATCATTATTTTTATAATAAAATCATATATACGTTTGCTATAACAAAAAAATCAATTGCAAGCACCTAACAATTTTTTTTTTAATAAAAAATAACAAAATTAACAAATTCATTTAAAGTCATAATAGAAATATTAACCTATTCACATGTAAGTGTGCAAACAAAATATAAACTTTCATACATGAAAAACAAATATCCATCAACCATCTTTAAAATATATTGTACTAAAAGAGTCCAGTCCTCAAAAAAAAAAAAAAAAAAAGAAAAAAAAAAGACAACATAATCTCAGTTTGGCTTCCAAACAGCACCCGGTCGATTATATCAACTACTCCCTCAACAAAACCTGCAAAAACATATGCACGTGACTTGAAAATTTAATGCGATTTAACTTGAAATAATAAAAATAAAACTATTTCAAAAGGAATTGTCAAGAGACAAAGAAAGGGTTCATGCTCTAAATTCTCTTGCGTGGAGTGGATGACACAAAGATAGATGCCAATTAAGTAATTTGCACAAATAAATAGACAAGAAAATGGTCACCCAATCAATCAGTTAATGAATAAACCAAAGAATTTGAAAAATGAACATGATTAACATAATCTTTGTCCTAGCATAGATTAATACCAAAAAGAAACAACAAGAAGAAATTTGACTTCACTATTTAGAAGTTCACATCAAGTTACTAACTTCACTATGTAATTCAAGAATTAGCAATGAAGAATTTTGGAAACCTTTTATCAAACCAAGACCATCTTTAGTGTACAATGGGCAATTATTGTATAGTTAGGAAGACTTTGGCACTATTGGTGTATGTTTCTTTTCTTCATCATTTTATCTTTTCTTTTCCTTAATTCATATTAGTTCTTGTATATATTAAGTTGTCACAGACATTATTAGGCATTATGTGAATCATGAAATGCAAACATGTATTAATGTGTGTAGCTCGACTTTTCGCTCCTTTCGAAGACAATAAGCTCTCAGTTTGGACTCATGGTTCCAAATCTGATTCCACAAGTGCAATGTGAAATAGATAAACACCAAAGAGTCCAAATCCAACAAATCTTTTGGAAAATCGATTTTGTTTCAAAATGTCAAAAATGGATTGCTTTGCAAGATCTGAGTCGCCACCTAAATATTTTTGAAAAATTTAGAAAACCCATGACTCGTGCCAAAGGCCACGTGTCCATCATCACCAAGATTGTCTCGGCTCGGAGACTTAGGTACATAAGGGAATGTCATGAATTGAGCACCCCGCTCACCCGATCAAAAGATCGGCCTCTACTAATCATGGTGTGAATCTTATTTACATTATATGCTCTTGTTAGATTATTAGGCTAACTTACTATGTGATGCGCATAAGTATAGACTATTTTGCAAGAATTGGGCAGCTCGATTTCATGTTGGTTTTTGAAAAGAGTTTCTAATGTGCCACTTGAAAAAGTAGGCTTAAAATGTACATTAATCAAACTATCCCAATTCAAGCAACTAGCTTTCATCCACAGGCATCCAAACAGTTTATCACTTAAGCACTTAGCCTTATAGTGAACATGCTTTGACATGGCAACACTAACATACAATGCAATATGCTAAAACAAGTAAAGGCTCACCTAGTACTCAAAGCCAAAAAAAAAAGAAAAAAAAGATGATAGAGTTAGAAAAAATGTGTGATCCTAACTTATGCAACATGACTAATGCAACACATCCGATATGTAATCTAAATAGGCTCGGCTACATAACACGACATATGAATCAATTTGATAACATGCGGTTTAAGCACGTATTCAAAGAAGTATTTAACTAACAATGCAAGTTAGAATGATGCGCCGAGTTCAATGCATGCAAGACAATAGATGCAAGGCATGAGAGATATTAAACGAAATACGATGCCCTAAATTAATCATCATAAGTGTAACAACCCGAAAATTTAAGTTGTCCCTTAAATTTTATACTAGTATTATGGTTGTATGTGATGATATATTATTAAAAATAAAAATAAATGACAATAATAATAATAATAATAATAATAATAATAATAATAATAATAATAATAATAATAGGTGTGATAGTAAAATAAATAATTAATTTTACATTTGGTATACGATAGAGTGTAATTTAATTAGGGATTAGTTTGTGTTTTTATCAAGCGAAGGAGAATATAATTATTTTAAAGAATTGGGGCCAAATATAATTACCTTAAGTTAATAAGATAACTATAGATCAAAAGGATTTCAATCCAAATCTTAGGTAGATTGTTGTGGACACGTGGAGGGTAATGGAAAGGCTTGCCTCCTATAAATGGAGAGGAGATCAAGATCAAAGAAGAAGAAAAGGAAAAAAAAAAAAAAAAAAGAAAAAAGAAAAGCATAAGAGTAGTGGAGATAGGAAACTAAAAGTAAGGAGGTTTGTGATAGAGCTAAGGGTTAATATTAAGGTGAGTTATATTATACCTTGAGTTATCATAATATATTTTAGATATGTTTTGACTTATTATAATTTATTTTATACAAGTTGTATTTTATTAGTTATATTAATACAAGTTATGTTTTATAAATATTTGATTCGTGGATTAATTTAGAACTCTATATGTTTAAAATGAAACCCATGGATATGTTTGTTTATATGTTAAAGAATATTTGACTATAACCTTATAAACAATTATGTTTTGTAAGTACCATCATGGGAGTCCCACGCCTTGGAGGTTAAATAATCATCGGCTTTTATTTGGTCACTTTGTGGCCCTCTATTGTCATGGATCTATTGACCTCGTGCATGCGAACAAAGTGCTATCTGAAGATAAGTGCTATACTATTGTGGGAGCCACCTCTATAATCCGTACAAGCCACCTATTGAATCCGTACTTTTTGTTACATTTGTCACTCCTGTGACCTCTGTTCTGTTCTGTTCAGTACCGTGGTTATGGTTATTTATTTACATAATCTCAGTTTTGCTACTTAAATGATTATTTGTTCAGCCTAAGTGATCTTAAATATTTTAGTTACATAACTATCCATGGTTATTTTGTGTCTCTTATACTCTTGGCATAATATTTTTCACTCTGCCATGTGTTTATAGCTGTTTACCAATTTTTAGGAAACAATGCAATTCAGAAATAACTTTTGGAAAGTCTTAGATGCAGGACTACGGAATAGACACACAAGCACTTTTATGATATTTTTATATGTAAATATCGGCCTTTTTGGTCAATACATTTTGTAATAAAAATAGAAACTCCGATAATTATTTTGGTACCCTCACTTAAATATTATTTCCGCTCGCATTTATTAATTTGTTTAAGAATTGGTCGGAGGTAACCTCAGTTACTAGCCATCACGATGCTTAACCCATGGGTACGGGGAGCGGGTCGTGACAATAAGCAGGTAAATAAAAGGGAGAAAGATGTGGGGTTGGAAAACGTACACATTATTATAATTGTGCCCTCGCGCAGGAGGGTCCGAATAAATTAACTAGCTATTACAAAATGAATTAACTAACTATGGTAGCTAGTTATTACAACATCACAACTAATTAACTATTCTAGCTAATTATTACAAATTGGAACTACCTAATTAATTACACTAATTAATTAATTAAAAAATTCTAATTAGCTAACTAATTAATTACAACATGAATGCAACATGAAATAAAGTAACCAAATTAACTAATTAGCCTCGGGAAGCGATGGATGCTCATGTATGCCCGGTTTCCACCCAAAAAGCACACTATTCTGTTGCCATAATGCTTTTGTTGCACAGTAGAACATCTTTCACCTCAACCATGCTTTGTTTTGTTCCAAAAAAGATGCTACTCAATTTGACAAAAGTGGCCGGCAAGACAAAAGTGGTGGCCGGCTGGCCACAAATGGTAGCCTGCCGTCCAGAAATAATGGCCTGCCAGCCACTGAAGCTTGGTTCCCTTGCTACAACAGAAAGCATATAGAGCACAAATAGGGTATTTCTCAAGGTATGTTTGTACACCTTACCCCTTCTTATCATCAAAACAACTCAAAGGAGTGGTAAGCTCAATTCACAAGCCATCAATCGATGCAATTTCATTGCATGATGGCCTATGAACCAAGGTGTACAATTTCAATATATGCACAAGAAAAGACTCCCAAAACCCCCTCCCTATCATGGATTGATCAAGGAAAGTGGTTGACATTGATTTTTGAACTGTTTACGTCACTAACAAGTATGAAATGACTCAAGATTCAATGGGTTCAATTAACGTCCCATTGAACTAAGCGATTATTATCTTGCATCATTTTTAATCCTCATTTTATTGCTTTATTTTAATTACCAACCATTCCTTAGTGAATTAAGTCTAAAAGTGAGCTTTAAGTCCTCTAATAGAAAGGAGCACCAAACCAAGTGTTGTTTTAGGCATGAGAAAAGTATCATGCCGTTGGTAATGAACCTCCAAAGGGATTAAACCATTAAACACAAGACCTCAATCTTAAGCTTTAACAAACAAGTAGCTTGAAACAACTTTCAAAGCAAAGCAAAGCAAAGCAAAAGCCAAGAAATGAGGGAGATTGCAGAGGTGATTAAAGGTGATCACAAGTATGGAAAGCTTAAAATAAACACTATCAACTAAAATAGAATGGTGGTTAAGGCCTAAACCACCGAACCTATGAGGACAATTACATTACAAGCATGCAATACAAAGCACAAATGGAATGAAACACTAAAAATAGTCCTAAAATAGTTCTAAAATAGTCCTAAAACATGATGAAATTAAGCTAACAATAGCTAGAACAATAAGCTAAAACATGGAGCATGTTAAGCTAGTGAACAAACACAAGGAGGAGAGGCTACTCTTTCCATTTTTGGGACTTCAAAACATGGTTTTAGCCACTGAAAAAGCTCTAAAATTCGGTATTTAAAAGCTTAAAGAAAGTGGATAAAGAGGTGGAAAACACAAGGGCAAAGGCCTAAGAAATGAGGTATAAAGAATGGTGATCCACCCCTCCATCTCCAATGGCCTTAAACCACAAGTTTTAGCCCAAAAATACAAAGTATAAATAGCCTAAAAACAGTCTAAAATAGTAGGCAAAATAGTAAATAAAGCAAAACAACAAGCCAAGACTTATACCTCTTGAAGAGGAGAACCCTTTCCAAGTGCTAAACCAACACTTATACACCCTCAAGAGCTCAAAGTAGGCTAAAAAATACCTCAGCTCAAATACTACAAGGTTTGGTTTAGAGTGTATAGGAAAGAGCTTACAAAAGCTTAGGAATTTGCAAGAGCGAGAGAGAGATAATTTTGCTCCAAAATGTTCAATCCTCAAAAATGGAAGAGGATGTCTCCTATATATAGAAAAACATCAAACTCTCTTAGAAATATTAATACATACACATGTAGGCAAGTGCATGCATCTGTATAAACAGCTGGCCTAGCTGGCCAAAATATTTGCAAAACTACACAAGTGGCTAGCAGCCTATATTAGTGGCCGGTAGCCCACAATGGTGGCTGGCAGGTCTTAAGGTTTTCTAGGCTTAAAAAACCATGGTTTTGGTCCAAAGACAAGATAAAAGATCTGTAGGGTTTGAAGGCTCAAAGCTGCGGCATTCTGTTGAGGACTTCGAGCACTTAACAAGCATATACACATTCATCATTGGGTACACAAGCGGTGGCGCTCAAGTCGTGAGGGCAGTCAAAAATGGAGTGTCTATAGTTGCCTCTCTTTGATAGAGCTCGAAGTCATGAAATGACGTAAGTGAATGTCGAAGCCCGAAGACGACCCATTTTGACAAGGCCGTAAGACTTGGGCAAGCAATCAAGACATAAATTAAATGGTTATGCTCACAAGCTGCCTACGTATCCCTTTGTAAGGAATCAAACTAGTGTAGTTCTGGGACAAGATGCAAATGATATGCATGCAAAAAACAACTTTGAAGCCTGGACTCACACCGGCTATTTTAAAAACTCATGATCATACAAGATGATACAATAAGCAATAGCAGATACAATAAACAATAATAAGATAACAACAGATGAATGAGCAGCTTCAAACTTAAAACTGACATAGGTTCCATGCAAAAAGATCTAAAACACACTCTAACCACGCCAAAACGTGAGACGAGGAACGAAAACACCGCTCAAGGTTGCGTTTCATGTGTTCTAGGAAATCGAGAAATAAAAACCGCTAAGGGTCGCGTTTCATGCGTCCCGAGATGAAAACTGCTCAAGGTCGCATTTCACGCATCTTGAGATAAAAAGCAAAATAGCTAAGAGTCATGTTTCACGTGTCCTAAGATAAAACACGCCTAAGGCCGCGCTTCACGCGTCTTGAGATAAACAACAAAACCGCTCAGGGTCGCACTTTACGTTTTCCGAGATAAAACACGCCTAGGGCCGCGCTTCACGTGTCTTAAGATAAAACCCACCCAGGGCCACGCTTCACACGTCTTGAGATAAACAACAAAATCGCTTGGGGTCAAACTTTATGCGTCCTAAGATAAAAACACACCCAAGGCCGCACTTCACCCGTCTTGAGATAAACAATAAAACCGCTCAGGGTCACATTTCACACGTCCCAAGATAAAAGCCGCCCAGGGCAGCGCTTCACATGTCTTGAGATAAACAACAAAACCACTTGGGGTCGCACTTCACGCATCCCGAGATAAAACACGCCTAGGGCCGCGCTTCACACATTTTGAGATAAACAACGAAATTGCTCGAGGTTGTGCTTCATGGGTCTCGAGATAAAACACACCCAGGGCTGTGCTTCATGCGTCCTAAGATAAACAACAAAATCGTTTGAGGTTGCGCTTCATGCGACCCAAGATAAAACACGCCCAGGGTCGCGTTTCATGACTCTTGAGATAGAAGCAAAGGTATAAGACCGTACCACAAATATACAATGAAATGAAAGCGTGCGATAGATAGACAAAGTGAACAAGTATGATAGATGTACAAAGTGAACAAGTGCGATAGATGTGATAGATGCACAAAGCGAACATGTGCGATAGATGCACAAAGCGAACAAGTGCGATAGATGCACAAAGTGAACAAGTGCGATAGATACACAAAGCAAATATGTGCGATAGATGGACAAAGTGAACATGATTACAAATCAATACAGTAACAACGCATGTTCCATACAAGATAGACAACCGATGTATGATGTTAATCGAAAACATGTTCTATGCAAACAAGATGCACGTTCTATGCAAAATTGAAAACATGTTCTATGCAAAATTAAAAGAATATTCTATGCAGAAATCATGAATGATGCAGGATATACGTGCACCATATGTGTATATGAAAATGCACATTCTATGCAATAGAAAAGAACAAATATGTAATTTGACAAAATGAATAAAATGATATTCAGTGACAACCTCCGATTTACCCCTTGGAGGCTTTGCAGCATGTTCAAAAAGGATACACCTCCTTCATATTGGCAAGTGGGGCACACTCATGCATTGAAACGTAGTTTTGAGCTCCCTAAGAATCAATTTGGACCCAAAAGAGAACTTCCCATACACTACTTAGGGAACAAAGGCATAAAACAGAACTAGGCCACAGATGAGGACCACCGGCCACCCATGCAATTTCGAGGGCAGAAAAGTCCTTTTGTCTCGAGTCCTTAAATATACACATCCATACTTCATTTGCACATACACCCAAGTCCAAAAATCCTTCCTTTCTCTCTTTAGGTGCTTTCTCTCTCTAGATTTGTGCTTTATATGCGTTTTCTAACGCCCCACGTAAACTTTATTCGCAAAACCCTCTTGATTCTCTACACTTTGAACCGATCAGATTCTGATTTCATCGCTTTTCTTGAGTTTTCACCACTTTAGGCTTGTTCTCCTCGAGTTTCTCTTAGGTTTTGTGAACTTTCCTGAGTTTTGACTTTTTCTCCCATTTTCTCTCTCATAGGGTTGACTTTTTCCAAGTTTTCTCTCTTTTCTCCATTTTCTTCATTTTCACCCACTTTCCAGATGGTGGATGATATTCCTCATGACGTTGCTCCTCCCGAGGTCCCACCTCCATTGACAACCCATATCGAGTTTGAGGAGCCGGTGATTGTCGAGGCCGGTGAGGCGGCGAAGGACATCGCAGCTGATCTTGAGGCAGAGTTCGTTCTAGAGCTCGATCCTGAGCCTTTACCGTTGGGGGTACGACCTTTTGATCGCCTGACTTATCATCCTCGCACACACATATTGTCGCCTAGAGGCATCAGACGCTTCAGTGATTTCATTGGTGGCACACTAGAGGACCTTCTACTGAGGGAGCCAGACTCCCATCTTTCCTGCAGTGCCATTGAGGTACAAACTCTATTTTCATGCCTTCTAGTCTTTCCTTTAACTGCATTTCTTGCACTTCCTTTCATCTGAATGCTCTTTTATCACTGTTTGATTCACTTATTCTCTACTATGGGGGACTCCCGCTCTTATAAGGGGTATGGGGCGACGACAGCGAGAGACTGGTACTATGAGCTCCTTTCAAAGGTTCGCAACCTTATTGACGAGGCTGACTTCGGCCTATTCTACTCCGAAATTTCACGGCACATAGCAAGTCAGGGTCTTGTTAATGCGTTGGTAGAGAGGTGGTGGGATACCACCAACTCTTTCCACCTCTCTTCCACTGGGGAGATGACGATAACTCCCTACGACTTTGCTATGCTCACAGGCTTAGGAGTAGGGGGTGATCTTTCACGACCCAAACCCGTCCCTATAGGTTTAGCACTGTAACCGGCCAGTAATCCGTGGATTACCGAAGGCCTCTAAATAGATTAGCAAATAATAAGGGGCTACGGAAGCAATAATACAAAATAAACAAGGTCCAATGAGCTGTGATAACGTACATGGGACAGAACATTTAAAAACTTATTTATAAATATATATAAACATGCCATTCCAGATACACAATATTTACAAGGTATTTACAGAATGTACTTCCCAAGATCTGACTTTACAGAGCATACACAAAGACTAGCATGAATACAAACAGCCATGGCATTAGGCTTCGATCGGAACCTCCTCGGGAGGCACAACAGTTGGCTGACAAAAACAGAACAAAAGGCCGTCAACTCTGGCCCTGGTCATGTGCCGGCTCACTTACATACATAATATAAACTGTGAGCGAAAGCTCAATGAATAATAATAGAGTAAAGGGTTTCATTGAATGAGTTCATACAAATTCAGAAATCATAATTCAGATTTGTATCAAATTTATCATTTGTCCAGATCATATACAGACAAAAATCATAAGTCATGATCAAGTTTACGTGATACATCCATTAGCATTAATAGAAGCGAGCGAAACGAGAGCATTATCTGGTGAGGTTACGAATAACCAGTTCCATAAAGGAACCTCCAGTTCGAACAGCGAAAGTGAGCCCCGTGTGAGGGCCTCTGTCATGCGGGTAATAAATCTTGACGAAATAAGTTCCATAAAGGAACCTCCGATCTTTGAGTAACGACTAGAGATATCACATAATGCTAAGGATGTCACGAAAACATAGCAGAAATTGAACAATCATTCATTGTACAGAACATATCATTTCGGAAAACAGATCTTGTTTTATCACACAGAAAATAGATACAGTTGAACATAACTTTACTAAGTTATTACTCCTTTATTGGCCTTGAAAGCAGACGACGGGCAGATTGATCGCATGATCGTGGTACGTGACCTACATAACACATAACGGACATACACTTGAAACACACATTCTAATTACTCAAAACTTACATCGTTGGTTCTTAGTGTGTTTCTAACCTTAAATCCTCACTATAGAGTCTTAAACATGGCCTAGGAATGCCTAGGATGGAATGAGGATGCAAAGATGTCTTGGAAAAACATTTTTCAAAACTTGCTGAAAACAGGGGTCTCGCTCGAGCGTGGATTCCTTCGCTTGAGCGAGCTTGTCAAAACAGAGAATTACGCTCGGCGTACCTTTGCGCTCGAGCGGTCTGTAAAAATGCAAAAGTACTGGTTGTTGAAATTTTATGCCCGATGCACACTCGATGGCCGCTCGAGCGTGAGACACAGCTCTTTGCTCGAGCGTGCGTCTGCGTGCACCAAAAACCTGAGAGCTTGCAATTTACACTTAGGCCACCATTCCTTTGCTCAAGCGAATCTCTGAATAAACGATGGTTGCTCGAGCATGGAATCCTTCGCTCGAGCGAGGAAGCCAAATTCTAGAATTTTTAGATTTGCCTCCCAAGCTCAAACCAAGCATTCAACACCTCAAATCTCAACCCTTTGGGCCCATTTTCTGGAAAACACTTGTAAACTCATAGTATAAGATGTTTTAAAGATCAAATTGTAAAATCAAAGCCCAAAGGTGAGTCAATAAAACACAATTTCAAATAAAACTTCAAGAACAAAACAAGAGCTTAACACGCAAGTGTTCATTTTAAATCTAATGCTCTAAAACATGACCAAATGTAAGATTGAGCTCAAAATCATGATGAATTCATGGTGAGGCTAAAATTTGGGCTTGCATGCAAGAACTTCCATGAAAACACTTCAAAATGCTAAGATATGAACATGCATGCATGATTTAAGCCTCAATTCAACACTTTCAACCAATTCATGACTTTAAACTCTAGTCTTCCATGAACCATGCAAGAATTAATCTTAAATTCACAATTGAAAGGGGAATCTCCTACCTTAAACCTTGATTTCCAAGTCTAGGAGCTCAAATTTGCAAAGCCTCTTCAATTCTCCTAAGTTCCAAGCCAAATCTTAGTTGAAAACAAGTTGTTCTCACCCACACTCTCTTACTCCTATGGTTTGGCCAAGAAAATGGCTGAGGAGAGATGCTTCTAAGTGTAATAAGGTGTAATAAAGTTGGTCTCAATCAAGCCACTAAGTGGCATTTGTGTAATTAGGCAAACTAATGCAATTCAATATTATTTAATCTAATTTACACATTCCAAATCGAATTTTAATTCAACCTACCATAAAATCACATATATTCTAACTAGTCTAAAACACTAATCAATTTCAGACGCGGGCCCCGATAAGGCTTTCAATCGCAGTTCAAAGTCAAAACATGAACAGATCATTTTATGGCAAACAGATAGAAACACTAAGATGATGCAATTATATGCAAATTAATTTCGGATTCCTTCTAAATTACTGTTAAGCATAATTACTCATGAATTAGCATTAATCAAAGGTTGGGGTTATTACAGTCTTCCCTCCTTAAAAGAGTTTGGTCCTCCAAACTCGAATTACCTTCATTCGGAATCAGCATTGGATCCAATGGGAACAAATCCGGATACCTCTTCATCACGTCTTCCTCGGTTTCCCAAGTTTCATAGGTTCCTCCGTGGTTTTGCCAATCAACTTTTGCCAACGGTATTTCTTTACTTCTCAACTTTTTGATCCGGCGATTCACAATCTGGATAGGTCTTTCCTCATAAGTGTAATCATCTTTCAGAAGCACATGTGTCGGTTCGATGACGTGGAGTGGATCCCTCAAATATTCTCGTAGCATCGATACATGAAAGACGTTATGCATGTGTTCCATTACTGGGGGTAAGGCTATTCGATACGATACCGGATTAATCTTTTCGAGGACTTCATAAGGTCCAACATATCTTGGCGCCAATTTTCCTTTTGCACCAAACTGAGTTTGACCCTTCATCGGGGTCACCTTTATAAACACGTGGTCCTCAACTTCATATGCCCCCTCTCTTCTTCGAACATCGGTATAGCTTTTCTGCCGACTCTGTGCAGTTTTCAGACGTTGCTATATCAGTTTCACTTTTTCGGTTGTTTCTTGCACAAGTTCCAGTCGCAACAAAGGTCTATCACCTACGTTAGCCCAACATATCGGAGAACGACATTTTCTTCCATACAAAGCTTCGTAAGGAGCCATTCCAATGCTTGAATGGTAATTGTTGTTGTACACAAATTCAGCTAATGGCAAGTAGGTCTCCCAATTCCCTTGGAAATCTAACACACACATTCTGAGCATATCCTCCAGAGTTTGGTTTGTTCGTTCAGTTTGGCCATCTGTCTGTGGGTGATAGGCACTGCTCAATCTCAATTTAGCCTCCAAAGCCTGTTGCAAACTCTGCCAAAATCTCGATACAAACTTTGAGTCCCTGTCAGACACAATAGATATTGGCACTCCATGCAATCTCACAATTTCAGTCATATAGATATTGGCCAATTTATCAGCATTATAAATAGTTTTGACAGGCAGAAAATGGGCAGACTTAGTTAAACGGTCAACTATAACCCAGATAGAGTTCATACCTCAAGAAGAACGAGGCAGTCCCACAATGAAGTCCTTGGTAATGTGCTCTCATTTCCATTCCGGTATTGGGAGTGGTTGTAGCAAACCAGCGGGTCGTTGATGTTCACCTTTAACCTGTTGGCACTATAGACATCTAGCCACAAAGTCTGCAATACTCTGTTTCATTCCAGGCCACCAAAAATTCTATTTCAAATTATGATACATCTTCGTTTTCCCCAGATGCATAGCAAATTTACAACTGTGAGCTTCGGTCATAACACGTTTCCTCAAATCATAACAATTGGGCACACAAAGACGATTATGAAATTTCAACACATCATTCTCAAACACAAATCCTGGCCTCGGCTTTGAATCAAATTCCTCCGTGATCTTTTTCAAGTATTCATCTTCACACTATTTCTATTTGATCTCGTCAAGAATTGTAAGCTGAGCGGCAATAGCAGTTAATAGTCCACCTTGTTCTAGGTCAGTCAACAATTCTTTTCGGTTGGATAGCAAACATGACAAATTCGCGCTGGACTTTCGACTCAAGGCATCTGCGACGGTATTAGTCTTTCCTGGATGATACAAGATTTGCAAATCATAATCCTTGATTAGTTCAAACCATCGTCTCTGTCTCATGTTCAATTCCTTTTGGGTGAACAAATATTTCAAACTTTTATGGTCTGTATACAGCTCACAAGTTATCCCATACAAATAGTGACGTCATATTTTCAAAGCAAACACCACCGCCACTAATTCAAGATCATGTGTTGGGTAAATCTTTTCATGAGGTCGAAGTTGTCTAGAAGCATAGGCAATCACCTTTCCATTTTGCATTAATACACACCCCAAGCCTTTATAGGAAGCATCACTATACACTTGAAACCCGTCAGTACCGTTGGGCAGAGTTAAAATTGGTGCAGTCACTAACCTGGTTTTCAACTCTTGGAAAGCTGTCTCTTTTTGTTCATTCCAGTCAAATGGCACATTTTCTAAGTTAACTGAGTCAATGGCATGGTAAGCTTGGAAAAGTCTTTCACAAACCTTTGGTAGTAACCTGTAAGTCCTAGAAAACTTCGGACTTCTGTTACATTTGTCGGTCTAGGCCATCCACGACAGCTTCAATTTTCTGAGGGTCAACAGAAACTCCATCCTTGTTGATCACATGTCCCAAAAATGCCACACTGTCAAGCCAGAATTCACACTTGGACAATTTAGCATACAATTTCTTTTCTCTCAAAATCTGCAAGGTGGTTCTCAGATAGTTCTCATGTTCTTCCCTGTCTTTAGAATAAATCAAAATGTTATCAATAAATACAACAATGAAATCATCCAGATATGATTTAAACACCCTATTCACAAGATCCATGAAAGCTGCAGGTGCATTGGTCATCCCAAATGGCATTACTAAAAATTCATAATGTCCATATCTAGTTCGAAATGCAGTTTTCTCTATGTCCTCAGCTCTAACCTTTAATTGATGATACCCAGACCTGAGGTCAATTTTAGAAAACACTTAGGCACCCTGAAGTTGATCAAACAAGTCATCTATTCGGGGCAAAGGGTATTTGTTCTTGATAGTCACTTTGTTCAGTTCTCGGTAGTCTACACACAATCTCAAAGATCCATCCTTCTTTTTGACAAACAAAACTGGAGCACTCCAAGGTGAAGTGCTCGGACGGATAAATTTCTTATTTAACAGTTCCTGAAGTTGGGTTTTCAATTCTTTCAATTCAGAGGTAGACATTCTATAGGGAGTCTTGGAAATAAGTTGTGTCCCCGGAAACACCTCAATAGTGAATTCAATTTCTCTATCAACTAAGTCCCCAGGTAAGTCAGTCGGAAACACATCCGGAAATTCACAAGCAGTAGGGATTGTTTCTATAATAGTACTGTCAGATGGTGCAGTCAGTATACAACACAGATAATCCCTACATCTCTTCCTAAGGAGTTTTACAGCTTTTATAGCCGAAATCAAATATGGGGGAGGAATTACCCCATTTCCAATAAAAGTAAATTCAGGTATACCCAGTGGTCTAAACACAACAGTTTTATTTGCACAGTCAATGGTAGCACAGTATTTGGTCAACCAGTCCATCCCCAAAATACAATCAAAATGATTAATGTCCAAGGGTAATAAGTCCACATATAACATCATATCGCCAATCATAACATCACATGCTGGATAAATATGAGCACACATCATAGACTCCCCAGATGGCATAGACACAGATAACACATAGGTCATAAGTTCTAATGGTCTAGTTAATTTTTGAGAAAAAGCATGCGATATAAAGGAATGTGTGGAACCAGAATCTATCAGTACACATGCATTTTGAGAACATATAGGGAGTGTACCTGACACCACAGTATAGGTGTTCGGTACGTCACCGAGCACTAAGGCAAACACTCGGCCTTGTCTCAGAGGTTCTTTCCCCGTATTGGCTTTGGCATTGGTTTGGGCCACAGAAGTGGATCCCGCTGAACTTGCTGCAAGACGGCTAGTAGTCTCAGACTTGAGCGGGCAATCTTTCACTACATGACCTGGCTGGCCACACCAGAAACAAGCATCGGACGCGCGATAGCGCACACCCCTGTACCTTTTACCACAATCAGAACAGACCGGAATAAACCCACTACTCTGACTCGAGCTGTTCGAAGTCCCTGTGTTTTGCTTTTTACCGACAAAGGACCGGCCTCTTTTAAAACCAAACTCGGATCTTTTTCCTTTCCACTCAGTTGTTGTAGTTGCTGGGCTTTATTTTGTTTCATGGAGGCTAGGGTGGCCTCTGCCATCAAGGCTCTGTCTAGAACTTCCACATAAGTAGGCAATTTCAGGACGCCTACTCGATCAAACACCTCTAAATCCAATCCACCTTCAAACTTTCGGGCTTTTTTGTAATCAGTATCCACCATATGTGGAGCAAACCGTGCCAATTCGGTGAATTTAGCTTCATATTCTGCCACAGACATTTTTCCCTGGTTGAGTTCCTGAAATTCAGACACTTTCTGATCCCTGAAACATTGGAGAAAATACTTGTCGTAGAAGATAGCATTAAATTGTGCCCATGTCATATTTCCATTGCCACTTCGAATTAGTAACCACCACCTGCGGGCTTCATCTTTCAGAGTGTAGGTGGCTAGGAGGACTTTCTGGGTTTCAGAACAAGGAAATACTTCATACAATTTTTCCATCTCAAGCAACCACGTCTCAGCTTTCAAAGGTTCAATTCCACCATAGAATGTTGGCGGTTTCATTTTCATGAATTTCTGTGTCAGATTGATGATGTCATTATTATCTGCCTCGGCTTGTGCCGGTGGAGGCGAAGGAGGCAAAGGTTGTTGTCTCTGTTGTTGTGTCAAGGTTTCAGTCAATACTGCTAACATCTATTCCATTCGACCCATGCGAGCCTCTGAAGATTCACCTTCACCACTTCCCCTTCCATTCTCCATCTTACTATACAGACATCAAATGATAATAAACACAGGCATAATCTTATTCGTTTCCTTCAATTCATTAGATTCAAATGTACATTCAGTTTTCATATTCAGTTCCATTACCACACACTCACACATGCAAATGGAATGCCCCTAACTCTTACTAGGACATCCTAAGCTCATACGGACCTGTGTGTGCGGTAGAACACGTGCTTTGATACCATTCTGTCACGACCCAAACCCGCCCCTGTAGGTTTAGCACCGTAACCAGCCAGTAATCCATGGATTACCAAAGGCCTCTAGATAGATTAGCAAATAATAAGGGGCTACGGAAGCAATAATACAAAATAGACAAGGTCCAATGAGCTGTGATAACGTACATGGGACAGAACATTTAAAAACTTATTTATATATATAAACATGTCATTCCAGATACACAATATTTACAAGGTATTTACAGAATGTACTTCTCAAGACCTGACTTTACAGAGCATACACAAAGACTAGCATGAATACAAACAGCCATGGCATTAGGCTTCGATCGGAACCTCCTCGGGAGGCACAACAGTTGGCTGACAAAAACAGAACAGAAGGTCGTCAACTCTGGCCCAGGTCATGTGCCGGCTCACTTACATACATAATATAAACTGTGAGCGAAAGCCCAATGAATAATAATAGAGTAAAGGGTTTCAATGAATGAGTTCATACAAATTCAAAAATCATAATTCAGATTTGTATCAAATTCATCATTTGTCCAGATCATATACAGACAAAAATCATAAGTCATGATCAAGTTTACGTGATACATCCATTAGCATTAATAGAACAGAACAGAACAGAACGTATACAGGTGAGGTTACGAATAACCAGTTCCATAAAGGAACCTCCAGATTCGGGCAACAGAACAGAAGCTGAGCCCCCGTGACAGGGCCTCCTGTACGGGTAACAGAGTGCAAACAGAAATAAGTTCCATAAAGGAACCTCCGATACCGGGTAACAGCTAACATATATCACATGATGCTAAGGATGTCACGAATACATAGCAGAAATTGAACAATCATTCATTGTACAAAACATATCATTTCGGAAAACAGATCTTGTTTTATCACATAGA
The DNA here is from genome assembly GCA_025200525.1 of Camellia lanceoleosa. Classification (NCBI taxonomy): domain Eukaryota; kingdom Viridiplantae; phylum Streptophyta; class Magnoliopsida; order Ericales; family Theaceae; genus Camellia; species Camellia lanceoleosa. The sequence continues at coordinate 35,234,912 of CM045761.1, forward strand.
AAATAGATACAGTTGAACATAACTTTACTAAGTTATTACTCATTGTTGGCCTTGAAACAGACAGACGGAGCAGATTGATCGCACGATACGCGGCACGTGACCTACATAACACATAACGGACACACACTTGAAACACAAATTCTAATTACTCAAAACTTACGTCGTTGGTTCTTAGTGTGTTTCTAACCTTAAATCCTCACTATAGAGTCTTAAACATGGCCTAGAAATGCCTAGGATGGAATGATGATGCAAAGATGTCTTGGAAAAACATTTTTCAAAACTTGTTGAAAACAGGGGTCTCGCTCGAGCGTGGATTCCATCGCTCGAGCGAGCTTGTCAAAACAGAGGGGTCGCTTGAGCGTACACTGCTTCGCTCGAGCGGTCTGTAAAAATGCAAAAGTACTGGTTGTTGAAATTTTATGCCCGATGCACACTCGATGCCCGCTCGAGCGTGAGACACAACTCTTCGCTCGAGCGTGTGTCTGCGTGCACCAAAAACCTGAGAGCTTGCAATTTACGCTCAAGCCACCATTCCTTTGCTCAAGCGAATCTCTGAACAAACGATGGTCGCTCCAGCGTGGAATCCTTCGCTCGAGTAAGGAAGCCAAATTCTGGAATTTCTAAATTTGCCTCCCAAGCTCAAACCAAGTATTCAACACCTCAAATCTCAACCTTTTGGGCCTATTTTCTGGAAAACACTTGTAAACTCATAGTATAAGATGTTTTAATGATCAATTTGTAAAATCAAAGCCCAAAGGTGAGTCAATAAAACACAATTTCAAATAAAACTTCAAGAACAAAACAAGAGCTTAACACGCAAGTGTTCATTTTAAATCTAATGCTCTAAAACATGACCAAATGTAAGATTGAGCTCAAAATCATGATGAATTCATGGACTGAGGCTAGAATTTGGGCTTGCATACAAGAACTTCCATGAAAACACTTCAAAATGCTAATATATGAACATGCATGCATGATTTAAGCCTCAATTCAACACTTTCAACCAATTCATGACTTTAAACTCTAGTCTTCCATGAACCATGCAAGAATTAATCTTAAATTCACAATTGAAAGGGAAATCTCCTACCTTAAACCTTGAATTCCATGTCTAGGAGCTCAAATTTGCAAAGCCTCTTCAATTCTCCTAAGTTCCAAGCCAAATCTTAGTTGAAAACAAGTTGTTCTCACCCACACTCTCTTACTCCTACGGTGTGGCCAAGAAAATGGCTGAGGAGAGATGCTTCTAAGTGTAATAAGGTGTAATAAAGTTGGTCTCAATCAAGCCACTAAGTGGCATTTGTGTAATTAGGCAAACTAATGCAATTCAACATTATTTAATCTAATTTACACATTCCAAATCGAATTTTAATTCAACCTACCATAAAATCACATATATTCTAACTAGTCTAAAACACTAATCAATTTCGAACTCGGGTACCGATAAGGCTTTCAATCGCAGTTCAAAGTCAAAACATGAACAGATCATTTTATGGCCAACATATAGACACACTAAGATGATGCAATTATATGCAAATTAATTTCGGATTCCTTCTAAATTACTATTAAGCATAATTAATCATGAATTAGCATTAATTGGAGGTCGAGGTTATTACATAATCCGATCCCCTTCAACATGGACATGGGCAAGTGAGGCAGCTTGGATCCACCCACTGGGAGTACGCCCACCTCTGTGCAGATCGGTGATGGTGAGGTATAGTTAGTTTGTCGAGTAGTTCCGCGGGAGCAAGCCCGAAACACTGGAGGAAGTGGAGCAGTATACTCGAGCCTTCTTAATGTTCCTCATCGGTGCCACCTTGTTTACAAACAAGTAGAACACTGTAGGCTTATATTTGCTGAGCAACCTAGTGACCTTGTGTAGCTTGACTTTTTTCACGCTCCTTTTGGAAGACGAGAAGCCCTATAGTTTGGACTCTACTTGTGGTTCTGAATCTGATTTCACAAGTGCAATGTGAAAAAGTGAAAACACAAAAAGAGTTCAAATCCAACAATTCTTTTTGGAAAATCGATGTTTTGAATAAAATGCCAAATATGGACGCTTTGCATTTGAGTTGCCACCTAAATATTTTTGGAAAATTTAGGAAACCCAAGACTCGTGCCAAAGGCCATTAGTTAAATCATCACCAAAGTGTCTCGGCTTGGGAACTTAGGTACGAGAGGGAAAAGTCATGAATTGAGCACCCTACTCGCCCGATCAAAGATCGGCCTCTACTAATCATGATGTGATTTTTATTTACATTATATGCTCTTGTTTTAATTGTTAACTATTTTTACTATGTGTTGCACACAAGTATAGACTAATTTGCAAAAGTTAGAACATTTGATTTCATGCTTATTTTTGAAAACTGTTTTGAATACACATCACTTGAAAAAAGGTGAGTTTGTACATTAATCGATTTGTCTGAATTTAAGCAATTAGCCTTCATCCACTGGCATTCAAATTGTTATATCATTTAAGCAATTAGCTTCATGGAAATATGCTTGACATGGCAACACACACATTCGATGCAAGATGCTAAAACAATAAAATTTACTCATCTAGTACTCCAACCCAAAACAAAACAAAACAAATTTATTAGAAAATATGCATGCTCCTAACTAATGCAATATAACTAAATGCAATGCACACATTATGTATTTTTATAGGCTCGGCTATGAACATGACATATGATTCCATTCAAGACATGTGATAAAGCACGTATTCAAACAATGAATTTTGAACATTGATATCAGGTTAGTATGATAAGCCGAAGCTTGGATGCATGCAAGATGATGGATGCACAGCATAAGAATGCTAATTTAAAAGAATGCTAATTTAAAAGAATGATGTTCTATACTAACCATTGTAAGAAAATAAGTAAAACAGAGAAAGACGTGGGGTTAGAAGACATACAACTTATTACATAGTTGACCCTCGTACAAGAGGGTGCGAATTAAAGTCCAAAAGTCCAAATTAAACTAATTATTATAAAACCAAATGAATAAATAAGCAAAGAATAACTAGCTAACTACTCTATTATAACAATGATAAAAATGATAAGTAGACTAACTATTTAAGCTAACTAGCTATAACAATTACAAATAAACAATAATAATTAATTAATTAATTACAGCACTAACAATTAACAAGACTAATTATAACAACAACGATCATGATGTAAGCAAGGATGCGCCAGAGTTGCATGCTCAATGTCTAAGTGAAAACAGTGCAGACAGAGTGTTTTGGACTTTATTTGTCCCTTTCACACTTCTCTGTCATAGGAAAGCCTCGAGAGAAGGTTGGAGTCATTTCCAAAACCATGTCATTTCCAAAACCATCAATGAGCAAGTTGATTGCTTGACGATTTTGGGTACAATTTGGACAAAAATCAATAAATGTAATGAACAATAACCACCCCTCCCTCCTATCATAGAGTGAACTCAAAGAGGGAGGTACAGACACTTCAAGATTCATCAAAACATCATGGATTGATGTAAGACAACCCTTGACACAACGGATTCGGCATAACGTTTGGCCGAACCCTAAGTAATATAACTCATTTTGTTTATGTAGGTTGGTTCATTTTAAGCCAAATTCATTAGTGTTTACCATCCTTTAATCCATTAAGTCTAAGATGATTGTTATGTCCACTAAATGAGAAATATGTCAAACAGGAGGTGATTCTCAACATGAAAAAGAGACTACACCATTGGCAATGAACCTTTGTAGAGATTAAGCCATTAAGCATAAATCGCTAGTTCACATTTTGAATAATCGTCAACTGATTGAAACAACTCTCAAATGAAAGAGATGAATGGCAAGTTGATTATTAAAATGAGGTTCTTAAACATGGAAATCATTATTAAAATGAGGTTCTTAAACATGGAAATGAGTTGAATAAAAGCTAAGAACAATATACAACAAACTACGTAGGCAAACTTATGAGACAACAACCAAGCCTATCAAAGCATGAACTATTTAAACAACCCCAAAACAGCCCTCAAGAGATAAAAAGCAGTGGCTTAGAATGCATGAAAAGAGCCTAAAAAGCTAATCAACAAAGAGAGAAAACAAGACTAGTAAGTAAGAATAAGGAGGGATGGCTAACCCCTCTATTTTTGAAACCTCAAAGGATGATTTTTAGCCCCTTTTTAACTCTGAAAATCAGTTTAGGGAGCAAAGAAAAAGAGTGTAAAAGTAAGGGTTTGAGATATAGGTAAAGGTGTAGAAAGAGTGTAAACTCTCTCTACCCTTTTGTTAGCTCTCCAAACCCGAACAAAACACTTGGAATAGAATCAAAGCAACATAAAGCTACAAGAACTTGATAGCAAATGAAAGAACAAGAAGTAAAAGAGAGGATGACAAGCCTATACCTCTTAAAGAAGTAAGCTTTTGCTTATGATTCAAACTAAGTCTCAACACATTCTCAAGCTTGAATTATGGTGTTCAAGGCTCAACCAAGGTTCTTAGGCCAAGGTATGAAGGTGTATATGGTATATGGCTATAGGTTCAAGGTGATAGGTTTGATCAAAGTGTTTCTTACACAAGAAGAAAGAGAAGAGGGAGCTCTCAAGGTGATGTAGAAGCTTTGTAGAAATTCTTCAACCCTCAAAACAAAGATATATGGTCGTTTTTAAAGAATTTGAGCAAGAGAGGTCATAAATATCTTAAAAAATGGACAGCTACTGGGCTCCTACCTAGAACAGTGTTTCTCGCTACTAAGGCACAGTCGGCCATCAATAGCCATGGTCAGCCCTCAATGAGGCATGGCAGCGCCTTAATGTGTTCCCCTGTTTTCCTATTTCAGCCTCAGCATAGGGTGGCACAATGTGTAAAAATGGATTTCTTGGGTATAATCAATGGGAATATAGAAGGTTTGGGATTGTTTTGGAGCTTCAAACATGGCCCCTTCGTTGAGACCTCGAACCATGCAAACACAACTTTCATCATTGAGTGTATCGAACAAAGCACTCGAGCCTTGTAGGCAGTCAAAAATAGGGTGTCCACAGTTGCCCCTTTTTGAAAAAGCTTAAAGTCATAAAGTGATATGAGTGAATGCCAAAGCCCAGACACGACCCATTTAACAAGGCTGCAATGCTCGGGCAATAAATCAAGACATAAATGCAAAGATTGAACTCGGGGGCAAAATGCAAACAAAATGCAGCAAATAACTTATGATCATGCAATGAAACAGATGCAATGAAACATAACGTAAATGAAACAATGAAACAACGCTACAATCTAAACAAGAATGCAATGTTTGAATGAAAACGCAAATCAAAGCAAAATAAACCTCATGGTGTTTCACACGAAAAGAAATAAATAAACAGGCACGTCTTGCATGAAAAGTACAAAGAAGGCACAAACCAACCTACGTCTCACGTAGAAAGGATGTAAGAAAATGCAAACCTAACTATGCCTTGCATAGGAAAGGGGGAGGGCGACGTAACCATCGAGTGCATCAGAGGTCTCAATCGAGATCCTAACGCGTCTCATGCGATAGGAAAAAGAGTGGTGTGAACAAACAGGCGCACTTGATGTTTTTAACCAAGGTAAACAATCCTCACGCGTCACGCGCGAAAAGAGGAAAGGTGGTGTGAACAAACAGGCGCACTTACCGTTTTCAACTAGAGTAAACAATTCTAACGCGTTGCACACGATAGAAGGAGAAGGTGTGAACAACGGGCGCACCTAATGTTTTTAACCGATTTGAACAATCCTAACGCATTGCATGCGATAGGAGGAGAAGATGGTGTGAACAAATAAGCGCACCTAATTTTTAATCGATGGTATAATTCTAACGCGTTACACGCGATAAGAGGAAAGATTGGTGTGAACACTGGGATATGCCCAAATCCGAAGGTAAAATGCTAATGCGTTGCACGTGAGAGGAGGAAAAGGTGGGTGTGAACACCGAGCACACCCGATGTTTTTAACCAAAGGTAAAATCCTAACGTGTTGCATGCGAGAGGATGAAAATGTGGGTGTGAACACCGGCCGCACCCGATGTTTTTAACCAAAGGTACAATCCTAACGCGTTGTAAGCAAGAGGAGGAAAAGGTTGGATGGATAAAAGAACAAGCAAATCGCCTAAGCGTGAATTAGAAACATGGATTCTACACAGAGATATGTAAAATCAAAACAATCAAAGCAATGCAGTAAAGTGAAAGCCAATTTGCCAATGTGTTGAAACAATGGGCTTTAATCTGAACACAACACACCGCCTTCCAATGTGGTTGTAAAATGGATGATGATTTTACTGTGGCACGAATGATTTTATCTAGAACTCCTCTGACTGAACCATATATATAATATTGTCTGTAATGAACTACGATTCAGGAAAAACAAATTATAAACTAACAGAACAGTGCCAAACAAACTGAAAGTTTTGAAACAAAACAACTCAACTTATGAGTTTAAACTTTGAGTTAAACAAATTAGACCAACTAAATCGAATGATGCATCTTACATAATAAAACAAAATAGAATAGAATGAACAAAATTCCTCTCTTTATATTTTACCTGCTCATTTTTTTTCTTCATCTTATCTTCCTTTGCCCCTTTGTTCTTCTTTTTGCTTTCATTGTTTTTCTTTTTCTCTTTCTTTTCTCTATTTGTTGCCTTTTTTGCTTTCTTTTTTATCTTCATTTTTACCTCTTCTTCTTCATTGTTTTTCTTCTTGCTCTTTTTTTTTTTTCTCTTTTTTAACTCCATAATATAAGAAATAAAATAAAGTAAAAAAAAAAAAAAAAACTAAACTGGGTTTGCACTAAGAGCTGGTCGGGCCTCAATGAAGCATGGCCGGGCATCGAGACAACCGGTCGGGCTTCGATAGTGGCAAGGGCAGTTTTGGACATTCTGTGCGATTTGTTTTTTTAAAACAAACTCAAACCCTTATTTCTCACACCTTATCCAAAACTCCCTCTCATCGCTCTCTAGATTTCCTCTTTCCTTGAAGTACCCAACAACCCTCGCCATTTTTTTCTTCCAAATCCTTCCCTTCCTCTATATTTTGAACCAAACAAAACTTGATTTAGTGGAGTTTGAGCTCTTCCCTTGGTTTTTCTCCCATTTGCCCACACTTTCCTTCTATTCCCCTTTGATTTTCCACAATTTTCTTTACTTTTTCTCTCCTAGGGTTTGAACTTTAGGATTTCACCTATTTTCACTCATCCCCTCACTTTTTTATTCATTTCCTCCATTTTTCTCCATGGATAATGACGAGGTTCCCATTCCAGACCTTGCTATTGGTATATGGGCCGTCTTAGGAGCAGATATGGAGGCCAATGATGCTCCCACGTTGCCTCCCCTAGTTGATAGGCCATTTGATGTGGCCACCTACCGACCACGCATAAATGTTCAGCCCCAAGGTGGCATTTTGAGATTCGAGGGCCTTATCCCCGAGATAGACGAGGACATCTTGCTACGAGAGCCCATAGAGCACTTGTCCGCCGATGCCTCCACAGTATGCAACTTTCCTTTGTTTGGATGCATTGTTGAATCTCACAAGTGGACCACTAATTAATGCCATATACATCCCATTTACAGGTGATAGCTAGGAGGATTGGTGGCTACAAATCCATATCCAGCCCCTGGCGTTGGTATGAGAGACTGCCTGCAGAGGTCCACGTATTGGTTGATGCAGCTGGCTTTGGGCCCTTCTGCTCAGGGCTTATACAGATGAGGGCTGAGTCATTGTTGTACAGGACTCTAGTAGAGAGATGGTGGGACACCACAGACTCATTCCACTTCTCATCGATCGGGGAGCTGACTCTAACCCCGTATGATTTTTTGATGCTTATTGGCCTGCGAGTTAGAGTTGGCAGCCCGATCCCATGTGATCCTAACATGACGCAATGGAGAGTCGCACAACGTTGGCTTCTTGGAACGATCCCAGACATCACCAGTCATGGGATGGTGAGGTACAGCTGGTTTTATGATAATTTCTCTGAGTCCCAACCCACTACTAGAGATGAGGTTGCCTAGTACACCAGCGGCTTCCTCATGTATCTCCTCGGTACTACCCTATTTTCTAACAGCCAAAATACCATGGGGTTATATCTTCTGGGGGCACTGGTGCACCTACCATAGGTGACAGAGTACAATTGTGGTGGCGTTGACCTAGCCACCTTGTACTGCTATATGAGCTCCGTCTCCCAGCGCAAGGCGGATTCACTCGGCAGCTACTGGAGGGTTTGGGAGGTATGCCTCACACTTATATTTTCTGTGCATTCTGTTCATTCTGCATTTTCTACTCATCTTTGCTTCATATTCCCTGTTTATCCTCTCATTTACTCCATCCATCTTTTTCTGCTTGTAGCTCTGGGTTTACACATACTTCATGTCTCTGGCTCCAATCCTGGTGAGGCCGATCGAGTTGTTAGTACCCCGCTCTCGATACTATAACTCCAGATTTGAGCGCTCTCGCCGCGTAAACTGAGACTCCTCCTACTTCCGCCGCTTCTTTGACACGATCACTGCAGATCAGGTAACAAAATATTAACCTTTAACTTTTACATACCGTAAGCATACTGCACTATTTCCCCTATTACACGGTCATTCTCATACTGCACTAATTTCTGACATTTGACGTCTGTTTACACAGGTTGACTGGCATCTTTGGGCGGGCATTCCCCAGGCATCGAGGATGACCTATGTTGCTGCATGGCATGCCTCCACCATGCGGATTCTATTCGAGGGCCCCTTTAGCCGGGCTTACTACCTAGGGGAGAGGTTCATCCGCTAGACACGAGGTGTTGTTGACCCCGATATTCCACATCCTTCTCCTCCTCCTCCTCCACTCATGAGGGTAGTCGATGAGCTTCAGGACAGTCCTCAGATCAACCTCCTGATGTTGGGAGAGGATGGCGATCGACATCACAAGCCTGGCGACTTCACCACCTTCTTACATACTTGGGTGATGGCGCCTCTTACCCCAGGCGTGGTTTGCGCTGTGTCGGAGGTTGCTACTGCTGGTAATGCGCCTGCTGGAGGTGCCCTTGCCATTGCTCCCATTCTTGGGTTTCCTATGAGTCCCACTAAGATCATATACATGAGCATATCGAGGAAAGGGACCGCATGCTAGCATTCACTCCTGACATCGAGCAGGTATACATTTCCTTATGCTTCTACTTACTGCACTTTATCTTGTTTTGTTTTGTACCATTTTTGTTCATTGTTCCCTATTACTTCTGTCCACCTTTCTCAAATTCTATTCCTCTTGCAGATACCCCGGGTGTATGTTGATGACCTCCTTCGAACAATCGACCGACTGCTCCTTATGGTACGAAGGAGGCAGACCACCTTAGTCACTCATGGGATTGAGGTACATTCTGTCTATAGTTCACTGTTGTTGCTATACTATTTATACTCCTGTAAGTCCATATCGATACCTGTACTATTTTCAGCTTGAACCGGCGCCAGCACTGCCTGCAGGACCGCCCTCAGCTAGTAGACGATGACGGGGTCCAGTGAGGGGCCGAGGGGGAGCTAATCGAAGGAGGGGCCAAGCGAGGCAACGCTCATCTTCTGAGGAGTCTTTTGACGGGTCTACGACCCCTGAGGATGAGGAAGAGGAGATTGACTTGCAGTCCAGTAGCCCCAGCAATGACAGTGATGCACCTCCTCTGCAGCCAAGGAGGAAGAGGGCGATGATGGGTTACTGATGAGGACAACGATTTTGTTTTTGTTTTTGTTTTTTTGTTTTTGTTTTTGTTTTTGTTTTTGTTTTTTTTTTGTTTTTGCTTTGCAGTTAAAGGCTAGTTTGAGATAGACCCTTTTGTTTATTTATTTATTTATTTTTTTGAAGGATTTTCTTTTGTTTTGTTGCTCTATAAAACAATGATCGGGGTTGGACCTGCTAGTTATAGAAGACAAGTTTTTGAATCTCCTTGCACAATGTAATGAATGGCGCATCCTTTGCATGGTAACTTCACATAAGACTTAAAACAATGAATATTTGCTCTTGCATTCATTCTTGAGTTGGATAGCAACCAATAACCGGATAAAATGTAAAATGCAACTTGATAACAGTGAAATGAAATGAAAACAACTCGAAAATACTAAAAAATACTTGATACAAACAAAACATGACTAAAAACACAACTGTGGTACGTCAAGACAAAGGCTAGCTTTTCTTGCAAGTGCATTGATTTCTAACATCATTTAGACCCGGCCGGGCATAAATAGGCATGGCCGGGCCTAAGTGTGAGGTTGGTTAGTACTACCCAGCTGTCATGAACTGTTCCTTCTCATCCTCTATAAACGGTGCCCTCATGCTGTTTTTCTAATAGAATAACAAGTCTTTGATATTTTGCTCCCCGAGATGGAGACATTGTGCAACAATAGGCTCCAAGATTGGATAGCCATTTTGGATGGCTCGGAAAAGGTGAATTTTCGTGGTTTTAGCCTAAATGCCCTTTTTCCTCTGAGTTACACTTCTTTTTGTTTTCCATTCCTCCATGCCACCGTTCGATATTGGAACCCGATCACACATGTGTTTCAATTCGGATCCTAAGAGGTGTGTCCGATACTCGAGGAATTTTGAGCTTTGATAGAGTCCTGACACGACGAAGAAATCATACTGCAGCCTGTTTTGGACATGCCCAAGCTTTGGGATGGATGTATGGGTTAACATTACATAAGGCTCAGTCTTTGGCACATGATAAGGAGCTAGACATCACTGGTTTAGTTCATCAATTTTTCGCCATTGAAAACATGAGTGACCTTCTCTGGCAAGGCCACCAGCACCATGCTCTTTGTTTATGCTTTCTTGCATAATTCCTCCTTGCCCCTAGTTTCGGTGAAGCTAGTATCTGATTGATTGAGGTGGCTTAACGTCTGAAAGAGGGTGAGAGTTGCATGGGTTTGGCACTGGCTGAAACCTTGATGGGTTTAGATGCGTTTTTCTGAGGAGAGACCACCCGATTGGTAGGGAGTCCGCTACTTCTCCAGGTATTATTTTCCACCCTTCTAATTTATGACTCTTACATCACTCAACACTCATTCTATGTTTTTCTCTCATAGCCTTTCTCACTTTTCTCTCATCGTATACCTCTCTATTCTTTAATCTCTCTTGTTTTTCATCCCTCCCCAGGTATCATTAATGGATAAACTACAAGTAGTGGGCCCTTGCCCTGAGTATTTGGCCCAAGCTTACTTTTTTAACCAACGGCTAGTGGATTTCCCCTCAGAGAGCTTCTGGTGTGATTGGATGTGCAGCCGGTCCGCAACTGACATAACTTGGTGTTGCCTTAGCTTAATCTGGTTGAGATGAGTTACAGCATGTCCTGGTAGTCGGGTGTAGAGTTGATTGGCCTCACACATTGCGTATTCTATTTTCCTCTCCGGTTCCGACACTAGTTTGGGCATGATCAGATACATCCAAATGAGGGAGTGGAATACACAGCTTCGTTTTTGGTTCACACCTCACACCTGCCCCGGTATCTCACGGCCTGGAGGATGAGAGAGATTATGGCGCCTGCCATTAGTTTCAGTTACATCTTGTCTGAGGAGCGTTTGGCTTGGCTTGAAGAGGAGGCAGAGATTGGACCGTCTTTGGCATAGAGCCACCTGACTTAGCTGTGTCCCTAGTTTTATTGCTTTGATCTTTCATTTTCATGCTTTAAGATGTAAAAGCAACTTTGATCTAAATCAAAGAGGGAGAATGTAATTGTGTTGAAATCAATAAAATTAAGTTATGAGTACTGAAAATTTTTCTTTCGGTCCCAAAAATGGTCCAAGTTGTAAAAGGGTAAAATTTTGAACAAAATTAACTTTTATTAAAACTTTTCAAAATAATTTTCAGAAATGATCACCACCTGACACACATAGAATCAATTCACAAGATGTATAATCCCGAATCAAAAGATCATAACTACCCCTGATTGCATATCATTGTTGCTCTGTATTGTAACCAACTTTTCTTCCCAAAATGAAGATCACAACCGAACTAATAGGTGATAAACAAATATGACCTGATTAAGAAAACGGATAAGACAATCGAATCAAAGATAGTTACAGCCGAACTTACGGGTTAAGTTGCCTACGTTTGCCAAAGATGGGAATCAAGCCTTACCTAGTTCGGTTCAGGTTCACTAGAGTATTAACTCTCTCCTTTTGCGCTCTGACTTTTGCTAAAGTCGCCCTTTAGGGTTTTCAACCTTGTGAGCTCAGTTTTTCTTTATTTCTAATTTTTTGTGGTCTAACTTTTGCCTAGGTCGCCCTTTCAGGTTTTCGGCCTAGCGAGCTTCTCAAGGGTAGTATTTCTTCAGCTTGTCCATATTGATTGGCTATGAAAACTCCAGGCCATCCAAGTCCATAAGAATAACCGTCCATCCTAACCAGATTGACTTGATGATGTAAGGACTAGTTGTAGCTAGACTTTTTGCACTCCTTTCGGAAGACGATAAGCCCTGTAGTTCGGACTCTACCTGTGGTTCTGAATTCCACAAGTACAATATGAAATAGATAAACACAAAAGAGTCCAAATCTAACAAATCTTTTGAAAAATCAATTTTGAATCAAAATGCCAAAAATGGACTACTTTGCCAGATACAAAGTCGCCACCTAAATATTTTTGAGAAATTTAGGAAACCCAAGACTCGTGCCAAAGGCCATTAGTCCATCATCATCAAAGTTGTCTCGGCTCGAGAACTTAGGTACAAGAGGGCAAGGTCATGAATTGAGCACCCCCCTCGCCCGATCAAAGATCGGCCTCTACTAATCATGATGTGATTCTTATCTACATTATATGCTCTTGTTCCAATTTTATTAGGCTAACATTACTATGTGATGCACACACAAGTATAGACTAATTTGCAATAATTGGAACATTTGACTTCATGTTTATTTTTTAAAAGAGTTTGCGAATGTACCACTTGAAAAAGTGGGCTTAAAATATACATGAATCAAATCATCCCGATTCAAGCAACTAGCCTTCATCCACAGGCATTCAAATAGTTTATCAGGTAAGCACTTAGCCTCATGGCAAGCATACTAGACATGGCAACAATCACATGCATGCGATATGCTAAAAACAATAAAAACTCACCTAGTACTCCAAGGCAAGCCAAACAAAGCAAAATAATTAGAAAAATGCATGTTCCCAACTAATGCGATATGACTAATGCAACATATACAATATGCAATCTGAATAAGCTCGGCTACTTAACATGGCATGTTAATCAATTTGATAGCATGTGGTCTAAACACATATTCATAGAAGTGTTTAACTACAATGCAAGTTAGAATGATGAACCGAGTCTCGATGCATGCAAAACAAGTGGATGCAAATCATGAGAGATGCTAAACAAAACATGATGTCCCAATCTAACCATCATAAGCAGATAAATAAAAAGGAGAAAGACGTGAGGATGGAAGACATACACATTATTACAACATTTGTGCCCTCACGTAGGAAGGTCCGAATAAACTAGCTAAGCTAATTACGACGAATTACAAAATGAATGAAATAACCAACTAAACTAGCTAACTAATTATTACAACAAAATAACTAACATTGAACTAACTAATTTAATTAATTACAAATGAAAATGAACTAATTAATTACAAATTAACTAACTACACAAGAAATATGTACAAAACTAGCTAAGCTAATTACTCCGTCTTGGGAAACGAGGGATGCTCATGTATGCACAGATTTCCATCCGAAAAAAGCCACTATCATGTTGCCAGATGCATCTGTTACACTGTAGAACACTTGCACTATTTTTCGACTCAAATCAGCTCTATTTTGTATGAAAAAGCACATTGTCTGGTTTTGCAAAGGTGGCCGAGTGGCCTGCCGGCCACTAATGACAGGATTTTCGTGCTGTAATAGAGAGCAAACAGAGCAGGAACAAGATATTCTCAAGGGTTTGTTTGCACAACTTACCTCTCCTTGTCATTTGAATAGCTCAAAGGAGTAGTAAACTTAGTTCACAAACCATCAATGAATACAATTCCATTGCATAATGGCTTATGAACCAAAGGGTGCAAGTTCAATAAATACAACAAATAAAGACTCTCAAACATCCTCCCTATCATGAATGATCAAGGGAAGTGGTTGACAATGACTCTTGAACCATTTTCATCACTAATGAGTATGAAACGACTCAAGACTCAAGGGTTCAATTAACGTTCAATTGAACCCAAAATAAGTTATTATCTTGCATCATTTTTAGTTCCAAGTTTTATTATTCCATTTTAATTACCTTTCCATTTTTTAATTCATTAAGTCCAAAGGTGAGCTTTAAGTCCTCTAGTGGAAAGAAGCATCAAACCAAAAGTTGTTTTAGACATAAGAGAAGCCTCATGCCATTGGTAATGAACCTCCAAAGGGATTAAACCATGAAGCATAAGACCTCAATCTCATGCTTTAAACAAGCAACTAGTTTGAATCAACTTTCAAAGCAAAGCAAAAGCTAAGAAAGGAAGGAGGTTACAGAGGTAATTAAAGGTGATCACAAGTATGGAAAGCCATAAATAAACACTATCAATTCAAATAGGTTGGCGGCTAAGGCTTAAAACACCAAACCTATGAGGACAATTACACTATAAGCATGCAATACAAGGCTCAAATGTAATGAACCCTCAAAAATAGTCCTAAAACAGTGCTAAATAAGTCCTAAAACATATTAGAATTAAGACAAAAATAGCTAGAATAATAAGTTAAAACATAGAGCATGCTAGACTAGTAAACAAGACACGAGGAGGGGAGGCTAACCCCTCCAATTTTGGGTTTCAAAACAACATTTTAGCCATTGAAATAAGTCTGAAAATCAATGTTTAAAAGCTCAAAAAAAGATAGTGTAAGGGTGGGAAGCACAAGGTAAAGTCTAGAAGAGCAAGGTGGAAAGAAGGGTAAACCACCCCTTCACCTTTTAAGGCCTTAAACCATAAGTTTTAGCCCAAAAATACAGAGTTTATACAACCCAAAAACAGTGGGAAAATAGTAAGAAAAGAAGCAACTAAAGCAATGAGACAAGCAAAGCCTTATATCTCTTGAAGAGAAGACTAATTTTAAGTAATAATTCAACACATACATACCCTCAAGAGCTCAAGATAAGCTCAAAAGTACCTCAGCTCAAAGCTGGCAAGGTTTGATTAAGAGTGTATAGGCAAAAGCTCAAGAAATTTCAAGAGAGAGAGAGAAAAAATTAATTTTGCTCTAATTTTTCTAATCCCCAAAAATGGGAGAGGGGTTCCTATATTTAGAGAAAAACATTCCATTCCCTTAGAAACATCCATCCATATACGTAGGAGAAGATGCAAGCATCTGTGCAAATAGTTGGCACAACTGTCATAAAATATCTGCAAAACACACTTATGGCCGGTAGCCAAAGTGGGTGGCCAGCAACCCACAAAAATGGGCCTACAGGTCTCAAGTTTTTCAAGTTTGAAAGGCTGAGGTTTTGGTGCAAAAACAAGGCACAAGGTTTGCAAGGTTTTGAGGCTTAGAGTTGTGGCATTCCGCCAAGGACTTTCGAGCACTTGATGAGCATGTACATTCATCATTAGGTGTGCAAGTGATGATGCCTAAGTGACAAGGATGGTAAAAAATGAGGTGTCTACAGTTGCCCCTCTTTGGCGGAACTTGAAGTCATGAAATGACGTGAGTGAATGTCAAAACCCGAAGACGCATTTTGACGAGGCCGTAAGACTTGGGTAAAACAAACAAGACATAAAGTAAATGGTTGCGCTCGTAAGCTGCCTACGTATCCCTTTGCAAAGAATCAAACCAGCGTAATTCAAGGGCAAGAAACAAAACACGCATAGGAAAATAACTTATGATTATGAAATGAAATAAAGCAATGCAACATAAATTAAAGCAAAATAAAAAAAGCTATGCCTCACACGAAAAGAAACAAATAAATCAATGCGTCTCATGCGATCTAGACAACAAAAGTGGCAAACCAAACTATGTCGCATGTAGAAAAGATGTAAGAAAATGTAAGCCAAGCGACGTCTTACATAAGGAGAACAAAAAAGATTCCAAATCAAATTGCACCTCGTGCAGAGAGGGTGAAAAGATTATATTCCAAGTGTATCGGAAGAAAACACTCCCAATACATCTCACGCGAGAGAAGGAATGGTAGTGTGAACACCGGGCACACCTGATATTTTTAACTGAGGAAAACAATCCTAATACGTTGCACGCGAGAGGAGGAAGAGTGGTGTGAACAAACAGGTGCACCTGCTATTTTTAACCAATTTGCGATCCTAAGACGTTACACGCGAGAGGAGAAAGGGGTGCGGTGATATGAACAAACAAGCGCACCTGCTATTTTTAACCGATTTGTAATCCTAACGCATCGCACGCGAGAGGAGGAAATGGTGGTGTGAACAAACAGGTGCACCTGCTGTTTTTAACCGATTTGCAATCCTAACGCGTCACATATGAGAAGAGGAAGGAGTGGTGTGAACAAACAGGCACACCTGCTGTTTTTAATCGATTTGCAATCCTAACGCGCCACACGGGAGAGGAGGAATGGGTGGTGTGAACAAATAGGCGCACTTGCTGTTTTTAATCGATTTGCAATCCTAACGCGTCGCACGGGAAAAGAGGAAGAGGTGGTGTTAACAAATAGGTGCACCTGCTATTTTTAACCAGTTTGCAATCCTAACGCGTCGCACGCGAGAAGAGTAAGGGGTGGTGTGAACAAACAGGCGCACCTACTGTTTTTAACCGATTTGCAATCCTAACGCGTCGCATGCGAGAGGAGGAAGGGGTGTGTGAACAAACAAGTGCACCTGCTATTTTTAACCGATTTGCAATCCTAACGCATCGCACGTGAGAGGAGGAAGGGTTGGATCAATAAAAGGGGAAAACAATTCAAAACTAGACACAACGAGATTAGAAGGCCTCGAAAAATGAAACCCGTGGAGATAATAAAACAAGGTATGAAGCAAACAAGGGCGATAGATGCACAAAGTAAACAAGATGATAATTCAACATAATGATATGCATGTTCCATGCAAGACAAGCAACCGATGTACAATGTTAATTGAAAACATACTCAATATGCATACTCAATGCATGAATCATGAACGATGCAAGGTATGCGTGCAACACAAGTGTATGTGAAAACGCATATTCGATGCAACAGAAAAGAACGAATAACAGTAATGAAAGTAACGGCCTCCAATTTACCTCTCGGAGACGTTGCAACATGCTTAAAAAGGATACATTGCATTCATCTTGGCAAGTGGTTGCATTCATCCTGGTAAATGAAGAATGTTTGTGTGCGAGAACACAGTTCCGAGTTCTCCCAGAATCAATCTGAACTCAAAACAAGAACCTTTTATATACCACTCAGGACACAGAGGCACAAAACAGCATCAGGACACAAGTGAGGGCCACCGCCCACCTGCCGGCCACCATTTTTCCTTGCCGTCCACAAATGTGGCCTGCCGGCCACCCATGGCAGTTTTGGGGAAGTTTTGTCCTTTCACTCATGGGTCTTTAAATATACAACTCTAAACTTCATTTCCTCATAAACCTTGACCGAAAAGCCTCGCCCTCTCTCTTTAGGTGCTTCCTCTCTCTAGATTTGTGCTTTATACACACTTTCTAACACCCCACGCAAACTTTTTTCGTAAAACCATCTTAGTGTAGACGTCCCCGTGGGCTTCCATCTACAGTTTGGACTCGATTTGTGTCGGTTCTTAATCTGAACCAAAGAGTACAAATCCGGCAAATCGTTTTGAAGAAAAACAGATTTTGAAAAGTAGTGCCAAACATGGACTGCTTTTCCAGATTACAGAGTCGCCACCTAAATATTTTAAAATGGGAAATTTAGGAAATCCTGACTCGGTGCCGAAGGCCACATATCCGTCATCACCAAAGTGGTCTTGGCTCGGGAGCTTGGGTACGATCGGGGAAGGTCAGCTATGAGCACCCCTTTTCGCCTGGTCCGAAGACCGGCCTCTACTAACCGTGATATCCGATTTTGAAAACATTACATGCTCTTATTCCAATTATTAGCCTAGAATTACTATGTTATGCGCGCAGCAAACAAGTATAGACTAGATTGCCTAATTTGGAAACAAACATTGCATATCCGTTTGTTTGGAAAATAATTTGAAATTGCTACTCGCAAGTAGGCTAAAATACGGATTTCAATGAGTTATTCCAACTCAAGCAATCCAACCTCCATACACAGGCATTCAAGCAGTTTATCTCACATAAGCACTTAGCCGCATGGTAAGCATACTGTCATGGCAACATTCACACGCATGTGGTATGCTAAAGCGTAAAATACTTACATCGTACTCCGTGCCAAAACAAGAAACTAGTTAGCAGACATGCATGTCCTAGTTCATGTTAAATGGCTAATGCAACACATGCGAAGATGTAATCTAGAGTAGGCTCGGCTAACCCTAAAGATGGCATGTGAAATGCACTTTATTCAATGCACGTATTCAATTTGGAATTGAAAGTACGATGCAGTTTGTATGATGAACCGAGCCCGATGCATGTAAACAAATACATGAATGCACGCATGTATTGCATAAGGTATGCTAATTTAAAAAATTCCCTAATTTACCATCATAAGCAGGTAAATAAAAGGGAGAAAGAAATGGAGGTTGGGAGACATACACACCACTCACCCACACTTATTACAATTACGCCCTCACACGGAGGGACCGAATAAATATTACAGTCCGAATAATAAATAAATTAATTATTACAGAAATTTCTATTTATCAAATTAAAAAAACATATGTAAAAAGAAGGGGGGCTTCAACCCTGCCTCGGGATGTGCGAATGATGCATGCTCGATCCGACTTGCCCGGAAAACCCGTGTCATGACATCTTTGTTATACTTTACCGCCTGCCTCTCCAAAAATTCCCAAAGTCCCAGAATACCTTCTACATGAACTGCAGTACCCCACCGACTGGAGGAAGTGATCACCGGCTGCTTAAATTGGCCACCGGCTTCTTGTAGAGTTTATCGGCACAAAAAGTGTGCCGGTCGGCACATTATTCTGCTGGTCGGCAGAAAATTCCTGCAGAGGACAGTTTGACAGCAGCAGCAAACCAGCAGTGCATGGCATGGATTTTGAGCATATGTAAGCATGGCCAGTGCCTCCTATCATGCTTGGAGACTCAATGAGGCATGACTCTTGGTTCTTGGGCCATCAATTATACATCTTGATGCATGATGGCCTAAGGAACCAAGGTTGCATTTTAATGATAATGCATGCAAACAAACAAATGAAATCCAAGGCCTTGTCATGTGTTAGTTAAAGGTCTTGGTGACCAAGAATTGAGACGAGTTGCACCACTTGAAGTGTGAACTCCTCTCAATCCTATGCTTGGCTTGACAATCCCCAAGCCAAGCCATGGAATGCATGTATGCAACATAGCTCAAATGATGCAACAATGGGACTAAGATGCAAGGCATACCAAGTGTCATGCAATTACCATGTTAAGCATGCAAAATGCTAGAGTGTACAAGATGCAATTGTCATGCAAACATGGACCAATTCAAGCAATAAAACCAACATACTACAACACTTAATGAATCAATTAAGCAATAGACATGAGGCAAGCATGTAATGGTGGCCTAGACCACATTGGGGCAGCCCTCAAACCTCCCCAAAACAGTAGCAAAATGTGCCCAAAATGGTAGATCACTACTCATGCAAGCATGCAAACAAATGGGCCTAAAATCAAGGTATAAACAAGGGGTATTCCACCACTACCAACATGACCACTCATGGCACATATTAGGCATATGAAAACAGAGTCCTAGCATAAAAAAATACACCCAAATCCCTTGATATGGCAGCCCCAAAATGCTCTAAACATACAAGCATGTATAAGGCCTATTCCTAGGCATAAAAGGGCAACATTTCAAAGCATGAATATGATGGTAAATGGAAACATATGGGCATGATATAGGGACTGAAATAGCGTATGAAAAGACTCCAAATCACTTAAATGGCCTAACCAATGCATGTTCATGGATCATATGCTCAAGACTAACAAGCCATCATACAAAACAAACATGTCAAGCATGCCAAAGGTGACTAAATCAGTGGCCCACAGCCTCTAATCATGGAAAAATGATACTAAAACCATCATGGAATTAGGCTAAGACATGCAAAGAACATGGCCTAGATGCATGACACACTTCTAAGCATAAGAGAGCATTACAAAGCAAGTATGAGAAGCATGCTAAAGGGTACAAATCCAACCTTGGACAGAGGTTAGATATGACCTAAAACACCCAAGAAAACTCTGAAATGAAGCCAAATGCAAGTATGCATACATGCTACCTTGTGAGCCAAAGGCAAAGGCAAGTAAGGGACAAAGGGGAGAGGGGTGTCCCTCCCCTATATGAGACTTGAAAATACCTTCCTCACCACTGAAAACCCACTGGTTTTCAGTGGTGAGAGGATCAAAAACACGAAGTAAACAAGGCCTTAAGAAAAGGCTCCAAAATGGCCAAAACAAGGCCTAAGAGGGTGAGACTCTACCCAAACCACAAAACAACCTTGATGAATGTTCTTAAGCAAGGAAAAAAAAGTCTTTTTTATGTTAAACACAAATCCAAAAACACAAAGCAAGAGGGGTAGAAAGCTAGTGCAAGAATGGAGAAACTAAAGTAACAAGCTCACCCTTGAAGATCCTTTGAAGAACAGGTGGAGCAGCCACTCTCTAGTGATCAAAGTCAGTCCAAAACTTCAACAAACAACCCTCTAAGTTTCTCAATCTCGAGCTAAGGTGTAATGGTGTGTGTAATGGTGCAAAAATGAGGTAAAACTACACTTTTAGGCCCAAAAACACACACACAAGAGGAGAGAGAGGGAAAATATATATAGAGAGAGAGTGTGTGTATCACACAGATATATAGATATAAGCTCTGGTTTTTGACCTAAAATGGCTAACCCCCAACTCAAGGGGAAGAGATGAGCTTATATAGGCAAAATAAAGCTCTTAACTTAGTGGTTAAGCAAAGAGAGGGGGGTTCAAGAGGTGCAAGAGGGTCTTGGCTTCCAAGGGAAGCTAAGACAGCTTGGCCAAGCTTCTCCAAGAAGCTTGGCCAAGGGTTCAACCTTCTAGAAGGTTTATGGGGTTCAAGGGTACAAAGGGTGCAAACCCGGGCATGGGGAGTGGTGATGGTGCACTCCAGCTGTCACAGCTGGCATGCACCATCCCTGGGGGTGTAAAAGGGTCACACCGACCAGCCAAAACAGTCACCGGCACAAAAGAGTGTCGGTCGGCATAATAAAGCGCCGACCGGCCAAAGGTTTTGAGAAATAAGTGCCGGTGGCCACTAGGGGGTGCCGGTGGAGGTGTGGGGCAGCCGGTGGGCTTCAGGGATGGCTAATAAGCCTCCCCCTACCCTCAGATGCAAAAAACACACAAGTCTTGGTATAAAACCAAGCACAGAACAAACCGGTTGAGAGGTCCTGAGGCACGGCGCGCAGCCGGGACCTACGGGAACTCAAAACAAACACCAACATGGATAATCACCGAATGTTCCAACGGTGACGTCGAAGTCTTGAGGACGGTCAAAAATGGGGTGTCTACACTTAGGTCTCTATGTTTTGAACCAGACAAAATTTGATTTCGCCACTTTTTCTTGCATTTTCACCACTTTAGGCTTATTCCCCTCAAGTTTCTCCTGGGTTTTGTGAACTTTCTTGGGTTTTGACTTTTTCTCCAATTTTCTCTCTCCTAGGGTTATTTTTTTCCAAGTTTTTCCTCTTTTCCCCATTTTTCTTCATTTTTTGCCCACTTTTCACTTACTTTCCCACATGGTAGACAATATTCCATATGACGAGATTCCTTCCGAGATTCCGTCTCCACCATCACCCGCTGCTGAGGTCGAGGGGTTAGTGGCGGAGGGTATTACAACTGACTTGGAGGCAGAGTTCACTCTAGGACTCGAGCCCGAGCCATTACCACTAGGGATCCTACCCTTCGATCCAGAGGCATACCATCCCCATATTCACATATTACCGTACGGAGGCATCAGGCACTTTAGCGACTTTGTACGCAGCATGCCAGAGGATCTTTTGTTGAGCGAGCCAGCCTCCTATCTTTCTTATGGCGCTACAGAGGTAAAAACTCTATTTTCATGTATTTATACCTTCCCTTGAACTGCATTTCCTACACTGCATGTATTCTGAATGTTCATTTACCACTGTCTTTCATCTAATTCACTCTTATTGATTGTAGAGAGACTCCTGTGCCTACAGGGGGTACGAAGCGGTGACGGCCAGAGACTAGTACTACGAGCTACCTGTGGGGTCCACGATATTGTTGATGAGGCTAGCTTTGGCCTTTTTTGCTCTAAACTTTCACGCCTTATAGCAAGTCGGCCCCTCCTCGGAGTGTTGGTTGAGAAGTGGTGGGACACCACCGATTTTTTCCACTTATCTTCCATTAGGGAGATGACGATGACTCCCTACGACTTCTCCATGCTTACAGGCTTAGGTGTAAGTGGTGATCCAATCCCCTTCGACACAGACATAGGCGAGTGGGAGACCACTTGGATCCACCTATTCGGAGCGCCCCCTCCTCTGTACCGGTCGGTCATGGTGAGATACAATTGGTTTGCCGAGCAGTTCCACGGGAGCAAGCTCGAGACACCAGAGGAGATGTAGTAGTATGCCCGGGGATTTCTGATGTTTGTCCTCAGTACTACATTATTTTCGAACAGGTGGAACACCGTAGGTTCATGCCTGCTAAGCACCCTGGTAACCCTACCCTAGATGCAGTTTTATGATTGGGGCGGAGCTGGCCTTGGCATCTTCTATGGCTATATGAGCTCCACTTCCTGCATGAAGGGAGAGCGAATTGGAGGCTACCGGCGAGCCTGGGAGGTATGCACTCCACTTTCTACGTTACATTTATGCTTTCTACTCCACATTTTCCACTTTATATCTGTTCAACACCTGTGCTTTCTACTTTGCACTTTCTATATATGTTTATGCTGTGTGCTTTCTGCTTTGCATTTTCTATATCCGTTCATGTTGTGTGCTTTCTGTTTTGCACTTTCTATATCTATTTATGTTGTTGATAACACTGTTGCCATTTCCTTGCTATTATGGGTTTGTGCATATTTTTCAACCCTTGCTCCAGAGCCTATAGAGGAGATCCCCTATGTTGTCCCTTACTTAAGACAGTACGACGTGGTAAGACCTTCGCCTTCTTTCGCCGATGCTTTGACACAGTGGTCGTCAACGAGGTAACTCAAAACTCACAATAATTTTTGCTCTAATACCGCTTTGATCCATACTTTAGCAACTGACGACAACTAATAATCTATACATTCTCTGTTTGCAGATCACTGCAGATCACGTGGCAGCCCTAGGTAACGATTGAAGTCGGGGTGAGAGACTAGTGTGCGGGGGCTTAGGGTACATCTCGCTTCCGAATTCTGCTAGAGGGCCCAGTCTACCAGGCTTAGTTTCTAAGCGAGCGGTTTGTATGCCAGACCATGGGCTCGCCTGATCCAGTCATTTCCATGCCACCCCCAGCGTCTATGCGGACAATAGAGAGCCTTTCAATTGACACGATCATACAATTCTTTGCGGGCTTGATGCGGACTTTTTCAGAGCAGGGGGAGGTTATGCCACATTTATCTAGACTCATCTCATGCCTCTTCTGATGGGTATTCGCGCAGGCGAGAGAGCAGGAGCTCCTCTGGAGGGTGGTGCAACTCGGGCGACCAGGGCCCATACTAGAGGGGCCCCTCTTGTTGGACAGATAACCAATTGACTAGAGATTCCTACTACACTCACATGTTGGTGGCCGACTTAGACTGCCTACTAGATTCTGATAGTGCTAGCAGAGGCAAGGCACGAGTATGTTAGAGCTTGAGGTGCGCCTCAGGTATGGACCACAGTTTTTAATTTTACCCCACATTTTTCATTTCAGATATGTTTATGCCAGATATTGATCGGTCAATATGCACTTGCAGGCACCCACTACAGAGTATGCAGAGAGCCTTCTCGAGATGGTTGCCTCCTTGATCGGCATGGTGCAGAGGAGAGAGACATTGCCTGTGCTCTATACTGGGATACTCATGAGAGGTGGATAGGATGCAGAGGCAACATGTACCGTGGGTTGCCGTTGTTGTAGCTCGAGTTATAACCTCACCGATAGGCCGTGACTTTATTTGACAGCAAAGATCTTGTTGTAGGGTTTCAACTGTCTACTGCAGATGATGTATTAATTCTTCCATATTGACTGGAGGATACTGTGTCATCGGAATAGGTGAGTGATCTCGTGCTGGACCAAAAGTAAATGACTGTCCCTGAACTGGACTGGACAGAGGTGAGTTGAGGGGTGACTGCTGTAAAAATTGAACCAATGAACTGTGCTTGATTCTTCTCTGTCTTGTTACCGGTGGGAGTGAGGCAAACATGGGCTGTCCCCGAACAAGATCCCTAGCTTTACAAAGTCTCTAACTCGGGTCCAGAGTACTTGGGGGATATCCGAACTTTCTGAAGCTATGGTGTTAAACTACCTAGCAAAAAGAAATAAAGCAAAAGAAAATGGTAATCAGAAACCGCACAGCATCTCAGCTAAGATGCTATAAACACAGACATGATCAAAGCTGTAGGACTGCACTCCACATTGAATTCCGCCCCCAAAACAGATACCAAACTTGCAACTGCTATGCACATTCCTATATAGCTTCACTGTAAAGCACATACCAGTTAAGTGAGAGCCAAAACACCCCTATAAGGGGGTAGGGTTACCCTGTCTTAGTTTCGTCAAGAACTAGGGTTCACTATGCAAGCAAAACGGTTTCACGCAATACTGTATGTTTGGGCGAGCATCATGTCCTAGTTTGGAACAGTCACTAAGGCTTTACTATATGCAACTAGGCCGAATGGTCAAAAAGGGTACATCAGTAAGACTAACTAATATACCTTTCGTACCTAACACCGAGAAGTGAAAGGAGGATCAAACGGTACAGCGGTAGTCCAGATCCAAGGGTTGTGTTCCCATTATGGCAGAGCCCACGATCGGTCAACCTTTTAGCAAGCTTTTAGGCAAGCCTTCGAGAAACTGTCCAGGAATAGCAGATGGCAAGCACAGTGACTTAAACACACCAATGCAAATGCAAATGCAAAGGACATATAAATGTAGATAAAATTTCACATCATGAAGTTCGAGTCAAGTTCTCGTAATTCCCCAACAGAGTCGCCAGAAACTGTAGCTTGACTTTTCACACTTCTTTCGGGAGATGATAAGCCCTACAGTTTGGACTCCCACGGTTTTGAATATGATTCCGCAAGTGCAATGGGAAATAAATAAATACAAAAGAGTCCAAATCCGAAAAATCTTTTGGAAAATCGATTTTGAATCAAAATACAAAAAATGGATTGCTTTGCTAGATACAGAGTCGCCATTTAAATATTTTTGAAAAATTTAGGAAACCCATGACTCATGTCAAAGGCCACGTGTCTGTCATCACCAAGATTATCTCAGCTTGGGAACTTAGGTACGAGAGGGGAAGGTCATGAATTGAGCATCCCTACTCGCCCGATCAAAAGATCGGCCTCTACTAATCATGATGTGAATCTTATTTACATTATATGCTCTTGTTCTGATTATTAGGCTAACTTAGTATGCGATGCGCACACAAGTATAGACGATTTTGTAAGAATTGGAACGCTTGATTTCATGTTGGTTATTGAAAAGAGTTTCGAATGTGCCACTTGAAAAAGTAGGCTTAAAATGTACATTAATCAAACTATCTCAATTCAAGCAACTAGCTTTCATCCACAAGCATTCAAACAGTTTATCATTTAAGCACTTAGCCTCATGGTGAACATGCTTTGACATGACAACACTAACATACAATGCAATATGCTAAAACAAGTAAAGGCTCACCTAGTATTCCAAACCCAAAAAAAGATGATAGAATTAGAAAAAATAAGTGATCCTAACTTATGCAACATGACTAATGCAACACATGCAATATGCAATCTAAATAGGCTCGGCTACTTAACATGGCATATGAATCAATTTGATAACATGCAATCTAAGCACGTATTCAAAGAAGTATTTAACTAACAATGCAAGTTAGAATGATGCGCCAAGCTCAATGCATGCAAGACAATGGATGCAAGGCATGAGAGATGCTAAACGAAATATGATGCCCTAAACTAACCATCATAAGTAAATAAAAGGGAGAAAGATGTGGGGTTGGAAGACATACACATTATTACAATTGTGCCCTCATGCTGGAGGGTCTGAATAAACTAACTAGCTAAACTAATTAACTAGCTATTACAAAACGAATTAACTAACTATGCTAGCTAGTTATTACAACATCATAACTAATTAACTATTCTAGCTAATTATTACAAATTGGAACTAACTAATTACTTAATTACAAAATTCTAATTAGCTAACTAATTTATTACAACATGAAATAAAGTAACCAAATTAACTAATTAGCCCCGAGAAGCGAGGGATGCTCATGCATGCGCCGATTTCCACCCGAAAAGCACACTATTCTGCTGCCAGAATGCTTCTGTTGCATACTATAGCATCTTTCACCTCAGCCACTGCTCTGTTTTGTTCTAAAAAAGATGTTGCTCGATTTGACAAAAGTGGATGGCAAGCCGAAAGGTGTGGCCACCGCCACAAATGGTAGCTCTTGCCGTAAATAGTGGCTGCCGACCACCAAGCTTGGTTCCCCATCGCAATGAAAGCGTACAGAGCACAAACAAGGTATTTCTCAAGGTATGTTTGTACACCTTATCCCTTCTTATCATCAAAACAACTCAAAGGAGTAGCAAGCTCAATTCATAAGCCATCACTCGATGCAATTTCATTGCATTATGGCCTATGAACCAAGGTGTACAAATTCAATAAATGCATAAGAAAAGACTCCCAAAACCCCCTCCCTATCATGGATTGATCAAGGGAAGTGGTTGACATTGACTCTTGAACCGTTTGCATCACTAACAAGTATGAAACGACTCAAGATTCAATAGGTTCAATTAATGTCTGATTGAACCCAAACTGATTATTATCTTGCATAATTTTTAATCCTCATTTTATTACTTTATTTTAATTACCAACCATTCATTAGTGAATTAAGTCCAAAAGTGAGCTTTAAGTCCTCTAATGGAAAGGAGCACCAAACCAAGTGTTGTTTTAGGCATGAGAGAATTGTCATGCCATTGGTAATGAACCCCCAAAGGGATTAAACCATTAAGCACAAGACCTCAATCTCAAGCTTTAACAAACAAGTAGCTTGAAATAACTTTCAAAGCAAAGCAAAAGCCAAGAAAGGAGGTTGGTTGCAAAGGTGATTAAAGGTGATCACAAGTATGGAAAGCTTAAAATAAACACTATCAATTTAAATAGGATAGTGACTAAGGCCTAAACCACCAAACATATGAGGACAATTACACTACAAGCATGCAATACAAAGCTCAAATGCAATGAACCACTAAAAATAGTCCTAAAATAGTTCTAAAATAGTCCTAAAACATGCTGGAATTAAGCTAACAATAGCTAGAACAAT
Organism: Camellia lanceoleosa; assembly: GCA_025200525.1. Classification (NCBI taxonomy): domain Eukaryota; kingdom Viridiplantae; phylum Streptophyta; class Magnoliopsida; order Ericales; family Theaceae; genus Camellia; species Camellia lanceoleosa. The sequence continues at coordinate 35,262,425 of CM045761.1, forward strand.
AAGTTAAAACATAGAGCATGTTAAGCTAGTGAACAAACACAAGGAGGAGAGGCTACCCCCTCAATTTTTGGGACTTTAAAACATGGTTTAGCCACTGAAAAAGCTCGAAGAAAGCCCTCAATTTGGTTTAGCCACTGAAAAAGCCCTCAATTTGGTATTTAAAAGCTCGAAGAAAGTGGACAGCGAGGTGGGAAACACAAGGGCAAAAGCCTAAGAAATTAGGTACAAAGAAGGGTGATCCATCCCTCCACCCCTAATGGCCTTAAACCATAAGTTTTAGCCCAAAAATACGGAGTATAAATAGCCCAAAAACAGTCTAAAACAGTAGGCAAAATAACAAATAAAGCAAAACAACAAGCCAAGACTTATACCTCTTGAAAAGGAGAACCCTTTCCAAGTGTTAAACCAACACTTACACACCCTCAAGAGCTTAAAGTAGGCTCAAAAGTACCTTAGCTCAAATACCACAAGGTTTGGTTTAGAGTGCATAGGCAAAAGCTTGCAAAAGCTTAGGAATTTGCAAGAGAGAGAGAGAATTGTAGAGAGAGAGAAAGAGAGATAATTTTGTTCCACAATGTTCAACCCTCAAAAATGGAAGAGGAGGTCTCCTATATATAGAAAAACATTAAACTCCCTCTGAAAAATCAATACATACACGTGTAGGCAAGTGCATGTATCTGTGCAAACAGCTGGCACAGCTGGCCAAAATATCTGCAAAACTACACAAGTGGCCGGCAGACCACACAAGTAGGTGGTAGCCTGTATTGGTGATCGGTAGCCCACAGTGGTGGCCGGCAGGTCTCAAGGCTTTCTAGGCTTGAAAAACCATGGTTTTGGTCCAAAGACAAGACAAAAGGTATGTAGGGTTTAAAGGCTCAAAGCTGCGGCATTCTGCTGAGAACTTTGAGCACTTAACAAGCACATACACATTCATCATTGGATGCGCAAGCGGTGGAGTCCAAATCGTGAAGGTGGTCAAAAATTGGGTGTCTACAATGTGCTCTTTTGTGTTGAATCAACTGAATTGATAAAGCCAAATGCATATGTATAACCTAACATGTATCATGTTATATTATGTAAATTTGACAATTTCCTTGTCAGTGTAGATGAATGCATCAATAAATAGCTAATAGCCACTTCTTGTAATTACTACCAAGCTAACAAATAAATCTTCAAGGTAATAAGTGATAATGTGTTGTTTTGTTATTTCACATTGTTTTTTCCTAAGGTTCTGCCAATACATTGCTTTTGGAATTTTATTTTAATTTGAAACAATTAAAATGGTGATACTATACTGTAACCGAGTAAAATGAAGTAAATTCATATAAAAATAAAGTCATGATCATCAACTTGTTGGTGTAACAAATAGATATTAAATTCTAAGAAGTAGTCAATTGAGTATTTCTAGTAGTTAACTTTGAGTATTTCAGTTGCAAATATTTAAATGCTTACCTATATCTGTTCCTTGTTTCTAGCAGTAATGTTTGAGATTGTCCAACAGGCTTCTTTCTTGATGCTCTTCTTATGATTATGGGTTAACAGATTCAGCAAGCACGGAAGTGCACCATGCTCAATTATAAACTAGAGAAGGGAGGTTTCCATTAATAGATGCAAAATCATGGTTCATTGAAAGTAAAGACAAATTCTACGTGAAACATAGGAAAAAGAAATATTAGCATGCTTACAAAATGTTCATAGCAGATGTGAAATGTTATTCTATTTTCTGTAAACCATACTCGAGGTCCCAAGTTCAATTCTTGGAATTTCCCTTTTTTTATTAAGTTTTTTTCTTTTTCTTTCTTTTTTGGTTGGTCCTTGTCAGTGAAAGTGAAAGATCTATAAAAACTGCAAAATGATCTTCTTCTTCTTTTAGCAAGAGGATTGAGAAAGGGAAGAAAATGACACCTAAAAAAAAAAAATTGGATTGTGCAAACAATCTCTTTAGTTGTAGCCTAACATAGAGCAAAATTGCATGTTTCTATCATTAAGACACTAGGAATCAAGAAATGCAAGGGTGCTCTACTCATAACCAATAGACATTAGAGATGTAAGTAGAGTTGTGAATGTATTACCATAGATATAGTTGTGTTATGAAAATCAACCAGTTGAATGTAAAATAAAATAAATAAATAAATAAATTGAAAAGGCTATCAAAATTTGAAAATCAAAATCAAAATATAAGATAGTTATACTGGGATAATTTGGAAATAGGTGTAATAATTCATACTAACAGAGTTGTATGTATATAATAATAATAATAATAATAATAGTATAGATAACGAGGAACCCTTGATCCCACTTTCGTTGAGACCCAAGATAGAACTTCAAATCCACTAACCTAATATATAAAGAAGTAGGAATTCAAATTTAAGAGCACTGATTGTTTAGCTAAGGACTTACCCTTTCAAGCTAGCCCTTATGGATGCAAGCTCTCTGATATTGGGACTAAAGTAATATCTAACCTTATTGGATTGGCATAATTCAACTATACAGAAGAATTTGAACAATCAAGTGTCTATTTCTATTTAGTTGTTGTAGCTCCATAGAATACATACATATGGAAATACAGTTCTACTGTCTCGATAAAACAACAGCACACAACTAGAAAGATATTAGAAAATCAAACAAAATAATGCTCAATTCCTACATAACATATGATCACAATCTGTTACAACCAAGGAGGTGAAATCAAGCAAGTATGTGAGAGCAATGCTATATATATATAGAGAGAGAGATGTGAGAATTGGAAAGTGAAATGATAACAATTAAGAATTGAATGGTTCAGCTTGTACTTGTAGCAGATGAAGAAGGATTGATTCAAACCAAAGCTTGTTTCCAGAATCAGACTACCTGGTGGAAAAATCAATAGATTGACGAAAAAGTGATCTAATTACAACGAGTTCAAATGAAGAAATTGAATACGAATTACAGTGAGTTCAGTGAGTTCAAGTGATCGAAGTAGAGAGATGAATAAGTTGAAATACGAATGAATGATTCAAAGAGACTTACTGAGATGTGTGAAAGTGTGAGAGAGAGAGAGAGAGAGAGTTCATACCGTTGGAGATCTCTTCTTCAAACGACCATGGTGATCTATAGAGCGAAATCGAGAGAAGAAAATCAGATTCTCTTACCCAGACACGATCGAACGAAATCAGATTTGGGGAAAATGAGAGTCTAGGGCAAATTTTACACAATTAGATTTGGGGAAAATGAGATGAGAGTTTAAGAAAAAAGGAAAATATAAATTGGGCTGAGTGGGTTCCTAATAGTGGGCTCGCAAATTTTTGCTTAGGCTGAGTGGGTTCAGAAGTTTTTGCTTAAGCTGATTTGCCGTTACAAATAATTTTTTTTGCGACGGTCAAATAATTAGTCACAAAAAACTAGACGCAAAAAAGTTATTTTTCTAGTAGTGCCTTGTACCATATTTGGAACTCTGCTGGTACTACCAATATCCCTTCTTCTACCTAGTACATTTAGTGGCCTCTGTTTCTCCTCCTTGCCTTGTACAAAGTTTGTTTTTTACTTTCAACGCTCTGTTATCACACCAGATTCCATGAGCTTTTTGGACTGCCATATTTGCTGCCACTGGACAGGCATATCGTACAAAACAAAATCTTGATCTAGCCATCTTCCTTCTTTTGTTTGGGATGAACACATCCTTTACAATTCCAAAGTTGGTAAATACTTTATACAGCCATTTTGGATCCATGGAATCTGGTAGATTATCCACAAAGATCGTGTGAATCTCATTTTCCATTGTGTTATTCCTAAATACTTGACTACCATGCTTTCTCAGCACCGGCCTCCATCTTCCATTTACCTTGGTTCGCTCTGGAATCGTATAATTAAATAAACAACTTATTGCAATCTCTAATAATTAATTCACTAGAATAAATATTTTTAAAGTCCTAAAAATATCAGATTGTTGAACTGGTGTCGGACCCATAATTACCCCTACACCCCTTATGTGTGATGAGATGTTGGCACACAAGTAATTTTGATTAATGAGTTTAATGGTGAGAATCATGAGTTAAATTTATTATGCCACACCACACTTATTTATACAATTTAACTTCTTTTTTTTTTTTCCTTGCCTTTCTAATGGCTTGACGCAAATTTATTTATTTATTTTCTTCTCTTTTAACTTCTATTGTCTCTTTATACTTCTTTCTCAAGCATTGTTTTCTTTCTTAACATTTTTTTTTCCTCTCAACTCAAATCCAACATAATTTTTTCTCAAATGAAATTCACAAACACAATTTCTCCATCTTTCTTACCTGACCCACTCTTCTCTCTCAATACATATCAAGTCCAATTATACTATTTTTATTTAATTCAATAATTATAAATATTTTAAGACAAAAATATCAAGAAATTTGTGGGGAGGGAGAGTTAATCATTGGCCCTTAAAACTCTCAAGTCCTTAACAATCAAACCTATCCCCACAATTTTAGGAGTTCCCCTCATTGGTTTTTGGTTTTTTTTGTTTTTCACAACGTTTCATTACCACCAACTACAACCCTCTCACCCTAACCTTGCTTTTTCCATTGTAAAAGCTGAAGTCACTCCACACCCCACAAGTGTTTTTGTTGGTTTTTTTTGTTGCCTTTTCTTTGAACCGAGTGTCTTGGTTGGTTGGTTGGTTTTTTCATTAAACTGACAACTAATTTGTGAAGTGGGATCCAATTTCTTTTTTCACATCTTGTTTTTGACCCTTCTCAAATCCTACCCACTAATTTGTGAGCATCTGGTTTTTGGTGTCTACCTTTGGAACTCCCCTTTTTCTGTTTTTAAAGAAAAAAAAAATTCTTTTTTTGCCACTTCTACCCTTCTGCTGATGGGCTGGGCCTAATAATGCAATCCTTAGCCCAATAAAAGACTAAAGTAATAAATGACAAATATCTTTATTATCTTTTTTGCAGAAAAACCAAGAACCATATTTTACTTTATTCTTCATTTTTTCCCTATCATTTCATAGAATAGCTTCAAATGAAGACACTATCTATAAGACATATAATTGTTTCGATATTTACAGTATATATCTCTGAAACCTCTTATGTTACATAGTCAAAAATGAGAAATTCAAATTTTATTTTGCATTATAAATCAAGATTTACTTGTTGAAATATCGATAAAAGTAACTAAGAATTTTTTTGATTAAAAATAAATTTATATTGAAAAACTTAAAATTGAGCCGTCCTATATAACTCTACCAAGAAAATATAAAGAATTATTAGTAATAATTTAGAAAATAATAAGAATAATTGAAATAAAAAGGATACATTTTGAATTCATTTGATAAATAAATAACAAAATAAAGGGAGCATAAAAATACATCCACCAAATTTCTATCTATACCAACTATGAACTTTGATCCTCTCCATTGAGGAGAAAAATTTTGATAAATACATTTAGGAGCTTCCTAAAATAAATTAGAAATAAATGTAGGACAAAATACACTTTACTCCTCTCAACTATCATCGGCTTTTTTTTTTTTTTTTTTGTACTTTACCAAACTAAAAATTGATATAATGTACCCTTTTATCTTCTGAAAATTTTCAATCTAACCCTTATGTCTCCATTCTATTAACAAAACAGACGAAAAAAGTACATGTGATATGCACATGTCATATTTATATGAAAAGGTATTTTCGTCATAAATAGGCGTGTATACTTTAGATGTACTCTTTCAGTCCATTTTGTTAACAAAATAGAGACATAAAGATTAAATTGAAAATTTTCAAAAGATGAAGAAGATATATTGTATCAACTTTTAATCTTAAAGGACAAAGTAAAAAACGATAATAGTTGAGAGACAAAATGTAATTTACCCACAAGTCTATGAACACAAAGTAAACACCAAGTATATTGATGGACATAATTTCTTAGAAGTAATCTCCATTGAAAATATATTTATCTATCGATATTTTTTCAATATCCGACTATGTGTTTATGATTTCGATTTTTTTTTTTTTTTTTTCCTTCTAAATTTTGGGTGGTTTTTGGGCCGAGACCAATGCAATAGGAGAGGGGCAGAAACGTAAATGGACAAAAAAAACCGCCATGGACAGCAGTTAGCTTGGATTGCAAGAACGTTTACGTTTTTCCGCTTTTCTCTCTCTCTCTCTCTCTCTCTCTCTCTCTCAAATAAAACCCTAACCCATCATCCATCCCACTTCCATCTCTCTCTCTGTTTCTCTCTTTGTCCAAAGAGACTCTCTCAAAAAATTTTATATCATCTTCTTCCTCAGTCCCTCTTCTACAGCCATGTCTTGCTTCAAGGGAAAGTACCATGGTAAATCCCCCATTTGTTTCTTGCTAGCCCTTTTCTTTATGGTTGTTGTTTATATCTGATTTCATTTCTAAATTTATAATGAGGGTTTGTGTTCATTTTTTTTAATTAATTTTTCTCAGTTCTAGACTTGGAATTTATTTTGGTAACATTTCTGGCATAAATTTAGTTAAAAATGCTATTTTTGTTATACATGTGTTTTTTTTTCCACATAATTGAACATAGTGTTGCACATGTAGGGTTCACCATTTGTGGGACTCATCATTTATCTATGTGTGTCATTTTGGAAAAAAAATTTTAAAAAAAAACATCATCTGTAATCAGATTTAATCTTTTCTGGTGTAAGTTTGATCGAATCTGTATGATCCAAATGATTGTTGTTTTGATCTACTTGAAGGTCATGATGATTCATCCATCAAGAGAAATTATTTATGGTTTCTACTTTGAATGTTTGTAGATTGATTAGTTATTATCAGATCAGTTAATTCCTCTTTTGATGCATGTATTTAATATACCCTTTTAATTGTTAAAATGTTAGTTTAATGTTGTGTTTGGATCATGGATTTGTAGAGGGAAAAGAAAAGGAAAGAGGAAAGTCTTTTCCATTTCTTTTTCCTCCATACATACGAGATTGAAACACAGCCTAATTATTCAAAATTTTATTGAAGTATTATATAAGGCTATCTATGCTTGTTCTCTGGCCAATTTGTTTGATTGATCTGTTTTTGGCCATTGTCAGTCAGTGGATCTTGAAGTGGGAAAAATTTTGAGAATTACACAATTGGGAAAGAAATGTAGGCCTGATTGTTTTTTTGGTTACTCATGGAAAATTTCTGGATTGTGGTCTGCTAAACTTGTATGAATTCTGATAGCTCAGATTTCAGTTATTGGCACTAATACAAATCCCTCACAAATATATATTGGTTTCTAAATCGAATTTGTTACACTTTATGGCTGAAATAACTCTTTATTAAGTTGCTGCTCTTTTTTATTTTTTTGGGCGTAATTGTTTACAAATTTGTTCATATTTGGGAAATGCCTGCTTGGAGTTGGAATATCAAGTGAGTGTGATTATCAGATTAGTTAGTTTTGGTTTTGGAATTTTTGAAAATATTGCATTGCTAGATTTATTTGTTTGGTTTAGATATGTACATTTTGAAATCATATGAGAATTCATTTGTTGGAATATAAGGGTAAACTGCTACAAACTCTTTTAAGTAGTTTCAATGCAGAATCATCACCTTTCTTTTTTATTTGTTTGATTTGTATGATTTTTACTTCTACCATTAACTAATCATTATAATTTTATGATTGCAAATATATATATATATTAAATTATGTACTAATCAAGTTCTGTGCTTGAGCCTTCTGTTTTTTTAACAGGAAAGTACGTCCTTCATGTTTGTTCTGTTTCCTTTGTGTGTGTTTGGAAGCCTAATAGGCTTTTTGTCAAAATGTCTGTCGATAAAATTGTTTTTGGGATCAATTTTACATTGCACATAGATAAGATTACATTCTAAAGAATTGAATGGTTCTAAGTTAAATTTTGTTTTATGGTGTTTACAATGTTTTACTCCCACATATGGGTAATATACAAGGGGAAATCATGGGCTGCCTAGCTTTATTAATTTTTTCTGCAGGAACATTATATAGTGGGAAGAATAACTGTGAAGTACATAACCAATCACTTCTTTGTTATTACACTCTAGGATTTTGTGGTAACAAGTTGTTTCATGATCAATTTTTGTAATGACTGATATTTCATTTGTTAGGTCGTTTTTATATTTATGTAGATATTTATATGTCTTTGCATTATTGAAATGAACTTTCTATGCCTTGCAGATGAGCTCATTGCCAATGCTTACTACATTGGCACTCCTGGAAAGGGTATCCTAGCTGCTGATGAGTCCACTGGCACAATGGGCAAGCGTCTTTCCAACATTAATGTTGAGAATAATGAGTCAAACAGGAGGGCTTTTCGTGAGCTCCTCTTCACCACTCCTGGTGCTCTTCAATACCTCAGTGGAGTGATTCTCTATGAGGAAACTCTTTATCAGAAGACTGCCGCAGGTATAATGACTTCAACAATATTAAACTTGTTTACTGCTATTTTTTTCATTGCTCAAAGTATAATGGTTTTTGACAGTAGGCTAGTGCTTGATGCTACGAGGAAAAATGTTGAACTCTACTAAAACTCTATTCTCTTGCTCTAAAAAGCCGGAGGCATTGTTGACACTCAATGGCGGAGCCAGGATTTTGGCTTTCGGGGCAACATTGAGTTAAAACCTTAGTAACAATCACAATCCAATTAACACAATTTTCATTTGATGGTAGGACTAAAAATCATCAACATTATGCCAAAGTTATTTTTGTTTGTGGATACATCTGACCTAGCAATAGTTACTCTTTGCTTGCTAAATTTTACGGCTGGAAATTCCTCACTGCTCATGTTGTGTGTCATGTAGGTAAGCCCTTTGTTGAGGTGCTCAAGGAGGGTGGTGTTTTGCCTGGAATCAAGGTTGACAAGGGTACCGTTGAGCTTGCCGGAACCAATGGTGAGACCACCACTCAGGGTTTTGATGGCCTTGACCAGCGTTGCCAGCAGTACTACACAGCCGGTGCTAGGTTTGCCAAATGGCGCGCCGTACTCAAAATTGGCCCTACCGAACCAACTCAGCTTGCAATCACCGAAAATGCCAACGGTTTGGCTCAATACGCCATCATATGCCAGAGGAACGGCCTGGTCCCCATCGTTGAACCCGAGATCTTAGTCGACGGCTCTCACGACATCGACAAGTGCGCTAACATCACGGAACGCGTTCTTGCGGCAGTTTACAAGGCTTTGAACGACTACCATGTCTTGCTGGAAGGAACTCTGTTAAAGCCCAACATGGTGACACCTGGCTCGGATGCTGCTAAAGTTGCCCCTGAAGTGGTGGCTGAGTACACCGTTCGTGCACTGCAGAGGACAATGCCTCCGGCAGTGCCAGCTGTGGTGTTTTTGTCTGGCGGGCAGAGCGAGGAGGAGGCTACTCGCAACCTTAATGCCATGAACAAACTCGAGGGTAAGAAGCCATGGAGCCTCACTTTCTCGTTTGGAAGGGCTCTTCAGCAGAGCACTCTCAAGGCTTGGGTAGGAAAGGAGGAAAATGTGGAGGCAGCTCAGGCGGCGTTCCTTGCGAGGTGCAAGGCCAACTCTGAGGCTACACTTGGTACTTACCAGGGCGGTGGTTCGTTGAGTGAGGGTGCATCAGAGAGCCTTCATGTCAAGGATTACAAATACTAGTTTGAGTTTTGATTTCTTGCTTGATGTTTTTGTTGTGGTTATGAGTGTGTCTTTATTCCCAGGCATAGTCGTAGGTGGTTTTGTCACATTTTTTCAAACGGTCTAAAGAGACCGGTAGTAAAATAAAGCTTGAGGAACATCGACATATTGAGGTTGAAGGGTATTTTTCTCTTTTCAGTTTGTAAACTTGTAAACAATCTTTTCTATAGAGAAGGGTTTATGGTTTTTCCCTTTTTACAACTAATTCTAGATTTTGTTTGGCTTCTCTATTTTGGTTTAATCAGCTAATGTTGTCAACAATCTTACTCAAGAGAGAGGCAAACACTGATTACGTGGTCTGTTATGATTGGTCCCACACTTATCAGGACCGAACAGTCATGACTGACCCCGTGATCAGTTTCTATTTCTTATTTGAAAGAATTGTCATTTTTCTTCTGAAAGATATAGTTATTATGATCCCATGCTGTAAACCATTTTATGTTGTTCACATTTTATAGTATATGATCTTATACTTGGTTCCAAATGGACTAACTACTCCCGGTGGTCACTACTAATATCCTTTATTTTCAAACTGCTAAAGAGGACATAAACCTTTGAAAAAAAAAATTAAATAATCCTTTCACATAGTGAAAAAATTATATCTAATTTTATAATCGATTTATATATTTTTAAACTTTTCTTATTTTCATTCCTCTCATTTCAAACAAAGTGCAGAAGTGTGAAGTGTGGTTTGTGTAGCCTATTGGATTTTTTTTTAGAAGACTAACAAATTGGGTTTGTTGGCCCATTGGATTGATTTGTTTCTTCTGTCATGCCACTTACAAATTAGGATGGGTGAATTATACTAACAGTCCCTATAGTTTGGGACATGTATCATTTTGATTTTTGACTTTTTAATTGTGACACATTTAATTCTGAATTTTGAATCTTGTTCCAAATAAGGATAATTGAAGATATCAATAGATTTTTCAAGAGTAAAATCGTCAATTTGATAAAATATAACACATTTAACTCTGAATTTTGAATCTTGTTCCAAATAAGGACAATTGAAGATATCAATAAATTTTTCAAGAGTAAAATCGTCAATTTGATAAAATATAAACTAATTTGACAAAAATAAATGTTAAACAAATATTTTTGAATTTTTAAAAATTATTTCTACCCACTAAAAATAAAATTATGTAAAATTGATAAATCTTTTAGACATTTATTTTTTTTACCAAATTAATTTTTATTATGTGTTTGAATGATGATCATTTAAAATTAATTTTAAAAAATTAATCATGTATTTTTATTAATTTTTATCAATTTTACATAATTTTATCATTGATGGATAAAAATAATTTTTAAAAAATTAAAAATATATGTTTGACATTTATTTTTATCAAATTAGTTTATATTTTATTAAATTGACGATTTTGCCCTTGAAATTAAATAATGGTATCTTTAATCGTCCTTATTTGGAACAAGATTTAAAATTCATGGTCAAATGTGTTACAATTGAAAAGTCATGACCAAAGTAATACAAATCCCAAACCATAGGGAGTATTTGTGTAATTTGCCCAATTAGGATCTTTTAATATGGTTCCTCAATGAGAGAGAGAGAGAGAGAGATATGCCAGCCGAGTTACGGTGGTATTACATGCACTAAATAATATATTAATTAGTGTATTAACACTAATTATGATATTATTATTAATCATACTTATTATATAAATTACAAATATCAAAAACTTTTAAAATTATATCACATTATCAATTAATACACTAATTAGTGCATATAGCATTATTCGTTGAGTTAACTAGCAAAATCTCTTTGTGAAATTAATGCTACCTCTAATTTTGTTTTCATAGAATATTGGGTAATAAAAAATAAAAATAAAGTATCAATAGCACAAAGGTTCCACTACTAGTCTTGTGTTTCCTTTTGTATTTGACCTCTCTATTCCTAACATTGTTGAAGTACTATAAATGTTTTTAGAATAATATCAAATCAGTGTTGGTTGATATGAAAATTTTTCAGTGACTAATCAAGTTGCGCTAATTTTATTTTTTAAGATACTACATAAGGAAAAATTTTCAGTGATCACTCGTTACACACTGATAATTTTAAATTGAGCAATACTATGCATATCTTATTCTGTATCTCGTTTTTTTCATCTCTTGAGACAAAATAATAGGACCTACATTCATAAAATGTATATGAAACTTACTCACTTGTGTGTCAATGTGAAAAATAGGGTAATGAATAAGATTTATATGTAGTATTTTTTGTTTTCTTCTAAATTTGTTTGTATAACATTACTTAATAGAATATTTATAAAAACAAAAGAATTAATTACCTAAAAATCCTATTTATAAATGTTATAGTAACTCAGATCATACTTAATATTTTTTGAACCAATAAATCCTATTTAATAAAATTTAGAAATATTACCAATTTTTAAAACCAAAAATATTATCAGTTTTGCAGAATAATGTTCTAGATAATTGTTTCACTAACTGATGAAAAAAAAGGGCATGAGATTAAAAATTTTTTCCCTTCTACTTGTCAGTTTGATTCGACTATCTAATAAAACCGATAACATTAACAGTTTTTTTTCAGTTTTAAAACTGAGAACATTATTAAAAAAAAAAATTTAATTTTTTTTTTTTTGCACATCAATGTTCCATCGTCATCCTCCTTTATAGACACAAAATTTTCAATTTTGCACAAAAAAAAATCCAAAAAACACATAAATTTCTTTTAGTTTTTTAATTTGAAAGTTTTAAAAATTAAAATCAATGTCAAATCATCATGTTCTTTTGTAGATAATCATAAATGATGAACAATCATTATTTGAAGGGCAATTCCGATTATTAAAAATTTAATGTGACTTGAAAGTCCAAAAAATCGTAGTTAGGACTTAGGTCTTATTTCGCAATATCACTTTTTAGCCTAAAAGTTAAAAAGTTATTAAAAAAAATTAAAAAGCCAACAACTTATATCAAAAAGTCAAAGATTTCATTTCTCTTTACTTTTTGCATATCTTTTCGTAAAAAAAATTAAAAAGTCATCCCAAGCATATTATTTTTTTACATTATATTTTAGCTAAAAAAATTAAAAAATTACTAAAAAAACCTGGTCCCAAACGAGGCCTTAATGGAGTGTAAATTTATAAATTTAGACTTGTGTGTAAACCCCCTAACAAAAAATAAAACTATTTGAAGACCAATTAAATATGTGATTTAGTAGCTATATATATTTGCATAATTTCTCTTCAGACTCATCTATGGCATAATAAAACTTATACTCTGTGAAAAAAATATTTGTACATACGAATGTAAAGACAAATTTAAAAAATGTATTTACCAGTTCACTGTATATGCTGCCAGATGAAAATGTTAGAGACACAATTTATAACCAACAATTCATCCACAACAACGTGGTAAATGAATTGCGTCCTATATAACTAAATTTATAAGAAATCAAAAATTTAGATTAGAAGAAAAAAAACCTATGATTAAATTCGCAATAATGCTAGGTGGTGAAAATTCATGACTCAAATGATTTGAAACACACAAAATGACGTTGTTTTGAGTTTAAAATAATATCGTTTTGACACATTCAAAACATTCGAACCACACAAATTCGGGCACGCAATTTTCTTAAATTCGAAGAAATGTCTCAATATTTTTCTCAGGCGGAAAAGCACAACTTGGAGGAGGCTGATGTACACTATTTCGGGCCAAAACTAATTTAAACAAAGTCCGAGTTTCTGATTTGGGATACTGAGTACACATATACTGATCAATTAGAGGAAAGGCATTTGGCAGATTTATTAGTTGGCTCAGTAGCTTGTCAAATCAATTGCATCACCAAAAAACATATATATAAAATAAATAAATAAAAAGCTGGAAACTTTTAAAATTCAGATTTCCAAACTGTTTTATCATCCTCAGTGATTTGGTTTGCTTTGACTGCAAATGACTAAAACTGTATACAGGTCTTTTGGGGGTTGGGGTCTTTGGACCATCAACTTTCAAAGCTGGTTTCAGAGAATTCATGCAGGAAGGAAGGTCAAGAGAGAGAGAGAGAGAGAGATAGCGCACTAAGCAATAATATCCATTTCCATTGTGATTGAGACTGTTTGTTTGGTTGTTATAGGGAGTGAAGCTTCATTACTCTTTCCTAAAGTTCAGCAGACCTTGTCTGGTCTGAGGAGTAATGTGCATGCATAGTGGATAGTGTATATATATATATAGACATGCTGATGGAAAAAAGTACTTACTGAACTTCTGATTCAAGACCAGGGTTGCATAGATGCCTTCTTGATCATGTAATCCCAATGTGCTTTTAATCTTAAAGTGATCAATGGTTGTCAAGTATATTTGCTGAGTAAAAGACCTCAAGTTTTATTTTTCATTTCTTTAGGTCACTATTCAGTGATGCACAAATTCAGAAATTATACTCAGTTTTCAATATCAGAGATCAGATTTATTCTATCTATAGGTCTCATAATGCACTTAATAAAGGGTTGTTTGGGATGACCTAAATAAGTGCACTTTCTGTCTATTTTCAAAATTTTTGGACCCATTTTTTGGGTTCTTGACTAATTGGTCATTTTAGATTGCATTTGGATCATAAATTTAGATAAATATTTGAATAATAATAAAAAAAAAAAAAAAAAAAGGGTCAAGAGTAATGGAGAAAAAAATTTGTAATTTATATTTTTCTTTCTCTTTTTAAATTATTATTTAAATATACGATCTAAACACAATATTAAAGTTTATATTATAATTATTTAATAATTACTGTGGAAAGTACATCTTTTTAGCTCACCTTTACACTATGTTTGGTTGATGAATTTTGAGTAGGAATTTAGGAAGGAAAGAAAAAATATAAATAAAATGTGAATAAAATATAATTACATTTTATACTTTTTTTTTTTTTTTAAGTTCTTTCCCAAATCCTTAAACCAAACACAACCTTCAAATTTTCCCTCATATCACACTTCCTTTCTCTTGTTGACCATGTTACAGATGTTTTAAGCATAACTAGGATTGGAACTTTTAATTTTAATTTTTTCCTAGTTACTTTTGCGATTGGATCATCCTATTGGAATTTTTTGTACGTCAAACAACTTTAGATTTTCGAATCAACTAGAAATTTCATAGATGTGTTCCTTGATTACATGGAATACTTAGGCTACTGGATTCTTCACTAATCAACTCTTAAGTCAAATAGTAGGAAGATTAACAACTCTCTCTTTCACCAAGGGTTAGGAGCATATGTGTTTTAAGTTTGTAGAGGTGACGCTCAATGACAAAGATTTATTGATAGAATTGTTAAACTTGAAATTGATTAATATACTTAGAATGTATGTTTGTATATTAATTTTTAATTAGTTTTGAGTTAGATGCTTTAATATAAACTTTCTAGATTTATTAAAATCTCATGACTTTAGACCTGTTTTTCTTTTGCATGCATTTTTTCTTGTATCATATTGGAAAATTATTAGATATTCTCAAAGTATTATACAAATTAGTCACATACTGTCTACTGAGAAAGAGAGCTCTCTTAAGGGCCTAATGGTCAACACAGCCTCCTCACAAAACTAGCTACTCAATTTTAAAAGACCCTTATTTGAATAGGAAAAGAATGAACTTCTTAGACTCATTGAAATCTTGCAAGCAGCTCCTGTTCTGAATCTGGCAGTCAAGGATAGTGCAATGTGGTTAGCTCAAAAATCTGGCCAATCAAGGATAGTACAGTGTGGTTAGCTCAAAAATCTGGTCAATCCCTTGTATCTACTTTTCACAAACATACTAATCTTGATTTTGGTGGTAATGTCAAATACAGTAGTATGGTGTGGATCAAATATCTTCCACCCAAAGTGCAATTCTTTGGATGGCTAGCATGGAGAAATAAAATCAAAACTTCAGTGTTCTTGCATAGGCTAGGAATTCTGGATCAAAATGTTTTTACCTTATGTATTTTCTGTAAAGCTCATCTCGAAACATCTGAACATGTGCTTCTCCTCTGTCCCTTGGTGTGGAGAATTTGGTTTGGTTTGTTGCAGTGGTGGGAGGTTATTTGGGTGGTACTTAGATTTGTACAAGGTTGTTCGACTGATAGTCAGGACACTGCTGCAGGTCAATTGAAAGAAGAATTTGGAGTGCAATTCCTCTGGTGGCTCTTTTGTCAATTTGGAAGCACAGAAATGAGTGTCTCTTTCAAGGCTCTCAACCAAAGATGCAGGAATTGCAGGAGCTCATCGTTACAAGAATTGCTATCTGGTATAAAGCTACAATCAAGGGGACTTCATTTTCGATTGATGACTTCCTTCATAACATTTAACAAATCAGATATTGTTTAGGTGGAAGGATCTAGGAGATCTGTTTTCTGGTGCTTTAAAATTTGTTTCCTGTTTTGGTGGAGACTTTTGGGATGTTTGTAATTTACAATGTCAACCATTTCTCCTGGTGTGCAGCAGCAACTGTTTATGGTCTAGCTCTGGCTTTTGGTGTTTCTTGCTGTGGTTCTTTCTCTTTGAGTTGGTCTAGCCCTGTATCAGCTCTGTTTGTAGCTCTGTGGGTATGGTGGCTAAGTCTGCTGGTAGTTTGCTTTGTTATTGGTTTCTGTTTTTTGTTATGCTGTACTGTGGGTTTTGTATCTGGTCTGATATGCTAGTTGTTGGAGTGTGTTGTTGTAGTGTTTGTTTTGTTTCTTTGGTTGGTTCTTCACCAATTTTGGAGATGCTAGCAAATGATAGAATGAGCTCTTTGGTACCAACTTAGTTGGGATCATTTAGCCCATTGTGATACTTTTGCACTTCTCTCTTTTTATTGATATTTTTGTTTGGTACCATGTACTCTTTCCATACATCAATAAAGTCTCTTGTTTGTCATTCAAAAAATAAAAATAAAAATAAAAATAAAATAGTCACATACTGGAAAATTTTACGAGTAGGATATGCATTGCTAACTAATCTGTGTCAAATAATCATGAGACAAGATGATCCACAATTATCACGCAAGCAATACCACAACGTACTCCAAAAATATATGATAATTTTCCTACATCCATGAGAAATAAAGTTCTTTTTTACCTCCTCTTGGTTTTGGATTGTTGATAAATTTTTTCTCATATCACCGTGATTTAATAAATAAATGAAACAATACTTAGCCACTGGTTTTTTGAATTGGGGTTAAGCTATAGCTCAAGTCCATTCTGAAGGAGCGCTGTAAATCTCATTATGTATTATTTGCGTAACTCTCTAATGCTGTGTTTGGTTGGGGGATTTGGGGAGGGATTTGGAAATGAAAATGGAAAAGGTAGGTGAAATCTAAATAAAACATGCATGTATTTCACATAATTTCACACACCTTTTCTCTTTCCTTTTCCAAATCCTACCCCAAATCTCCCAACCAAACACAGTGTAAGTATGTAGGAATTCTAGCGAAATGTGCACAGGTATTGCCCTCCGTATTATAGCTCCCTTCAAATACAAATTATTCAGTATCACTGGCGGCAATACCACAAACACAACTTGACTCTCCCAACTCTTGATTTATGTGGAACACATGTGGATCCCATGCTAGTTTCACAAAAATCAAGGAATATAATGTCTTTGTGATATTGTTACGTTAATGTCATCAATGACACCAAATAACTACTCCACATAATGTAATTAGTGAAAAAATTAAGTACTTTACAATGAACTGTTAGCTGTATGTGCAAAATAGTATTGGTTGGAGATCATACCGTTATTCCACATCCCTTCCCAAATCATATTATAAGAACACTATTTATATTATAATAAGGAAATTTTGTCATTGTAATTTCTTTGTTTTGGAAACAATCTTTAATGGATACCTAAACCAAAGTGTAGTAACAACATGTAGGTACCAAAAATGGTAGGTTCACGAATGCTCTATCAACGAGTCATAGGTTGACCCCAATTCCACTGAAAACGTAGTGACAACGAACTAGTATCCTAGAACGGGCAAGTTTCTTGGTGCCTTAACAACTGTGTATGATGCTAGCAAATGAATGGGTTGATTTCTTGTTGCCAATCTAGTTGGGTACGAATCTCACCCCCTCGCTTCCCCCTAAAGACTCGAATTCATATCTTTCCAATCATTAAATCACATGAAAGTAAGCCTCCAAAACATCAGACAAAGGATTCAATCCCTATAGTATGTGCTCTAAGTTTCCTACAATTTCATATCTGAAGTTTGACATAAATCTGTTTTATGTCTTATAAGACTAATGCTAATCAAAATTTTTGTACAAAAAAATCCATACACAGTGATGAGACAATGTGAAACACCATGTTTATACCAATTGCATGCTTAATGGAGGATTAAGCATGAAAAGATAAGTTCATAAAAAGAATGGGATGACAATTAACCAACAACATCCAAGAGCAACAACACTACAACCACCATTTCCCATTAAACTCCACAAAAAAAGAAGAATTAAATAAAACACCCATTTGTTTACGTTAATGTCTCTACCATCTATTAAACCCATGAAATGAAACACCAATGCCTATACATAAAACCCTAAACCACCAGTTAGCTACCTGCACAAAACACACATTAGTCACCATCCCATCTAATGGAAACTCAGTCAAATCTCTTACCTTTGATAAAGTTAATCACTTCCTCTCCCCAACTTGTTTTGAATATCCAGTTCGTATCAGGATTTCAGATTTTCAATACCAATATTCACTGATATATCAGTGGATATTGTCTATATACAAACCCAATACTGTTATTTGAAACCATGGTGCAACAAGTTAACTTGATTAGTGATTCTCTCCCTTGCTAAGCTTCAAACCATAATTGTCCCACATGTTGTCCCCATCAATACCAACCAAGAACCTCAAGCAGCTATCATGCATGGTGGCATTGCCGTCATTGGACCCAACCCTTGTTGTTGTTGTTGTTATTTCTGGCCCTTGTTCATTGGTTTCAATATAGGCTCTTCCTTGATTGTGTACTACTGATTCACTATTCTGAAAGTAACAACAGCTCTTTGAATTCTCTCTCCTTTTCTTGTTACACTCTTTTCTTTCCCTTAAACAATTAATGCTATCCCACTTGTCTTTGCACATCAAACCACTCCTATCATACCCCAAATATGACATCTTGGCTGCTATTCCCTCCCAAAGAACCTCCTCTGAACAACCAGTTTGTTGAAACCTTGATTCCATGCTGTTTCTCAATTGCATTAGCTTTGTAATCTCACATTCAGGCCAGCTGGTAATTGTTTCACTTCCATTCTCATTCAGGTTTTCGCCAAGGCTTTGAAGCTCAGCTCCCATTAGCTCCTCTTGAAGTTGAGATGAAACTTTCACTTCTTTTCCTGCAACCTTCTGCAAAGTCTCCATTAAAGCCGCATCGCGAGCTTCGATCCACGCTCGCTCGTTAGCCCAAAACTTGTGCTCTCTCTCAATCCTAGCTGCCTCTTGCGCCCGCCACTCTTCCTCTCTCGACATCCTCTCTTGTTCCTTTCGTTCGAGTGTCTTCATCATCTTCTCCAGCAATTCCTCTTGTTTCTCCATTAGCTTCCTCATCTGAGAGTCAATGAAGTCTCTTATCTTTGCCTTCCAGCTCCTTCTACCTCTTCTCTTCTTCTTCTTCTCCGTTGAATTGTTGTCATCATCTGAGGAAGAAGAGTCGAATTCAGAGGAGTTTGAGAGGCTGAGGCTATCACAGAGCCTTGGAGCCTGAAAGCATTCTTGGTTTGCTTGTGCATTGTTGTTGGTTGCATTGTGGAATTCAAAATTGTTTCCTACAAGGAGGGTTTCTGAGGCTGAAACTGGTTGGGTGGTATTATTATCACCATAGAGAGCATCAAGTTGCCGAAAGAATCTGTAGTGTTTGCCATCTTGCCTACCAGCCTTACCTTCCTTTGTCTTCTTGTAATACTTGTACAAATTTTCAAATTTTTCTCTGCATTTTTTGCCACTTCTTTGATACCCATGTTCCTCAGACATTATCCTGCAAATTGGTAAAAATCAAAATATACATATATATAAAATTTGTTGTTACAAAATGCCGCTGACTACAACTGTTATAAAAACAGGGTCACACGACATAATGTTAAATGTCATAAAAGATATAAGTAAAACTCTGTCTAAAACTAATTAGTTTTAGAGTAGTTAGTTGAACGTGGCCTGACAAGTGGTATCATAGTCAAGTTGTCATAAGTTTGAATTGCTGGAGTGTCATTGTGAGAGAGGGGTAGTTAGTACACAATGTCACTTCCTAAGATTACTCTAAAAAAAATATTTGCAGGCACGGTATCAAATGCCATAAAAAGACAAGTGAAATCCATAGCACTAATTGATTTTAGGAGAAATGATGAAACTTGATGACATAATATAAAGATGAAGAAATATAAGAGAACCCTAATTTAAATTATGCAAATAATAATATGACTGCACTCAAT
The DNA here is from genome assembly GCA_025200525.1 of Camellia lanceoleosa. NCBI lineage: Eukaryota > Viridiplantae > Streptophyta > Magnoliopsida > Ericales > Theaceae > Camellia > Camellia lanceoleosa. The sequence goes on from CM045761.1 coordinate 35,282,447, forward strand.
TCTCGATATGCCCACTCGATACTTTTAATGCAGTTTAGATTGTAACCAATAGTGATTCGTCTCTTATCATTACCTATCACTCAATAAGTTCATTATAGTTTACATCCGAATCAATATTGATTTGTCTTCTATTGTTGCTATAATAAAATACTTCAAATTCTAAAATCATTGCTCCTAAATTTATTTTAATTAGGTGAATTTTTATTAATTGGTTTAAAAATCAATCAATTAAAATTTAATATTCTATTGTATCAGTGTGAATAAATTTAGGAGTAATATTTTAAAATCCTCCAACTTACTTTAGTGCTATTTAAAACCTTGGTGAGACTGACCTAATTTTGGAATATGACCATTCAATATTCAAGTTCCTAAACAAGGTCGGTTCTTTTTCTTTTCTTTTTTTTTTTTTTTTGGGAAGGGTTGCTGCTTATACATGTCTTTCCATCAAACAAAAGCAGCAAATGGGTGGTTAATCATTGAATTGGTATGCCATTCTTTTAGCAAAAAAAAAGTTTTACCCATTTTCAAAAACAAAATAGAGTGATCAGCTTGACGAGAATCCATACAAGTATGATCAATCAGTCAATTTTGTTGCATAAAACAAGGAAAAGAAAAGTCGCAAAGAAGAAATAACACCTGAGACTGTAACTGAAACTTCACTGTGATGTCATTTTCTAACACAAAATTGGTAAAATCAAGACCATAATCTGTCTAGAAATCCATTGCCCACAAAACAACTCACTTGGAACAATTTTCTGTGTATTAATCAGATTCAATGAATATTTTGTATTACATATTCTATTATATTTATACACTTTATATGAAAGGATAAATATAAACAATGATAAACACAAACAAAGATAAGATGATGAGAAAGAATCTGAGATATAAATCATATCTCAACAAACTCAAAAACACACTTCTCTCTACCTCAAAACCCAATAGGTATTATATTACCTCAAATTTTCTTGGAACATGAGAGAGAGAGAGAGAGAGAGAGAGAGAGAGAGAGTACCTGGAGACTTCATCCCACAAAGGACCTTTTTGATTAGCCTCTTTGAACTTAGAATCAAGCTTAGATCTGACTTCAAGAAGAGTGAGAGTCTCTTGTCTAGGCCACCTTCCAGTTCCACCACCGTCGACTCCAAAGCCTCCTCCTCCGCCAACCTCCATCTCTACGCTGGCGGCGGCTGCAGTGGTGGTGGTGGAATCAGAGGGAAACTCGTGATGATGAAGGCTTCGAGGCACCATGACCATGTCGTAGGGGTGGTGGTGGTGGTGGTGGGTTTCAGTCAGATTACGGTGGCCGGAGAACAGGTCTGGAGGTGGTGGGATCGCCGGAAAATGATTCCTTGCGTTCATGTATTGCCTGAGATCGGGTATACCGTACTGGTCCTCCATTTCCATGGATTTGTAGAGAGAGATAGAGCGAGAGAGAGGCGGCAGAACCGGATCGTGTCCAAGACGAAAAAGCTTTGAATTTGAATATATGCAGAAGAGAGAGGACTATGGACCCATCTCTCTCTCTCTCTCTATGTATGTGTTGTTATGTAAGCAGATGATTGTTTGGGATTGGGAGAGAGGGAGAGAGAGAAATAGAAAGGGAGAGAATTTATATATAGAGAGAGAGAGGGAGATGCAATGAATGAGAGCAAATGAAGAGAGGACAGATGTCAAAAGGTGAGAAGAGAAATGGAGTACAGAGGAGCAGTGTGCCTCCTCCTCTCTCTCTCTCTCTCTCTCTTTCTCCATGCTTACGCTACGTACAGTGCCTCGGATTCTCCTACACACTCCTCCCTCCCTACCCCCATTCCACAATCGCAACTCCTCAGCCCCCCCCCCCCCCCTCTCTCTCTCTCTCTCTCTCTCTCGCTTAGCTCTTCACAAGGGGATTTCAACTGTTCATATAAAATTATACCGAATGATCTCTTTAATTGAAAGTTAAATTGAACTAGATAATTGGGATTTTTTTTATCAATAAGAGTTAATGAAATATATTGATCTATTATTCTACCTCTTACCTCTTAGTTCAATTGAATATTTTCTTTAATTTTGACTTATAAGAGGCCTCCGTTCATGAATTCTGACTGGTAAAATATCTCAACTGTCTAATTTAATTGAAATTTTAACTTGAAACAAGTCATTCTCTAAATTATACTAACGGTTAGTATTCACAATATGTGTACAATTCAAATAAATAAAAATAAAATCAAATATTTATATATTATGTATCACTCAAGTAGTAATATTCTTGAGTAAACTTAGATTTTAAGATTTGAGTCTCACTTTTTCTATTTATCTAAATTTTTTTTTTATATATTATTTTTATTTTAAGTAGAAAAATGAGAGACAGCGGCACATAACATAAAGAACAAACACTTTTTTTTTTTTGAACGGCAAAGAAAGAAACTATATTAATATAAAAACGAGTACAAGGTACACAAAAACACAAAGCAACAAAACAGAACATGGGGGGGGTGCAAAAGCATCACAGTGAACTATTTCATCCCAACGAGGTTGGCACCAAATAGCCCACCCTATCATTTGCAAGCACCCCCAAGTTGGCGAGGGACCAACGCAAGGATGCACCAAACACCAAACCAGAATTGCCAACCCTGCCAAGTCTGCACAGACACACCAGAATCGCTTAACACAATCAAGATGTATACTAATCAAGCAACCCAAAGAAGCTCAATTCAGAACAAATTAGACCAGATGAACACATCAGACCAGATTATAACAGATCAACAAACTCAGTTCAGATCACCAGGTAAGGCCTTAACACAGATCAACAGATCAAAACAGATCAACCTTAACATGCCAAAGATGCAGAGTACGCCTGTAAGACTATACCACACCCAGCAACCAAAACTAACAGCATGCAGAGCACAATTCAGCATGCCTAGTGACCAACTCAGCAGACCAAGACCAAAACTACAGAACAGAGACTCGGTACACTGCTGCATACCATGGATGTCAATGTACCCTGCCACCTAAACAAGCTCTAATCTGCCTGATGTTATAAATAAAATCAAAAATGGTGAACTGACACTCCTTAGATACTGCTTTCAACCAAATAGCTAATCGAATAATAATTGACTCCTGCAACTCCTGCATATTTGGCTGAGCATTATTGAACAGGCAATCATTCCGATGTTTCCAAATAGACCAAAGAGCAACCAAAGGGATAGCTTTCCAAATCCTCCTTTCAGCTTTCACAAGGCAGTTCCCATCCCACCAGTGCAGTAAGCATTCAATAGATCTAGGTACAGCCCATAAGATTCCCCACCACTGTAATAATCCAGTCCAGACCTTCCAAATCATAGGGCAAGAAATTAGAACATGTTCAAGCACCTTCGCCAGATTTACAAAAAACACGCGTGGATGCTCCTCACCCAAAACTCCCACCCTTTGAAGGAAAATCAAGTTTTAACTTTATGCTTCCAAGCTATCCACCCAAAAAATTGAACTTTGGGGATGTATTTAATCCACACCAATCTACTACAACTCTCTAATGCACCAAATCCCAATTCACAAGTGTCTATATAAAGAAGCAACAAAAGATCGACTTTGCTTGGCATGGGGTCCATCTTGGTTTATCTTTATCACACAACAGTCAGTGTCGTTCTCAGCAGTTCAGAGATTCTGGATACCTCCTCACCCTCCCACTGGAGCAAAGGCCTTCTTAAACTGAGATCCCACATCTCAGAAGATCCTTTAAGATCAACAAAGAACTTAAGGAACCATCCTAAAGGATAAGGAATACAATCTAGGGAAGCCCTCTTTAAACAACAATCACCCCACCATTTGTCTGCCAAAATCGACTCTACACCCATTACCCACTTTAATATGAAGATTATCAAGAAAATATTGAAGGAGGGTGTTTCTTTTTGCTGCACGCTAGAACATCACCCCAAATCTTAGACCATCTTATACCAATCGATTGATTTGGATGCCAAGCCCCTACTTGAATTCTATATTTGTCGCAAATCACTTTTTTTCCATAGTACCTCATCTTCATTGGCAAATCTCCACCACCACTTCATTAATAGGCAAGCATTGACCTCTCGATTCGCCTAATTCCCAACCCACCTTGACTAATGCTTTTGGTCACCTCTTTCCATTGCACTAGATGAATCTTTCTTTTCAAATCTGTGCCCCCCCACAAGAACGCAGCTTGTACTCGATCTATTTCCTTTGCAACACCTTCTGGCATTTTGAAAAGTGATAGATAATACACAGGCAGACTGGAAAGCACTGACTTAATTAATGTCAATCTGCAAAAGCGACGAAGCCTCCGTTTCCACCCAGCAAGTCTACTTCTAATTTTGTCAATGACAGGTTTCCAAACCTTTTTCCTACTTGGAGAAGCACCCAAAGGCAAGCCAAGGAATTTCAGTGGCAAACACTGAGATTTACAATTACAAACTAGCAAACTCCTTGAGACAATTTATCGATATTCCTACCCCACAAACCACACTCTTGTGGAAGTTAATCTTAAGCCCTGAAACCATTTCAAAACATCTTAATATTCTTTTCAAATTCCTCACCTCCTGCACATCAGCTTCACAAAATTATAGTGAATCATCCGCAAATTGTAGATGTGAAACAACCACCCCATGAACACCGATATGAATCCCTTTAATCAAGCCCAACTCCCTAGCTCTGAGTAGAAGAATATTAAGGCCTTCAGCTGCCAAATTAAACAAAAAAGGCGATAATGGATCACCCTGTCTGAGACCTTTTTGAGGACTAAACTCTTTGGTTGGTGACCCATTCACAAGAACTGAAATTCTAACAGTTGAGATACACTCTTTCATCCAAGAAATCCATTTAGAACCAAAACCAAAATTAGCCAACATGGAAAATAAATAGCCCCAATTGAAATCCATAAAGAAATCCAAGAAATCCATAAAGAACAAACACTTAAATGCCAAGTCCAGCCATTTCCTAATATAGATAGATGAATCAAACTCAAAAAAGAAAGAAAGAAAAGAAAGATTCACTTTGTTTGGTTTTCAATTTTCAAAAATAATTTTTTGAATTTTTAATTCGTATTTTTGTATATCTAATGATTTTAAAAAAATATTTTAGTCTATTTTTTTTTAATTTTTAAATTCATGTAATCTTAATATACTTAAAAATTAGAAAATTTGTACAATTTTTTTTTTCTTTTTTTTTTTTAAAGAGCAAACTTAGGGAAAATAACTAAAATACCCATATTTCTTTTACCCAAAATCCACGCCCCTTTTTATTTGTTTTAACCACGCCTCTATTTGTTAAAATCACTTTCCACCATCGGACGATCTCTCTCACATCATCCTCGTGCCAAAAAATCAACATTTGAAACCCTAACTGTCTCTCTGCTCTTATTATCTTCTCTGTCTTTCTCTTCACGCTGCTATTTTGGCAATAAAAACATCAACTTGGCTTGACCCTAAACCTATCTTGGCAGTTTTAGAAAGAAAGAAGAGAGCGGTTTGATAGGATTTTAGAACGTTTTCTTTTGTTTTGTTTGTTTGAATTAACAATTCCAATTATTATTATTTTTTTCTTCAAATCTAATTCACTTTTGTTCTGTTTGGTTCTTGAGAAATGATATGGATTGGAGATTTTCGATGTGTTAGTTCTTCTCATAGTAGATCCAAAAGACTTAGATCTGTTCAAAAAAAGATTTCAATATATAAGAGAGAAAGAACAATAGAGAGAATAGAGTGAAAAAAATTTGAATAGATAGTGGATTGAGAGAGAGAGAGAGAGAGAGAGAGAGAGAGAGAGAGTGTGTGTGTTGAGTTTTGAACAGATAGATTTCCAACAGATGGATAGATTTTTGAACAGATAATTTTAACAAATAGGAATTTCGAACAAATAATCTCAACAGACAGATTTTTTGAACAATATGAACAAATAGATTAAAAAAAATTCACATAAATGTTTACAATTGAAAAGAAAATGTCATTGAAACCAACAAAAGGGACTTCTCACCACAATATTTCATAAAAGCGTGTACTTTTCACCAAAAACAATTATTCAGTGGACCTCACGCCTCAAGAAATCCTTAGAATAGATTTATGGGTAAACTACCAATAGGTCCTACTTTGGAGATTTATTACCCAATAGGTCCTACTTTGGAGACTTATTACCCATTAAGTCCTATTTGATATAATTTATTAAGTGATAAAGATAAATTTATCAGTCTTTTTTTTTTATGAATAATTTTATAGTGATAAATTTATCAATCTCTTTGTTTTATAAATAAATTTTTAGTGATAAATTTATCACTCTCTTATTTTTATAGTGTTAAATTTATTAGTTAAGACCTGTAGGTAAATAAGTCTAGTTAACAGGACTAATTGGTAAGTACCCCTAGATTTATCACCAATTTGCTCTCTTTTTTTGTATTTTTTATATTTGGTGAATTTTTTTAAAAAAAATTTCACAAATATTTATTTTTTAAGCGTCTTTAGATTAAGTGTATTTACAAAAATAAAAAAATTCACCAGAAACAAAAAAAAAATAATGAAAAATAAAAAAACTCAATTTTCTAAAAAGTGGATACAATTTTCTGTAACCAAACATGGTAATTATTTCTGTCATTAATTTTATATTTTAATACTTTTTCATATTTCAATTCATATAGTTATGACATATTATTTAAAAGGAGGATTTGATTAAAACTTACTCATAATAAAACTTTAATGGATTAAGGACAAAAAAAAAAAAAAAAAATCTTAAAAAGTCTGGCATACACCACTATTTTCAAAATATTTTTAATGACTAATTTAATATTTTAAACTGTAAAATGATATAACTTTTGAAGTAAATAGTAAAATTTTACAGTTGACATTAGTTTCAACAGGAATTAAAAAAAATTCATAGCCAACATGGATCTTTTTTAATAGATTTTGATGAGACTAAAATTACTAATTTTATTTATTAGAAACCAATATATATATATATATATATATATTAAAAGTTACATAATTTTAAAATTTGATATGTGAAAGTAGTTACTAAATGTAAGATTATCTATAAAAAAAAAAAAAATAGAAACAAATTTGTTTATTGTTGATAAAAGAGGCACTTCTTCAAGGAACTTATAAATTAAAAAAAGTTTGGACTGTCGTTTTTAACCAAATATTCATATTTAAAAAAAAAAATTCATTTATAGTTGTTAATTTAGGCCTTGTTTGGCATAACTTATATAATCCATCTTTTTATCTTTTTATCTTTTTTTATCACATCACTTCTCTACTTTTCTGCACATCTTTTCGTAAAAAAACAAAAAATGCACTTTTTTAGGACACCCCAAACCAACCCTTAATCTAAATTTTAAAAATATTTTTATAATTTCCATTCTATATACTTTCTCCGTCTTAAAATATTAGTCACTTATTTTATTTTTTATTGTCCCAAAATATAAGTTACTTTTCAAAAATCAATGATTAAAATAACACAAATTTTCTATTTTGTCTTTTTTTAAAATACATTAATTAATATTTTTAAAATATAATAATTGTATTACCATAGAGTAGTTTTGAAAAGTTAATATTTTTAAAATATAATAATTGTACTATTAAAAAAAGTTAAATTTTCTAAAATGAATTAATATTTTGAGGCAGATGGAATAAATATTAGCTGTCCACATACGCAATGCGTGCGTAATTTAAAATAATAAAAATAATAATATAAAAATAATAACAAATAAAAATGCATACATGGTATGTGTGGCTTAATGCTCAATTTGTTACAAGATAAAATATTTTTAAAAAAATATTTTTAACATATTCTGGAGTTCAGTGCGACGGAAAACAAAAGACAATGAAAAATATGCCTATTTAGGGGAAAAATGTTTTCTATTTTTAAAAGGTGAAAAACTTTTTTCAAACTAAACTTATACTAATGCCATCACATTGTCATCACCACCGTCACCTCCACCACCACACCACCACCACCATTACCACCACCACCCTATCACTACCACAACCAAATATAGGAAAAAAAATTCTATGGAATACATTTTCTAAAAAAAAAAATTTCTTTAAAATATATTTTTTATTAAAAAATATTTTTCGGTGAAATAAACAATGCGTAAGTGATAAGAATTTTCTTTATCGAACCTATAATTTTGATTTCAAATCCAATCATACTCTTAATATAATTTTTACATAAATATTAACTATAAAAATATTTTCAAAAAACTTAAAATATGAGAAAATTTTGCGTTAGCACCGTCTCAAAACTTTCCATTTTACCTATCATGATTTGGCTTGATAGGATTTTGCCACCTACGTCACCCCTATTCACCTCCAATGTTGCCATGTTGGCACCTAAGGCGATCTGATTCCCCAACCCTGGCACCCATTGCAATCTTATTAAAAAAGTATTTGTTTTGACGTTAAATATTTATATTTTATTTATTTTTTATTATTTGATAAAAGATAAAATAAGTAAAAATATTTTTTGTATCATTTTTCTAAAAATAATTTGTTTTTAAAAAATTTGTAATCAATTTTTATAAAATTGACTCTCACTTACTATTTTTTTAATACATTTAATATTTTCAAAAAAAAAATATTAACTCACTAAAAACATTATAAATGACACTTTATCGAATAAATTTTTTTTTTTAGGTAATAAAATATTTTTGCTTCAAATGTCAATTAAACGGATTTGGGAATCATGTTGTGACTAAAGTCATAGCAGGGATCTGTGGTGCCCTGATGGGGGTTTTTCTGAATTTTTTTGGATAATCCAAACTATTTATATTGTACGATTCGTCAAGTATATTATTCATACAAAAAAATCAAGTTGATCGAAAATCAGCAACCCCATGATCAGATTCAAATTGCTTTAAAAAAATTATTAAGATCATGTTAACCGTTTATTTTTGAAAAAATAAATGTGCTCTTATTATAGAGTTATAGATTTTCAATCAATTTGAGTTTCTTTATGGATAATTTATTCAATGAATCTTATAATATGAGTTGTTCAAATTATCAAAAAAGACTAAAAAAAACCCCATCAGGGCACCACAAATCACGACTATGAGTTAGTCACAGTAACATTGGTCTCAACTAAACATCAAAAAATAAAAAATAAAAAATAAAAAAAAATCACTTTTTCTGTGTAAAATTAATTTACAAGAAAGAAGTTTTTTTGTGTAAAATATTTTACGTCAAAACAAATATAGCATAAGATTTTTTTTTTATTTTTTATTTTTTTGAGAATTTATGAACACTAAGGCTGTGTTTGGCAAGTGGGTTTGCAGGTTTTTTTGGCTATTTTAGCCACAAAAAACAAAATAGGCTATTTTAGCCATAACAAACAAAATATCACATCCAATCCGTAATCATTACATTCTTCTCTTACAAAAAAACTCAAAAAAGTCAAAAAGTCCTTCCCAAACCAAGCTTTTAAGTCCAGGTTAAAATAGTTAAAAAAGCCAAAAAATCAAAAAGTCAACCCACTTCTCAAACGGAAGCTAAGATTGATACCTTTATTTTTTTTTTTCTCAACATTGTAACTTTTTATCTCATAAAAACCACTAAAAGACAAAATTTTTACAAAACCAAAAAAAACACATCCAAACAAAATATCACATCCAACCTATAATCATTTCACTTTTTCTCTCACAAACATCACATCCAACCACATAAAAACCCAACTATCTTCCCAAACATTAAAAATTTTTTATCTCATAAAAACCTACATCTACTAAAATCTACATAAAAACTCACTTCCCAAACACCCACTAAGATTGATACCTTTATTTTTTTTTTTCTCAACATTGTAAGAAGTTCGATGTGTTAGTTTTTATTAATAAAATTAGTGTACAAAAGTATACCACTTAAAGAGATCGCCGATAATCTATCAGCTCAAATTCTTAACTTTTCCCTCACTGTACTTTAAAGTGCATGCCAACTTACCACAAGATTGATACCTTTATTTAATGCTATGCTTCGACTACATAAATCACAGTGTTAATTATTACATACCACATCTACAAATTCACGACGTATAATCTTTGCTAACAATTGCTTTATAATTGGGTTTTTAATTTTGTTAAAACTTTATCTTAATATTGAATTTAGATAAAATTTTATTTAGGAAAATAAAATGAAAACAAAAACATGAATGTAATTTAAGTTAATTTTATTTCACATTTGTTCCCTTTTTATTTTTTCTCTGAAAATTCTAATCAAATCCATAATCTAAATGCAGTCCAAAACTAAAGAGATTGGAAGAGAAAAGAAATTTAGTGATTACTAACTTTTTATAATACCAAAATTATCCATCTAAGTACAAAAGAAATAAAAATACAAGAGATTATTTTGATAATATAATCTGTAATTATATATATATATATATATTGTAGTTTATTTAAACAAGATATGAGAGGATTTTTTTTTTTTATTTATTTTTTTTCAACTTAACCAAACAAGAATGAAAAAAAACCCAAAATTTAATTTTCTTTTATCTCTTAATGTAACAATTTATTATTATCTTTTTATTTTATCACCTTGATTCCCAAACAAACTTTCAGTACATTCTAATTATAGTTATTTTAATTTATTTTCTTCCAATTAAATATCCTGAAACTAATCAAATACAATCAAATTATTCATTTTCTTCGATTGCACAGATTTTTTTGAACAAATCCATCTCTATGATTCAACCTTGGACTGACCAAATTATGTTGCACTGTAACATCAGGCATTTGTGATTGCAATATAAAAAGCACAAAAATTAGTCTTCTTGGTGATCTTTTTTATGCATATATGCATTCTATGATTTAATATTCATATTAGTCAATCCCAAATCGTCATATATATATTAAATTTAATGTATGTACGTACAATGCTCCATAAGTACACCAGTGTTTTTATTCTAGTGTCAAGTTTATCAACCTCCTATTAAATGCTTTGCTTGAGCTTCTGAAGAACTTTTGCATACCATCTGACCAACTTGTCATTCATTGTTTTGAAACTTCAGTAACCTACAAAAAAATAGGATCATGTAATCTCTCCATAACTTGTACATATGTGCCAACTTATCAGCCTCACTCAATATTTCATTTGATCAGAATGAAAAATGCTACCTACCATTAATTTTTTTCATGCAAAAATTACCAGAAAAATGTCACACTCAGAATAATTGTGATTTGTAGATATATTTTTTCTGGGTATTTTTCTAAATAATTTTTCTGAATATGTAAGTCATTGTTGAATTGCACAGACAGACAAATAGAAATTCAATAATTGAAGGGTGTTGTCTAATGAGAGTACTGCTAGCTAGTTGGTACTGCCACGTACGGAAGATGGCCCGCTCTTGATCTCACCTTATTTTTGTTTGAATTGAATAGAACATAACGCAATTAATGATCACCCCCATGTGAATTACAAAGCAACCCACCCGACAGTCTGTGCTCTTGTACCATAGACTACCCTTCTCTATTTAAATCAGCTCCTCAGTACTTCCATGTCTTCTTTTGCTTTCAAATTTTGCTTCCTTTCCCCTCCTAGGTATAGCTACCAAGTTGAAGTAGTGTTTTGGGCATGTTTATGGTAAACAGAAATGCTATGTAGGTAGAAAATTATTCAAAATTTGAACATATAATGTAAGTTTTGTTGGAGTATGTGTGATGGTGGAGTTCTATATCAGATAAAACATAAGAAAAATGAGTTTTAATATATATTGGATGCACCCACAAATATATAAACTTAAACTTTTAAGTGAGGACGAGTTAAAAGCAATTTATGACATGCCATGGTGTTGTGGATGTAGATTTGGAAGTATGTCTTTGACAGAATGGACCGAATCTGTTGCTTTTGTGGGTTTCTCCATAATGCGGTGTGAGTTACATTGATAATGTATCTGATTCACATATTTTAAAGTTCTGAATAATTTTTAAAGTATTTTTTTCTAAACATGTAATATTGTTGTATATATTAAATTACTCAACACTCACATGTCAAATAAATAAATTCTTGAAGGCTCATATGTGAGTTTCATTAATAAAATTGTTGAATTAATCTTCCCTAATTAGTGATAAATATGTAAACATTTAAACTTTTACCTAAATGTTTATACAAATTTTATTTTATTTTTTTCGTTTGAAATTTATTACCTCACAACATATAAAAATTTTAGAGACCAAATTTTTTGATATCTAAAATTGAAAATTTTGTTGCAAAACATATTTAGAGATCAATTTCTATCGTCGTGATAATAGTCGTTAAAAGGTAGTTCCAAAAAGTAAAAAATAAGGCTTTTAGTAATAAAATTTTGAAAATATCACTAATAAATACACTTTTAGAGACAAAATAATTTGGTCTCAAAATGGTTTAATTTTGTCTCTAAATTTTAGTCTCTAAAATCTTAATTTTTTGTAGTGTTAGGTGATGTAATTAATGTCAAGGACATATCATATAAAACTTAAATACAAATATAATTATCTTGGCATTACTAGTACATTTCTATGTTGGGATTTATTTCATGTATGTATGTTTTTTTTTTTTTTTCTTTTTCTAGGCTAATATTGCATAATGTGTGTGACATTAATTTTTGGGACAACGTATTGTTTCAAGAAGGGTTTTATCATATAGAGTGGGCCTCTATCCTGAAATCGGACCAAGTCACATGCCATAAAAGCTTTTAGGGGACATCACTGCGTGGGTCATGGCCGGAGAAATATTGGGTGTTTGGTTTGAATTTTTTTGATTAAATTTTTTATTTTTTGTATTTTTTTTTGTTTTTAGTGAATATTTTTAAAATTTTAAGTATTTTTTTACTTTTTTAAATGCACCTTACTTAGATATATCTAAAAATTTAAAATTTTGAGAAAAAAAACATTTTAAAAAATTAATAAATACATAAAAATAGAAAAAAAATAATGAATTCTCATTTTATTTTATTTTTTTTTATTTTTGGTATTTAGTGAATTTTTAAAAGATTTTTTTTCACAAAAATTATACTTTTTATGTGTATTTATGTTAGGTATGTCTAAAAATTAAAAAAAAAAATTACTTAAAATATTTAAAAAATTCAGTTAAAAAAATACAAAAAATAAAAAGGTAAAATTTTTTGAAAAGTAATTTTGAAAAACTAAAAACAAGCAGAGTGAATTAATTCCTCAAACAAAAATATTATATCCCAACTCAACAGTTGGAAAATGGGGGCAATTGTGGTTTATTTTAAAAATTAATTATTGAGTGATAGAAAAATTCATCACTTATTTGTGAAATTTGTAATATTTTTACAAATATACGCTGACATGTATTTTTTTTTCAAAATTTTATTTTTTATGAACTTTTGAAAATTGAGTATTTTTTCAAAAATTTGTATCAAAATTTTTCACTCTATGGTCTTTGTAATTTAGAAAGATCTAAAAAGTAAGAAATAATAAAAAAAATATTTTTAAAGTACTTTTTGGTCTTAGTGGACTTTTAAATATTTTACTTTTAGGGCTATAAGATCTAAAAGTAAAAAGTTTTTTTTTTCATTTTTTAATTTATTATTTTTTTAAAGTTTGCCAAAGATGGAATATGGTTAACAAAAAATTACTAAAAAGAATGATTGCCAAAGATGGAATATGGTTAACAAAAAATTGCTAAAAGGAATGATTGCCAAACTTTAAATATGGGAACATTTTTTTAAGGTCTTAAATACAACTTAGTTGAATGAAACTTTGGTTTGGCATTTATCTAATCAGTCGTGTTAGAGCATCTCCAATTATTCACTAATTTTTTCATCAAATCTGAGTAAAAAAATGACAACTTTCTTCAGTTTGATATCAGCCTCTCAAATGATGATTACTAGAACTTTCATCAAATCACAGGATGTCCGGGGGGTCGACCGGCCGGTCAACAGACAAGAGCAAAATTATTAAATTCCCAATCCAAACTCTTTCTTCAAAACTCATTTCTCAGAATCACGAAACTCACAATGAAGAAGCAAAAATCTACCAATGAATCTGTATTCAACAACAACCACTTTGATTATCTCCGTGAAGAAATCGTTTTTGCAATCCTTGATGGCATCAATGAAAACCCAATTGACAACAAGTCATTCTCTCTAGTCTATAAATCGTTCTACGCAATCGAGTCTCGCCATCGTAAAACCCTGACACCCCTTCGCTCTGAGCACTTGACCAAGGTTCTCAATTGGTTCCTGAATCACTGACACCTCGCTCTCGATTATATCCACTGCTTGTAACGAAACCTTGAGGTCGATTGATCTTTCGAGATCCAAGTTTTTTTCCCATCTGGGTTTGTCAAATTTAGTGACAAATTGTTCGAATTTGATTGAGATTGATCTTTCGAACGCGACAGAGTTGGGGAGGTGTAAATTAATTACGGATATTGGGATTGGTTGTATTGCTGTTAGGTATAGAAAATTGAGGTTGATTCATCTGAAATGGTGTTTGGGTGTTGGTGATTTGGGAGTGGGTTTGATTGCTATTAAGTGCAAAGAGATTCGGAGTTTGGATCTCTCTTATTTGCCAGTAATTCAATTCTACTCTTTCTTGAAGATCTATCCATGGTTTTTGATTGTTATGTCTTTATCTTGAGGTAGTCGATTGGGGGGTCGACCTCTCAATGCAAAATTTTCACAAAAATTTGCTTAAAGTGGTCATCTGGGAGGACATTCGGCCGAACATCCGGTGGTTCTATGCACAATAAATTGGTGAAAGCTGCAAGATATCTTCAGTTTGGTGAAATTTTTAGGGCGTTCTCAATTTGATACCGTTTTTGGTGAAACCGTTGGAGCACAAAAAGCCCCTGTAGACACCTCATTTTTGACTGACCTTAAGACTCAGACGTCACAAACTGAGTGCTTGGTGATGTTGCATATTGTGCTCGTTTTGAAGTTGCGAAGTCTCGACCGCAAGCCTTGCCTCTGGACTTCCGGACTCTTTTGTGCTTAGCCTCGGTTTGCGAGCCAGGCCCTGTTTTCTTTGTTTTCTCTTCTCGAAGGGAGGGAGAGGTCTCGTAGATCATCTCTCAGTGGCTGTAGGCTACGTTTCGTGGTCGTAGGCCATTTTTCCCGTTTGGAGCCCAGTTTCCGATTTTCGGAGCCGTCAGCTGTGTGCCTCGGTTCGGGACTGCTTAACCACCTCCGTTTGTTCCGATTTTTGGCATACACCTTGTTTCCTCCCTTTTGAGGGACACTGTGGCCCGAGAGACCAACTTCGTGGTCGAACACCACCTCCGGTGCTTACATCGGTTTGGGTTCATTTTTTGCGGAGACCTTATTTTCATTGTTAGGAAGGTTGTAGAAGGGTGGGAGGCCAGCAATTGTTCTGAAGACCAACTTTATTCCTTCATCGCTCTTCATCTTCCGTTTTCTTCACTAGAAAGCTAACTTTTTCTATTCCCGGGCCACTTTTTCTGACTTTCCACCACATCATTGTGTTGTACACACCTGGGAGGCCGCCAATATGGATAGGCCGGCCATCAATTGTTCTTGACCCTTTTGAACCCCTCTAAAAAGTTGGTTTTTCTCTCTCCTAGGTTATATTTTCTGGGTTTTGACCATACAACTGTGTTGTACACACATGGGAGGCCACCTTTTTGGGGTGGCCGGCCACTAATTTTTCTTGGACCTTTTGCACCTGGCTGGCTGGCCAGGGGAAGTGGTCGACCGGCCACCTGAACCTCTTGAACCTGGCCGGCCAAATTTCTCTCTCCTGGTGCATTCCAGCTGTGCCAGCTGGTTTGTACCAGATCCCTGCCCGAGGGTCTGCCCTTTTGAGGGGGAAATTTAAATTTGTTTTCCCCCCTTTTGTTTCACTCCTCTCCCTTTATATAACCAGCCTTTCCCCTCCATTTCCAAGGATGAGAAACTAGCTGAGGCACCATTACACATACTCCTCATATATCTATACTTCAACCCTCCAAACCCTAAGATTCTTGCACCATTTGCACTACAACCCATAGCACCACACCTCCACACACCATTTTGGCAACTTGGAGGCCATTTGCAGAGGTTGGAAGCTCAGAATCTTGGACCAGAAGCTGCTGGAAAGTTGTGCTACAAGGGTAAGCTCCTATTTTTTCTTTTTTTGTACTATTTTGTTATATATCTTAGCCCTTTTTTTAAGCATTTTTGGGCTTCAACCCGAACTAGAAAAACTCTTATTTTGAGATTATCTTCATGTTTGATTAAGGAATTTTTTCTGTTTGAGGCCATCTGCTACCCCTTTCCCTTTATCTGTCTTTTAAGACTATTTCTTGCATGATATATTAGCCTTGCTTGTGAGCATTTCTGGGCTTCAAGCCAAACTATAAAGTGCCTTATTTTGATCCCATCTTCAACTTTGTTGAGGGCTCTTTACTGTTTGAGGCCAGCTACTGCCTCTTGCTCTCTATCTCTCTTTTGAGCCTATTTTTGCATCATATTTTAGCCTTACTTGTGAGCATATTTGAGATTTACTATAAACTGTAAAGTATCTTTTTTTGAGCTCCTCTTAAACTTTGTTAAAGGGCTCTTTACTATTTGAGGCCTTTTACTGCCCTGTTTGTTCAATCTCTCTTTTAGGGCTTATTTTGCATGATACATTAGCCTTATTTGTGAGCCTTTTTGGACCTTGACCTAAACTGAAAAAAGTCTTGTTTTGACATCATATTCATGTTTGATTAAGGTCTATTCTCTTTTTGGGGCCATCTTCCCCCTATGCATGCTTCATCTCTCCATGATTAGGGCTATGCATTAGAACACTTGCATTGGCCATGGTTTGGCCTCTTAGACACTGAAATCCAGTGGATTTTTAGTGGCTTAGGTGTATTCTTGAAGGCCAAAATCAAAGGGGGGTGACCCCCTCTCTCCTTGTTTTGCTTGATGGTTTTTTTGGCCTTCGAAAGAGGCCCTATCTTGCATGCTTTGTTGACTGATTTTAAGACTAATTTGATGAGTTTTAGGGCTATCATATTTGATTTTCAGAGTTGATTTGGCTATGCTAACTGTCCGTGATGCATGTGCTTAATAACCCCTTTGTATGCCTTCTAAAAGAACCCATCATTTGTGCATGTGTTGGCTGTATTTCAGAGGTTATTTGGGCATATTTTGGCATATTTTATTCACTGATTTTTGCTGGTTTGATGAGTTCTCACCTTCTTCATATACATGCCATGTAAACCATGTTTGCTAGTCAAAGTTGCATGCTATTTTAGTCCATCTTGCTAGCATCTTTTGGCCATGATTTGAACTAGAAATGTTCATGTTTTGGGACTGCCTTGGTTCTGTCTTTATGCTTCATGATCAAATAATGCATGCTTTGTATAGCTATAGGTCAATACATGTGCCTAGTTTTGTGTTTCGGGACCATTCCATGTATCGGGTGCCATGTTTCCATGTTTCGGGATCATTTTGCATCACATTTCAGTGCTGGAACTTGCATGTTTGTATGCCATATTTCATGCCTTGCCATGCCTTGTTAGAATGGCATTTGTGCCTTAGGATCGGTCATCGGTTTGCATGCATGTGTGCACGCATCTCGAGTGTCTCATTTTCATCTCATGGCCGCTGATGTGAGTGTGGCTGAGGTTCACTCATGTTGGTATAAGTCCATTATGCATTGTGTATGCCATTTCATATCATAGCATTGCGTATGCTAGGTTGTATGTTAGAGCATCGTGTATGCCATGTCACATTGAGCATTGCGTATGCTAGGTTGCATGTTAGGATTGCATTCATGCATATCATGCATATTGCATTGTGTTTGGGATAGGAGTTAGCCTAAGCACGGAAAACGAGGGACGTTTTGCACTTCGAGTGACGGAACATGTCTCAATTCCTGGTCGCCGACACTCCGGATTATCCATGATGGAGTTTAGGCCTTGTTGTATTTTCATGTGCATTCATTCCATATTAAGTCATGCAAATCGACTCCTCGGCCATCATGCATCGAGATGCGTGATTGGTGGCACGAGGATCGAGGACTACACTCCCTGAAGAGTAGTCAAGCATACATATGTGAAAATACATTGCCATGCCCCTTTCCTGCTCTCTGTTGCAGCAAATCATGAACCGGCAATCTTTTGGGGCTTCGCGCAATATTCCGGGCTTAATTGTAAACAGAGGCTAATTGGGGCATCGCAATGGATTTCCGCGCAAGGCAACCCGAACATGCATCATTCATCATCCGAAGCAGAGTTAAGGCAATCCTTAGCTTGCATGCTAATTTACTACTTTCCTAGATTAATTTGTTAATTAATTAGGATTTTGTATTTATTCGGACTGTAATTATTCATTTGGGACTGTATATTATTTATTTGGACCCTCCGAGTGAGGGCGCAATTGTAATAAGTGTGCGTGCGTGTGATGTATGTCTTCCAACCCCACGTCTTTCTCTCCCTTTTATTTACCAGCTTATGATAGTTAGATTAGGGCATGTTTCAATTAGCATACAGTATGATAGCATGTTTGTATTCATTCATCTGTTTTGCATGCACCGGGCTCGGCACATCATAACTCACTACATTGTATTTCAATTCCAAGTTGAATACTTGTTAGCTGTAGCATTCCATATGCCATGTTTAGAATAGCCGAGCCTATCTCAGTTGCATTCTTGCATGTGTTGCATTAGACATTTCTGTATAGTTAGGATTATGCATGGATTTCTAACATAGTTTTTGTTTTGGCTTAGAGTACTTGGTAAGTTTTTACGCTTTAGCATCCTTGCATGTGTGTGAGTGACTGCCATGATAGCATGCTTACCATGAGGCTACTTGCTTATGTGATATAACTGCCTGAATGCCTGTGGGTGAAGGTTGAGTTATTAGGATTGGAACAATGCATTGACTGTAAGTTTGAAGCCCACTAGATAGTGGCAAAACCATTTTTTCTAAGCCCACCCCAGGGTGGCAAAATCTGCATTTTAAGCATACTTGCGAGTAGCAAACCATCTTTCAAAAAAAACAAACATGAAATGTTTTGTTTCAATTCAGGCGACTCGGTCTATACTTGTATGCTGTGCGCATCACATAGTAAACCTAGGCTAATAACCGGAATAAGAATGCATAATGTTTTCAAAAACTAGATATCATGGTTAGTAGAGGCCGATCTTTGATCGGGCAAGCGGGGGTGCTCACGAAGTGACCTTCCCCAATCGTACCCAAGTTCCCGAGCCGAGACAACTTTGGTGATGACGGACACGTGGCCTTAGGCAACGAGTCAGGGCTTCCTAAATTTCCCAAAATAAAATATTTAGGTGGCGACTCTGTATTTGGTAAAGCAGTCCATGTTTGGCACTTCTTTCAAAAAAATTTGTTTTCTCAAAACGATTTGCCGAATTTGGACTCTTTGGTTCAGATTGAGAACCGTGACAATTGAAGTCCTCAACTGTAGTGAGCCCAAAATGAACGGAACGGTACTCATCCCTCCCGGGGCGTTCGGGGACGTCTACAGTTTCTGGCGACTCCGCTAGGGATTTAGAAAACTTGACTCGAACTCATGATATCTTGTTTTGATTACACTTATGTGTTTCTTTGCATTGCATGTGCATTGGTGCGCCTAGGACACCGTGTTTGCCATCTACTATTCCTGAGCGGTTTGCCAGAGGCTGCGTGCCATAAGGCTTACGATTCTGAGCTCTGCACAGATGGGAACACAAACCCCGGTTTTACCGGGGCGCCCTTTTGACCAGTCGACCTAGTGCATATTCGGAATCCATAGTGACCATTCCAAACTAAGACAGGTTGCTTACCCAATATAGGTTGTTTGAAACTGCTGCGTGCGTAGTGAAACCTAGCTCCTGACAAAATAGGACAGGGAAACTCTACCCCAACATAGGGGTGTTTTGGCTCTCACTTATCTGTTATGTGCTTTTAAGAGTGTGTCTCTACAGGGAAATGCATGTATCAGTTTACGAGTTTGGGCATCAGGCCTGCGGGCATCAGTCATTGTTTGAGAATCAGTTATCTGCGGGTATCAGATTCAGTCTTTGAGGACAGTGATTCAAGGATAGTGATCGGTGTTTGAGGACAGTGTGTATTCAGCTTATCGACCGTGTGTTGTTATGCCCAGCTGTGTGTTGTGTATTTATTTTAAGCTGTTATACTATTCGTTTATCTGGTTATTTATTTCTTTATTGCTTTATTTATCTTTTTGCTAGGGCAGTTTTACCACAATTGCTTTCGACCCAGCAGATATTCCCCAAGCACTTTGGACAAGAGGTTGTCGGCTCAATCGATCTGAGGATTTGGTTGACGGACAGTTAGTGTTCCATTCTCTACCCTCGGTTGTCAGAAAAAGGCCGAGAAAGCACAGTGTGTCTAAGCAGAGGTTACCAGAGCAGTGGTCTACCCTAGCAGTGAACAGTCGGGCTGAGGTCTCACTTTTTGCCATAAAAATACACATACCAGTCAGTTAGCAGGATCAACAGAACATGGCCGGAATGGAAGAAATGATGCGCCAACTCCAAGAGAGTATGAAGCAAATGCAAGAGGACGTCGTCCGCTAAGTAGAGTTCTCTAAACATCAGGCCACAATCATGGCCCAGCAGGCAGAGCTAATTACCCGGCTACAGCAGCAAGCCGGAGCATTAGCCTCACATCCAATTCCTCCTCCACCAGGGGTCCCAATACCCGAGCAGACACCAACCACCCAGAATGTCCTGCCAAATGCCCAGAACATTTTGCCAAATGGCCATGCTGCTCAGGAGGACACAGACATCCCAACGGGGCCCGCTCCGCCCCCGCTTCCACCTAAATTATCCAAAGTACATACACCCGTCAACCACCCGGACTCTCCCTTCGAGTTCGAAGTAGACCCTACAGCACTGAAATTGAGCAAGCTCGAGAAGTTATTCAAAAAATCCCAAGGGGTAAAAGCTATCCCGGATATCAAGGACGGATATACCGATGTGGCTGTAACGCTGCCGGATAGATTCAAAATGCCGCAGATCGATCGCTTCGACAGATTTGGTGATTCCATGGTCCATCTCTGGCAATTCTCAAATATATTACGGCCAATGGGCCTCACCAGACCCCAGAAGCTTTCACTATTTGGCCGGACCCTGTCGAGTGTGGCCGCTATCTAGTATGCGAAGTTGGAGGATGATGTCAAGCGGAGTTGGGATGAAATGGCCAAGGCCTTTGTTGTGCAATACTCTTACAACACCCAAATTGAGATTATAACTTGTGATCTCAAAACAACAAGGCAGGAGCCCAAAGAGAGTTTCTCGGACTTCGTGACCCGGTGGAGGGCGAAGGCCTCGATGATGAGTTTGAGGCCCACTGATAAGAATCAGATCAGGATGATTGTGCGCAATCTCCAGCCAAAACTGACGCAAAAAATGATTGTGCTTCCCTTCTCCACCTTTTCGGATCTGCACGAGATGGGGGTACAAATTGAAGATGCGATGAAACAGGGTCTAATTGACCAAGACAGGGAGCAACCCTAGAGAACCTTTAACCGCAACAACAATGCAGGCCCGAGTGGCGCTGCAACTGCAAGAACCTCGGAGGTAAGCATGGTCACCACCATTCCCCCTCACCTTCCAAGGCCCATGGCAGCCACACCCTTCTCCGGTGCATCCGGAAGCAATACACAGACCACTAAATACCAACCCAGAGGCCAAAGAACCTTTACCCCATTGTATATGCCCCTGTCCAAGGCTCTAGGGGTCTTAATCAAAAAAGGGCATCTAAAACCCCTGGAGCCGAGGCCGTTACCAAATCCACTACCCCCTACTCACAACCCAGCCAAATACTATGCATATCACCAGCAACACGGTCATGACACTAACCAATGTCTCAGATTGCGTCACGAGATCCAAGATCTCGTTGACAAACAGTTGATTTTGCCACCAGAAAGACCCAATGTCACAACCAACCCACTCCCTACACACAACTAAGCTCCACCTCCCAAAAGAATTAACTTTATCTAGACTAGGGTCGTGTCTTACGATCCTAGCATCTATATCACTGCTTCCCATCTACCTAAGTCGGAGGTGCTCCTTCCTGATTGCACTAACCCTTTTGTGCATGATGGACATCTCCATAACCCAACCTGAGCCAATGATGGTGGCTGTTGAAGACGGTGCAGGGGAGATTGCAGAGGAGGATGGAACTGTTAAGTCAGGGTTTGAGTAGTCTGGGAATTTTGCTAGGGAAGCCTACGATCCGAGCAACTATATTCTGTCAGCGGGCCAGTCTGAGCCAAGTGTAGAATTGCCAGAGAGAGCAGAACTGTATGTGATCTAGGGGGATGGATTTGAGCAAGAAACGGATGATTTAACGGCCGTAGAAGAGGACTTTGCCAACCTCCAGTTCTTCAATGACCAGGAATCAAGGGATGCGGCAGTCAACTGGTTTGAGTATGAGGAATCGGCAGAGGCTACCGGATGGCTGGATGATCAACTGGATGTTGTAGAGTTCCAACAGGGCCCAGCAGGGGCGAGGGTATTAGTTGTGGCCGGAAGGGCCGGAAGTCAGAGTACATTGCCGAAGAGCGCCGGTACGAAGAATTTCGCTCAAGACAGGAGCATTGTGAATACAGGAAAAGCTGAACAACAAATTGCAATGACGCAGGTGGAACAACAAGGTTCTTAGAGAATTGGAAAAGCCAAAACCCATGAGGGGACTGAAAATGCTATGGGTACAGGGACAGAAGATGCTGTGAGCATGTGGGCTAAAAGTGCTGCAAGTACAATCATGCCGGAGCCAGACAGGTGCCTTTTGAATGCCAACGGAATGTAGTGGGAAGATGATGATTTATGTCTTGCCCACACAGACGAGGATTGGGGGAGCAATCAACTAGACGACACCTGGTATCTCGATGAAGTTGATCACATGACAAGAAGCGGGCAGTGCTTCAAGCCCCTGCACCTAGACCAACCAGAGGCATCTGGGAAGGATAAGGAAACTGAAAAGCAGAAAGAGAAGCAGATCGAAGAGGAAGCTGTATTGAAGCAGCTGAAGAAGATACAAGCAGACATCTCCATCGGAGGACTGCTTATGGCATCACGAGTGCACAGACAGGCTGTCTTATCTGCTATGGACAAGGCCAAACTCTCCATAGATACCACGCCAGAGCAACTGGTAGGATTAGTCTTTCCGGGAGGAGCTACCCCGATGCTAACTTTTTCTGACAAGGAACTGTCACCTGAGGGTGCAAACCACAATAAGCCACTCTACATCTCTGTGGAGTGTAGAAATAAATGGATACCGGTGGTTCTTGTTGATACTGGATCCGCCATCAACGTCTGCCCGGCAAGGACAACCTATGCCCTCGGTTTGAAGATCGCGGACTTTATACCAACAGCCCAGGTAATTCGGGCATATGACAACACGAGCCGAGAAGTCATGGGGACAGTAAAAATCCAGACCAAAGTTGGGCCGGGGCAACATGAGATAGATTTCCATGTCTTGGAGGTTCCCGCAACTTTCAACCTCCTTTTGGGGCGGCCGTGGTTGCACCAGGTGAAGGCCGTCTCTTCTACTTTGCATCAGATGGTGAAATACCCCTATGGAAAGGGAGTAGCCATTATTTTCGGGAATTCATCGATCCATCCACCTCTGGAGGTATCTACACCAGTCCTAGAAATTGAGCACGGCATGGAGGACGTGTTTCTGTCAAGTTTTACCTTAGCTGAGGCTCGGGTTGTGCAAAACATCATGGCTGTTAATGAGGGAGTGTATGTCAGTGCTCAATCTGTATACCTCATGAACAAGCTACAACACATCCCCGGGATGGGATTAGGAAGAAGCGGCCGGAAGGGCGTCGCAGCATTGGCCGAAGTGCCACATAACCCTCATACCTTTGGATTGGGTTATCTGCCTACCAAAGAAGATTGGATAAGAAAGGGAAAGGAAATGGCTGGGAGAGCTAGAGCAAAGAAGGTGGGGAAGCCTTTTGACTTAATGCACCGGTCCATTCAGGGTACCCTAAACGGACGTTTCGTCTAGGAGGGGGAGGACTTTCCGTTTTGTGGCTTCCTCGAGCCGTGGCTGAACGCGGAGAAGAAACGCGTGCCAGGCTTCGAGATTTTCTGTGACCTACAATTATCCGAGGATGACGTTGTCAAAGAGTAGACAGACCCATTAGCTGAGGTTGAGCAGTGTAAGGAAGTGGATTCCGAGGGTACTGAAATTGAAATGGGGGTAGCATTGGCTTGTCTACTTTTAAATCCTCCGATCGACCAGAAGTGCCTGAGGGATAACTTCTCGGTTTCCATGATTGGGAATGAAACGGCTGTGGGCCTACCGTCAACTATTTTGGATGCATCTATCGCAACCTCTCTCACTTGGCAATATGAAGAGGGATTTTTGTCCAGCAGCACTAGATCAGGTAATGAGCCGGAATCTGATTCCACCGAATCTTGTGAGTCGGAATCAGGTTCCAACTCGACTGAGTCTAAGTTTGGTAATCCTGGGGATGATAACCCAAATGCCACAGTTTTATCCAGGTCGTCTTTTTCTCTCTCTTTTGAGTTTGTTGTAATCGAGGAATCGGACGATTTGGGTGTGCTTAATGAGAATCAAGTAATTGTGGTTTCTGAGTACTTTTCTGTGCCTTTAATTTATTGCATTAACTCAGACTTTCAAAACTTTGATGAAAACGACGAGGACGAAATTCCTCCGATTTTGCAACGCTTAATTGAACAAGAGCAAAAGAGATTTGTTAAACCTTTAATGGATGAAATCATTACTGTGAATATTGGTACTGAGGAGGACCTGCGGCTGGTCCAGATCGGGTCCACGTTGTCTTCAGAGGAACGCGAGCGCTTAGTCGCTTTATTAAAAGATTTCAAAGATGTTTTCGCGTGGTCCTACAAAGACATGCCTGGGATCGATCTTGAGATTGTACAGCACCGGATCCCCCTTGACCCGGCCCGAGCACATCAGCAGAAACTCAGGAGGATCTGCCCGGACTGGGCTCTCAAGATTAAGGAAGAGGTCACCAAGCAAATCGACGCAGGCTTCCTACTGGTATCCGAATACCCGACTTGGTTAGCCAACATCGTTCCAGTACTGAAGAAGGATGGCAGGATCCGAGTATGCGTGGATTTCAGGGATTTGAACAGAGCCAGTCCGAAGGACGACTTTCCCTTGCCGCATATTGATGAGTTAGTGGACTTTACAATGGGGCACGCTTTGCTTTCATTCATGGATGGCTTCTCAGGGTACAATTAGATAGTGATGGCGCTGGAAGACCGGGAAAAGACTGCATTCACCACCCCGTGGAGGACATACTGCTACAGAGTAATGCCGTTTGGGTTGAAGAATGCTGAAGCTACTTATCAACAGGCCACGACCACAATATTGCATGACATGATCCACAAAGAGGTTGAGGTGTATGTGGATGACATGATTGTCAAGTCCAAAGAAAGAGAAGGCCACTACACCGCCTTGCAAAAGTTCTTTCAAAGGATCAGAGAATTCCGATTGCGGCTGAATCCTCAGAAATGTACGTTCGGTGTTACAGCAGGGAAAATGCTGGGGTTTTTAATTACACAGAGAGGTATCGAAGTCAACCCTTCCAAAATCAAGGCCATCCTAGAAATGCCCCCACCAAGGACTGAAAGGAGGTGTGAGGCTTTCTAGGTAAAGTGCAATTCATAAGACGGTTTATCTCAAAATTAACCTTGACTTGTGAACCACTTTTTGGCCTCCTGAAGAAAGGAAAGAAATTCCAATGGGACGGCCGATGCCAAACTGCTTTTGAACAGATCAAGGAATACTTACAGAACCCGCACGTGTTGTCACCGCCAGAGTCGAGGAAACCATTGATATTGTACCTTTCAGTGATTGAGACTACAATGGGTTGTATGCTCGTGCAAGAATCAGAGGACAAAATGGAGAAAGCCATCTACTATCTGAGCAAGAAGATGCTAGAGTATCAGACTCGCTACACACCATTAGAGAAGGCTTGCTTAGCTTTGGTATGGGTTACCAGGAAGCCGCAACATTACTTGTTAGCTCACTCCGTAATGTTGGTTTCACGACTCGATCCCATCAAATATCTTTTCGAGAAACCAGCACTTACGGGTAGGCTAGCTCGTTGGTTGCTATTGCTCTCCGAATTTGATCTAAAATATGTAAGGCGCAAGTCAGTCAAGGGAAGAGCAGTAGCAGAATTCTTAGCCGATCATCCAGTGGAAGGGGGTGAAGCAGTTGAGTACTTATTCCCAGATGAGGCCATTTTGCATATCAACGACTGTAGACACCCCATTTTTGACCACCTTTAAGACTTGGACGCGACTGATGGTTTTGGAAGTTGTGCAGTGCAAAGGTTCAATTTCTTCGGCAAGGAGAGAGAGTCAAATCTCAACTTCATACCCCTTTTTTGGACCAAAACAATCTTGATCAAAATATTTTAGTCTTAAAACCCTCTCTTTCAAAACGTTTTTGAAATAAAGTTTTTACGATGTTCCGAGGCTCGCATTTTGTCAAATGTTGCGCTTTTCGGTAAATCGAGCAAGGACAAAGTGGAAATGAATGAAAGAGAGATGAAATCTTTGAAAAATCTTTCAAAACACCTTACTTAGGGGGTTTGGAGTTGAAGAAAAGAGGAGAAGAGGGAAGAAATCCAGTTCGGGGAGAAAATAGTCATGAACCGTTAAGAAAGAGTCGAACAACCCTCGCCGAATTGGGCCTATTCATTTGCATACTTGGAATCAAGCTATGAGGCCATCACCATTGGAAATGAGACTTCTGGGGCTTCATTTTGCACTCAAGAATCTCCTAAATCCAATTCCGGACGGGGGAGATATAGTTCATTGAAGTAGGGCATCACTCCGGTTGGACCGAAATCTGCGCGGCTTCACCAAAAAGGGCATAACTTTTCCACAGGAGGAATTTTAATGCAAGGTTTGCGCCATTGGAAAGATAACTTTCGGGGCTTCAATTTGGATAGTTGAACGGCCACCATTGGACTTCCCAATCACTATCCGGTCACCTTTCTTTCCAGCAGATCCATTTTTGTTCTAAAAAGTGGCAGGCCGGCCACCTGACCCTTTTGAACTGGCCGGCCAGCCACAAAAAGTAGCAGGCTGGCCACTTACCTAATTGGATGACCTTTTTTGCCCTTTTGAGCTGGCCGGCCATTCTTTCCCTCCCAAGTGTGTTCCAGCTATGTATTTTGTTTTCCCTCAAGTCCTATGTCTGGGGGTTTGGCCTTTTGGGGGGAAACTTGAATTAGTTTTTCCCCCCCCCATTTTTCCCCCTCTTTTCCACTCTTGTGCCTATATAACCACCCCCCCAGCCCTTGTTTTAGAGGTTAGAAAAAATTGTTTTAGGCTCTTACATTACATCTCTCTCCCTCCCTACTCCAAGCACCAAAACCCTTCAAATCCCACACCATTTTACACTACACCTCATAGCACAAGACCTCCATACTCCATACCAACAACTTGAGGCTGTTTTTCAGAGCTTAGGAGCACCCAAACTTGGTCCAAAGGCTATCAAAGATTGGTTCTTCAAGGGTAAGTCTTCTTCTCCTCTTTTTGGTCCTATTTTTGCATACAATCTAAGCTATACTTGCTTGCATTTTTGGGCTCCGACCCAAACTATAAATAGTCATGTTTTGAGGTCCTTTTCATGTTTGATTGAGGGTCCTTCCATGTTTAAGGTCTCCAGCTACCACTTGCTCCTTTACCTCTCTTGTATGCCTCTTTCTTGCATAGTATTTTAGGCCTATTTGTAAACTGTTTTGAGCTTGGTTATAAATTGAAAAGTGGCTTATTTTGAGCCCTTATTCAACATTGTTGAAGGGCTCTTTACTGTTTGAGGCTTCCTTTTGCCACTTGCTTCTTTATCCCTCTTTTGGCCTTATTTTTGCATGTTTTGTTAACTCCTTGTGCTTGATTTTTTGGGCTCTGGTCCAAACTGTGAATAGCCTTATTTTTACTCCCCTCTTCATGTTTGATCAAGGGACTTTTGCTGTTTGAAGTTCCCTTTTTACTCTTTGTGTTTAAACCTCTTTTTTAGGCCTTATTTTGCATAGTATTTTAAGCTTGCATGTGCACTGTTTTGGGTTTGGTCACTAATTGTAAAATACCATTTTTTTGGCCCCTCTTCAACTTTTTTGAAGGGCCCTCCTCTGTTTGAGGCCCGCAACCATCACTTGCTTCTTTGTCTCCCTTTTGGCCCATTTCTTGCATAATAGTTTAGCCATACTTGTGTTTGTTTTCGTGGCTTGTTGTAAACTGTAAAGTGCTTCATTTTGAGCCCCTATTCAACTTTGTTGAAGGGCTCTTGGCCATTTATGGCCAGAAGCTTCCACTCGCTTCTTTATCTCTCTTTCGGGGCCATTTTTGCATGTTGGTTTAGCCCTATTTGTGTTCACCTTTTGGCCTTGCTTAAAACTGTAAATATGCTTGTTTTGGGACTTTCTTGATTCTGTCTTCATACTTCATGTTCAAATAATGCATGCTTCGTATAGCTATAAGTCATTCCATGCGCCTAGTTTCGAGTTTCGAGTTTCATTTCATGCATCGGGTGCCATGTTTCCATGATTCGGGGCTGTTTTGCATCATATTTTGGTACTGAAATTTGCATGTTTGTATATCATGTTCCATGCCTTGCCATGCTTTGTTAGGGTGGCATTCGTGCCTTACGTTCGGTCCTCGGTTTGCGTGCATGTGTGCACGCATCTCGAGTGTCTCATTTTCATCTAATGGCCTCCTATGTGAGTGTGGCCGAGGCCCACTTGTGTTGGTGTAAGCCCATTATGCATTGTGTATGCTATTTTATTTCATAGTATTGTGTATGCTAGGTTGTATATTAGCGCATTGTGTATGCCATGTTACCTCGTGCATCCTGTATGTCATTTCATAGCATTGTGCATGTTAGATTGTATCTTAGTTGCATCCGTGCATGTCATGCATATTGCATTGTTTTTGGGATAGGAGTTAGCCCGAGCACAGGAAACGAGGTACGTTTCATACTCCGAGTGACGGAACGTTTCTCAATTCCCCAGTCACCGACACTCTGGATTGTCCATGATGAAGTTAGGTCTTAGTTGTATTTTCATGTGTATTCATTCCATATTGAGTTGTGCAATTTGACTTCTCGGCCATCATGCATCGAGATGCGTGATTAGTGGCACGAGGATTGAGGTTTGCATACATATGTGAAAATACATTGCCATGTCCCTTTCCTGCTCTCTGTTGCAGCAAATTAAGAATCAGCAGCCTTCCGGAGCTTGGCACGCTTTCCAAGAAACAATTGCAAACAGAGGCTAATTGGGGCATCGTGGTGGATTTCCGCGCAAGGCAACCCGAGCATGCATCAGTGATCATCCGGATCAAAGTCGAGGCAGTCCCTAGCTTACATGCTAGTTTACCGCTTTCCTAGATTAATTTGTTAATTAATTAGGATTTTGTACATATTTGGACTGTATTATTTATTGGGACTGTATTATTTATTTGGGACTGTACTATTTATTCGGACCCTCTGCGCGAGGGCATAATTGTAATAAGTGTACGTGAGTGTGATGTATGTCTTCCAACCCCACGTCTTTCTTCCCTTTTATTTACCAGCTTATGATGGTTAGATTAGGGCATGTTTCAATTAGCATACAGTATGAGAACATGTTTGCATTCATTCATCTGTCTTGCATGCACCGGGCTTGGCGCATCATAATAACTACTTTTGTATTTCAATTCTAAGTTTAATACACGTTAGCTGTAGCATTCCATACGCCATGTTTAGAATAGCCGAGCCTGCTATAGTTGCATTTTTGCATGTGTTGCATTAGGCATTTCTGTATATTTAGGATCATGCATGGATTTCTAATCGGTTTCTATTTTGGCTTGGAGTACTCGGTGAGTTTTATGCTTTAGCATCCTTGCATGCGTGTGAGTGCTGCCATGAATAGCATGCTTACCATGAGGCTATTTGCTTATGTGATATAACTACCTGAATGCCTGTGGGTGAAGGTTGGGTTATTTGAATTGGAACAATTCATCAAATGTGTGTTTTAAGCCCACTAGATAGTGGCAAAATTATATTTTCTAAGCCCACCCGATGGTGGCAAATCCACGTCTTAGCCTACTTGCGAGTAGCACCATCAAACCATTTTAAAAAACAAGCATGAAATGTTTTGTTCCAATTCAGGCGACTCAGTCTATACTTGTATGCTGTGCGCATCACATAGTAAATCTAGGCTTATAACCGGAATAAGAGCACACAATGTTTTCAAATCTAGATATCATGGTTAGTAGAGGCCGATCTTTGATCGGGCAAGTGGGGGTGCTTACGAAGTGACCTTCCCCAATCGTACCCAAGTTCCCGAGCCGAGGCAACTTTGGTGATGACGGACACGTGGCCTTAGGCAACGTGTTAGGGTTTCCTAAATTTCCCAAAATAAAATATTTAGGTGGCGACTCTATATCTGGCAAAGCAGTCCATGTTTGGTACTTCTTTTCTAAAAATCTGTTTTCTCAAAACGATTTGCCGGATTTGGACTCTTTGGTTCAAAATTAAGAACCGTGACACAAATCGAGTCCGAGCTGTAACGAGGTCCCCCGCGGGCTTGTTACAACGACGAATTTTGGACGATGTACTTTAACGAAGCGTCAAACCAGCACGGGTATGGAATAGGAGTGCTGCTGATAGCACCCGACAAGTCTCGTATCCCTCTAGCCTTCAAACTCCGGTTCAAAGTCTCGAAAAATGAAGCAGAATATGAGGCGTGCATCACCGGTCTAGAAGCAGCCCTGGAACTAGAGACAAGACGGTTGGACGTCATCGGGGACTCGAACCTTGTTGTGTCTCAAGCAAAAGGAGATTAGAAAGTCAAAGAAGAAAAGATGATGATGTACCACCAGACCTTGGACTTATTAATTCCTCGGTTTGAGAAGCTAAACTTTGCTTATCTACTAAGAGAGAACAACAGGTTCGCAGATTCTTTAACAACTCTATCTTCCACGATAGACATCCCGTTCGGAGTCCGGATGCGTCCAGTCATTATTGACTAGAAATTTGCGCCAGCCTATGAGTCGATTGCTGCTATAGATGAGGCTCAGGACGAAAACCCCTGGTATTACGACATTTGGAATTTCTTGGAGAATGAAGCATACCCGCCAAGGGTAAATGCCAAGGATAAAAAGGCAATCAGAAGAATGGCCGTTCAGTTCATCATCTGTGGAGGTAAGCTGTATAAGAAAGGTCATCTGGGAATGCATAAGCTGTGTGTCGATGCCGAAGAATCGAAGCGCCTAATGGAGGCCATCCATGGAGGAGAATGCGATGCGCATATGAACGGAGTAATGTTAGCACAGAAGATCCTCAGACAGGGTTACCACTGGTCCACCATGGAGGAGGACTGTATCAGTTTTGTTCGGCGATGCCACAAATGTCAAATTCATGCAAATCGCATGAACATTCTGCCGTCGAAATTGTACAACATGACTTCGCCATGGCCATTTTCAATTTAGGGAATTGATGTGATTGGGGTTGTCACTCTGAAGGGGTCAAATGGGCATGAGTTCATCCTAGTCGCGATAGATTACTTCACGAAGTGGGTTGAGGCCCAATCCTATGTGGTGTTGAAGGCTTTGCACGTTGCAAAGTTTATCAGAAACAACATCATCTGTCGGTACAGAGTCCCAAACGAGGTAATTTTAGATAACGGTTCCCACTTCAAGAAGGAAGTGATTGACTTGTTGGAAAAATACAACGTGGCTTTTCATAAGTTATTTATCTATCGGCCGCAAACCAATGGAGTGGTTGAGGCCGCCAACAAGAACATCAAACACATACTGCAGAAGATGGTGGAGACCTACCGGGATTGGCCAGAGAAGCTGCCGTTTGCTCTGTGGGGTTACCGGACTTCAATGAGAACTTCTACTGGGGCGACTCCGTATTCATTAGTTTATGGGATGGAGGTCGTTCTACCTATCGAGATTGAGTGTCAAATAGCATAGAAGTAGATCGTGAGAGCAGGTTTGAGGAACTCATGCTCTTTGATGAGAGAAGACTGAAAGCACTGTACCATGTTCAAGGTTATCAGTGCAGAATTGCCCGGGATTTTAACAAGAAAGTTAAGTCTAGGAATCTAAAAGAAGGAGATTTGGTGCTCAAGGACAACCGAGCTCCCATCCACGACCCAAGGGGCAAGTTCAGACCTAATTGGATTGGACCCTACACCATTAAGTCTATCTGGTCAAGTGGAGCTGTGGTTCTGATGGATCTAGATGGCCTAGAGTTCTCACAACCGATCAATATGGACAAGTTGAAGAAATATTACCCTTGAGAGGCTCGCTAGGTCGAAAACCCGAAAGGGTGACCTAAGCAAAACTCAGAGCACAAAAAATTTGAAATTATAAAAACTGAGCTCGCAAGGTTGAAAACCCGCAAAGGGCGGCCTTGGCAAAAGTTAGAGCGTAAAAGGAGAGTGAAAATACCCGAGTGAACCCGAGCCTGAACTACGTAAGGCTTGATTCCCATCTTTGGGATACGTAGGCAACTTCATCCTAAAGTTCAGCCATAAACTTTTCCCCGATCAACTTTATCCATTTGATCATCTCAGTCATCTTTGTCTATCAGCATTCATCGTGATCTCCGGTGCAGTGCTATTCAGACTAGGGGCAACTTTCCGTTGCTGTGCAGTGTTGCGGTACTATTCAGACTAGGGGCAACTTTCCAGTTGCTAGGATCCGGGGTTGTGCATCTCAGTGACAGATCTCAGGCATGTCCAGTTCTGATCCATATCGAAAATGGTTTTGAAAAGTTTTAATAAAAGTTGACTTTGTTCAAATTAATCTTTTTACAACTTAGGCCATTTTTGGACCAAAGTGGAAAATTTTCAGTACCCACAACCTTCAATTTCATTGATTTCAATACATAGTTCTCCTGCTCTTGCATACAAATTGAAGTTGCTTTTTATTACATTCATAAAGAAAACTTGAAAGTACTGATAAAGCAATAAATCCAGGGCATAGATAAGTCAGGTGTCCCTGCGCCCCCTCCCAGAGCTGATCGAAGCCTCTGATGCCAAGCTGGGCCCAATCTGTGCCTCTTCATTGAGCCAATCCAAGCACTCGTCAGACAAAGTGCAACTGAAAGTGGGAGTGGGGTCAGGAACTCTCTAGTCCTCCATGCTGTGGCATACCGGGCAAGCTGTGCGCCTCGAACCGAGAATGTGGCAGGATACTCTATCCTCTCTGGCGGGCAAGTCTGATCATGACCAAACTGGCGCTGGAACCAGAACGGAAAGTAGAACACATAGTGAGTCAAACCAATCAACTGGATCCCAGTCTGCCGGGACATGCTATAGCTCATTGCCGGGAGATTGAGCCAAGGACAGCGCCAAGTAATGCGATCTGCAGACAAATTGCACATCCAGTCAAAGCACCATCCCTCATCAAGGGCATTGACTAGGCGTTGTCGAAAGAAGTAGCCGCGAGCTGAGTAGGCTGGACAAGAGTCCACAACCTGCAATTTATCCATCAACCATACTTGGGGAGGGATGAAAAATGAGAGAATAAAGAATAGAGAGATGTACGATGAGAGAAAAGTAAGAAAAAGGTTTTGTGAAAAGAAAAACCGAGCCTGAGGGTCGAGTGATGTGAGCAATATATATGTGAGATTGGGTGGGAAACATTATCTGCAGCAGTAGCGGACTCCCCGCAAATTTGGTCGTCTCCTGGCGATAAAAAACATCTAAGCCCATCAGTGTCTCGGCCAATGTCATGGCAATGCAGCTCTTTCCTTCTTTCAAGCCTTGAGCAACTTCAATCAGACGAATGCTAGATCTACCGAAGCCCGGGGCAAGCAAAAAGCGAGATAGCATGCACAAGCAAAGTGCGTGTTGCCTAAAACCTTGCCAATAATGGTTGCCACGGTCACCGGCATCAGAAAAGCGATAAATCAAGCCGAGGATGTCCAATTCCCCGTTACAGATCAGAGACCGAGCGTCATGAATGGTGAGCCCACACATCCGTCCTAAAGCTTGGGCGTGGCCGAAGTGAAACTGAGGCAAAATTTCTTCATAGCGTTCAAATTCCATCAAAACTTGAAAATCTTCGAAAGTTGGACATACCTCTTGCCCGCCGAAGCTAAAAACATGTGTTAGTGGGTTCCAAAACCTCGCCGTGGCATAAAGGAAGGGAAGGTGCAGCGGAGTATGGCTCAGCGTGAATAGTGCATTCAAGCCGAAGCCCCGGAAGTTCAACTTTTTCGAGCCGTCTAGAGAGGCGATCCAAGCTGTGAGATTTTTGACGAGAAACGCCTCCATTTGTGGTGCAAAACTGAGATGAAATGAATCAACTATGAGGCTAGGACTTTTAAAGAGGATAGGGCACTGTTCGGGGGACACATGTCGAAAAACTGGTGGTTGCTAAGCTAGGTGGCCGGCCGGCCACCTTTTCTG
Source organism: Camellia lanceoleosa (assembly GCA_025200525.1). Classification (NCBI taxonomy): domain Eukaryota; kingdom Viridiplantae; phylum Streptophyta; class Magnoliopsida; order Ericales; family Theaceae; genus Camellia; species Camellia lanceoleosa. The sequence goes on from CM045761.1 coordinate 35,316,770, forward strand.
GTAGGCCGGCCACCCCTCTCCCCTCCAATCCAAAAAGCTGGCCGGCCAGCTCCCAAAGGTGGCCGGCCATGCTGCAAAGTGTGCCTTTGGTCTTGTTCTACCCTCTAGAGGAAAGTTCCTAGCATTTCCATGCATTAGGATTGTCGAAGGCCTCCATCTCCCTCTATTTCAGATGCGTTCCGTCAACCAAATCGTCCGAAATGCACTTTGTTTATCGAGTTGTTGTTAAGCCTTGCTTATCGAGTTGTTGTTTTGCTTATTGAGTTGTTGTTTTGTTGGTTGAGATGTCTCTTTTATTGAGTTGTTAAGTTTTGTCGAGCTGTCGAGTTTCATGCATTGAGTTGTTACTTTTTTGTGTGCCTTACTTATCGAGTCATCAACTTTGTTGTGTTTTGCTTATCGAGTTGTAAAATTGCTAAGGTTTTATTATTTCTTAGTAAGTTTAGTTGTTTAGTTTGTTGTGTCGGTTCACTGCCTGACTTGGCAAATACACAATGCACATTTCCATTCAATCTCATTTTGGTGCAAAATGATGCAATATGATGCTAAGAGCACAAAATACAACACTTTTTCAAAAGCTGTTTCATTCCATCATGCTTTCTTTGTTGCAACCTTTTACAACAAGGGTACAAGTTTTACAAAAAATAAAACTGCCTAACAATGTACAATGTGCTACAACTAATAGTACAAAGGTAAATAAAGCAGGGAACAACTGCATCAATGCTCTCAAGAGCAAGAATAAGAGGCCCTCTTCGTCCTCTTCTGCGGAACAGCCTTTGCACCATCATCACCATCATCTGAGTCAGGGCTGCCATCCTCGGAACCCTCCTTAGCCTTATCTCCACTACCTGAACCGGGGTCAGAGCCACCCTCTCTGTCAGTAGATGTCTCTGACTGGGGATCTGTAGCCTCCTCCTCCTCCCTAGGCTCCTCCTCTATGATGTGCACCCTGCGTCCGCCTCGTCCGTGAGATAACTCCCCTCTCCTAGCTCCTCTAGAAGGCCTAGATGGCCCAGCTCCTCGGGAAGGCCCAGGTGGCCCGGCCTGTGGCCCGGTATATATCGAAAGCATCTGAAAAGGAAGAATGCAATTTGAATACATCAGCGCAAATGTGTATATCAGATACAGATGCAAGAAAGCTACATGAAGTGGGCTCATACGGGTACAGTGCGTAAATGTGGTGTGTATCAGATGTGCTTAACACAGGCAGTCTATCAATGCAATAAAATGATCAAGATCAGCATGTCATCAGAAGTATGATAAATGCAAGAAAACTAAAGGGTACCTGGACACCCATGAGGGACAACTGCGCCTCTCTCCGGAGGACCATGCCCTCAAGTGAGGCTACCATCCTGAGCACCTCATCCATGTACTCGCTAGGTGGCTGCAGATACAAGTTCAAGTCATCAATGAATAAACAAATGCCAAAGTATCTGTGTGATAAACGAAAAACAGTGGAACATACCGGTGGTGAGTCAGGGTCACTGACATATCGGTGGTCAGGCATAGGAGGCTCTATCAGGATCGGGTAGGAAGTCCCATATCGCCATCCTATCAGCTCAGTCGGCATATCTGGCCATCCAGGATGATGATGAGTCGGAGGAATCGGGAAAACCAGTCCACCCCCGCCTCTAGATGTACCAGCCTTGCTGTTGGAAGGGACATCTGCAGTTCGAGCCCGGCTTAATGAAGGCATACCAGCAGATCTCCTCGTCGGAGTACGAACCCTCGTTAGTAGAGGCATGAAGTATGTGTGACGATAGGTCACATACTCCCCCTGCTCCAGGTGTAAGAATGCATCGGTACCTTGCATAGCACTAACGAGACCCTGAGGAGAGAGCCTATCAATGGTTCGCATGTCATCTGGAGGCACTGAAGGAAGGTCCTGAGTAGGGTAGCCCCATACCTGACGCAAGAAGCGATCCCCCAAAAACTAGGCCCTACGAACTGGCCCCTTGAACAAGATCCTATACCGAGAGGCACCCTATGCTTCGGCAAACTGGAATCGGAGGTCTCTGCCTAAAGGCGCCCAGGGCTGCCACGAGATTTGTGAATAACCGATGTATAAGCTAATCAGAAATTTTGAATATGTAAGATAAATCAAAGATCGGAAACATGAAGAACTGAGAGTTCTGAAATACCTCTGACGGCCGCACTGTATCAAAGTACTGCCATAGGTAGAGGAAAGACTCTCGAGGTCTCGGCCGGTGCTGGCCCTCGAATATGAGTGAATAAGGGGTCACGAGGGGCACCTCTACCTCAAGCTCCGGAGCCAACGTAGGAAGTACGCATAGATCCATAGCTGTGGAAAACAGAACAGTAGCCATCGGAATACAGAATGCTGAGTGCAGAATGTAAATACAAAATGCTAAGAGCAAAGTGCAAGGTACAAAATGTAAAGTGCGCCGTGTGTGCAATGTACAAGTAATGAGAAGCAGAAATATAAATCAAGAAGGCAGAAAGTACCTCCCAGGCTCTCCAATAGCCATTGACCATGTTCCCCCGTCCGCCGGAGGTCGCGCTCATATAACAGTAGAGAGTAGCCAAGCTGGCGCCACCCCAATCATATCGGCTAACTTGCGATAGGTCCATCAAAGCATTCAACAGATAAAGCCCGACAGTGTTCCCCTTATCGGCGAATAGAGTGGTCCCGAAAAGGAACATCAGAAATCCACGGGTGTACTGTGCCACCTCCTCAAGAGTCTCAGGCTCCATCTCCGCCCTCCTGAAATGGGAAGAAAACCAAGTATATCAGACTCTGCCCGAAGATCTGTCAACTAGCGGGCGAGCTCCCAATAAATAGATCCAAGCAGCCTCCCACTGGCCCATGTCCTCGTCATATAGGATGGCCCAGCCTCCCACATCAAGGCCCGTCAGTACGGCGAAGTCAAATGGTGTCATAGTCATGTCCCCGGTAGCAGAGAAATGGAAGGAGTTGGTGGTGTCCCACCATCTCTCTACTAAGGCACCCATCAACATCCTACTAGTAGGACAGCGGGAGATCCCAGCGCAAAAAGGCCCAAATCCTGCCACGTCAACCAAATCCTAGACAGCCTCCGGGAGCTCCGCGTACCACTCACTCGTCGCAATAGAGCCATATCCTCTCGCAGCACGAGAAGTCACCTGCATACAAGATGAACACATGTATTCAGTTTCAGAATGAAATGTTTAAGCTGCGTGCAAATGAACTGAATAAGCTGTGTGCAAATGAAATGTATAAGCTATGTGCAAAATCAAATCAGATACAGAATTTGGGCTGCATGTTCAACTCTCAATCAGTGTGTGCAGTGTGTTCACCTCAACAATGGGCCGTGTGTTCAAAATTCAAGTGTTTGGGCTGCGTGTTCAACTCTCAATCAATGTGTGCTGCGTGTTCACTTCAATTTGGGGCTGTGTGTTCAGAAATTCAAAGTTTGGGCTGTGTGTTCAACTCTCAATCAGTGTGTGCTGCGTGCTCACAATCAATTCGAGCTGTGTGTTCAACGTCAAGTGTTTGAGCTGTGTGTTCAAAATTCAAAATCAATGGGCTATGTGTTCAACTCTCAATTAGTGTGTGCTGTGTGTTCACCTCAACAATGGGCCGTGTGTTTAGAATTCAAGTGTTTGGGTTGCATGTTCAACTCTCAATCAGTGTGTGCTGTGTGTTCACCTCAACAACGAGCTGTGTGTTCAACATCAAAAGTTTAGGTTGCGTGTTTAACTGACAACAAGTGTGTGCCGCGTGTTCACAATCAATTCAAGCTGTGTGTTCAAAAATTCAAAATCAGTGGGCTGCATGTTCTACTCTCAACAAGTGTGTGCTGCGTGTTCACCTTCAATTTGGGCTATGTGTTTAGAAACTCAAAGTTTGGGTTGTGTAGTGTGCGCTGTGTGCTCACAAATCAGAAAAATGGGCTGTGTGTTCATTATCAAAGTTCGAGCTACGGGTTCAACGTCAACATCAAGTATTTGAGCTGTGCGTTCAGATTTCAAAATCAGTGGGCTGTGTGTTCATCTCAAAGTTTGGACTGTGTGTTCAATTCTTAAACAAGTGTGTGTGCTGCGTGTTCACAATCAATATACGAGCCGCGTGTTCAGAAAGTCAGAGTGTTTGAACTGTGTGTTCAAGATGCAAACGGAATACGGTGTTATAGACTAAAAACAAGCTATATGCTTGAGTGAGCAGATAAACATAGCGAAAGCACGAAATGCGCGAAAAATGCAGAATACATTGTAGAAAATGTAAGAGTGAAGTAAATACCTCTCGTGCCTGGTAAGAGAGGTGGGACTCTGGCTCTGGCTCTGGCTCTCGCAGTAGTAGATCTACAGGCGCTCGCTCATCGAAGTCAGTAAAGTGGTAGAAGACTGCTTGCGGGAGGATGTGCGCTGGAGGGTCATACCTCTCGGGAATGAATGGCCGAATCCTTGGGGGTAAAGCCATAATATCGGGATCGTCTCCGGCACCCGGAGGACCTCCACCATGAGGGAAATGACCAGCCATCTCGAAAAATCTGCAAAAAGGAGCAAAAACGAGCAAAATTAGCCAAAATTGGAAAAAGTCAACAAAAGTCAACTCTCAAAAAATGAAAAAATCAACAAAAGTCAACCCCCGAGAAAATCTTCCAAATGTTGAGACAAACTTACCTCAAGTGGTGAAAATGATAAAAGAAGCACCGAAATCAAAATCTAATCGGTTCAAAGTGATGAAAACTGAAAGATTTCGCGAAAACAACTTGCGTGGGGCGTTGGAAAACGCGTATAGAGCACAGATCTGAGAGAGAGAAAGTGGTCTAGGAAGGAAGAGGAGGAAATTTCGGAGCTGATGTTATGAGGACAAGTGCCTTGGATAAGCACATTTAAAGAAAAGAGAGCAAAAAGACCAAACTGCCCTGGATTTGGGCTAGGTGGCCGGCCGGCCACCTTTTCTGGCAGGCCGACCATCCCTCTCCCTCACCCCTGGCCGGCAGCCACCCCCTTGGACCAAACATGGTCGGCAGCCTTCCCAAGGTGGCCTCCAAGGTCCCTGTAAATTTTGGTGATGATTGGAGTCCCCGGCACCCGAGAAAGTACAAGGAAAGTGCACTTTTCGTCGCGAGAATCCCTCCGCAGGAACTTCAACTCCAACTTTCGATGTGTGTCTCATCGTTACTCATCAAGAGCAAGGTATATCCTTTTTGAATATGTTGTGACCCCTCCGGGAGGTAAACCGGAGGTTGCGATTGAGCCACCTTCGTCGAAACTTGCATTGCTTTGCTTGTTGTTTAATTTCGAAATGTGCATTCGAGTTTACGCTTATCCTGCATTGTTATGCACGTCACTCGCATTCTCATGCACACCACTTGCACTGTTCTGCATGGTTCACGAGCATTGTCATATCCTTGTGCTTAACCTGCGTTGTCATGCACGTCGCTTCTCACATTGCGATGCACTCACCCATCAACACCGCGTTTGCCTGCATTCGATATCACACTGAACATATGTTGCTAACTATGTTGTGCTTGTTGAGTTTCTTCCTTTTGCAGGCACGATATTGTATGTACGGTTCATTTGAGGCTGGTGCGACCAGACGTGCCGCACAGGTATTGTATCTTCTCCGTGTGAGATGTAGCGAGAATTGTGATTCTCTTACATTCTTACTGCATGAAATGTCGTATTGCTTTGCATTCTTGCTTAAAACTGTTGCATCTATTGTGAATATTTGTTTCATTACAGCTTGCTGCTTCGCATGATCATTGAGTTACATCCGGCTTTGTGCATACCGCTTTGCATTTTGCCCCATGCCTGCGAGCACATCTTTTTGTTTATCTCGCCTGTTTGTCTAAGTCTTCGGCCTTGTCAAAAATAGGTCGTCTTCGGGCTTTGACATTCATTCCCGTCACTTATGACTTTTGAGTTCTGTCAAAGAGGGGAAACTGTAGACACCCCATTTTTGACCGACCTTAAGACTCAGATGTCACCAACTGAGTGCTCGGTGATGTTGCATATTGTGCTCGTTCTGAAGTTGCGAAGTCTCGGCCGCGAGCCTTGCCTCTGGACTTCCGAACTCTTTTGTGCTTTGCCTCGGTTTGCGAACCAAGCCCTATTTTCTTTGTTTTCTCTTCCCGAAGGGAGGGAGAGGTCTCGTAGATCATCTCTCAGTGACCGTAGGCTACGTTTCATGGTCGTAGGCCATTTTTCCCGTTTCGAACCCGATTCTCGGTTTTTAGAGCCGTCAGCCGTGTGCCTCGGTTTGGGACCGCTTAACCACCTCCGTTTGCTCCAATTTTTGGCATACACCTTGTTTTCTCCCTTTTGAGGGACACTGTGGCCCGAGAGACCAACTTCGTGGTCGAACACCACCTTTGGTGATTAACAGCTTGTTTTCGGGCCCTCGGGCCGCGCGTTTTGGCCCCCGAACCTTCGTTTTACATCGGTTTGGGTTCATTTTTGGTAGAGACCTTATTTTCATTGTTAGGAAGGTTGTAGAGGGGTGGGAGGCCAGCAATTGTTATGAAGACCAGCTTAATTCATTCATCGCTCTTCATCGCCCGTTTTCTTCACTAGAAAGCTGACTTTTTCCATTCCCGGGCCACTTTTTCTGACTTTCCACTACACCATTGTGTTGTACACACCTGGGAGGCCACCAATATGGATAGGCCGGCCATCAATTGTTCTTGACCCTTTTGAACCCCTCTAAAAAGTTGGTTTTTCTCTCTCTTGGGTTACATTTTCTAGGTTTTGACCATACAGCTGTGTTGTACACACATGGGAGGCCATCTTTTTGGGGTGGCCGGCCACTAATTTTTCTTGGACCTTTTGCACCTGTCCGGCCGGCCAGGGGAGGTGGTCGGCCGGCCACCTGAAGCTCTTGAACCTGGCCGGCCAAATTTCTCTCTCCTGGTGCATTCCAGTTGTGCCAGCTGTTTTGCACCAGACCCCTGCCCGAGGGTCTGCCCTTTTGGGGGGGAAATTTGAGTTTATTTTCTCCCCTTTTGTTTCGTTCCTCTCCCTCTATATAACCATCCTCTCCCCTCTATTTCCAAGGGTGAGAAACCAGCTGAAGCACCATTACACATACTCCCCCTATATCTATACTTCAACCCTCCAAACCCTAAGATTCTTGCACCATTTGCACTACAACCCATAGCACCACACCTCCACACTCCATTCCAGAAAATTGGAGGCCATTTGTAGAGGTTGGAAGCTCAGAATCTCGGACCAGAAGCTGCTGGAAAGTTGTGCTACAAGGGTAAGCTCCTATTTTCCCCCTTTTTGCACTATTTTGTTCTATATCTTGGCCCCTTTTGAAAGCATTTTTGGGCTTCAAACTGAACTATAAACAGTCTTATTTTGAGCTTATCTTCATATTTGATTAAGGAATTTTTTCTGTTTGAGGCCATCTGCTGCCCCTTTCCCTTTATCTCTCTTTTAAGGCTATTTCTTGCATGATATATTAGCCTTGCTTGTGAGCATTTCTGGGCTTTGAGCCAAACTGTAAAGTGTCTTATTTTGAGCCCCTCTTCAACTTTGTTGAAGGGATCTTTACTGTTTGAGGCCAGATACTGCCTCTTGCTCTCTATCTCTCTTTTGGGGCTATTTTTGCATCATATTTTAGCCTTACTTGTGAGCATATTTGAGATTTACCATAAAATATAAATTATCTTTTTTTGAGCCCCTATTCAACTTTGTTGAAGGGCTCTTTACTGTTTGAGGCCTTTTACTACCTTGTTTGTTCAATCTCTCTTTTAGGGCTTATTTTGCATGATACATTATCCTTATTTGTGAGCCTTTTTGGACCTCAACCTAAACTAAAAAAAGTCTTGTTTTGACATCATCTTCATGTTTGATTAAGGTCTATTCTATGTTTGGGGTCATCTTCCCCCTATGCATGCTTCATCTCTCCATGATTAGGGCTATGCATTAGAACACTTGCATTGGCCATGGTTTGGCCTCTTAGCCACTGAAATCTAGTGGATTTTCAGTGGCTTAGGTGTGTTCTTGAAGGCCAAAATCAAAGGGGGGTGACCCCCTCTCTCCTTGTTTTGCTTGATGGTCTTTTTGGCCTTCCAAAGAGGCCCTATCTTGCATACTTTGTTGACTGATTTCAGGGACAGTTTGATGAGTTTTAGGGCTATCATATTTGATTTTCAGAGTTGATTTGGTTATGCTAAGTGTCCTTGATGCATGTGCTTAATAACCCCTTTGTATGCCCTCTAAAAGAACCCATCATTTGTGCATGTGTTGGCTGCATTTCAGAGGTTATTTGGGCATGTTTTGGCATGTTTTATTCACTGATTTTTTCTGGTTTGATGAGTTCTCACCTGCTTCATATACATGCCATGTAAACCATGTTTGCTAGTCAAAGTTGCATGCTATTTTAGTCCATCTTGCTAGAATCTTTTGGCCATGCTTTGAACTAGAAATGTTCATATTTTGGGACTGCCTTGGTTCTTTCTTTATGCTTCATGATCAAATAATGCATGCTTTGTATAGCTATAGGTCAATACATGTGCCTAGTTTTGTGTTTCGGGACCATTCCATGTATCGGGTGCCATGTTTCCATGTTTCGGGATCATTTTGCATCACATTTCAGTGCTGGAACTTGCATGTTTGTATGCCATATTTCATGCCTTGCCATGCCTTGTTAGAGTGGCATTTGTGCCTTAGGATCAGTCCTCGGTTTGTGTGCATGTGTGCACGCATCTCGAGTGTCTCATTTTCATCTCATGGCCGCTGATGTGAGTGTGGCTGAGGTCCACTCATGTTGGTATAAGTCCATTATGCATTGTGTATGCCATTTCATATCATAGCATTGCGTATGCTAGGTTGTATGTTAAAGCATCGTGTATTCCATGTCACATCGATCATTGTGTATGCCATCTCATAGCATTGCGTATGCTAGGCTACATGTTAGGATTGCATTCATGCATGTCATGCATATTGCATTGTGTTTGGGATAGGAGTTAGCATAAGCACGGGAAACGAGGGACGTTTCGTACTTCGAGTGACGGAACGTGTCTCAATTCCCGGTCGCCGACACTCCGGATTATCCATGATGGAGTTTAGGCCTTGTTGTGTTTTCATGTGCATTCATTCCATATTGAGTCATGTAAATCGACTCTTCGGCCATCACGCATCGAGATGCGTGATTGTTGGCACGAGGATCGAAGACTACACTCCCTGAAGAGTAGTCAAGCATACATATGTGAAAATACATTGCCATGCCCCTTTCCTGCTCTCTGTTGCAGCAAATCAGGAACCGGCAATCTTTTGGGGCTTCGCGCAATATTCCGGGCTTAATTGTAAATAGAGGCTAATTGGGGCATCGCAATGGATTTCCGCGCAAGGCAACCAGAACATGCATCATTCATCATCCGAAGCAGAGTTGAGGCAATCCTTAGTTTGCATGCTAATTTACTACTTTCCTAGATTAATTTGTTAGTTAATTAGGATTTTGTATTTATTCGGACTGTAATTATTCATTTGGGACTGTATATTATTTTTTTGGACCCTCCGAGTGAGGGCGCAATTGTAATAAGTGTGCGTGCGTGTGATGTATGTCTTCCAACCCCACGTCTTTCTCTCCCTTTTATTTACCAGCTTATGATAGTTAGATTAGGGCATGTTTCAATTAGCATACAGTATGATAGCATGTTTGCATTTATTCATCTGTTTTGCATGCACCGGGCTCGGCACATCATAACTCACTACATTGTATTTCAATTCCAAGTTGAATACTTGTTAGCTGTAGCATTCCATATGCCATGTTTAGAATAGCCGAGCCTATCTCAGTTGCATTCTTGCATGTGTTGCATTAGGCATTTTTGTATAGTTAGGATCATGTATGGATTTCTAACATAGTTTCTGTTTTGGCTTGGAGTACTCGGTAAGTTTTTATGCTTTAGCATCCTTGCATGTGTGTGAGTGACTGCCATGATAGCATGCTTACCATGAGGCTACTTGCTTGTGTGATATAACTGCCTGAATGTCTGTGGGTGAAGGTTGAGTTATTTGGATTGGAACAATGCATTGACTGTAAGTTTGAAGCCCACTAGATAGTGGCAAAACCATCTTTTCTAAGCCCACCCCAGGGTGGCAAAATCTGCATTTTAAGCCTACTTGCGAGTAGCAAACCATCTTTCAAAAAAAACAAACATGAAATGTTTTATTCCAATTCAGGCGACCCAGTTTATACTTGTATGCTGTGCGCATCACATAGTAAACCTAGGCTAATAACCGGAATAAGAATGCATAATGTTTTCAAAAACTAGATATCATGGTTAGTAGAGGCCGATCTTTGATCGGGCGAGCGAGGGTGCTCACGAAGTGACCTTCCCCAATCGTACCTAAGTTCCCGAGCCGAGGCAACTTTGGTGATGACGGACACGTGGCCTTAGGCAACGAGTCAAGGTTTCCTAAATTTTCCAAAATAAAATATTTAGGTGGCGACTCTGTATCTAGCAAAGCAGTCCATATTTGGCACTTCTTTCAAAAAAATCTGTTTTCTCAAAACGATTTGCCAGATTTGGACTCTTTGGTTCAGATTGAGAACCGTGACAATTGAAGTCCTGAACTGTAGTGAGCCCAAAATGAACGGAACGAGACTCATCCCTCCCGCGGCGTTCGGGGACTTCTACAACCCCTATTTTTCACCAAATTTGAATTTGATGCTGGATTTGGTGAACAGTTGGAGATTGTCTTATCTCTCCATAAAAATCTATCATAAAAACACCTTTTTATAAACTTTAACCAGTAAGAGTTTCTGTGATACTTAACTCTTAATAGTCGAGTTTATGAAAAAGTGCTTTTGTGGGAAATTTTTATAGGGATGGATCATTTTCCTTACCTAATCTACTATCTACCACTATTTTAAAAGTGTGAGCATCTTCATTAGTTTTTTTATTTTTTCATATTCTCAAAACCCCGTTCGCAATACATTACCTCTAAAAATGCACCACATAGTAGCAGTTACAGGCACAATTTTTTTTTTTTTGGACCGATAAAGAAAATTTTATTGATTTTTTCAATGTAAAACAATGATACAATCAATAAAAGAAAGGGGTTGCAAAGAGCATCATAGCTCACAAACTAATTCCAACTAAGTTGGCACCAGAGAGAGAGCCTTAATCATATGCTAGCACACCACCAAGTTGGTAAGGAACCAACAAGAAAAGAATAGACAAAGAAAAAAAAAAGGAAAAAGCAAAACAACTAACAACAGAACCATCTCAAGCCTTAGTAACAACCTCTGATTTGCCTCAAATTGAACATAATATCATCAACCGAGTAGGGGAAATTCTTGATTAATGCTTTGAGCCAAAGAGTTGTTCTAATATTAATGAGCTCACATACGTCTGAGGAGTTGGGATGGGCCCCAGAGAAGACACACTCATTCCTATGCTTTCAAAGAGACCAAAGAATAACAAGGGGGTAGCTCTCCAAATTTTCCTGTTTATATTCTTGAATAACCCACCCAACCACTAGTTAAAAAGGCCTTCACTGAATCTAGGTAGGAGTGTAAAAATGGCTCATGGCCTAAGGTGGACCCGGCTTGTTTAGGCCCGTTTGGGCCCGGGCTTGAGCCCAGCTCGAGACTTGGGGCCTAGGCCTGAGCCTGTGCCATCATTTTGAAGTCTGACCCATCGAACCACTCAAGGCCCGGCTCGAGGCCCAATTCGCCCACCCGACCTGAAGCCCAATGTCTTTCTTAGTAGAAAATAATAAAATTTTGATAAAAAAAATAATAAAATAAAAAAAAATTGTTCAGGCCCGCCCAAGCCCGAGCTCGAGCCCGAGCCCAGGCCCAATTCCATTGGCCCGACCCACCCAAGGCCCGAATATCCCCTGGGCTTAGGCCTAATTTTCTACATGGCCTGGCCAAATTTACATCCCTAAATCAAGGATGCTCCATTGAAACCTCTAAATATATATCACTGAAGACCATATGATCTAGGAAACTAGCCAATGAAACAAAACATGAGAAGCAGTTTTAGGTTCAAAACTACAAAAAGGGCATAAGGTGGAGACACTACTATCCAAGATGCCAATTCTATGCAAGAAGACAACTGATTTAATTTTATTTTTCCAGGCCAGCCATCCAAAAAAATGGACTTTGGGTGGTAAGGCATTACTCCAAACAAACTTGCTAATTCTGATATTTGGGCCTAGAAGAGAGTTACTAAAAGAGTAGAAGGCAGACATTGAGAGAGTGCCTGAACTTGCAGCTATACCAAACCAAATCTGTAACGCCCTCAAAATAAACCCATAAATCATACATTCTTGACATGCTTAGATATAAAAGAATAGAGCATAATTGCATATCATCAGAGTATTCATTATAGAATGTATTACATGTTGAGAACAAAAGTAAATGTCATACAGGTTTACAACTTTTCAAGTCAACACTTGGTTACAAAAAGAGAGTACTAACTCTACACAAAATAAACCCTTGGCTTGATATACATGTAATACAAAAGACATAATCACGAAAGATGTCCAAGCCACTAAGCCTCTCAAGCTACGTCTTTGGAGGTGGCATGCTACCTGTACCTGAAAATAATGTCCCATATAGGGTGAGCCAACGCCCAGTAGAGATATGCTAAACATACTATGAGCAATAACTAAAACATTAGCATTTGATAAATGTTTAACTCACATGAATCAATTCATAACCCATTTCAATTACATGACAAATGCGTCCATGTTTCATTCCATTTTCATTACTTATCCAATTTCTCAATTTATAATCATGGCTCAGAACCTGGCCATATACTTTAAATGAGATTATATCTCATATCAATAACTCTTCTATTTCAACAATATAAATGAGATAACAACTCATATCAAAACACTTCCATAAGCCACAATAGATACACAGATCCGCTGTATCAATAACACATCAAACACTTACATACTTTACAAATGATACACAGATTTGCTGTATCAATAATTCAATAGATACACGTAGTTGCTGTATCAATGGAGTCCATTCCCTATCTCCTCCCACATAACATCCGATTTAAGAGTCCATCCCTTATCTTCTCCTAAACCGTGGAGTACATCCCCTATCTCCTCCCACATAATACAATGTATATAAATACATATCATATATACAATTAATCAATACATAAATTTGATGTATTATTCCAACCGTCATATCCGATGACATATTCAATTGATTAGTTTCAGTTTGCCTAATCATCATACATTGTCTACAACAATCAAGACTATCCTCCACCGATAGCCCAAAGCAGTTATTTCTAAACAGATAATAAATGCCTCAACAGATATAAAATCTCAACATTTTCAAAGTGAGCGATTAATAAATCCAACTCCGCCATTCTATCTCATAATGAGCCAATTTCATTATTTTCAAATCCAATTTCACATTTTTATAACAATTGTCATTAATTACACTAATGACCCAAACACACCAAAACACGGCATTTTTCCCCATTTTTCTCAATATTGACCCAAAGGTCCAAATATTATCAACAACATCAATACTATCATTTTAAGACCCAAAATACACATTTATGAGTCAAAATAACAAAGCCCCTCTTTTGAAAATAACACATTTCAAATCTTAACTTTCCAAATCAACTCATCTATACAAATAACTCAATGTCTATGTTAAAGCACATAAGAATGAGTAGGAATCCCTACCTCAAATTCGGAGCTCAAAGGAAGATGATGAAGAAATTGAAGATGCTCCAAAACCCAAGATTTTCGGATCAAAATATAGCACTCGACAATCCCCACAACTTTTACAAAGGCCCAAGATGAGGAAATCACTCCTACTAGATCAATCCCTAGAGAGAAGGTAAGGTTTTAGAGAGAGGAGCTCTCAAATCTGGGTTAGGGAAAGTAAGAGAGAGAAAGAGAGTCGAAAAAGTGATCCAAAAAGTCAAAATACAGATTGATATAAAAGTCGCCCCGCTTGAGCGTGAAAACCCCCGCTCGAGCGTTAGACACAGACTCACGCTCGAACGTCAAAAGCGCTGCTCGAGCGTCGATTGCACACTTCTAGAAGTTTTGCAAACCATTGTAGACACCCCATTTTTGACCGTCCTCAAGACTTGGACGTCACTGATTGAACACTCAGTGATCATCCTTGTTCGTGTTCGTTTTGAGTTCCCGGAGGCCTCGACTGAGCGCCTTGCTTCAGGATCTCTTAACTCGTTCGTTTAGTGTTTGGTTTTGCACCAAACACTTGTGTTTTTGCCTTGAAAGGCAGGGAATGGCTTGTTGGTCATCCCCACACTCCACCGGCCCTTCCTTTATATCACCGGCCTTTCCTTATTGCCACCGGCCATTGTTGCTTGTTATAAATGGCCGGTCGGCACTTTGTGTGGCCGGCCGGCACCTTTTTTGGCCGATGATCTATTTGGCTGGCCGGTGACCCTTCTGCACCCCTTCAGGCTTGGTGCATGCCAGCTGTGCCAGCTGGAATACACTAACACCACTCCCCATGCACGGGGATGGCTGTTTTGAGCCCTTGACCCCTTTTTCCTTCTAGAAGGATGACCCCTTTGGCCAAGCTTCTTGGGGAAGCTTGGCCAGCTATCCCAGCTTCTTCAAGAAGCCATGAACCATTTGCCTCTTTGACTCTTTTAATATAGCTTCTTGGAGAAGCTTTGGAGCCATTCCTTTGCCTATATAAGGACCTTCTTCCTCTTTTGTCTAGGGTTGGAAAATTTTGAACAAAAACCAGAGGATATATACATATACATCTGTTATATACTCCCTCTCTCTATATTTTCCTCTTTCTCTCATCCTTTGTGTGTGTTTTGTGGCCTAAAAGTATATTTCTACCTTAGTTTTGCACTAACACACTACTGCACCTTACTTCGACCTTGAGGGACTTAGAGGGTTTGTTATTGAGTTTTTAGACTAGTTTTGATTAGAGGAGAGTGGCTGGACCTGCTGTTCTTGAGGTGTTCTTCAAGGGTAATCACTTTGCTTTAGATTTCCCATTTTTGCAACAACTTTTTACCTTTCTTGCATGATGATTTGAGGTTCGTGTATAACTAGAAAAAGTCTTATTTTTGCATGCTTTAAATACTTCATTAAGGTCATTTTGTGGTTTGGGGTCGAACTCACCCTCTTAGGCCTTATTTGGCCCTTTTGGTGCTTCCATTGTTACGCTTTATTTACTTGAGTGTTTTGTTCTTTTCACCACTGAAATCCAGTGGATTTTCAGTGGTAAAGAAGAGGGTTTGAAGTCTTGTATAGGGGAGGGACACCCCTCTCCCCCTTGTCCCTCTTTGATCCTTGTTTTGGCTTAAAGGGCAACAAGCATGCTTGGTTTGTTTTTGGCTCCATATCAGATGTTTTCGGTGCTATTTAGGTCACATGTTGTCTCTATTTTTGGTCGGATTTGAGGCCCTTTTCATGCTTAACATACTTGCCTTGTATTCCCTTGTTTATGCCTAGAAATGCATCATGCATGTAACTTACCATGCTATCATATTTTGGCCTTGCTTTGTGAAGTACTTGGCCATGTTTTATCATGCTTAAGGTCTGTTGGCCACTGATTTGGTCATGTTTGGCACGTTTGATATAGTTGCTATGCATTATGGCTTGTAAGCCTTGAGTGTGTGAGTCACTAACATGCCTAGCTTAGCTTATTATCATCATTTGGCATCATTTGAGATCATATTTCAGTCCATGTAATGTGGTCTTACATTGTCATTTGTGTCTCTTTCAATGCCTTGAAGTGTTGTAGTTTTGTGCCTTAAGGGTTGGTCATTGCGTATGCTACCATGTCTAGACATTTAGGCCGCTTTTGGCCACTGTTTTGGGGTGGGCTGAGGTCTACCCCTTTGTGGTTTAAGTCCACCATTGCATATTTGCCACATGTTTGTTGCATGTTTGATTCATGAGGTGTTGTCGTATGCTAGTTCTTTTGCATAAATTGTCCATGTTGCATTACATTTGGCATGCCTTGCATCTTAATCTTATGTTGCATCTTTGAACCATGTTTGCATAACATGCATTACATTGCTTGGTTTGGGGTGTCAAGCCAAGTGTGAGGGTTGAGAAGTGTTCATACTCCAAGTGATGTAACACGTCTCAACTCTCGGTCACCGAGGCCCTTGACTTTGGTATGATAGGGTCTTGGTATTCATTTGTGTGTTGCATGCATTCCCATTGAATTGCAACCTTGGCCTCTTAGGCCATCATGCATCAAAATGCACAATTGATGGCCCGAGGATCGAGGGCCATGCTCCCTTGAGTCCACCACATGATAGGGAGTGTGGCCAAGCTTATATTTGCTTGAAATTCCATGCCATACATTGTTTGTCCTTTGTTGCTGTCAAAAACCAGATTCTGCAGGGAGTTTTGGCCGGTCGGCTGAATACAGTGCCGGCCGGCCATTTATTTTGGCCGATAATATAAAAGGGTGGCCGGTGGCATTTGTGTCTGGCCGGTGCCATTCCTCAGCACCCTTAGATCATGTCCCAAGACTTTGGCAGTTTTCAGAAAAGCAGGGCAGTGTAAACAGAGGCAGCGGTGGCATGGTATGGGTTTTTCGGGCGAAACAGATTCAAGCATGCATCATTCGCGCATTCCAAGGCGGGGCTCTGGCCTTTTCCCTTCTGCATTTATTTTGTTAAGTAATTAGAAGTTTTGTAATATTTAATTAATTCAGTATTATTTGTTCGGACTGTAATATTTATTCGGACCCTCCGAGTGAGGGCAATTATGTAATAAGTGTGCGTGAGTGTGTGTATGTCTTCCAACCCCACGGCTTTCTTCCCTTTTATTTACTAGCTTTCGATGGTTAGTTTAGGGCATATTCAAATTAGCATACAGTATGATAGCATGTTTGTATTCATTCATCTGTTTTGCATGCACCGAGCTCGGCGCATCATTCTAATTGCATCTGTATTTCAATTCCAAATTGAATACATGTTAGTTGTAGCATTTCACATGCCATGTTTAGGATAGCCGAGCTTGTCTAGATTGCATCTTTGCATGTGTTGCATTAGCCATTTTAAACATGAACTAGGATCATGCATATGATTGCTAACTAGTTTCTGTTTTGGCTTGGAGTACTCTGTAAGTTCTTTTGCTTTAGCATCTTTGCATGCGTGTGAGTGTTGCCATGACAGCATGATTACCATGAGGCTAGTTGCTTATGTGATATAATTGCTTGGATGCTTGTGGATGGAGGTTGAATTACCTAAATTGGAATAATGCATTAAAACTGTGAGTTTTAAGCCCACTAGACAGTAGCAAAACCATCTTTTCTAAAACCCACTTGAGGGTGGTAAAATCTGTATTTTAGCCTACTTGCGAGTAGCAAATCATTTTCAAAACAAACATGAAATGTTTTGTTCCAATTTAGGCGATTTGGTCTATACTTGTTTCTTTGTCATAACATAGTAAATCTAGGCTAATAACCGGAATAAGAACACATAACGTTTTCAAAATTGGATATCATGGTTAGTAGAGGCTGGTCTTCGGACCGGGCGAGAGGGGGTGCTCATAGCTGACCTTCCCCAATCGTACCCAAGTTCCCGAGCCGAGGCAACTTTGGTGATGACGGACGCGTGGCCTTTGGCATTGAGTTAGGGTTTCCTAAATTCCCCCCATTAAATAAAATATTTAGGTGGCGACTCTGTATCTGGTGAAGCAGTCCATGTTTGGCATTTCTTTCAAAAATCTGTTTTCAAAAACGATTTGCCGGATTTGGACTCTTTGGTTCAGATTAAGAACCGTGACACAAATCGAGTCCGAACTGTAGCGCGG
Organism: Camellia lanceoleosa; assembly: GCA_025200525.1. Classification (NCBI taxonomy): domain Eukaryota; kingdom Viridiplantae; phylum Streptophyta; class Magnoliopsida; order Ericales; family Theaceae; genus Camellia; species Camellia lanceoleosa. Next base: position 35,334,485 of record CM045761.1, read on the forward strand.
TCCCCCGCGGACTTGTTACAACCATGGTCCCCGCTCGAGCATCAAACTTCCCGCTCGAGCGGAGGAACAAAATCAAAGGGTCACGCTTGAGCGATATAACCCCTGCTCGAGTGTACGAAGACCTGCAGACAAAAGTACTAGGAGATGGAAATTTACGCTTGAGCGTCAAAACTCCCGCTCGAGCGGAGAAGTAACAACGAAGGGCCCGCTTGAGAGTCAAAATCCCCGCTCGAGCGTGAAGGCCAAATTCTGGGCATTCACCAATGGTTCCAAAGCATAACCAATCTATTTCAAACCTCCCCAACACAACCCAAGACTCAAATACAAAGAGTAAGGGAAGGAAATGAGAATGAGACAACAACCCAACCACGGAACTAAGTCTGGAATACAATATACAAAGGAAAGGAAAATTGAGATCGCTATAAAATCTAATTGTCAACACACTCTTGACCCGGAGAAGGAGCAGAGGATAAACTAGCAACAACCTGAACTCTTCAGCCACTTCTCAAGCATACAACCCTTTTCTATAGGGAAAACTCCAATCACCTGAGTTGATTTTTCTTTCATAAAAGTGTTGTAGTGAACCATCCTTATCAGTAAATAGATTGAAAATAGAAGAGAACTCAGTCTTGAAACAAATGTCTCCACACCACTTGTCATGTCAAAATTTGATTCCATTTCTATCCCCTACATTAATTTGACAATTAATCAAATATCAGTTAAAAATATTCCTACTATGATCCCCAGTGAAGACAATGTCATTCCACACTCTAGAATGCTTATAAGAGGTTCTTACCTTCAGGTGCCAGCAACCTTCCTTAATCTTGTATTTGCTGCAAATAACTCTCATCCACAATGCATTAATTTGAGTTCCAAATTTCCACCACCATTTGATGAGTAAACATGCATTGATGTCCCTGATCCTTCTAATGCCTAGGTCCCTCTGATCAACACTCTTTGTTACATCCACCCATTTTCACCAGTTGAACTTTTTTTTTGAGGTCATTGCCACCCCACAAAAAAGCAGCTTCAATCTTCTCAAACTATCTTGCCACTCCTATAGGCATCTTGAATAACGAAACGTAGTACACAAGTAAGCTAGGTAAAGCAAACTGTCTTGCCACTCGTTAAGGCATCTTAAAGGTAGTAACATGTAGTAAGACTTTTAAAATTTTGTGAATGGTCTTTACGGTTTTCATCTGTTACAGAACTTCATATATATGGTTTCCATCCATTAGATAACTTAATAATAATAACAATAATAATAATTTATTGTTATTTTGAAATTCTTAAAAAAAATCTATTAATTCATAATAATGTGGCATAATTGATGCTAATATATGTTAATTTTTAATTTGTCCACTTATTTTCTACTTTTTCATATTTTCAAAATACCATTCTCAACACGTTGCTGCTTGAAAATGGACCATATAGCTACAATCACAGGCATCACGTAGCAACAGATATTAAGACTTCTAAATTTTTGTGAATGATTTTTTCAATTTTCATTTGTTAGAGAACTTAATAATAATAATAATAATAATTTATTATTATTATTTGAGGCTCTTAAGAAAATTCTAATTTAAATCACAATGATGCGGCATAATTGATGCTAATATATGTTAATTTTTAATTTGTCACAATTATATATATAGTGTCCAATTGTCTTGACACATTGTTGTAATTGAATGTATAGATATAGAATTGTGGATCGCCATCATTTTTCATATAATAATACATAATTCAAATATAAACTTGATAGAATTTGATGGGCTCGTGAGATTCACCACAAATTCTGTTTTTAATTATTCAAATTGGTCATTTTGCACGATCCTCTATGTAATTTTATCGCATTTGTAAAAAAAAATAGTTTACTTTTAAAAATATATTTGCCGTCTATTTTTTCAAAAACATGTGATAAAATAAAAATTTTATGTTTATCAGATCAATCTAAATTTTTCAATGAATGATATATGCTAAAGGGTTCTATAGAATGAACGGTTCGAATTATCAAAACAGAACTTTTGATGAGCCACTAAGACCGTCAAGTCTTTCAAATTTAAACTCAATCATAATTTTAAAAGTTACAAATTAGTATTTTTTATAGGAAAATTACCCATAAATCCCATATGGGGGAATGTTGATCCATTTAATTTTAAGAGTTTTCTTATGAACAAATTAGTTCTTTTTGTTTTGGAAAGTTATATTTATTTAATTTGGTACTATTTGGTTTTAAGTGAATAACTTTTTATGATTCATTTTTTCTAATTTTCTAATTCATTTTTGGGATAGGAATGTAAATGTGAGGTGTGAAAAATTCTTTTTGGAGGAGTTGTTGGCTGAAATATTGGTTGTCGAGCATGGAAATCTACATTTATATAGTGTGTTTTTCTAGTATTAAATTGAAGTGTTAGATTAGAGTGTTATGTTTAGAAAAAGTACATTAGGGAGTTTTTGTGTGTTACATTGATTGGAGTGCTACGTTTAGGGGAAAAAAATACACTAAAGAATTTTTTTAGAATATTACACTGTTACGTTTGGGAAAAGTACACTAACAAATTTTTTAATATTATATTAGAGTGTTACGTTTGAAAAAGTTACACTAAAAAGTTTGTGTGTTACATTGATTGAATGTTACATTTGGAAAAAATACACTATGAAATTTTTTAGAATGTTATGTTATTACGTTTGAGAAAAGTATATGAAAAAAAATTTTAGTGTTACATTGATTGGAGTGTTATGTTCGGGATAAGTGCATTACATTGGAGTGTTACGTTTGGATAAGAAGTTTTTGTATGTTACATTTATTGAAGTGTTACGTTTGGAAAAAGTACACTGAAGAATTTTTTAGTGTGTTACATTGGAATGTTATGTTTTTTGAGTATTACATTAGAGGTTACGTTTGAAAAAAATACACTAGAAAGTTATCTTGAAGTATTACGTTTAGTAATTTCAATATTATGAGAAAATTTACATTTTGGTCATTTATGTAATTCACTCTAGAATGAGACCTTTAAATTCATAAGATAAAATAGAGGATCAAACAATTCATAAGATAACTATTTGAAATTTATTAGTACTTCACTCTTTTTTATATAGACCGAATGGTCATCCTCCTAAAATCATTATAAAATTAAATTAAATAGGCACATTTATTCATTAAGAGACACTTCATCTTCTATATATGGTACTAGTAGTTACCTATGCTATGCACGGGACTTTATAAATTATAAATTAAAAAAAAATCATTATAATTATTTTCAAGTAATTTAATATTTTATCTTGTGGTATACATGAAATTTATAAGTTAAGTTTTATATTTATAACTTTTTAAATTATTAGTTTAAAAAAATTAAATATATATAAATCTATTTAGTATAGTTTTGATAATTTGTATTAAAAAATAGTTAAACCTAATTAAATGAGATTAAATAAGTTATGAGATACCTCTTCTTGTTATGAAAATATACAAATTTAAAAGTTATACTCAAAACAAATTTACAATTTTATTATTAAATAGGAAGTGAAGTAATATTTAACAATAATTAATATGATATTTCTATTATTAATATAATAATTTAAGTCACATTTCTTTTAATTTCAATTTCATAACTAAAAATATAATATAAATATAATACACATATGAATTTTTAGTCTTTAAGAATAAAAAGGTTTCCGAATATTTTCAAGCTTTCCTCATTTTCTTTTTTTTTTTATCTAATTTGATTTTAAATTTGAATAAAAATTTTGATTTGATATGAATTACTTTAACGTTTTCATTAAATTTTTTATCAATTTTTAAAAAAACTTTCATTCTTATCTCAATTTTTTTTTCTTTTCACCAATTTTGATGGAAAAAACAATAATTTTCAACGTTTCATCTTTTTAAATTTTTATCAAATTATAATTTGATAAAAAAAATATTAAGGGTTGAAGATTCTCTTAATTGAAATTATAGTGAAATAACATCTTGAAATAGTCAAAATTTGAGTGTGTTGTTGGTTAAAATGTATAATTTAATTAATTATCTTCTCATATTTGTATAAAAATTGATACTTATGACTATATCATTATAAGTCAGATTATGGAAAAAAAATTTGAAATGTCAAATATTTTCCATTTGTAAATATCCTACATATTAAAAAAAAAGAAAAAAAAAATGTGTAACTTTTAGATATGTATTTATCAGCTTTGTTTTATAGACATAAACATTTGATGTTTCAATTTAAAAAATTAAAAAGTAAAAAAAAAATAGATTAGTTTTTTAGAGATAAAAGAAGTCATCTAACTGTTCTATATACTATTTAAGATGAATTATTTAATCACATAAAAAATATAAATTATATTTAGAGATTATCTTTATATATTATGCTATTATATACAACTATAATTGTAACAAATTAACTATAATATATATGAAAAGTTATATTAAGTTTTCATTTTCAATTAATTGAGTTATAATTAACAAACTAACAAATAGCAGTAATGGTATAATGGGACAGAAAGAAGATAAAAATAAAGAACACAATGATATTTAAAAGTTTTAAATTTACCTAGTTTTATAAAAATCTAATGTTATAGTAAAATCTTGAATTCTCAATAAATTTTCACATTTTATATAAAAATAAAATAACCACAAAAAATAAAAAATTTGATACCCATTTTTTTACTTCAATTTTATGGTCTTCATTGACGAAAACAAAATCCAATCAAAATTATTAGCACAGAACGGATATAGATACTTCAATTGTAACCATAATCACTAAAATTCTTCTCTACCATGCAAATCTGTAAACAAACACATAAACCTCACTAAAACCGAAACCAAAACCAAACTAACAGTAGAGAAAGAGAATTACACAGGTGAAAAAAAATAAAATTTAAAAACAAATAAATTTATAGAGTAGGAGAATGTTACCTCCGATAACTTAGACCTCACCTAACTCAATCCGTTAGCACCTCTGCCAGTGCGTGAGAAGTCTAGGAGTTGGGATGATTAATCAAATTATTTTTTAAATAAGACTTGAGAATTGATTGATTTGTCTCATTAAATGATTTAAAATTTTGATAGATATACATCCGGAAAATATATAATTATATTAATAAATTATAATTCAAATTTAAATATTGTCATATTTTTTTGAGATCCATATCTAAATTCTTATCTTTTTTATTCTTTTGTAGTTTCTATTTATTTTTTTCTTCTTCAATATATTTAAGATGGAGTTGTGGATTTCTATTTTTTTTTAATTTGATTTATTTGTGGTTTTTATTTGTTTTTAATTATTATTATTATTTAGGTAAGTTATGATATCAGCTAGATATGTGATAAGCATGTGAGTTTTATTGATTTAAAGTATGTTAGTGGGAAATATTTTCAAATTAGATTTGTTTAGATAAACTTTGAAAATTTTTAAATTTTAAAATTGGACATTGAGATGCAAAAGAAAAAATTTAATTGAATAAATAAAAATAAAATTTATTAATTTTATCTATTTGTATATTTGATTTTTAGTTTTTTTTTTTATTTTATGTTATAATATAATATATAAGATATAGATAGATATTCACAACTTCATGAAAAATATTATCTGATTTTTTGGTACAAAGAGAAAGAAGGCTAGTTTTAATATTATTATTTTTTTTTTTAGAAATTGGTGAGAAATTAGGATGGAGAGATTATGAAATATTTTTGTTATTTTTCCATTTGAAATTCATAAATTAAGGGATAATTATTATTTCTAAAATAATTAAATAAATAAATCAGTCAATAGTTTTTTTAATCTATTTTATAAATTGAAAAATCAATAATTTTAGAAAATTGATTAATTTGTGGCATTAAGTGATTTAAATTTTTGACAGATATACATAAAAAAAAATAGATAATTCTATTATTAAATCATAATTCAAATTTAGATATTGTTATATCTTTTTAAGATCCATATCTAAATTCGTATATTCTTTATTTTTGTGTGGTTTCTATTTATTTTAAATTTATTTTAGATAAAGTTGTGGGTTTCTATTTTTTTTAAAAATTTAATTTATTTGTGGTTTCTATTTGTTTCTAATTATTATTATTTAGGTAATTTATGATGCAAGTTAAATATGTAATAGATATGTGAGTTTTATTGATTTAAAGTATGATAGTATAAGATATTTTCAAATCAGATTTGTTGAGATAGAATTTATAGATTTTTAAAATTTAAAATTGGATATTGAGAGGCAAAAAAAAAAAAAATATTTCAACTAAACAAATAAAAATCAAATTTATTAATTTTATCTGTTTGTATATCTGATTTTTATTTTTTATTTTTTTGGGGGTTATGTTATTATATAGTATATAAGATATAAATAGATATCCACGACTTTTATGAAAAATATTATCTGATGTTTTGGAAGAGAGAAAAGGAATGCAAGTTTTAATATATTTTTTTTGTTTGAAAATTTGTGAGAGAGATTATGATGGAGAGATTATGAAATATTTTTGTTATGTTTCCATTTGAAATCCATAAATTTATGGATAATTATTATGTCTAAAATAATTAATAAATAAATTAGCCAATGGGTTTTTTTTTAATCTATTTTATAAATTGAAAAATTAATAATTTTAGAATGAGAGTTTGAAATTTTTAGGAGGTTTCTCATTAGAAACTCCTTTTTCGTTATATAATATATAGAGAGTTAGATAGATAGATTTAATAAGAATTTATATTTATTTTAGATATTTTTTAATATACAAATTATTTTTTTTAGATTTTTATAAAAATAATTTAATAATCTCATCACTAACCATAGTGTATGAGTGAAGTTGGAAAGGGTATAGTAGTAGGTATGGGAGAAGTCAAAAAGGCTTGTGGGTTAATAATAGACAATAAATGCTAAGGTTTTTTTTTTTTTTAAAATCAAAAAATTAAAAAATTAAGATTGAGATATTGGAACTCTCACAAGACTTGTGAATTAAAAACCCCTTTTGGTTATATAATATATATAGATATAGATAAGTTTTTTTCTTGGATTTCAAATATACAACTTTTATTTCCATTTACTATAAAGAGAGAATCTAACCACTTTTTGATAACACGCATTTATTTTTGTTGCGAGAACTTGTAAAAACTCAAATTTTTTTACTAGAAATTAGTCTAAAAATTGCATGTGTGGTTAAAATTTATTTTAGAAGTAAGACCTATCATTTAAGAATTGAATCTAGATTAGTCATCAACATTCTCAATAAATTCTAGGTTTAAGTTTCTTCTTTTTTACAATTTCTGCTTAGTTATTTATCTGTCAAATCACATTTATACATCATTTGTTTACTTTATATACTTGGTTCTATAACTTTCTAATACCAAATCTCTTGCTCTCACTTTTCTTATTTACTATGAAATACTATTTTTGTGTTCGGTTGATAAATCCACATAGTTTATAAATTCACTACGAAATGTAATTTTTCTAATATCTATTTCCTTTATATTATTATAAAGTTTTTCATTTAAAAAATATAATTATACTAGAAATACCACGAGCAATGCATGTGTATGACATCACTAATATAGTCAAAAAAAAATAAAAAGTCACTATTTAAAAGTCAACTATGTTCTCTACTTTTTATACTTTATGTAACGCCCTCAAAATAAACTCATAATATATACAATATTAACATGCATTGATTAAGAAAGACAAGACCTTATTCCATTCATCAGAGTAATCTTATTAAAAGACATTACATGTAATAACGAAAGTAAATGTCCTACGGGCTTACATCTTTCCAAGCCAACACTTGGACACAAAGGTCTAAGTACTAACTCAATTACACATTAAGCCCTTGGCTTGAGTTTACATGTAATATCAAATAAAACAAAATAACAACTAATCTAAACAGAGTCTTCAACTCCAAATCCTTCCAAGCTAAGTCCTTAGAGGTAGCATATCACCTGGACCTGAAAATGATGTTCCCGTATAGGGTGAGCCACAGCCCAGCAGAAATATACTAAACCAAATATAAGAATTGACTAAAGCAATAGCATTCGATAGATGATTAACACTGTTAAATCCATTATATCACTTTACAGTTTCATGACAATAATATCCATGACATGTTTCGCTTTACGTTATTAATTAACCTCCCAATTATACAGATATGGCTCAGAACTTGACCAAACAATAATAATGAGATTACATCTCATATCAACATTACTTCCAATATCAACAAATCAAATGAGACTAAGGCTCATACTAAAACACTTCCATAAATCAATAAGTACACATATTTGCTGTACTAATGGAGTCCATCCCCTTTCTACTCCTAAACAGGTTTGAGAGTCCATCCCCTATCTTCCCTCAAACCATGGAGTACATCCCCTATCTCCTCTCAAACAATATGCATATACAATGTATTAAACATTTGTCATACACAATATTTAATCAATACACAGATTCGCTGTATTAATTCAACTGTCATATTCAATGACTCATTCAATGTGATTAGTTTCAATTTTCCCTAATCCACATGCAATGTCTACAACAATCATGACTATCCTCCACCGATAGCCCAAAATAGTTATTTCTAAACAGGAAATAAATGTATCAACAAATGTAAACTCAACATTTTCATAGGTGAGTGATTAAACTATTCAATTACACCATTTATCTTATAATTCCCCAATTTCATGAATTAAACTCAATTCCACATCTTTCCCAAAATTAATTATACAAATTAACTTATTACAACAATTAGGGCTTTTCCCCATTTTCTCAAAATTAACCCTAAGGTTCAATTTTATCAAATTGACACTACCTATGTCATTTTTCATGATTCACAATCACATGGAATTTAATAAATAAAGAATTCCCTATTTCTCAAATTATGATACAAACCCTAGTTTTCCTAAAATTACCAAACGACATCAACATATCAAAAATACCAAAACTTAGGACAAAACCTATAATATGGAGTAGGAAATCCCTACCTCGAAGTGAAGAACTCAAATGGAAATGGTGGAGATGATGACCTAAAATCCAAAGTGCTTCAAACCGCCAAACTCTCAGATTAAAGTAAAGCTCTCGTGACCCTCTATCTTTTTAATAAAGAACCTAGGGTAGAAACACCCTATAATTAGATGAAACCTAAGAGAGAAGGTGAGTGGAGGGAGAGGAAACACGAACCTAGGGTTCTGAAATCAAAAAGAGGATGAAAAAGTGTATTTAAAACCGCTGCTGCGTATTTAAATAAAACAGGCTCGCTCGAGCGAAGGAATGGTTGCTCGAGCGACTAGACACAAAGAATACTCACTCGAGTGTAAGAAGCCTCGCTCGAGCCAACAATACGATACTTCAGGTCTGCAACCCATAAGCATGCTCGAGCGACAGAATGCTCGCTCGAGCGAAGAACTCGAAAACATACACCTTGCTCGCTCGAGCGAAAAAAAGCTCGCTCGAGCTAAGGAACACAACTCTCAGGTCTATACCTAGACGCAGTCGCTCGCTCGAGCGAATAAAACCTGGCTCAAGCGACGGACCAAAAACAAAGATCTCGCTCGAGTGACAAACTTCTCGCTCGAGCGAAGGGCCAAAATTCTAGGTAGCAACCCTTTGCTCCCAAACACTCTCAACCTGTAACAAACCTGCCCAATGCATCCCATAATTCAGAAATAAGAAATTAAAGGACGACAACAATGATTATATAACAACAGGATTCACGGAACCTAAGTCCGGATACAACAACCAAATAGAAAAAAGACCGGGGTCGCTATACTTTATTTTATAAAAAGTAAAGAAAAAATAACTAAAATATCTAATTCTCAAAATAACTCATTGAATTCCCCATTTTAAACTTGGATTATCCAAATTCATTGGTTTAAAGTTTGAACTAGTAAATACAATAACACTAAGAAAGTGAGAGATAGAGACTTCTTTTTTTATGCACAACTTGGAGAATATTTTTATTTTTCTTTTTTATTATCTGATAAAAGATAGGAAAACTTTTATATGAACAAAAAATGCTAATTAAGGCCTCATTGGGAACAAATTATTTTAGTAACTTTTTGATTTTTTACAAAAAGATGTGCAGAAAAATAAAGAAAGTGATGTGACAAATTTTTTTTTTTTGGATTGGCAAAAAGAAAACTTTATTGATAAGACACATACAAAGTATGAGAAGTACATCAATAAAGAGGAGCTTGAAGCTAGTTCAAGCTCCAACCTCCTAATTGGTGAGAGACCAACAAACAGAGCAAAAGCAAAAAAAAAACCAGCAAGCAATCCACTGTTGAGCTTAGCAGACCAACAAACTAGCTGAGCAATAGAGCAATGCAACCAACACCAAGACTTAGCAAACCAACATCAACAGACATCATCACAACCCAACAAACAACAACCAACAAAAAACACCCATGAGTTGCAGCCACTGCTAAGCATTACATTCCAACAAACTATGTAGCCACAAAACTAAATTTGGACAAGTTACACTTCACACCCTTCCACCAATACATTTCCTAATCTAATAAATATTACAAAATAAATCATTAACAGAGTATTGGAAGTCTTTGAATGAAGCTTTGAACCAAATAGCTACTCTGATGATAATTGATTCCTACAACTCTCTTATCTTTGGTCGAACACCATTAAACACACAATCATTTCTACACTTCCAAATTGACCAAAGAGTAACAAGTGGAAGAGCCTTCCAAATTCTCCTATCTGATTTGTTAAACCAGATGCCAGCCCACCATTGTAGTAGACATTCAACTGAACTAGACACAACCCAAAGCATACCCCACCACTACAACAAACCTGTCCACACCCTCCAGACCACGGAGCACAAAATAAGCACATGCTCTGCTGACTCTAGCTCATTTTTGCAAAACACACAATCAGAAGGTATACTCCCATCTAGTATTCCATTCCTCTACAGAATCATAGAGGTCTTTACCTTATGTTTCCAAGCAAGCCACCCAAATAATTGCACTTTGGGTAGGAGATTGTTCACCCAAACTGATCTACTGAGAAACCCCAACTCAGCAACATGTACAACTATGTGATTATATAGGGTTGATACAAAAGACTGACCTGATTTGGCAGCCATCCAAACTAGTTTATCTATACCATCTAGATTAATAGGTGTAACGCCCTCAAAATAATACATATAAACCCAATATTCAAGACATCCATAGACATAAGAGAATAAAGCATATTTCTATTTATCAGAGTATTCATTACAAAAGTATTACATGTTGACAACAAAAGTAAATGTCTCATGGGCTTACAACTTTCCAAGCCAACACTTTGTTACAAAAAGAGAGTACTAACTCAAATACACATTAAGCCCTTGGGTTGAATTTACATGTAATATCAAAAGAGAATAACACAAAAAGATCTATCAGCTTTAAAGCCTCCCAAGCTACGTCCTTGGAGGTGACATATCACCTGAACCTGAAAATAATGTCCCATATAGGGTGAGCCAACGCCCAGTAAAGATATGCTAAACATAACATGAGCGATAACTAAAACATTAGTTATTGATAAATGTTCAACTCAAATAACAGATATATTTCCCTCCCATAACCAATTCATATTCACAGGTATATATATATACATATCAATCCTTTTCCATTCATTATCCAAACCAATTCGTAGATATGGTTCTCAATTCATCCAGACAGTTTATACGAGATTACAACTCATGTTAACAATACTTCAATTCAAAATGAGACTACAACTCATATCAATAATACTTCAACACTTCAATTCATCTTCGTTATGCAAACGTAATCAAGATTTCGGGACTTTCACCCTGGACACTCCGGTCAACTTAATTATCAATGGAGTCTATCCCCTATCTCCTTCCCAACAGGTTTGAGAGTACATCCCATATCTCCTTCCAAACAAGATACATATGCAATGTATTTAAACACTTATCATGTACAATGATCAAGTAATCACATATTCAATGTGTTATTCCATCCGTCATATTCAATGACATATTTAATTGATTAGTTTTAATTCACCTAATCATCATGCAGTGTCTACAACAATCAAGACTATCCTCTACCGATAGCCCAAAGCAGTTATTTCTAAATAGATAATAAATTATCAAACAGATAAATTATCTACAATTTCAAAGGTGAGTGATTTATCAATCCACCTACATCGTTCTGTCCCACAACTTCCCAATTTCACAATTTTCATCTCAATTTCACATTCTCATACCTTGCCAAATTAATTGTACAAATTGACTAATCACATAAAATTAGGGCTTTTCCCCCTTGTTCCCAACTTTGGCCCTAAGGCTCATTTATCATCAATAAATATCAATAACTTCATTTTAAGACCCATATACACATATGTAATTCAAAGGAACAAAACCTCTTTTCAATATGTCAAATCTCAAACCCTAACTTTCCAAATTAAACCATTTATACAAAATGCCCAACATCTATGTTAAAGCTCATAAAAATGAGTAGTTATCCCTACCTCAAGTGAAAAGACTCAAAGGAGATGATGAAGAAACTCGAATGTGCTCCAAATCCAATGATTTTCGGATCCAAACGAAGATCAAGCCAAGCTCCACACTTTATATAAAGGGATTAAGGTAAAAGATCACTAGAACTAGATGGATTTGTAGAGAGAAGGTGTATTGTAGCGAGAGAAGCTCTCAAATTAGGGTTTTGAAAAGTTAGAGAGAGAGAAAGAGTTAAAAAAGTGATTTAAAATGACACAGTCGCGATCTGATATACGTATAGTCCGCTCGAACGGAGAGTAAGACGCTCGAGTGTAAGACACAAAAACTTGACCTGCTCGAGCGCAGAATACACTCCCCCAGTATTTTTACAGACTTTAGACACCCGCTTGAGCACAAAGATACCTGCTCGAGCTCAGACCCGCTCGAGCATCAGGAACTCCGCTCGAGCATGAAAAACATTTCTGCAACATCTTTGCAGACGCACAAAATGCTGAAAGGATGCAAATTCCGCTCGAGCGCAACAAGACCCGCTCGAGCGGATCATCAAAAATCTGGGCAACAAGATTAGAGACCAAAACTTAACCAACCTGTTCAAAACACGTCCAAGACACCTTAAAACTCATATACCAAGAATTAAAGGACGGAATGAGACATAAACAACAATACTCAATCATGGAACTCAAGTCCGGAATACTGTACATAAAGGGGAAAACCCGGGATCGCTATAATAGGTGGGGCCAATCTCAGCACTTCTCTAAGCTTGAAAAGTTCCTCGTCCTCCCAAACAAACAAATGCCTTCTGAAGCTAAACTCCAAATTTTCTGAATTTCCTTTCTTATTAACAAAGAGCCTTAATGAGCCCCTTTGCTTAGTAGATATTGTGAACAATCTAGGGAATTCCTCTTTAAAACATACAACACCACACAATTTATCATGCTAGAACTTCACTCTAAGTTCATTACCCACTACAATCTTGAAATGACTTACATAAAAATGAACCAAATTGGCCCTATGCTCAGCTACAACTAAGATGTCCCTCCATAGTTTTGAGATCCTCTTACTTTGATTCAGAATAGGAAACCATTCCCCTCTTTCCAGATTATACTTGCTGCATATCACCTTCTTCCATAAAGCTTCCTCTTCATTTGCAAACCTTTACCACCACCTAAGCAATAAGCAAACATTTATATCTCTAATTCTCCTAATATCCAACCTTCAATGTATTTTGCTAATAGTTAGCTCCTTCCAGCTCACCATATATATGTTCATCTTCAAATCTATGCCTTTCCATAAGAATGTAGCTTGAATTTTATCAATTTCCTGGGCAATTCCTTCTGGCATCTTGAACAATGATAGGTAATAATACACTGGAAAATTAGATAAGGCTGCCTTGATCAACGTCAACCTACCAGCAAATGACAAAAATCTCCTCTTCCATAAAGGTAGCTTGGCCTTTAATTTATCCACAACTGGTTTCTAGATTTTCTTTCTACTTGGACTCGCTCCTAGAGACAGCCCAAGATATTTCAGTGGGAACCCCTGAGTTTTACACTTCAACAGTGTTACAAACTCCTTAAGCAGTGCATTAGAAATACCAACACCACAAACTACACTTTTATGATAATTAATCTTGAGCCCTAAGAAAATTTCAAACCACCTAAGAATCCTTTTGAGATTTAGCATCTCTTTGCCTATTAGCCTCATAGAACAATAGTAAATCATCAGCAAATTGCAAATGAGAGACTACTATTCGATTGACCCCAATTTCTACCCCTTTTATGATTCTCATTTCTCTTGCTTTCCTCTGTAAAACACTCAACCTTTCAGCAACCAAGTTAAATAAAAATGGTGATAAAGGATCCCTTTGTCGAAACTCTTTTTGAGGGAAAAATTCTTTAGTTGGTGATCCATTCACTAAAACTAAGATTCTGGCTGATGACACACATTCCTTCATCCATGAGATCCACTTTGATCCAAACCCAAAATTTGAGAGCATTGAAACAAAAAATTCCCAGTTAATGGAATTGTAAGCCTTCTCAAAGTCAAGCTTAAGCAACAACCCTTTCTTCTTAACTTTCTTCCATCCAGCTACTACTTCATTGGCTATCAACACTCCATCCAAGATGTTTCTCCCCTTTAGAAATGCGGATCACTAATTACCTTATGTAACATTGACTTGAGCCTAGTTGCAAGAACCTTAGATAGGATCTTATACATAGACCCTATCAAACTTATCGGCTTAAACTCATATAAACTCATTGCATTTTCCTTCTTTGGAATAAGAGTAATAAATGAGCAATTCAAACCATACTCCAACTTGCCTCTGTTATAAAACTTTTTCATAAAAAGAATCACTTCTTCTTTGAACACCTTTCAATTCTTTTGAAAGCACAACAGATTGAAACCATCTGGACCCGGTGCTTTATTACTACTCCAGTCTTTCACTGTTGTCCATATCTCTTTCTTAGAAAAATCTGCTTCTAGATATGCAAAATTCTAACTGTGCCTTACAGTCTTGAAATCCCCAATTAACGCAAGCCTCCTACTCTAACCTTCTGAAAAATGCTTTTTGAAATAATCTCACACCTCATGCTTTACTTGAGCAGGTTCTTCAACCACAACCCTCCATATTGTAATGGAATTTAGTGCATTTTTATTGAGTCTGCTACTTGCTGTGATATGAAAGAATCTAGTATTCCTATCCCCTTTCAAGTTCCAATCCAACCTTGATTTTTGAAGCCAAGCCCATTTAATCATACGACTAAAAGTCCACATCTCATTTCTTACCTCTCTTTTATGTTTCAGTTCTACCTCCACTAATGGACTATCTTCAGCTTTCAAATCAAGCATATGCAATCCATCCTCAACTGCTTTTAGTTTTGATTCCATATTACCATACACCTTTCTATTCCATTGTTTCAAAGCCATCTTTAAAGCCTGTAATTTCTTTTGGAGAATAAAACCAGCATCCCTTACTATGTGTGACTCTCTCCATACCTTTGCCACTAGAGGATCAAACTTAGGGTGCAATAACCAAGCATTCAAGAACTTAAAAGGTTTTGGGCCCTAGTATCTCACATCCTCCATAAGAACTAGGGGACAATGATCTGAGATGGTTCTTAATAATCTCCATAATTTGAGCTTGAACCTTTCAATCCATTCAGGACTAAGAAGAAACCTATCTATTTTGCTTCATTTAATCCCATCTTGAGCATTGCACCATGTATATTTTCTGTTAAGTATCTGAATTTCAATTACCTCACACCTGTCTATGAACTCATTGAAGTCTTTTATTTCCCTATCCCTTCTTGAGCATCCTATTCTTTCAACTACATTTCTAATTTCATTAAAATATCCACCCAAACACCATGGCTTTGAAAAATTTCTTTTAAGGTTTAATATGATCTCCCATAAGTTGCCTCTCTTCACTACATTATTTGAGGCATATATATTTAGAAGCACACACTCAAAAGATTTATGAAAAATATCTAATAGTAGAATAAAATTTTTGTTGCTACAACAATCTGATAGCTGAAAAACTCCAGGATCCCAAATGCATAACAACCCTCCCGCTCTTCCTTTAGCCTCTACAGACATGAATTCAAATTTGTCTCTATGTCATAATCGTCTGACCTCCACCTCTGATATGCTTGATAACTTGGTCTCTTGAAGTAGAACCATATCAATTTTTCTAGTAGTTAAGAGTTTTTTGATCTGTCTTTTTTTTTTTTTTTTTTTTCAAGTCGTCCAACCCCTCTAATATTCCAGCTTAACATTTTCATAACAAATTATATTGACCACTGTAGACCACCCTCATAAAGCTGATTACAGGTAGGGCTGTGCAAAATACCGCCTAATCTGCAAAAACCGCACCGATCTGCATCTATCCGCACCGCTCTAACCGCTAACCGCGGTTTAAACTTTAAAATTTATAATTCGCCAACTGAATTGCTTCGCTCCACTATAGTTAATACATATATATTTTTTAACCTCCAATAAAATATCAATGTAAAAATGAGTGTGAGAGAGATTTAAGATATGAAATTTATTACAAATTAGTAGTTATATATATGAAATATACTATGTAAAATTACTTTGTGTTATATAGCTAAAAAATATTTTACAAACTAGTGTTATATATTATGCAAATGTATGATAATTAGTTAGAATATTCTTCAATCCGCCAATCTGCCAAAAACCACCCAAACCGCAATTTGTCAATCCACTAATCCGCGAACCCACCATTCGGTTTGTAAATTTACTCTCAAACCGCCCGAACCGCACTGCGCACACTCTTAATTACAGGCACCTGCCATTCCTCTCTCCTAATCTCTCCTTATCATCTTCTTCAAACAAGATTAATTTTTGTATGATTACATCATCTTGGCCCTTGGTTGCAATCCCTAACCTTTTACCTATTTGTGGAGTTTCCTGTGCCTCCTTCAATCTCCCATCTTCATAGATATATGGTGACTTTTCTGAGAATGACCTTGACAACACTTTTGCTCCAGCTCTGATCACTACAGTTTTTTTGGTGCCTTTGTTTGGCCCTGTTCCTCTCTGCCCTAACCTTCTAACAAAACCAAAGAAGCCTCCCTTTATTATCTGGTTTATTGAGCCAATGCTGGTCATCTCTCTCTTTTTTCCTTTCTTCACTTGATTATTAACAGAGTCACTACAAAAAGAACTTATAGTGTTACTCACATATGACTTAGAGCCCACCATAACAGGCCCATATCATCTGCCTTCATTGGCCTAGCTTGTACTCTTCAGATCTGACCTACACAACCCTAGCCCATTGAGTTGGCTTATGAACTGATCATGGCCTAAATTGACATCTAAACAAATGCCTGGCTTCTCCTATTAAGTCCCATTAATACTCGAAATAAAGCCATGTGTGACAATCTGGCCATCTACTTTCCGAACATCATGATTACACCTCTACAGTTGCCTATTCTCATTCCCTCAACAATGATTTCTCTATACATGGGTCTGCCATATTTGATTTCCCCAGGAAATCTTCAGACTCTGCAACTACGGATACTACCTCCAACCTACCATCCACCTCCAGCTTACCTTTATCCTGCCTCCGAGCTGTCATATCCCCTTTTGCCACCTCCTCCTTCTCAATTTTTTCATCAGCCATGACATCATCATATTCTTCTTTTCTACCTTTCGCCACCAACTGAATCTCACCATGAACATTTGAACTAACATAATCCATAGCACCTTCATACGTATTACATCTGCAACTGACCTTCACCTCCTTCACTATCTGTTCTTCGCATACCCTTATTGGGTATATTCTTCCTTTGCATTCCAAATTTAAACTTGAATTAATCGACTCCATAACACTTGTAGCTATTCTAATCCTTCTACATCTGAAAAATGAAGGTTCACAGATATCCTCACCAAAATTAACCACCTCACCCCATAATCTTCAATTTTTTTCTAAAAGTGATAAAATTCCACAAATTCAAGAACATGCCATAACAACTCAACCATACCAATCTTTCTTGGTCAAGATGAAGACTTGGTGACCATCCTATGATATAGTCACACCACTTATGGAAACCTGTATATAGTACACTCTCTTTGCTTCTTAGCTCCTCCATTGATTTGAATGTTATTACCACATCCCTTCTACCTCCCCTTCTGACTAACATATCACTCAGACCTCTGTTTCTGAGTTCCTCTTTCAGCTCTATTGCGGAATACTGTGATTTAAGTCTCATGATCTTTGTAGACGCGCCCGTGGGCTTCCATCTAACAGTTCGGACTCGTTTTGTGTCACGGTTCTAAATCTGAACCAAAGAGTCCAAATCCGGCAAATCGTTTGAGAAAACAGATTTTTGAAAAGTAGTGCCAAACATGGACTGCTTTGCCAGATTACAGAGTCGCCACCTAAATATTTTAAAATGGGAAATTTAGAAACCACGACTCGGTCAAGGCGTGTCCGTCATCACCAAAGTGGTCTTGGCTCGGGAGCTTGGGTACGATCGGGGAAGGTCAGCTATGAGCACCCCCTTTCGCCCGGTCCGAAGACCGGCCTCTACTAACCGTGATATCCGATTTTGAAAACATCATGTGCTCTTATTCCAATTATTAGCCTAGAATTACTATGTTATGCGCACAGCAAACAAGTATAGACTAGATTGCCTAATTTGGAAACAAGCATTGCATATCCGTTTGTTTTGAAAACAATTTGAAATTGCTACTCGCGAGTAGGCTAAAATACGGATTTCAACGAGTTATTCCAACTCAAGCAATCCAACCTCCACCCACAGGCATTCAAACAGTTTATAACACATAAGCATTTAGCCGCATGGCAATCATACTGTCATGGCAAACATTCACATGCATGCGATATGCTAAAACGTAAAAAACTTACATCGTACTCCGTGCCAAAACAAGAAACTAGTTAGCAAACATGCATGACCTAGTTCATGTTAAGTGGCTAATGCAACACAGGCATAGATGCAATCTAGAGTAGGCTCGGCTAACCCTAAACATGGCATGTGAAATGCGCAAGTAGCACGTATTCAATTTGGAATTGAAAATTGCAATGCGGTTTGTGTGATGTACCGAGCCCAATGCATGTAAACAAATGCATGGATGCACGCATGCATTGCATAAGGTATGCTAATTTTAAACGTGCCCTAATCTACCATCATAAGCAGGTAAATAAAAGGGATAGAAAGAAATGGGGATTGGAAGACATACACCCACTCACACACACTTATTACAAATTTGCCCTCGCTCGGAGGGACCGAAAGAATATACAAAACCGAATAACTAATTAACTACGCAAGCTAATTAATTATTACAAATTAACTAAATTAATTAAATAAATAATTAATCTAATTAAACAATAAATGCCTCGGGGAGAGGGCTCAAATGCGTCGCGCGCCCGGGACTCGCTCGGAATCGCACTTTCATGCAAGTGTGCCTCTGTTTTCCCTGCTACCCTCCTCTGAAGGCTGCCAAAGTCTCAGAAACACTTCCTTGGGCACTGGAGATCATCACCGGCTGGAGTAGAACACCACCGGCTAAAGGATATGGCCACCGGCACTGAATGAAGATATCGGCTGCCAATTTACTGCCGGTCGGCACTAAAGCGATCTTGGCGGCACAAAATGCTCAAAACACGCAACTCACAAAGAGAGGGCAACAACTTGCATGGCAATGTAATTCAAAGCATGTATGCATCAAACACACTCCTTATCATGTTTTTGACTCAAAGGAAGATGTGTCTCGGTTCTCGGACCACCAACCACGCATTTCCATGCATGATGGCCCAAGGATCAAGAATGCAACTTTGATTTCAAATGCATGCAATGCAAACAAACAAACAAGGGTGTTAAACCTCTATCATGACTTGGTCAAGAGGCCTAAGCGTGCATGTCAATGCAATGAAGTCCTAAGCATGTCAACTAGCATGCAATATGGCAATACAATGCAAACCTAAGTAAGCACACAAGGCAAGCATGCAAACCACATGGAGGATGGGCTTAGGCATGATCTAGGCAGCTCCAAAAGGGCCCAAAATCAGTGGCCAAATGCTAAGTTATGGGGGCCAAACACATATGCACACACACACATGTTAAGGTGCCAACACTTAAGCAAAACAAACAACATTCAAGCACACTTGAAATGAGTTGAGCATGGACAATTGACATGCATATAAAGCTCTGAAAATCGCACAAAACATGATGCCAAATCATGCAACAAAGCAAGCCAAGTATGCAACAATAGGTCCAAGTACTTGAAGCAAGCCATGGAGGCTTATACTAAGGTCAAGTCCACCAAGCCTCGCAAGGCCAAGGGGACTCAAAACAGGTCGCAAGAAGACTTATACAAAGCCTAAGGAGCACCTAGATGACATCTAAGAGACTCAAGCACAAAGGCACACAATCATGACCAAAACATGGAGCATTTAACACATGCCTTTAAAGCATTAAAGAAGCCACTAAGGCAAGCATATAAGCACATCACAAGGTCTGAAATGGCATGCTAGGGGGTTCCAAACCACCAAAAACAATGCAAGCAAGACATGCCACATATTCATGCTCTTAAGGCTAACAAGCCAAATGCAAAGGAGCTATGTAATGCATGATGAGATCGACCCAAATGGCTATGGACAGAGCTAGATCATGGCAAAATGAGCATACAAGCTTCATGGATCTAGGCCTAAAACATGCTAGAAATGAAGGCACACAACCTAGGCATATTAAGGCAATAAGAGGCATTACAAGGCAACTATGCTAAGCATGCATAAGGGACCTAAACCAACTTGAAATCATGTTATAACATGGCAATATAAGCATGGAAAACAAGTCAAACATGCTCAACACGCACTCAAGCATGAAGCTCCATAAGGGAGCAAAACTTGCCCTTTTCAAGGACATCAAGGAGAGGGGGTGGCCCTCTCCTTCTTGAGACTCTAAGGCATGCTCTTCACCACTGAAATCCCTCAAGATTTCAGTGGTGAAGAGATCTAACACTACTGATCTCGGATCTCCCACAAAATAGCAC
This sequence comes from Camellia lanceoleosa, assembly GCA_025200525.1. Lineage (NCBI taxonomy): Eukaryota > Viridiplantae > Streptophyta > Magnoliopsida > Ericales > Theaceae > Camellia > Camellia lanceoleosa. The sequence goes on from CM045761.1 coordinate 35,355,477, forward strand.
AAAAAGTGGCCTTTTCAAGGCCTAAGGGTGGTCAAACTTGCTCAAACCACAAAACACTCTTAATGAACAATAAAGAGGCTTAAAAAATAGAACTTTTATGTGTTATATACTAAGCACAAAAACAGTTCTAAACTAGGTAAAAATAAGGTACAAAAATGGGGTAAAAAGGGGGTTAGTGTCTCACCCTTGTTGACTTCTTTGACAAAGATGTAGTTGATGCTTCCTTAGGCTCAAAATCTATCAAGAACTTCAAAAACCAGCCCTTAGAACCTCAGTTGCAAGGAGAAGGTGAAACACTAGGTGTTTGTGTGCAATAGTAAGGCACAAAACACCTAGACACACAAGAGAAGGATAGAGATAGAAGGTGTATGCAACTCAAACCCTAGAAAAACCAGAGCTTCTCTCTCTCTTTTTCTCTCTAACTCTCTAAATTTGCTAACCCTTGAGCCAAGAGAAGAGAGCTTCTCCTTATAGGCAACAAAGACTTACCAACTAAGTCATCCAAGGGCTCATCCCTCCATACACGTGTATGGAGGGGAAACAAGAGCTAAACAGCTGTCTAAAAATATCTCATAAAGCAGCTGTAAAGCAGTCGGCAGGGCAAAATGGTAATTTTGCCAAAATGAGTGCCGACCGGCACAAAATAGTGCCGACCGGCACAATATAGTGCCGGCGGCAACACCAGCCAGCCGGTGGCCTCTATCCACAGCCGGTGGTATGTGGGGATGCCTCAGAAGGCATTCCCTGCCCCTCAAAGGCAAAGCACAAGTGTTTGGTGTAAAACCAGACACAAAACAGTCAAGTTCGGAGGTCCTGAGGCAAGGCGTGGCGAGAACTCCGAACTCCAAAGCGAACACGAACATGGATAATCACCGAATGTTCAAGTGGTGGCGTCAAGTCTTGAGGACGATCAAAAATGGGGTGTCTCTGATTTGCCCTCTTTGTGAACTTCGAAAGTCATAACAATGACGGAGTGAATGTCAAAGTCCGAGAGCGACCCATTTTGACAAGGCCGAAGACTTGGACAAACATGCAAGACGAAACAAGGTATGCGCCCGAAGGCAGGGGCAAAATGCAAGACAATGCAAGAAGCCGAGCATAACTTATGATCATGCAAAGGAAGCTGTAATGAAGCACACATGCAACAGTTATAAGTTAGCATACGCCAATCTACACTACAATGCAAAAAGGATGTAAGAGAATTATGCAATTCTCAAAACGTCTCACGCGGAGGGTACAATACTGCATGCGGCTCGTCGGTTCTTGGCCTCAAATGAGTCGTACATACAATATCGTGCCTGCAAAGAAAGCAAACTTAACAGGTACAATATTGTTAGCCATATGCATGGCAATGCAAATGAAGTGCACAAAACAGTGCAATGACATGCAATTGAATCTAAATGTAATGCAAATGATATGCAAAACTACAAAGCAAAATATAAACAATGCAAATAATATGCAATGCAATTGAAAAGCAATTGAATCATAATCCAATCACGAGCGGTTCAAAACCACACAAATGTCAAGTAGATTAATGGAAGTAGCAAGTCCGTCTACCATAGAACGATGTCTGAACTATGAGTGATGTAGACGGACACAAGAACAAGTATTGGGTGGATTGACATAAGTGGGGTGACGACCCGCTGGGGAGAGAATAATGATCCTAATGTTGGATGCAACAATTACACTACAATGCAATAGGCGATTATGGCGCGCGGGCCAAACCGTATCTTGCTTAGGAAAGACATGCACACATACAAGCCATGTCTAACACAGAAAAGGTGCCGCAACCTCAAACCAAGTTCATCAAGGAGTAGGCGCGATGCACATGAACCATGCTTTGACGTGAAAAGTAAGGGCACATACCAGACCAAGCTCAACAAGGAAAGGCGCAAGCCATAGATGGAAGATGATGCAGTGGATGCATGCAACTACAATGCAATGGAAATGGATATTTACAGAAAATGCATGACATATGCACTATACTACAATGAAATGCATGACGTATGCATGTTTTTTTTTGTTTTCGGTTTTGAATTTTTGAAAATGCATGACATATGCAATATTTACAAATGATGCATGAAATGCATGTGTTTTTTGAAATGCATGACATATGCAGTAATAGTAGATGATGCATGTTAATGCAGTATGATGCAACGGCTGCGATTGCGATTTTCCCTATCCTCCCAACGGGGCGATATACTAGGTTGGTTCAGTATCCAGAATTGAGGCGTAAACACACCGCCTCAACCTATGGGGCTTCCATACAGATTTCAAGCCGAGGGTACACCCCCTGGGTATTTAAACCAGACTTTAGTCTCGGAAATTCCGAACCTTTGCGTTCTAGGCATAAGCCATTCAAACTCTAGTTTTCACCATCCCCATTGGTCTCCTAGGAACTCACCGCAAACACAGACGGGTGGCTTTATCAGACCACCGAAAGTCGTTCGGGCACGACTGTAGACACCCCATTTTTGACCGACCTTAAGACTCAGACGTCACCGGTTGAGCGCTCGGTGATGTTGCATATCGTGCTCGTTCAGAAGTCTCAGAGTCGCGGCCGTGCGCCCTGCCTCCGGGCTTCCGAACTCTCTTCTGTGCCTTGTCTCGGTTTGCGAACCAGACTCGGTTTTCTCTGTTTTCTTTCCCGAGGGGAGGGGATGGTCCCGTAGACTATCTCCCAGTGGCCGTGAGCTACTTTTCGTGGCCGTAGGCCATTTCGCCCATTTCGGAGCCCGGTTCCCGGTTTTCGGAGCCGTCAGGCCGTATGCCTCGGTTCGGGACCACCCAACCATCTCCGATTTCTCCGGTTTTTGGCAAGTGGCTCTGTTTTATCATTCCGAGGGACACTGGGGCCTCTGGTACCCACTTCGCGGCCGTACGCCACTTCCGGTGCTTACAGCCGGTTTTCGGGACCCCGAACTGCCCGGTTTTGGCCTCGAGCTTTCATTTTGTATCAGTTCTTGTTCATTTTTGGCAGGTGCCTCTGTTTTGTCATTATGAGGAACACTGGGGCCTCTGATGCCCGCTTCGTGGCCGAATGCCACTTTCGGCCCATTTTCGGACCCGAACCTCGCGGTTTGGGCCAGAGCATTCATTTTGCATCGGTTTTCTTCAATTTTGGCGGTACCTCTGTTTTAGCATCAAGAAGATCCTTTGGAGGGTGGAGGCCAGCAATTGTTCTAGAAAACCAGTTTAAGCTCCTCCGGCCCGTTTTGCTCACTTCGGGCCAATGTTGAACACCACAGGGGTATTTTCTTGAGGGGACTACATATTTGTGATGAGGGCACATGGGAGGACACTAAAAGTGGTGGTCGGCCGATAATTCAGATTTTCATTTTTGAGCCTCTTCTTCAAGTGCAATGTTGTGACTCTGTTTGGTGTTGCGGGTTCCAACCACAGGGCCTTATTCTACACACCTGGGAGGACCCTAAAAATTGGTGGACGGCCAGCAATTTTTTTGTCCCATTTTTGGTCATGGCCGGCCGGCCAGGGGGAGTGGCTGGCCGACCAGTTGGGGTGGCCTGCCGGCCACCTTCCAGAAAGCCACCTGGCCGGCTAGCTTTCTGGTTTTCACCTCTTTACAGCTGTCCAGCTGCTTTTCAAAATATCCCTGTCCTCCGGGGGATATTTTGGGAGGGAAAGCTTGGGTGCATTTCCCTCCCCTTTTACACCCTTTTTGGTCTATTTAAGGGGCTGGACAGCTCCTTCCCTAGGGTTACAACATTTGATCTCAAGAGCTTCTCTCCCAAAACCTCCATTTCCATAGCCAAAAACCCTAAAAAGCTTCAAGTCCCTAGCTAATTCCTTCATCAACCCTAAGCCTCACCATCACCACCTCCATTCCAGCAGCAAAGAAGTGATTTTCAAAGGCTAAGGACCAGCAAATTCAAGCCAAGAAGCAACAAAAGACTTGTCTTCAAAGGTAAGCCACTGATTCCCTTTTTCTAGCATAATTTTGAATCAATTCTTTACCCTATTTACTCTCTGTTTTGGGCTCCGACCCCTACTGGTTTTAGGCTTATTTTGAGCCCCTCTACAACTTTGTAGAAGGGCTCAACTCTGTTTGGTGTCTCCATGACACACCTCTTTCAATATCACTCTTTATGCCATTATTTTGCATGCTTTATTTGATTTATGAGTGATCTGATTTCGAGCCTGTCATAAACTGTGAGTGGGCCTATTTTGAGCCCCTCTTCAACATTTAAGAAGGTCTCAACCATGTTTGGCCTCTCTATCATGCATTTTCTTTGTAATCCTCCATATTTTCCGTAAAATTGCATGATTTATTTGGCCTATTTGTGATCTGATTTGGAGCACCTCATGAACTAATATTGTGCTTATTTTGAGACCCTCTTCAACATTGAAGAAGGGCTCAACCTGGTTTTCATGCTCTACATGCCACTTGCTTTGAATTCATGTTCTACTCCTATTTGGCATGCCCCTTTGAGCTTATTTGGCTTCTGTTTTGAGTCTTAATCAGGCCTGAAAAGAGCCTTGTTTTGGCCTTCTCATCATGTTTTGTTAAGGGTCTTAGGCCATTTGATGCGTGATTTTAGTACTTCATGTTGTACTCCCTATTTGGTTCATTATTTTGCATGCTTTGTTAGGCTTGCTTAGCTTCTGTTTTCGGCCTTCATCAGGCTTAGAAAGTGTCTTAAAATGACCCATTCTTCATGTTTTGTTAAGGGTCTTAGGTTGTTTGATGCATGCTTTTGGTACCTCATGTTATAGCCTTTGTTGGCTCATTATTTTGCATGCTATGTTTAGTCTATCTACATACTGAATTGAGGGATGTCATCTCTTGTAAATGTGCATATTTTTGGCCCCTCTTTGATTTTGTAGAACTGTGTTTTTCAGTTTGAGCATTTTATATACCACTTGCTTTGTAATTCTCCTCTTTTCCCCCATTTTTGCAAGCTATTTTTTCCATACTTGTGATCATTGTTTGGCCATACTTTGTACTGAAAAAATGCTAGTTTAGGGGCTTCCTTGCTACTGTTTTACATGTTATGTCCATATTGTGCATGTTTAGTAGGGCTGTAGGCCGTTTCGGATGCATAACATTGCATTTCGGGCATCGGGTGTAATTTTGTCATAATTCGGGGGCTATTTGTGCATCATTTTAGCTACTGAAATTTGCATTTTTCATATGCCGTATGCCACGTCTCATTTGCATGCCATTTCATGCCTTCGGGCCATGCCTCGGTTTGCGTGCCCGTGTGCACGCATTTCGAGGCACTTCATTTTCATCTCTCGGCAGCTTATGTGAGTGTGGCTGAGGCTCTCTCATGTTAGTGTAAGTCCATTGTGCATTCTGTATGCCTTTTTTAGTCTCATCGCATTGCGTATGCCACTGCCTCGGTTTGCGTGCCCGTGTGCACGCATTTCGAGGCATCTCTTTTTCATCCGACGGCCTCTCACGTGAGTGTGGCTGAGGCCTTCTCATGTTAGTGTAAGTCCAATTTGCATTGTGTATGCCAATTCATTCCATATGTCATCGCCTCGGTTTGCGTGTCCGTGTGCACGCATTTCGAGGCATCTCTTTTTCATCCGACGGCCTCTTATGTGAGTGCGGCTGAGGCTCTCTCATGTTAGTGTAAGTCCAATTTGCATCCTGTATGCCATTTCATGTCTGTATGTCACCGCCTCGGTTCGCGTGCCCGTGGGCACGCATTTCGAGGCATCTCACTTTAATCTCATCGTATATCATATTTCATGTCATTTCATGCTTTAGTATCATCGCCTCGGTTTGCGTGCCCGCATGCACGCACTTCGAGGCATCTCATTTTCATAGCATTGTGTATGTTAGGATTGCATATTAGTTGCATTCATGCATGTCGTGCATATTGCATCGTGTTCGGGATAGGAGTTAGCCCGGGCACGGGAAACGAGGCACGTTTCGTACTCCGAGTGACGGAACGGGTCTCAATTCCCAAGTCACCGACACTCCGGATTACCCATGATGGAGTTAGGTTTCGTTGTAGCATTCATGTGCATTCATCCTATATTGAATTGTGCAATCCGATTCCTCGGCCATCATGCATCGATATGCGTGATTGGTGGCACGAGGATCGAGGCATGCATACATGTGTGAAATACATTGCTATGCCCTTTTTCTGCTCTCCGTTGCAGCAAAATGAAGGATCAACAACTCTTCGGAGTTTAGAACGCATTTCGAGAAAAAGTGCAAACAGAGGCTAATTGGGGCATCTCAGTGGATTTCCGCGCCAAGCAGCCCAACATGCATCATCCATCAGAAGCAAGGCAGTCCCTGGCTTGCATGCCAGTTTTACTTTCTTTTGTAATTAATTTATCAATTAATTAGAAATCTGTATTTCGGACTGTAATATTCTTTTATTCGGACTGTATTATTATTTATTCGGACCCTCTGCGCGAGGGCATAATTGTAATAAGGGTGTGTGTGTGTGATGTATGTCTTCCAACCCCCATTTCTTTCTCCCTTTTATTTACCCGCTTACGATGGTTAGATATAGGGCATATTTCAATTAGCATACAGTATGACAGCATGTTTGCATCATTCATCTGTTTTGCACGCACCGGGCTCGGCACATCATACAAACTGCATTTGTATTTCAATTCCAAATTGAATACATGTTAGTTGTAGCATTCCATATGCCATGTTTAGAATAGCCGAGCCTGCTATAGTTTGCATCTTTGCATGTGTTGCATTAGACATTTCAGTATGCTTAGGTCCATGCATGGATTTCTAACGAGCTTCTATTTTGGCGTGGAGTACTCGGTGAGTTTTATGCTTTAGCATCCTTGCATGCGTGTGAGTGACTGCCATGAAAAGCATGCTTACCATGAGGCTATATGCTTACGTGATATAACTGCCTTGAATGCCCGTGGGTGGAGGTTGAGTTATCTGAATTGGAATAATTCATCAAATGCTTGTTTTAAGCCCACTAGATAGTGGCAAAATCATTGTTTTCTTAAGCCCACCCGAGGGTGGCAAATCCGCGTCTTAGCCTACCTGCGGGTAGCACCATCAAACCATTTTCGAACAAACAAACATGAGATGTTTTGTTCCAATTCAGGCGATTCAGTCTATACTTGTATGCTGTGCGCATCACATAGTAACCTAGGCTAATAACCGGAATAAGAACTCACAAAGTTTTCAAAAACAGATATCATGGTTAGTAGAGGCCGGTCTTTGGCCAGCGGCGAAGTGCTCACGATGTGACCTTCCCCAATCGTACCCAAGTTCCCGAGCCAACTTTGGTGATGACGGACACGTGGCCTTTGGCACCGAGTTAAGGTTTCCTAAATTTCCCATTTAAAAAATATTTAGGTGGCGACTCTGTTATCTGGCAAAGCAGTCCATGTTTGGCACTTCTTTCAAAAAATCTGTTTTTCTCAAAAATGATTTGCCGGATTTGGACTCTTTGGTTCAAGATTTGGAACTGCGACAAAATCGAGTCCGAACTGTAGCGTGGTCCCTCGTGGGCTTGTTACAGTTTCTGGCGACTCTGCTAGGGATTTAGAGAACTTGACTCGAACTCGTGATATCTGGTTTTGACTACACTTGTGTGTTTCTTTGCATTGCATTTGCATTGGTGCGCCTAGGACACCGTGTTTGCCATATGCCATTCCCGAACGATTTGCCGGAGGCTTGTCTTGTCAAGTCATGTCCGTAAGGCTGATCGGCTCTGGGCTCTGACAGCATGGGAACACAAACCCCGGTTTTACCGGGGCACCCTTTTTGACCATTCGACCTAGTGCATATTCGAATCCATAGTGACCATTCCAAACTAGGACAGGTTGCTTACCCGTTTCTGAGGTTGTTTGAAGCCCTTTGCATGCGTAGTGAAACCCTAGCTCTTGACAAAATAGGGCGAAACCCTACCCCAACATAGGGGTGTTTTGGCTCTCACTTATACGCTATGTGCTTGTTAGAGTCGTCTCTGAGGAATGCATGTATCAGTTGAGTTTGGGCATCGAACTGCGGGCATCATTCAAGATATCGAGAATCGATTGTCTCTGATATCGAATTGATTTAGAAACGATGTCTGAGAGCGATGATCGATGGTTGAGGGCGATGTATTTCCGGCTTATCAAAGCTGCGTGTTGTATGCGTGTGTGTTGTGTGTATTTAATTTAGTACATTATCTTTGCCCGTTTTACGGTCATTTATTTCCTTTATGCTTTATTATCTTTTTGCTAGGGCGGTTTGTGCACGATTGCTTAGAGCGATCGATACTCCCCAAGCAATTTGGACCGAGGTCGCCGACTCAACCGTCCGAGGATCTAGTTGAGCGGACATCCGATGTTCCACTCTTTACCCCCGATCACGAAGAAGGCGAGAAGGCCTGATGTGTCGAGCACGGATCACGAACGGCGATCTACTCTAGTGTCGAACGATTCCGAGATTCTGTTTACGCTATAGAGATACACTTGCGGTTATTTAGATGGAACAACGAATCCAACAATGGAGGCGATGATCGCCCGGATGAATGAGAGCATGAAACAAATGCAAGATGATGCTATCCGCCCGGTAATTTTCTAAACAATGAGCATTTGTCATGGCCCAGCGATCTGGTGATCACCCGGTTACAAGCAATGAGAATCTGCGCACTTCACACCAAGTCCCTCCTCCACTAGGCGCATCGGGTTCCTCCTCCACGGGGCCCCATTACTGGCGGATATCTCGGCGAATGCTCCTCAAATCCCGAATACCGAACACCGAATACCCTCCCAAATCCACAGCAGCTCTGCCAAACTTCCAAAACACCCAAGAGGACACGGGTCTTCCAATCTGCTGGCTCGCCCCGCTATTGTCAAAAATATTACACCCAATCACCGGACTCTCCATTCGAGTTCGAGGTAGACGAACGACTCGAAATTGAGCAAGTTGGAAAAGCTCTTCAAGAAATCAGGGGTGAAGGCCATCCCGGATATTGAAAGGCGGCTACACCGATGTGGCGTAACATTGTCGAAACGATTTAAGATGCCCCGGATCGATCGCTTTGATGGATCAGGGGACCCCATGGTTCATCTACGGTGTTTTCGGACATCTTGCGCCAATGGGCCTAACCGGACTCTGAAACTCTCCTTTGTTCGGCGAACCTGTCGAGTGGCCGCCAACCGTATGCAAAGTTGGATAATGATGTCAGGGGGACCTGGGATGAGATGGCCGAAGCCTTCATTGCACAATATTCATATAATAGTCAGATCGAGATTACAACACGTGATCTCGAGACAACAAGCGAGAACGAAGAGACTTTCTCTGATTTTGTCACTCGGTGGAGAGCAAAGGCATCGATGATGACCTTAAGGCCAACTGATAAAGATCAAATCCGGATGATTGTGCGCAATCTCCAACCAAGGCTTATGCAGAAGATGATTGTAGTTCCCTTCCCCACTTTCGCAGACTTACATGATATGGGGGTGCAAATTGAGGATGCTATGAAGCAAGGGTTGATTGACCAAGACCGGGATCAGCCCCGGAGAACATTCAATCGTAATAACAATGCGGGCCCGAGTGGCTCTACCAATACAAGAACTTCAGAGGTCGGAATGGTCACCACCAATCCCCCTCCCCAACCAAGGCCCGCCGCGGCCACACCTTTTTCTGATGCATCTGGGAGCAGTAGCCAAGCTTCAAGATACCAACCCAGGGGTCAACGAACCTTCTCCCCACTACATATGCCTTTGTCCAAAGTCCTCGGGGTTCTAGTCAAAAAGGGGCATCTGAAACCCTTGGAACCGAGGCCCCCTCCAAATCCACTCCCCCCTTCCCACAACCCAGCCAAATATTGCAAATACCACCAGCAGCATGGTCATGATACCGACCAATGTTACAGGCTGCGTCATGAGATTCAAGATCTCATTGACAAAAACATCATTCTACCTCCCGAGCGACCCAACGTTACAACCAACCCACTCCCAGCACATAACCAAGATCCACCCAAAAGAGTCAATCTCATCCAAACTGGGGACGTGTCTTACGACCCTAGTATCTACATTACTCCCTCCCACTTACCCAAGCCGGAGGTGATCCTTCCTGATAGCACTGACTTGTGCATGATGGACACCTCCACAACAACTGAGCCAAAGGTGGTGACCACCGAAAATGTAGCAGGCGGGGCTTAGGAGAAACAAAAGCTGTTGAGTCAGGGTGGAAGCGGTCTGAGAATTTAGCTGGCGAGCTTATGATCCAGTGGATATATCTTGTCAATGAGCCACCTAAAAGTGAGTGTGGAAATTTAGGAAGAAATTTGGAATTGTGTATGATCCGGGGACAAACTTGAATCGATGGGGATGATCGGCGGCGATGGAAGAGGACTTCGCCAACCTCCGGTTTTCAACGACCAAGAATCGGGGATGCATCAATCAACCGGTTTGAATCTGAGTCGGCCAAGTCGTCGGGTGGTTGGATGATCGGCGGATATTGTACCATTTGTGGCGGAAGGGCGAGGTCGAATTGAATTCTTTGGAGAGCGCCGTCTGAAGAATTTCGCTCGAGAGCAAGACATTTTGAAAAGCCCGAACAATTGACGCTGGAGGAACAAGAAAAGAAATGGGATTACGAGAGGATCCGAAAAGCAAAGAACCATGAGGAGGTTGAGAATCTTGTGAGCACAAAAGCGAACATCTTTGTAAGCATGTGGGAGGAAAATCTTGAGGCGCAAACAAGCGGAACCGAGACAGTGCACTGCTAGATGCTAATGGAATGTGGTGGGAAGATGGCGACTTGTATCTCGCCCACCAGAGGCGAAGTGGCGGGTGGCCAGCAGACACACAGTACCTCGAAGAGGTGGACCATATGACTAGAAGTGGGCGGTATTTCAAGCCCCCACACCTTGATCAACCGAGGCATCGAGGGAAAGATAAAAAGCGGAGGAGAAGCAAGTTGAAGAAGAGGCATCTTGAAACAGTTAAAGAAAATACAAGCAGACATCTCCATCTGGGGACTGCTTATGGCTTCAAGGGTGCATAGACAGGCTGTCCTCTCTGCTATGGACAAAGCCAAACTCTCTATCGAAACTACGCCAGAACAACTAGTTGGGCTAGTCTTTCCAGGAGGAGGTTCCCGGCATTGACCTTTTCGGATAAGGCTGCTTTGAGGCGTGGATCATAAGACCCTCTACATCTCTATAGAATGCAGGGACAAATGGATTCCGGTAGTACTTGTTGATACTGGGTCCGCTATTAATGTCTGCCCGGCCAGAACGGCGTATGCAATTGGGTTAAAACCTGCGGACTTCACACCGACTACTCAAGTGATCAGAGCCTATGACAATACAAGTAGGGATGTCCTGGGGACAGTAAAAATCCAAACCAAGATTGGGCCTGGACAACACGAGGTAGATTTTCATGTCTTGGAGGTCCCTGCATCCTTTAACATGCTTTTAGGCGACCACAGTTTGCATCGGTGAAGGCCGTCTCATCTACTCTACATCAAATGGTGAAATACCCCTATGGAAAGGGAGTAGCCATTGTTTTTGGGAATTCATCAATCCATCCTCCTCCGGAGTATCTCATGATCTTGGAGATCGAACACGGCATGGAAGACATGTTCATATCAGATTTACTTTGGTGAGGCAGGGTGGTGCAAATATTATGGGTGTGAATGAGGGTGTGTATGTCGGTGCTCAAGCTCTACCTCATGAACAAGCTACAACATATCCACAGGATGGGATTGGGAAGAAGCGGCAGAAAGAAGTCGCGGCGTTGGCGAAGTGCCACACAATCCACATACCTTTGGATTGGGTTATCGCCCACCAAAGAAGATTAGGCGAGAAGGAAAGAAATGGCGGCGAGCAGGCGAAGCAGTGGGAAGCCTTTTGATCTAATGCAGGCCCATCCAGGGTACCACTGAGCAGACGCTTTGTCCGGGAGGAAGACTTTCCATTTGCGGCTTCCCGAGCCATGGTTCAGCGGAGGAAGCGCGTGCGGGTTTCGAAATCTTCTTGACACGCAACTATCAGGGATGATGTTGCCCGCAGGCGAACAGACCCAACAAGCGAGGTTGAGCGAGAATAAGGCGGTGAATCACGAGCCTGAATTGGAAATGGGGTAATGGCATGTCTCCTCTGATCCTCCGATCGACCAAGAGTGCTTGGGGAATAACTTCGTGGTTTCCATGATTGGGGATGAAACGGCTGCGAGCCGACCAGCAGCTATCTTGGATGCATCAATCGCACCCTCTCTCACTTGGCAGTACGAGGAGGGATTTCTGTCCAGCAGCATCGGGTCAGGTAGTGAGCCGGAATCTGATTCCACCGAGTCTTGTGAGTCGAATCGAGTTCAGCTCGGCCGAGTCTGAGTCAGTACTCTGAGGATGTTAACCGGATGCGAGTTACTGTCTGGGTCGTCTTTTTCCTTTTCATTTGAGTCTGTTGTAACGATGAAGGCGGGCGATTTGGATGTGCCTAATGAGAATGAACTATCTGTGGTTTCAGTACTTTTACGTGCCCCTAATTTATTGCATTAATTCGGACTTTCAAAATTTTGATCAAAAGCAGCGAGGCGAAGTTCCTCGGTTTTAACGTCTAATTGAGCAAGAGCAAGAGAGATTTGTTAAGCCATTAATGGATGAAATCATTTCCGTGAATATTAGTGCGAGGAGGACCCGCTGGTCGGATCGGGTCCACGTTGTCTTCGGAACGTGGCGCTTAGTCGCTTTAAAAGATTTCAAAGATGTTTTCGCGTGGTCCTACGAAGACATGCACGGAATCGATCACGAGATTGTCTGACATCGGATCCCCTTGACCCGAGGCCGACACATCAGCAGAAGCTCAGAAGGATCCGCCCGGATTGGGCTCTTAAGATTAAGGAAGAGGTCACCAAGCAAATTGACGCAGGCTTCCTGTTGGTATCTGAATATCCGACTTGGTTGGCCAACATTGTTCCAGTGCCGAAGAAAGATGGCAGGATCCGGGTGTGTGTAGACTTCAGGGATTTGAACAGAGCTAGTCCGAAGGATGACTTTCCCTTGCCGCACATCGATGAGTTGGTAGACTTCACAGCAGGGCATGCATTGCTCTCATTCATGGATGGCTTCTCAGGATACAACTAGATAGTGATGGCGCCAGAGGACAGGGAAAAGACTGCATTCACCACCCCGTGGGGGACCTACTGCTACCGGGTAATGCCGTTTGGGTTGAAGAACAATGGAGCTACTTATCAACGGGCCGCGACCACAATATTACATGATATGATCCACAAAGAGGTTGAGGTGTATGTGGACGACATGATTGTCAAGTCCAAAGAAAGAGAGGGCCACTACACCGCCTTGCACAAGTTTTTTCAAAGGATCAGGGAATTCCGGTTGCGGCTAAACCCTCAGAAATGTACGTTTGGTGTTACAGCGGGAAAAATGCTGGGGTTTCTGATTACACAAAGGGGCATCGAGGTCGACCCTTCAAAGATCAAGGCCATCCTAGAAATGCCACCACCAAAGACTGAAAAGGAGGTGCGAGGCTTTCTGGGTAAAGTGCAATTCGTAAGACGGTTTATTTCAAAACTAACCTTGACTTGTGAACCACTTTTTGGCCTTCTGAAGAAAGGAAAGAAGTTCCAATGGGACGGCCAATGCCAAGCTGCATTCGAACAGATTAAAGAATATCTCTGAGAACCGCCCGTTTATCACCACGAATCGGAAACCGTTGATTTTGTACCTATCGATGACCGAGACCACAATGGGCGCATGCTTGCACAAGAATCGAAGATAAGGTGGAAAGAGCCATCTATTATTTGAGCAAGAAAATCTTTGGAGTATGAGACCCGATATACACATTTGGAAAAACTTGCTTAGCTCTGGTATGGGCTACCGGAAGGCTGCGGCACTACTGTTAGCTCACTCTGTAATGTTGGTTTCATGACTAGATCCCATCAAATATCTTTTAGAAACCCGGCTTCTGAGTAGGCTAGCTCGTTGGTTGTTGTTGCTCTCCGAATTTGATCTCACATATGTGACGCGCAAGTCAGTGAAAGGAAGAGCAGTGGCAGAGTTCCTTGCCGACCACCCGGTTGAGGGGGATAAAGCAGTTGAGTACCTATTCCCGGATGAATCAATTCTGCATATCGACGAGGAAGCTTGGACAATGTACTTTGACGGAGCGTCAAATCAGCGTGGGTATGGGATAGGAGTGTTGCTGATAGCACCCGACAATTCCCGTATCCCTCTAGCCTTCAAACTCCGGTTCAAAGTCTCAAATAATGAAGCAGAATACGAAGCGTGCATTGCTGGTTTGGAAGCAGCCCTGGAATTAAGGGCAAGACGGATGGATGTCATCGGGGATTCGAACCTCGTTGTGTCTCAAGCTAAAGGAGACTGGAAAGTTAAAGAGGAAAACATGATGATATATCACCAGACCTTGGATTTGCTAATTCCTCGGTTTGAAAAGTTAAGTTTTACTCATCTACTAAGAGAGAACAACAGGTTTGCAGACGCTTTAGCAACTCTATCATCTATGATAGACATCCCGTGTGGAGTCCGGATGCGTCCAGTCATCATCGACCAGAAATTTGTACCTGCCTATGAGTCGATTGCAGTCATAGATGAAGTTCAGGACGAACACCCTTGGTATTACAACATCTGGAACTTCTTGGAGACAGAAACATATCCGCCAGGGGTAAATGCCAAAGACAAGAGGGCAATCAGAAGAATGGCAGTTCAGTTCATCATCTGCGGAGGTAAACTGTATAAACGGGGTCATCTGGGAATGCATAAACTGTGTGTTGATGCTGAAGAGTCCAAACGTCTGATGGAAGCCATCCACGGGAGTGAATGTGGTGCACACATGAATGGGGTAATGTTGGCACGGAAGATCCTTAGACAGGGTTATTATTGGTCCACCATGGAGGCGGATTGCATTAGTTTCGTCCGGCGATGCCATAAGTGTCAAATTCATGCAAATCGCATGAACATCCCGCCGTCAAAGCTGTACAACATGACTTCGCCATGGCCATTTTACATGCAGGGAATTGATGTAATTGGGCTATTCGCCGAAAGGGTCGAAAGGGCATGAGTTCATCCTGGTAGCGATAGATTATTTCACAAAGTGGGTTGAGGCCCAATCTTATGCAGTGTTGAAAGCTTCACTCGTTGCAAAATTCATCAGAAACAACATTATCTGCCCGCTGAGTCCCAAATGAAATAGTTTGGACAATGGTTCCCACTTCAAGAAGGAGGTGATTGATTTGTTGCAGAAATACAAGGTGGCTTTTCATAAGTCGTCTACTTCCCGGCCGCAAACTAAGGGAGCAGTTGAGGCCACCAACAAGAACATCAAGAGCATACTGCAGAAGATGGTGGAAACCTATCGGGATTGGCCAGATAAGCTGCCATTTGCTCTGGAGACTCTGAGGACTTGATCGAGAACTTCTCTAGGGTGACTCCATACTCATTGGTCTATGGGATGGAGGCCGTTACGCCTATTGAGATTGAGGTCCGTCGTTCAGTATTGGCGAGTGCGGATAGCCAAGTGGATTGGCAAGAAAAGCAGTTTGAGGAACTCATGCTTTTGATGAAAGAAGGTTGAAAGCAACATGCCACGTCCAAGGTTATCAACGCAGAATCGCCGGGCTTTTAACAAGAAGGTTAAGTCGAGAACTTGAAAGAAGGAGATTTGGTACTCAAGGACAACCGAGCTCCCATTCACGACCCAAGGGCAAGTTCAGCCCAATTGATTTGGTCCCTACATTATCAAATCAATGCAGTGAATTGGGCTGTGGTTACGATGGATCTAGATGGCTTAGAGTTTTCCCAACCGATCAACATGGACAAGTTGAAGAAATACTACCCCGAGAGGCTCGCTGGGCGAAAACCGAAAGGTGACCTAGGCAAAACTTCGAGCATAGAAAAATTTGAAATTATAAAAAGCCCGAGCTCAAGGTTGAAAACCCATAAGGCGACCTTGGCAAAAGTTAGAGCGCAAAAGGAGAGTAAAAATACCCGAGCGAACCTAAGCCCGAACTACGCAAGGCTTGATTCCCATCTATGGGATACGTAGGCAGCTTCATCTTGAAGTTCAGCCCCAATCTTTTCCCCGATCAACTTTGTCCATTTTGATCATCTCAGCCATCTCTATTCATCAGCATTTATCGTGATCTCCGGTACAGTGCTATTCAGACTAGGGGCAACTTTCCGTTGCCATGAAGTGTTGCGGCACCATCCAGACTAGGGGCAACTTTCCGTTGCTATGAATTGCCGAGGCACTTTTCAAACTATGGGCAACTTTCCAGTTGCTAGGATTCGGCGTTGTACATTTCAGTGACAGATCTCAGGTGTGTCCAGTTCTGATCCATATCGAAAATAGTTTTGAAAAGTTTTAATAAAAGTTGACTTTGTTCAAATTAATCTTTTCACAACTAAGACCATTTTTGGACCAAAAGTGGAGAATTTTCAGTACCACAAACTTCAATTTCATTGATTTCAAAACAGAGTTCTCTTGCTCTTGCATACAATTGAAGTTGCTTTTTATTACACTCATAAAGAAAACTTGAAAGTACTAATAAAGCAATAAATCTGGGGCATAGTCAAGTCGGTGTCCTGCGCCCCTTCCAGAGCTAGTTGAAGCCTCGATGCCAACTTAGGCCCAAATGTGCTTCTTCATTGAGCCAATCCGGACTCATCGGACAAAGTCTTGTTGAAAATAGGGCGGGGCGAGCTCTCTAACTCTCCATCTTGCGACTCTTAAGTCAGGCGTCTTCTCAGGCTGGAAATGTGGCGGATACTCTATCCCTCCGGTGGGCAAGTCGATCATGGCCAAATTGGCGCAGAATACGGAATGGGAAATAGAACACCTGATGGAGTCAAGCGTCAATCGAATCGACCTGCCGACATGTTATAGCTCATTGTCGGGAGATTAAGCCAGAGACGGCGCCAAGCAATGTGTTCGGTGACAAGTTGCACATCCATTCAAACCACCATCCCTCATCAAGGCGTCACGAGGCGTTGTCAAAAAAGTAGCCACGAAATTTGAGTAAGCAGGCAAGAGTCCACAACTTGCAATTTATCCATCAACCATATCTCGGGGAGGGATGAAAAATGAGAGAATAAAGAATAGAGATGTGCGATGAGAGAAAAAAGTAAGATAAGGATTTTGTGAGAAAAAGCAGCAGGGCCGAGTGATGTGAGCAAATATACATGTGAGCTTGGGTGGGAAACATTACACCTGTGATGGTGGACTCCCCATAAACTGGTTGTCTCCCGGTGAAAGCATCCAAGCCCATCAGTGTCTCAGCCAATGTCATGGCGATATAACTCTTCCCATCCCTCAAGCCTTGAGCTACTTCAATCAAACGGATACTAGCTCCTCCGGGCGAGACAAAGCGTAAAATGAGACAATAGGCACAAGCGAGGCGTCTTTGGGAAGCCTTGCCAATAGTGGTTGCTGCGGTCACCAACGTCGGAGAATCGGTAAATCAGGCTCGGAATGTCCAACATTCCGTCACTAATCAGAGATCGAGCATCATGCGCGTTGAGACCGCACATCCGCCCTAAGGCTTGGGCATAGCTAAAATTGAGCTGGGGCAGAATTTCCTCGCCTCGCTCGGACTCCATCAAGGCTTGAAAATCTTCAAAAGTAGGACATACCTCTTGCCCGCCAAAGCTAAAGACGTGCGTCACCAGGTTCCAAAACCTTGCCGCAGCAGAGAGGAAAGGAAGATGCAGTGGAGTCCGGCTTAGCGTAAATAGTGCATTCAAGCCAAAACCACGGAAGTTCAACTTCTCCGAGCCATCTAAAGAAGAAATCCAAGACGTGAGATTTTCTGTGAGAAATGCCTCCATTTTTGCGAGGAAAGGTGATGAAATGAATGAGTTCCAAGGGGGGGCTTTTATAGAGGGGCAAAACACTATTCAAAGGACACGTGTCAAACTTCTGGAGGTTGCGGGAGAGGTGGCCGGCCGGCCACCTATCCTAGTAGGCCGGCCACCTTCTAGTCTTCAAATGCAAAATGTTTTCGGCCGCGCGTTGGTCCTGTTTTGCCCGCCGGAGGGAAGTTTGAGGTACTTTTTATGCATCAGGAATGTTGAAGGCCTCCATTTCTATCAGTTTCGGATACATTCCATTATCCGGATTGTCCGTCCGAAGTATGTTCTGTTGTATTTTGCTTATCGAGTTGTTGTTTTGTTTATCGCGTTGTGAGTTTTGTCGAGCTGTCGCATTTTATGTTTTGAATTGTTGCTTTTTTTGGTTACGCAATTTTGTTAAGTCTTGTTTATTGAGTCGTTAACATTGTTGTACTTTGTTTATCAAGTTGTAAACTTGCTAAGATTCTGTTATTTCTTAGTGAGTCGAGTTGTCTTGATTTGTTGCGTCGGTTCACTACCTGACCCGATAAATACATGAGGCACATTTTCATCCAATTCCATTTTGTGCAAAATGATGCGATGCGATGCTAAGAATTTCAAATACAAACATCTTTTCAAAAGCTGTTTCATTCCATCATGTTTTTACAACAAAATAAAGGTACAAGTTTTACAGAAAATAAAACTGCCTAACAATGTGCAAAGTGCTACAAACTACTAGCCAAAAAGTAAAATAAAGCAAGAAATGGCATCAGTATCCTCGGGAACGGGAATGAGGAGGTCCTCTCATCCTCTTCATGGATAATCTCTCGTGATCATCATCACCATCCGGATCGAGCTGTCATCCTCCGGATCCCCTGCCTCGTCTCCGCCTCCCGAACCAAGACCGAGCCTCCCTCCCCAGAGATGTCTCGACACACGGCTCATGACCTCCTCCTCCTCATCCTCGGCAATGGGTGCCTCAAGGCTGCGTGGACGACCCCGCCTCGAGCTCCTCGGTAAGGCTGGATGGCCCAGCCTCCTGGGCCCAAGACTGAGTAGGTCTAACACCTTGACCTCTCGAGAAGGCCGGTGGCCCACCTCGTGTCGAAGCATATCACGGAGGCATCTAAAATGAAAAGTGCAATACATCGTTCAAACATAAAAACAGTGCAAGTACAAGATGAGTGGGGTGTGTGCGGATGTGCTCTACATAGCCTATCGGTCAAAGAATGCTCAAAACCAAAGATGTTAATGTAAATATGATAAATGCAAGAGAGATAAAGGGCACCTGGAAGCCCATGATGGACATCTGTGCCTCTCTACACAGGACCATCCCCTCAAGTGAGGCCACCACCCCGAGCATCTGGTCTATGTACTCCCGAGGTGGCTGCAGACACAAGCTCAACTCATCAATAAATAAGCAACTGCCAAAATGTCTGTGTGATAAATGAAAAATGGTAAAACGTACCGGTGGTGAGTCAGGATCACTGACATATCTGTGACCAGGCATCGGAGGCTCCATAGGGATCGGAATCGAGGAAGTAGTCCCATACTGCCAACTCGTCAATTCAGTCGGCATATCTGGCCATCCAGGATGATCGAGAGTCGGAGGGATCGGAGGAATCGAACTGCCTCTACCTCTAGATGCACCAACCTTGCTAGAAGAGGGGATGTTTGCAGCACGGGCACGGCTCGAAGATGGTGCGCCAGTAGGCCTCAGTGGTGGAGTCCGTACTCCCGTCAAGGGGGGCATCAGATATATGCGGCGATAGGTGGCGTAGTTCCCCTCAATGAGATGTAATAAAGCATCGGTGCCCTGCATGTCCCTAATGACCTCCTCAGTAGATAGCCTGTCGGTGGTCCGTATAGTGGGTGGAGGCACAGCAGGAGGGTCCTGAGAATCATACCCCCACACCTGGCGCTGAAAGCGTTCCCCCAGGAACCAAACCCTACCGACCGTCCTCGGCAGAACCTATCTTTGGAACTAGTCGACCATCCGGTCTTGATTCTCGAGATCGCCGCCAAAGATCGCCGGGGTTGCCAAGTGATCTCATGGATAACCAAAGGCATAAATCAATCAATCGTAATATATAGAGCAAGCCAAGAATGAAAATGAAAGGAACCGAGAGTTCTCAAGTAACAAAGGTCGGCATCACGCAGAGAGAAGAGAGTCTCGAGGCCTCGATAAGTGCTCGCCTCAAACATAAATGAAAATGGAGTCATAGGAGGTCCCGCCACCTCCATCTCCGAGCCAATGCGGGAAATATGCATATACCCATAGAGAAAAGCAAAGGCGGGATGTGAATACAATGTGCTAAAAGGCGTAATATAGAGTGCAAAGTGCGCCGTGTGCAAAGTGAACAAGTAATGAGGAGCAAAATGTAAATCAAGAGGATAATGTACCTCCCAGACTCTCCAAGAGTCCGCCAAGTAAGTCCTCAAGGCGAGAGATCAAGGCCATGTAGCAATAAAAGGTAGCGAGGCCAGCCTAATCATACTGATTGACCTGTGATAGGTCTACTAGGGCACTCAAGAGATACAGCCCGACCATGTTCCCTCTATCAGCAAATAGGGTGGTGCCAAAGAGGAACATGAGGAAACCACGGGTATACTGCTCGACCTCCTCGGGAGACTCAGGCTCCATCTCAGGGTCACGGAAATGGGAAGAAACCAAGTATACCGAACCCTCCCTAAGCTCTGTCTCAAAGCGGAGTGCCCCCAATAGATGCATCCAAGCGGCCTCCCAATCGACCCATATCTTCGTCAGGGAATGGGTCCACCGCCTATGTTCAGGCCGGTGAGTACAAAGAAAGTCCAATGGGTCATGGTCATATCCCTTCGCAGAAAAATGGAAAGAATTGGTGGTGTCCCACCATCTCTCCGCCAGAAAGCAAATAATGTCCCATCGATAAGACAAGGTGATAACCCCTGCAGAATGGTCCGAATCCTCGAAGTCAACCAAGTCCCTGACATTGAAGCTCAAGATACCACTCCTCACAAGGTGGAGCCATATCCTCAAGATCTGCGAGAGCCACCAAGATTTAGAATGAATGCATGTATCAGCAAATGAAGTGAAAATGAGCTATCAGCAAATGAAGTGAAAATGAGCTGTGTGCTAATGAAGTGAAAATGGGCTGCAAATTTGGTATTTGGGCTGCGTGTTCAAATTTCAGAAAATCAGTGGGCTGTGCGTTCACTTCAAATCTGGGTCATGGTTTAGTAAATCTGAGTTTGGGACTGTGTTCTACTCTTAATCGATGGGTTGTCGTTCACTTCAAATCTAGGTCATGTTCAAGAACTGAAGTTTGGGACTGTGTGTTCTACTCTTAATCGATTAATGTGTTCACTTCAACTGGCCGTGTGTTCACTTCAACTGGGTCGTGTTCAAGAAATCGAGTTTGGGATCATGTGTTCTACTCTTAATCAATTTGTCATGCATTCACTTCAAATCGGGTCGTGTTCAAGAACTGAGTTTGGGATGTGTGTTCTACTCTTAATCAATTTGTGTGTTCACTTCAACTGGGTGTGTTCACTTCAACTGGGTCGTGTTTAGTAACTGAGTTTGGGACCTGTGTGTTCTACTCTTAATCAGCAATGTGTGTTCACTTCAAATCTGGGTCGTGTTCAAGAAATCTTAGTTTGGGACCTGTGTTCTACTCTTAATCAAGGCCGTGTCGTTCACTTCAAATCTGGGTCAGTTCAAGAAATCGAGTTTGGGACTGTGTGTTCTACTCTTAATCGATGGGTGTGTTCACTTCAAATTTGGGTCATGTGTTCAAGAAATCGAAGTTTGGGACTGTGTGTTCTACTCTTAATCAAGTGTCGTTCACTTCAAATCTGGGTCAGTGTTCAAGAACTGAGTTTGGGATCAGTGTTCTACTCTTAATCGATAATGTATGCTCACTTTAAATTTGGGTCGTGTTCAAGAATCGAGTTTAGGGTCGTGTGTTCTACTCTTAATCAAATGGGTGTGTTCACTTGAATCTGAGTCATGGTTCAAGAACTGAAGTTAGGGTGTGTTCTACTCTTAATCAAGTATTTGTCGTTCACTTCAAATTTGACTGTGTTCGTAAAATCAGTTTTGGGACTGTGTGTTCTACTTTTAGTCAGTAGGTGCTGTGTGCTCATTTTCAATTTCGGGCTGTGTGTTCCGCGAATCAATGTTTGAGCCGTGTGTTCAATTTCTAACTAATGTGTACTGTGCATTCACAATTATTCAATGTGTCGGGTGTTCACGAAATTCAAGTGTTAAGTCACATGCTCAGGATGCAAGTACTATGTCGTAAGCTAAACTGTGTGTCTAAGCATTGCAGGGGAATGAAATGCATGAAAGATACATAAAATAAAGTAAAATACCTCTGCATCGTGGGAGAGGTGCCGCCCGCCTCGCAGAAGGAGATCCTCTGCACCCGATCGTTGAACTCGGTGAAATGACGAAAAGTGGCTCATGAAGCCTATGTATCAAGGGCATATCGACGAACAAAAGGCGAACCCTCGGGCAATGTCATAATGTCGAAATCATCTCGCACCCGAAAACCTCCACCGTGAGGGAAATGATCCGCCATGTCAAAAAATCAAGAAGAGAAGCAAAATGAGCAAAATGGGCCAAAATTGGAAAAAAGCCAACAAAAAGCCAACTCTCGGGAAATGAAAAGTCAACAAAAGTCAACTCCCGGGAAAATTTTCCAAATATTGAGACAAACTTACCTCAAATGGAGAAAATGAGAAGAGACGCCCCAGAATCAAAATTTAGTCGGCTCAAAGTGCTTAACGCTGGAAGATTTCGCAAAGACAACTTATGGAGAAGGCCGAGGGCGCCAGATAAAGTGCCAATTTGAAGGAGAAAATGGTCTAGGGAGCAAGGGAAGGAGTTTTCACAACTTTGGGTGTGATTTCGGATTGAATGGAGGTGTATATATATAGAAATGGAAAAAATGACCAAAATGCCCCTGCTTTGGGTAGGTGGCCGGCCGGCCACCTTTTCTGGCTGGCCGGCCCCTTTACTTTTTTGCCCTGGCCGATGGCCTCTCCTAGGGAAATGGGCCGGCCGTTGGTGGTCCCCATCCCCTCCCCTACCTCTCTGCAAATTTTGAGGAAAATCGGAGTTCCCGGGACCTGAAAAAGTTCAAGAAAAGTGCACTTTCTGGCGCCGAATTGCTCCACCGGAACTTCAACTGCAATTTCTGACATGTGTCTCATCATTATTCATCAAAATCAGAGTGTATCCTTGTTAAATATGTTGTGACCTCTCCGGGAGGTAAATCAAAGGCCGCGATCAAGTTGTCTTCATCAAAATGCGCGTTTCCCAGCTCATTGTTGCGCAACAAACAGGCGCCCTGATTTATGCTCGTTTTGCATTGTTTTGCACGTAATTTGCATTCTCATGAATATTTTGCATTGTCATGCATGATTTCTTGATGTATAATACTTTTGTGCTTTAACATGCGTTGTCACGCATTATCTTTTCTCACATTGCAATGCATTTGTTCGCCGACACTGTGTGTGTCCAACTCTTGGAATCATAGGAATCGCATTGAATATATGATTGTTAGCATATTGTTCTTGTTGAATTTCTCTATTTTGCAGGCACGATATTGTATGTACGATTCATTTGAGGCTGGTGCGACCAGACGAATCGCGCAGGTATCGTATCTTCTCCGTGTGAAACGCGACGAGACTTGACTAATTCTCCGCATTCCTAACTGCATGAAATGTAGTTGTTGCTTTGCATTCTTGCTTAGAGAACTTGCATCTATTTGTCAATACTTGCTTCATTACTATTTTGCACTTGCATAATCACGCCCGTGCCTATCATTTGCATTTTGCCCCTTTTGCTCAAGGCACGCTCATGCACACATCTTTGTTCATCTTGTATGATTGTCTAAGTCTTCTACTTGTCAAAATGGGTCGCCTCGGCTTTGACATTCACTCTTGTCACTTGACTTCCGAAGTTCACAAAGAGGGGCAATCAGAGACACCCCATTTTTGACCGACCTTAAGACTCGACGTCACCGTTGAGCGCCTGATGTTGCATATCGTGTTGCTCGTGAAGTCTCAGAGTCGCGGCCAGGCGCCCGCCTCCCAAGCCCAACTCTCTTCAGGTTTTGTCTCTTGCCATAACCAAACTCGCTTTCTCTGTTTCTTTTCCCGAGGGGAGGATGGTCCCGTAGACTATCTCCCAAAGGGTGAGAGCTACTTTTCGTGGTCAGAGGCCATTTTCGCCCATTTCGAGCCCAGCTCCTGCTGAGCCACAGTCAGATGCCGTATTCGGTTCGGACCACCCAACCATCTCCGATTTCTCCGGTTTTTGGCAAGTGGATCTGTTTTATCATTCCGAGGGACACTGGGGCCTCTGGTACCCACTCATGTCAGACGCCTTCGGTGCTTATGTTTTCGGGACCCCGAACTGCCCGGTTTTGGCCTCGAGCTTTCATTTTGTATCAGTTCTTGTTCATTTTTGGCAGGTGCCTCTGTTTTGTCATTATGAGGAACACTGGGGCCTCTGATGCCCGCTTCGTGGCCGAATGCCACTTTCGGTGCCTGCAGCCCATTTTCGGGACCCCGAACCTCGCGGTTTGGGCCCCGAGCATTCATTTTGCATCGGTTTTTCTTCAATTTTGGCAGGTACCTCTGTTTTAGCATCAAGAAGATCACTGGAGGGTGGGAGGCCAGCAATTGTTCCAGAAAACCAGTTTCGCTCCTCCGGCGCCCGTTTTGCTCACTTCCGGGCCAATGTTGAACACCCTGGGGGTATTTTCTTCGAGCCGGGACTACATATTTGTGATGAGGGCACATGGGAGGACACTAAAAAGTGGTGGTCGGCCAGTAATTCAGATTTTCATTTTTGAGCCTCTTCTTCAAGTGCAATGTTGTGACTCTGCTTTCGGTGTTGCTGTTCCAACCCCGGGCCTTATTCTACACACGAGAGGACCCTAAAATTGGTGGACGGCCCAATTTTTTGTCCCATTTTTTATGGCCCACGGCCAGGGGAGTGGTCGTCGACCATTGGGGTGGCCGGCCACACCTTCCGTAGCCACCGCCGGCTAGCTTAATCTTTACAAATTGTCAATGCTTCAAAATATCCCTGTCCTCCTGGGGATATTTTGGGAGGGAAAGCTTGGGTGCATTTCTCCCTTTACACCCTTTTTGGTCTATTTAAGGGCTGGATGCCTTCCCTAGGGTTACAACATTTGATCTCAAGAGCTTCTACCAAAACCTCCATTTCCATAGCCAAAAACCCTAAAAAGCTTTAAGTCCCTAGCTAATTCCTTCATCAACCCTAAGCCTCACCATCACCACCTCCATTCCAAAGAAGAAAGAAGTGATTTTCAAAGGCTAAGGACCAAAGAAATTCAAGCCAAGAAGCAACAAAGACTTGTCTTCAAAGGTAAGCCATCGATTCCCTTTTTCTAGCATAATTTTGAATCAATTCTTTACCCTATTTACTCTGCTTTGCATCGTGTAATTTTGTCATAATTCGGGGCTATTTGTGCATCATTTTAGCTATCAAATTTGCATTTTTCATATGCCGTATGCCACGCCTCATTTGCATGCCATTTAATGCCTTCTGCCATGCCTTGGTTTATGCGTCTGCAGTAACGATTTCGAGGCACTTCATTTTCATCTCTCGCCTTATGTGAGTGTGGGTGAGGCTCTCTCATGTTAGTGTAAGTCCATTGTGCATTCTCAGATGTCTTTTTAGTCTCATCGCATTACAGATGTCATCGCGCTTCGCTTATGCACGTGCACGCATTTCGAGGCATCTTTTTCATCCGACGCCTCTCACGTGAGTGTGGCCGAGGCCTTCTCATGTTAGTGTAAGTCCAATTTGCATTGTGTATGCCAATTCATTCCATATGTCATCGCCTCGCTTATGGTCCGTGCACGCATTTCGAGGCATCTTTTTCATCCGACCTCTTATGTGAGTGCGGCCGAGGCTCTCATGTTAGTGTAAGTCCAATTTGCATCCTCGTATGCCATTTCATGTCTCAGATGTCACCGCTGATTCCGTGCGTCTGGGCACGCATTTCGAGGCATCTCACTTTAATCTCATCGTATATCATATTTCATGTCATTTCATGCTTTAGTATCATCGCCTCGGTTTGCGTGCCCGCATGCACGCACTTCGAGGCATCTCATTTTCATAGCATTGTGTATGTTAGGATTGCATATTAGTTGCATTCATGCATGTCGTGCATATTGCATCGTGTTCGGGATAGGAGTTAGCCCGGGCACGGGAAACGAGGCACGTTTCGTACTCCGAGTGACGGAACGGGTCTCAATTCCCAAGTCACCGACACTCCGGATTACCCATGATGGAGTTAGGTTTCGTTGTAGCATTCATGTGCATTCATCCTATATTGAATTGTGCAATCCGATTCTACCATCATGCATCGATATGCGTGATTGGTGGCACGAGGATC
This sequence comes from Camellia lanceoleosa, assembly GCA_025200525.1. NCBI lineage: Eukaryota > Viridiplantae > Streptophyta > Magnoliopsida > Ericales > Theaceae > Camellia > Camellia lanceoleosa. Next base: position 35,381,667 of record CM045761.1, read on the forward strand.
GAGGCATGCATACATGTGTGAAATACATTGCTATGCCCTTTTTTCTCGCTCTCCGCTAAAGAAAATGAAGGATCAACAACTCTTCGGAGTTTAGAACGCATTTCGAGAAGAAGTGCAAAGAGAGGCTAATTGGGCATCTCAAAGGATTTCGCCAAGCATTTCAACATGCATCATCCATCGGCAAGGCGTCCTCGCTTGCATGCCGCTTTATTTCTTTTGTAATTAATTTATCAATTAATTAGAAATCAGATTTTGACCGTAATATTCTTTTATTCGGATCAGATTATTATTTATTCGGACCCTGCTGAGGGCATAATTGTAATAAGGGTGTGTGTGTGTGATGTATGTCTTCCAACCCCCATTTCTTTTCTCCCTTTTATTTACCCGCCACGATGGTTAGATATAGGCATATTTCAATTAGCATACAAGATGACAAAGATGTTTGCATCATTCATCTGTTTTGCACGCACCGGGCTCGGCACATCATACAAACTGCATTTGTATTTCAATTCCAAATTGAATACATGTTAGTTGTAGCATTCCATATGCCATGTTTAGAATAGCCGAGCCTGCTATAGTTTGCATCTTTGCATGTGTTGCATTAGACATTTCAGTATGCTTAGGTCCATGCATGGATTTCTAACGAGCTTCTATTTTGGCGTGGAGTACTCGGTGAGTTTTATGCTTTAGCATCCTTGCATGCGTGTGAGTGACTGCCATGAAAAGCATGCTTACCATGAGGCTATATGCTTACGTGATATAACTGCCTTGAATGCCCGTGGGTGGAGGTTGAGTTATCTGAATTGGAATAATTCATCAAATGCTTGTTTTAAGCCCACTAGATAGTGGCAAAATCATTGTTTTCTTAAGCCACCCGAGGGTGGCAAACCGCTGCTTAGCCTACTGCGGGTAGCACCATCAAACCATTTTCGAACAAACAAACATGAGATGTTTTGTTCCAATTCAAAGTATTCATTTATACTTGTATGTCAGGCATCACATAGTAACCTAGGCTAATAACCTAATAAGAACTCACAAAGTTTTCAAAAACAGATATCATGAGTTAGTAGAGGCGGTCTTTGATCGCAAGCGGGTGCTCACGATGTGACCTTTCCTAATCGTACCCAAGTTCCCGGGCCAACTTTGGTGATGGCGGGCACGTGGCCTTTGGCACCGAGTCAGGGTTTCCTAAATTTCCCATTTAAAAAATATTTAGGTGGCGACTCTGTATCTGGCAAAGCAGTCCATGTTTGGCACTTCTTTCAAAAATCAGTTTTCTCAAAACGATTTGCCGAATTTGGACTCTTTGGTTCAAGATTTGGAACTGCGACAAAATCGAGTCCGAACTGTAGCGAGGTCCCTCGCGGGCTTGTTACAGTTTCTGGCGACTCTGCTGGGGATTTAGAGAACTTGACTCGAACTCGTGATATCTGGTTTTGACTACACTTGTGTGTTTCTTTGCATTGCATTTGCATTGGTGCGCCTAGGACACCGTGTTTGCCATATGCCATTCCCGAACGATTTGCTGGCAAGCATGTTATGGGGGCCAAACACATATGCACACACACACATGTTAAGGTGCCAACACTTAAGCAAAACAAACAACATTCAAGCACACTTTAAATGAGTTGAGCATGGACAATTGACATGCATATAAAGCTCTGAAAATCGCACAAAACATGATGCCAAATCATGCAACAAAGCAAGCTAAGTATGCAACAATAGGTCCAAGTACTTGAAGCAAGCCATGGCCGCTTATACTAAGGTCAAGTCCACCAAGCCTCGCAAGGCCAAGGGGACTCAAAACAGGTCGCAAGCAGACTTATACAAAGCCTAAGGAGCACCTAGATGGCATCTAAGAGACTCAAGCACAAAGGCACACAATCATGACCAAAACATGGAGCATTTAACACATGCCTTTAAAGCATTAAAGAAGCCACTAAGGCAAGCATATAAGCACATCACAAGGTCTGAAATGGCATGCTAGGGGGTTCCAAACCACCAAAAACAATGCAAGCAAGACATGCCACATATTCATGCTCTTAAGGCTAACAAGCCAAATGCAAAGGAGCTATGTAATGCATGATGAGATCGACCCAAATGGCTATGGACAGAGCTAGATCATGGCAAAATGAGCATACAAGCTTCATGGATCTAGGCCTAAAACATGCTAGAAATGAAGGCACACAACCTAGGCATATTAAGGCAATAAGAGGCATTACAAGGCAACTATGCTAAGCATGCATAAGGGACCTAAACCAACTTGAAATCGTGTTATAACATGGCAATATAAGCATGGAAAACAAGTCAAACATGCTCAACACACACTCAAGCATGAAGCTCCATAAGGGAGCAAAACTTGCCCTTTTCAAGGACATCAAGGAGATGGGGTGGCCCTCTCCTTCTTGAGACTCTAAGGCATGCTCTTCACCACTGAAATCCCTCAAGATTTCAGTGATGAAGAGATCCTAACACCACAGTCTCGGATCTCCCACAAAATAACACAAAAAGTGGCCTTTTCAAGGCCTAAGGGTGGTCAAACTTGCTCAAACCACAAAACACTCTTAATGAACAATAAAGAGGCTTAAAAAACAGAACTTTTATGTGTTATATACTAAACACAAAAACAGTTCTAAACTAGGTAAAAATAAGGTACAAAAATGGGGTAAAAAGAGGGTTAGTGTCTCACCCTTGTTGACTTCTTTGACAAAGATGTAGTTGATGCTTCCTTAGGCTCAAAATCTGTCAAGAACTTCAAAAACCAGCCCTTAGAACCTCAGTTGCAAGGAGAAGGTGAAACACTAGGTGTTTGTGTGCAATAGTAAGGCACAAAACACCTAGACACACAAGAGAAGGATAGAGATAGAAGGTGTATGCAACTCAAACCCTAGAAAAACCAGAGCTTCTCTCTCTCTCTTTTTCTCTCTAACTCTCTAAATTTGCTAACCCTTGAGCCAAGAGAAGAGAGCTTCTCCTTATAGGCAACAAAGACTTACCAACTAAGTCATCCAAGGGCTCATCCCTCCATACACGTGTATGGAGGGGAAACAAGAGCTAAACAGCTGTCTAAAAATATCTCATAAAGCAGCTGTAAAGCAGTCGGCAGGGCAAAATGGTAATTTTGCCAAAATGAGTGCCGACCGGCACAAAATAGTGCCGACCGGCACAATATAGTGCCGGTGACAACACCAACCAGCCGGTGGCCTCTAGCCACAGCCGGTGGTATGTGGGGATGCCTCAGAAGGCATTCCCTGCCCCTCAAAGGCAAAGCACAAGTGTTTGGTGTAAAACCAGACACAAAACAGTCAAGTTCAGAGGTCCTGAGGCAAGGCGCGTAGCCGAGAACTCCGGGAACTCCAAACGAACACGAACATGGATAATCACCGAATGTTCAAGTGGTGACGTCAAAGTCTTGAGGACAGTAAAAAATGGGGTGTCTACAATCTTACTCTCATACAACCAGCCATTCCTAATCTCCTCTACTTCAATAGTAGTCATTGTTATTCCTTCTTTCTCAACCCCCTTTAAAACCTCAGCAAACGATCTTTTATCTATACTAGGAGTCCTCGCATTTTTCTCTACTGCCACTAGAGCTTTTCGCACCTCAAACTTTTCCCTATGTGTGGGCTGCCTCCATTGGATTTTACCTTGTTCTTTCCTATAGTCTACACTTTTAACAACCAATGCTTTGTTGTCTATCCAAAGGCCATTTGCTTTTTGTTCAGCAATTTGAGTTGTTACTAGGCAATCAAAACGAACAAACCCAAACCTTGTTTTTGTTGCTGACCTCCTCTTGTTTGGGATAAACACATCCCTAACCACTCCAAACTTTGTAAACAAAGTATACATGCTCTTTGGATTCATTACTTCAGGTAGATTGTCCACAAATAATGTGAACAAACCTGATCTTCCCTTCTCATTCCATGCTTCCAGCTTTCCATGCCTACCTCGTTGCTTTATCACCGGTATCCACCCTCCTTTCTCTCATTGCTTGTCCATCAGTATTTTAGAGTTGTTTAATGATCATTTCGAGTGATGTGACAATTTATAGTGACTTTTTAACTTTTTGACTAAAATGCATAATTGACAAATAAGACCTATAAACTCACAGAGCTAATTTTCCTTCCCTTTAGATTAGGTTTATGTCAAATTCAAATTTGGTAGATGTGATTTTCTCTGGTCTTGCTAGTGACTGTCCACTGGGCGTCCATTAAGAAACAAATAGTTTTTTAAAAAAAAGTTAAAAAATTAGTACATGTCTTATATATTCATACTTTATATTTAATAAATATGTTTTAATAAATTTTTTACAGATCAATATTAACCGCAGCTTAATAGACAGTGGTTAACATTGACCTTTCTCTAATGTAATAGACAGTCTAATTCCCTGGCCGCGTCCAGGGCCAAATTCAGTATGTTTAGGAAGAAAAGTAGAAATTTGTTCTTTGTTTTCTACAACTGTTATTTATTATTTAAGAAAATTACATTTGTGGATACTGTAAATTGTCTTTTATACAAATTTTAGTATATACAGTTTCGATTGTATTAATTTTTTTATTTTTTTTTTATTTTTTCACATTGTATCAATTTAGTGTAATTAATTATATTAACACATTAATCATTTCAAGGAGAATAAATGAACTATTGTACCCTTCAATTTTAATCTAACTTTTGAAGGAATGTTCTCAATTGAACTAAATTAGTACAATATAAAAAATTTAAGAGTAAATTTGATGTAATTAAAATGATAAAGACTAAATTAACATAAAAGACAAACTATAAAGATTGCTTGTGTGATTTTTTCTAATTATTATTATTTTATATTGAATGAAATTACAGTGTAATTGATCATTGTGAAGGCGAGATTTAGGGGTTGCCTGGAAACCCACCAAAAAGGACTAAAAATAAAAAATATATATATTAAAAAAATTAAAAAGCCAACAATTACTAAAAAATCAAAAATTCATTTCCATTAACTCTATTTTTTGCATATATTTTTGTAAAAAATTAAAAAGACATCTCAAATATATTAATAATTTTTTTTATCTCATATTATAGTAAAAAAAAAAAAATCCATTCCCGAATGAGACCTAGTATTTTCCTTTCTCTAATTTTCTTTACTAAACTTTTTTTTCTTCTTAAATTTGATAGAGCTGAATGAAGGATGAAAAATCTAGATACAGATGTGAAACAACGTATTCGTAACCATAAATATAAATGATTTTTATCTCACATTTATATATTTTAAAGTTCACATATCTTTTAGAATGATTTTTCATAGAGTAATCTTGAAGTATTTTTTTTGTACGATTGAGATTTTTTTTTTTTTTTTTTAAGTACTTACTAATACTATTGTACCCTTAATTTAGTATTATTGTACCCCCAACTTTTATAAAATTAAATTTTAACAATTTAAAAAATCACTTTAACACCGAGAAGTCACTCTAAAAAATCTGAATTTCGTATTTTGTATCTCATTCTTTCCGTATACACAGTACAGCTGGAATGGAGGAAGAACGTAATGGCACTAGGATCCAAACAATGGCACTTAATACACACAAGAATCTCCCTGCCATTATCAGAAACTCTGTGTCTCTGTGTATGAGAGAGAGTGAGAGAGTGAGAGAGAGAGAGAGAGATCTGAACGTTCCATCCATGCACGTAAGTGAAGAAGAGGTGCACGAGTGAGTGACCCACAGTCCACTCTGATTACGTGCTGCACCACCTGCATCGCTGCTCCTGCTCCTGCATGCATGGCCTTTTTTTTTTTTTTTTTTCTTTTTTCTTTTTTTAATTTGAAAAAACTCATGCCTTTATGATATTGTAAGTGTTAAAAGTGGGGCCTAGCATAACATAACATTACATTTGTGGAGAAAAAAAAAAATCAAAAAAATCATAAGAAGAGTACACCTTCTAAACAAAATAATTATTTTTTCATCAAAAGAGCTATGATATGTGCCAAATAATATAATTTTTTTAGATTCTTAGTTTTTTAAAACAAAATTTTGTCGTAAAGCTAAATGCCAAATGAAAAGAAAACCTTAAAACCCATCAAATTGAATTATGGCACCTCTTAGTTGATTTTACTAGATCGTGAATTGAAATTTTAACGATAAGATTAACATAAAGTTGTGTGTTTGCTTTTCAATTTATAGATGAAAAAGACAAGAAGGGAAAAAAAAAAGAAAAAAAAGAAAAAAACCGTAATTAAAGTGAATCATATAAAAAAAAAAAAAATGGAAGAAAGGGTTTGGGTTGAAGAGGAGGAAGAAAAGGTTCATAGCTCACAACTTGTTGACGAAGAAAAAGAAAGAAGAGGAACAGAAAGGAAGAAGTGTTTGGTGCCGCAAGGGGGAGGGGGCCGGAATGAAAGAAGTCATGAGGGCGTTGTCGGAGCTAAGGGGGAGAACTACATTTTTTTCTTTTTATTTAATTAAGGTTTGCCTTAAAGGTAATTATTTTTTGGACACTATAGGGACACTATAGAGAATTCAAATTTAATAATTCTTGAGGTGTAGCAAAAAAAAGAGCCTAGCGAAATGAATGATTTGGTGATTATTGAGTCTTACAAGTTGAGGAATGATAAATTTTTGTAAAGAAGTTAATTGATGAATTTAAAGTCTGGTCATATGGAGACCGTTGTGATTGATAAATATAATAAAATACATAATTTTATATTGAATAATAAAAAAATAAAAAGAAATTAATATTTAATAATTAATAGAGACAGAAATACACAATACCCCAAATTACCTAATAATATTTCCTCTACGTAGTGAAACAAAAATAGATGGACTTCTCTTGACAAAAATTGGAAAGATGGGTCCCTCAAGCTATGTTTGGGAAGTGGTTAAAATAGTCAAAAAAATCAAAAAGTCAACTAAAACACATCACATCACCTCTCTACTTTTCTTTATATCTTTTTGTAAAAAGTTAAAAAATTATTAAAATAACCTGTTTCCAAACCAAGCCCCAGATATTTAATCAAAAGAGCTTATCCAAGTCTGTGGACGGTTGGATGGGATTTGGATGGACTAGCTCATTAGATCGATGGATGGATGCATGCATGGGCAGATTCCAGAGAGAGAAACAAAAACAGCCACATCAATCCATCCAATCATTCCACCAGATTTGCTTCTTGTGTTGTTTTTTGTGCACACAACCATTTATTTTTTGAAAATATTTTCATTTTAGATTTTAAATGATTGTGGTTGATCATGTATATTTTATTTTTATTATTTTTTTTTGTTTTATTTTGTTTGTTTGGTTGTTTGTTTTATTTTTTTTTTAACAATGATAGAGACTTGTTCTTTTGGAGACCCCACAACCCCCAAAATGATTTACACTACTCATGATGTGAGTCTGATACATACATGAATGAGCTCCACATATCATAAGTGATATGGATCACTTTGGAAGTTATAGGGATCTCTAAAAAAAGGAACCTCACTTATTTTCTTTTTGTTTTTTTTCCTATCTCTCTCACACATGTGCATAGGGGTTGTGAGGGTGGGGTGTTTGTGGAGGTTTATATCGTTCCAGTGTAGTTTTCTGATTGGTTTGAGAAGTTTTGTTTCGTGATTTTTAAATTTTTTAATTAAATATGAGATAAAAAGAATTAAAATATATATAAATATTTTTTAACTTTTTATAAAAAGAAAAAAAATATATAGTAAATAAAAAATAGAATTTTAACTTTTTTATATATATTTTTAATATGTAACTTTTAAATTTTTTAAAACCAATTCAGTCACTTTTCAAACGAAACTTGTCTTGAAGAGTTACATTATAAGAAATTATTTTGTTTTAGTCTTTAAAATTATTATATTCATTGTATGCCTACTCAATAGTCACGTAATATTTTAAATTCATAAAATATTTTTTGCTACATTACATGTACATATTTGTGTTTGGAAGAGATGAATACTTACTAATGTTGTTCAATCATTTTAACAATATCAAGCTCACTACTAAGCTCGGGAAAAAATTGTAAATTACTCTATCAATTCCCATAATTTTAGTGAGATTTTATTTTAATCTTTATAGATAAAAATTTTAACATAATTTAAATATTACACTTTCAGTTGCACTAGAAAGAGAGAGTGAGAGTGAGTGGGAAAGTAGAAGATGAGAGAGGGAGGAAGGTTATTTGTGTTGGGTGTTTGAGAAATATGAGGGGTATAATAAATGGTGATTGGTGAAAGAGTATGGCTACGTGGTATTCCGGACTTATTGTATAATTTTTCGAAGAAGAGAGATGGTGATCAACTGAGACTTAGTTATCTTCGTGAAATAGGATGAAATGACTAAATTGCCCCTTGCTATGTATCACGCATATATGGTTTTAAAAAAATTAAATTGAAAATGCTATGACCCAAAAAACAAGAAGAAAAAAAGAAAGCAAAAACATATAACCAAGAAAAGAGAGATACAAAGTACAAATTGGTAAGTTTTAATTCATTTTGAAGAGTAATTAGAAAGAATTTTTTAAATTGAAAATGCTATGACCCAAAAACAAGAAGAAAAAATGAAAGCGAAAACAATATAACCAAAGAAAAGGGAGATACAAGGTACAAAGATGGTTAATTTTAATTCATTCTAAAGAGTAACTAGAAAGACATCGAGTTTAGTTTATGATGAAAAGAAGCATCATTAGGTAAAGTTTGAAGGACAATTTCCAAATATTATGTTCTCCATTTTTGCATATCCTTGAAAAATATGTATCCCAAAATTTTCCCAGTAAGTCTTTCTAGTTGTCTCTTTTTTTATGATTAATGATAGGAGGTCAATTCTTTATGTCTGTTCGTTAATAGTCACATGCACTCAGAGAGTAATGATGCTCGGGACAAGTGATAGGCCAAAATTGACCTCTGTGGTCGGCCATGATTGATCCCGCTATGGGGTTCACATAATAAGGGCCAATCATAGCCAACCACGTAATAGGTTTCTGTCTGCGCTACTGTTTGAACATCATTTTCATAAAAATAAAGAAAGACTAAATAAAAAATAGAACATTTGAGATAATTACTATTATTGAAACGTTTTTTTGTTGCCCTCTTTGCACCCGTACCGATGTAAAAAAAAGATATAAAGGGAAAGTTAAATTTTCGTACACAAAAATTATTTTTTTAATATAACTAAAGGAATATATACTGTAGAACTTTGTTTTTGCCAATTGTATTTGGAAAAAAAATCTTGTTTGATATGCCTTGGAACCAATGGTTATCAAGAATCTTCATGTATATGATGTTAATTCAACTATTTGTAAATTTAATGCTTTACACTTAGTTCCCATGAAGTGACAAAAGTGATGTTTGTATAAAGTCTGTGGACTTTGGTTCAAATTTGAATAAAAAAAAAAAAAATTGAGCCTATTCTTGATTCCTGTTTTGTTTTTAGAAACAAAAGGATGAAAATTTTCAAAGCCGAATTGTTTTTATTTTTGTGTTCAAGTGAAAATTTGAAAATAACTTTTCAGTGCAACATAAGAAGAGATTTATTTATAAGAAAAAAAAAAAGATCTGAAATCAGTTTGTCATATAAATTTTTATATTCTCTAAAAAATATTATAAAAAAAATAAAAAATGATACAAATCAATTTTTCTATCATAGTATTGTTCGAAGCAAATTACGTCATCTACAAATTATAAACAATATGAACATGATCAAAGTGATTGTAGTTTAAGAGTTTCAATCTCGTGATCACAGTGTTTTGCCATATTATACCCGTGAAAATAAAAACATTGGTTGTTTGTTTGTTTGAAGATAATATGTAAAGAAATAATGAAAGAAAATATTATTTTGCCCTATACTAGATAATATAAATCATTTTTAATTCTTTTATCACTATCTATATGACAATGTATTATTCTCTTTTACTATTTCTTGAACAATTATTTTTAAATAAGAAACTAACCATATCCAATATTTAAGCAATTAAACAAAACACTGAAAAAAATTAAAATTAAAAAGAAAAGTAACATAGAGTAATTTATTTATTTTTGGAAAAATTATACTAACAATTTTTGTAGTTTGGGACATGTGTCACTTTGGTCCTTAACTTTTCATACAACTTACTTTGTGTTGATTAACTTGTATGTTATTTAAAATGTAATGACATTTTTTTAATGAATAATTAGTGGTAACCAATGTTATACACGAGACTTTATAAATTAAAAAAATATTATAATTATCTTGAAATAATTTAATATTTTGTTTTGTGCTATACATGAAATTTATAAATTAACTGTTATGTTTATCAATTTTTAAATTATTATTTTAAAAAAATTAAAAAAATATATATATAAATCTATTTAGTGCAATTTTGATAATTTATATTAAAAAAAATTAAACCTGATAAAATGAGGTTAAATGAGTTATGACATATATCTTTTTATTATGAAAATATACAAATTTAAAATTTATAATTAAGACAAATATACAATTTTATTATTAAATGTGAAGTAAAGTGATATTTAACAATAATTGATATGGTGCTTCTATTATTAACCCAATAATTTAAGTTACATTTCTTTTGATTTCAATTTCATAACTAAAAATACAATATGAATAAAATATGCATACGGATTTCTAGTCTTTAAGAATAAAAAAGTTTTCGTCATTTTCTTTTAATTTTTTTTTATCTAATTTGATTTTAAATTTGAATAAAAAATTTGATTTGATATGAATTATTTTAACTTTTTCATTAAATTTTTATCAATTTTAAAAATAACTTTCATTCTTATCCCAATTTTTTTTTTCTTTTCATCAATTTTGATAAAAAAAAATAGTAATTTCCAACTCTTCATCTCTTTAAATTTTTATCAAATTATAATTTGATAAAAAAAATATTAAAGGGTGGGAGATTATCTTAATTGGATTTATATTGAAATAACATCTTTAAATAGTGAAAGTTTGAGTATGTGATTGATTGAAATATATAATTTGATTAATTTTCTTCTCATATTTGTATAAAAATTAACACCTATGACTACATCATTGTAGGTCGGATTATGGAAAGTTTTTTTGAAGTATCAACCATTTTTCATTTATAAATAGCCTACATATTAAAAAAAAAAAAGAAAAAAAAAAGAAATGTGTAGCTTTTGGATATGTATTTATCAGTTTTGTTTTGTGGGCATAGACAACTGATGTTTCAATTTAAAAAATTAAAAAGTAAAAAAAAGAGAAGGGATTTTTTGGAATAAAAGAAGCCATATAACTCCTCTATCTATTATTTAAAATGAACTATTTTGATCACATAAAAAGAAATTATATTTAGAGATTATCCATATATATTATGCTATTATATACAACTATAAGGGCAAGAAATTAACTATAATATATATAAAAAGTTATACTGAGCTTTCATTTTCAATTAATTGAATTACAATTAACAAACTAACAAATAGTAGTAATGGTTCAATGGGATAGAAATAAGACAAAAATAAGGGTAATGGTAGGGACACCAAATTTTCTGCCAAACAAATGACCAAATGTCTCACATGGGTGAGACATTTGGTCATTTGTTTGGTAGAAAATTTGAGACCTCTAGCGTTTTCCTAAAAATAAAGAACACAATAATATTTGAAAGTTTCAAAGTTGCCTAGTTATACAAAAGTCTACTGTTATAGTAACAATCTTGAATTCTTAATGAATTTTCACATTTTCTATAAAATAAAACGACAGTAAAAAAATAAAAAAATTGATATCCAACAATTTTATGATCTTCATAAAAGAAAACAAAATTTGATCAAAATCTTTGGTACAAAATAGGCATAGATACTTTGATTGCAACCATCATCACTAATAATTCTTTTCTACTATGCAAATTTATAAACAAACACTTAAACCTTACTAAAATCAAAACCAAAACCAAAACCAAAATCAATAGTACAGAAAGAGAATCACACAATGAAAAAAATAAAATTAAAAAACAAATAAATTTATGGAGTGGTAGGATGTTACCTTCAACAACTTAGACCCCACTCAGCCCAATCCGTCAGCTCATTTGCCAATGTCTACGAAGTCTTGGAGTTGTAATAACTAATCAGATTATTCTTTAAATAAACTTAAAAATTGATTAATTTGTCCCATTAAGTAATTTAAAACTGGTGCGACCACGACACCAGAGAAGAAAACCTCAGCAAAGGTCAAATACACCAACCTGCCAGAGAACTACTACCATTAACTAGCCCGTGGCCTTTCGCAATGTGGGGCTTAGACATAGTAGGTCCACTTCCAATAGCACCAGTTTGACGGCAATAGACTACTTCACAAAGTGGGTGGAAGCAGAAGCCTTGGCGTCAATCAAGGAAAAAGATGTGAAGAAGTTTGTTTGGCAGAACATCATCACTCGCTTTGGCATACCAAAAGCACTGATTTCAGATAACGACACTCAGTTTGACGGCAGAATTTTCAGAGGCTTTTGCGAAGAATACAAGATAGAATTCTATAATTCTACACCGGCGTATCCCCAAGCAAACGGTCAAGCCGAGGCGTCAAACAAAGTAGTCTTGGACGGATTGAAGAAAAGGTTGGAGAAAGCCAAAGGCAAGTGGGCAGAAGAGCTCCCTCATGTTTTATGGGCTTATCGCACCACACCACGACGGTCAACAAGAGAAACTCCATTCTCCTTAGCCTATGGCATGGAAGCAGTCATCCCATTAGAAGTCGGACTCCCCACAATTCGAAGCGAAAATTTTGATCCAGACTTAAATGGCGAAGCTATAGCATTGGAACTTGACCTTGCGGAAGAAAGAAGAGACAGAGCATTGGTTCACATCGCCTCCTACCAACAAGAACTATCTAGGAAGTATAACAAAACAGTGCATCCGAGACAATTCAAGATCGGCGATTGGGTACTTCGCAAAGTTATGGGCAACACATTGGTCCCAGAAGACGGCAAGTTAGGGCCTAACTGGGAAGGTCCTTACAAAGTGGTTGGATTAGAAGGAAAAGGGGCATACCACTTGGAAGACGAGGACGGCAAAGCAATTCCTAGGCCATGGAACACTGCCAATCTCAAGTTATTTTACTTTTAGCTTTTTCTTTTCTCTCTTTAAGTCTATGTAATTTTTCACTTCATCAATAAAACAAATCGATTTTTTTTTAGCATATTTGTTTTAGTAGAAAGTAGCTCTAGTAAGTTAGCAGCATTATAAACATAGTTGGCCGGTATAACCAAGTATGACCCCTCCTAAGCCCAGAATCAGGATTCAGGATGCAGGACGTTTGGTCGGAATAACCAAACACTTAATTCTAAGTTGGCTGGAAAAACCAACTTAGAGGTTGGCTGGATTAAACCTACACCCTGTACTCTTCAGCCGAAGTAAGTGTATGGCTAAAGAGTGGTTGGCTGTATTAAACCAACACCCTGTACTCTTCAGCCGAAGTAAGTGTATGGCTGAAGAGCGGTTGGCTGGATTAAACCAACACTTTGTACTCTTCAGCCGAAGTAAGTGTATGGCTGAAGAGCGGTTGGCTGGATTAAACCAACACTTTGTACTCTTCAGCCGAAGTAAGTGTATGGCTGAAGAGTGGTTGGCTGGATTAAACCAACTCTTTGTACTCTTCAGCCGAAGTAAGTGTATGGCTGAAGAATGGTTGGCTGGACTAAACTAACTCTTTATACTCTTCAGCTGAAATAAGTATATCGGCTGAAGAGTGGTAGGCTAGTAAGTTAGATAGCTAAAACCGAGATCACAGTTGTGTAAATAAGTTTATGGAAAATTCATTGCAAATGTAAGCATACATACACAACCGGAACAAGAGTTGAAGAAAATTTTTCATTAAACAACAGAGAAGTACAATTTGGGGGGGCTTCAGCCCGGTTACAAAGTTCAAAAAGAAAAGAAAGAAAAAATCAACCAAGAAGTGCATCGAGTTCGGCATCAAATTCTGCATCAGCATTCGCCTGGAGTCCGGTGTCAGAGGGGAGCACGGTTTGAAGTGGGAGTTCGGTGTCAGCCTGAACTTCGGTGTCAGTCGGCTGCAGCTCAAGAGTTGGATCTTCAATAACTGGCTCGAGCCAATCGCTTTATCATTCTGCTGTTCGTTGACAACCGGAGTATGAGATGGCTCCTCATCTTCTTCATCATCATCGTCATCATCATCACCGGACCCCTCAAGAAAGGCTTTTTGGAGATCGGCAGCGTACTGTGAGAGTGAAGCTGGAATGGAGCACGGTGGAGCGTTGTAGACCTCGGTGTCAGGCGTACAACCGAGCTTCTCCACCGCAGCCCTCCAGCCACACTTAAAAAAGAGATCTTTGGCTGCGTTGCATTGCAGGGTGTAGGTGTCTTCGGCCTCCTTGAAGTCCCGCTTCTCGGCTTTCTTCACCTCCCCCTTCAACTGGTTTATCTCGACGTCCTTTTTCTTCTCGATGGCAGACAAGATACGTAGGTATCTATCTTTTGCCTCGATGGCAACTTTTTTCTTCTCGGCCTCGACCGAATTGGAAATCTCGGTCAGCCGACCGTTCTCTGCCCGAATCTTGGCCAGCTGTTTCTTCGCCTCCTCCAGTTCGGCCGTTTTCAGTTCGGCCTCAGCCATGGCCTCCCTTGTACTCCTCCTAAGCTCCATGACCCTCTTGTGAGTGACTTGGTTTTTCTGGATGGCCTGCAAAGGAGAGGTAACGTTAGCCGGACTCCAAGTTGAAAAGAATCTTACATAGAGAGGAATACTGCTTACCAGGATCATGGACTTAGTGGAGGATCGGATTGACTTTAGCTCGGTGTTGAGCTGTTTGTAGTGGTGCTCCATGTCCTTGGGGAGACACACACCCTTGGCCAAATTGAAAGCCATCAGATGGTTCTTCTCTGAGACCACCGAATCAGACGCGGTGATATCTCGGTCATTGAAGGTGATCTGAGTCCACTTGGAGGAAGCAGTTCGGTCGGTGGGTTCCGGTTGAAGGCTTGGCTGAGGGCTTGGTGGAGGACTTGTTGGCAGGACGGTCTCGTCTTCATCAGCAAGACGTGGCTCGGTTTGGCTAGTCCGGGCACGTTTGCTTGGACGTGATGAAGACGGCCGTTGAGATGGGAGTGCAACCATGGTCTCAGTGGTACGGCCGACTTCCTGTACTTCGGTGGGGTTTGTTGTGGTCAGTAATGCCTTCAATCGGTTTTTCTTCGCCATTTCCTGTTCGGCTGTAAGAGGTATTAGGTTGATTTCGGGCAAGGAGGGGTCCGGTTGTGGTGCTTCTTCCAGAAGAAAATCAGTCACCCTCGCTTTTCGACGACCGGTATATCTGTGGGTCGGCTCGAAATTGAGGAGTTTAGCCCAGCTTCTCTCATTTACTCTTAGTGCGGCGCGCAGAAGATCGAGGTTGGGGTGGTCGTAGTTTGAAAGGAGATGGGCTTTATCTGCAAAGGAAAAACAAGTGTTAGTTCGGTCCATAGTAGAAACCGGAGTAAAAAGATAAGAATGCATTAAAACCGAAGTAAGTATACCAGGGATTCCTTTGTTCCAGTTTACGCTCCCGCCTGGGATCTGGGCTTGGTGGTCCTCAAAGTTCCCAGACACCCAGAAGTAATCATCATCATTTAAGTCTTTGTCCGGTGTGTTCTTAATTATTTTCTCTCGGCCACGGCGTATTCTGAAATAATAGCACCAGCCTTCGTCTTTGGATCATATGGAGTATTGGTGCAGTATTTCGGCTAAGCCTAGGTTAAGACCGGTCTGGCGGTTTAGGGCGTCTATGCCCATTATTATACGATATGTGTTGGTGGAGAGTTGGGTTGGGCACAGTCTGGTTTGCCTAAGAAACTCACAGATTAAAGGTTGGACTGGGAATCGTAGTCCGGTTTCTATTATTGACTGAATGGTGAAAGGGACAAAGCCTGGGTTGCCCCATGGGTCAATGTCTAGTTCGGCGAGGGTAAGGTTGACGTCGGCAGGAATATTGTAGTCCTTGCGGAATTCGGCTAAGCCTCCTGGGGTTTCTACTAAAAATCTATACTTCCCCATTTATTTTATAAGTTAAAATAATTTATCTCGGTTGGAAAAATGTGCTCAGTAGCTCGGCTGAGCGCAGGGAAGTGCCTGGTAACCTAAGTCTGCAAAGTGGAAAACAAGGTGTTAAGCACAGATCATTGACCGTGCTATAGAAAACATAGCAAAGAAAAGATAGTTCTACTTCGGTTATGCGGGGTACTATCAGGATCTACCTCGACTTTTGAAAGGAGTGTTTTTTATCTCGGTTCAAAAGGTACTTGGCTATTTCGGTTCTACATATGGTTCTTATTACTCCGGCTAAGCATCAGGGGCAGTTTTCTGAGTCCGGTTTAGAAGCTCAGAAAACTGGCTTGGCCCCGAAGGCCTAGCTCGGTCGAGGGTAACAATTTTATAGTTCGGTGCATTTATTCGGCTAGTGTAAATGTTGGTTACCAACTAAAACTACTGTGCTGTGCACAAGTGCCAGACCGGTTCAAGTTTTCCTATGTCTGTGTATAAAGATAAATGTTATCCTAGTTCGGTTGCTTCCTGATTTTGGATCAAAATCAGTATTCTACGGGTTCTTGTGTGCATTCATATGTTCTATGGCTAAGTTTTTCAGAAACAAAAAGTGCTTTGCAAAAACACGCAAAATGGACTGCTATGGATTAAAACGAAAGCAAATCACAAAAAGTAGATTTCGAAGACTTACCAGGTCAAGAAGCACTAGAGGAAGAAAATAAACGAAGAACACAGCCACGAACTCAGCGGTTGCAGGAAGATTGAAGAGAAGGGGCACAGAGAGAGTATTGAACAAGTTTAGTGAATTATTCTCAGAGAGAGGGTTTGTTTGTTTTGTGGAAGGAAATGAAGCAAAAGGCGGGAACTGTTCAAATTCGCAAAGTACGAAGAACGGCGCGACAGCTATGATGGGCCTATCAGAGGTTGCCACGTGTCATTGGAATACTAAACGGTTCAGTTGCTGTCACTGAAGGGACGTTTTGACCAGACGTGCGTAGTATGGCCCAAAATTTAGCTCGGCCGTGTAAGTTAAATGGGTTTTAGCTCGGCTGGAGAGGCTTTAAGTTTTAGCTCGGCTGGAATGGTTGAAGCTGTAGCTCGGCCGATAGACAGGTAATCCCATTCATGCTTCGCAGATGAAATTAAGGGGCAATTGAGAGGGTAATTTATATTGATTAATTGGGCCGAGCTGGTAAACTGGACCAAGATGAGCCCAAATACGAAAGATAGTGTGTACACCGGTCGAGAGGGTGCTGCGGCTGGTTCGGTTGACAGATGGACGCGGTGTAGCTCGGTTTCTGCATATTAAGGGTTAGTCCGGTCATGTCTTCTGGACCGTTTACGTTAGTTCGGTCGGACACTTCTATGGATGGTCCAATTTTAGCATGTGAAACCGGAGTGGAGGCAAGAAAAGGAAGAGCCAAACTCTAAGCGTCAGTTCGGCCGTGCATGCCTATTCAGTATGGTAATTTTATTTCGGCCGAGTGATAGTTCGGCCATAAAAGGACCATCTCTCTTGGTTTAAGCAATGAAGGAGGTGTTGGAGGATAAACATTATCTTCCAAGAGTATGAATCCTAGGAAGATTCTACATAGGGGAATAAGAGTCCTACCAGGATTGTGCTACGTGAAACCTATATAAGCTCACCAATATCACCTTTGGAGAGGTAATGCAATTTTGGCTTTCTGAATACACAGAGCTTTTGCCTATTTGATAATCTTTCTGACTTAGGCATCGGAGAGGTTTCCGGCACCCACCTGCCGGCTAGCTCACGTTTGTGTTTTCAGGTGATAAAGCGACGTCGTTCAGAAGAACGCAGACTTGATCAACAGGATTATACGAGAAGGTATATTTCTTTCCCGTACAATAAATATGCATAAAAAAAGGATACTTATATTACTAAATCATAATTCAAATTTGGATATTGTCATATCTTTTTAAGATCTATATCTAAATTCTTATCTTTTTTATTTTTGTGAGGTTTTTATTTATTTTTATTTTTTTCAATTTATTTAAAATGGAGTTGTGGGTTTCTATTTTTTTTTTAAATTTAATTTAGTTGTAGTTTCTATTTATTTATTATTATTATTATTATTGTTTAGGTAAGTTATGATGTGAGTTAGATATGTGATAGACATGTGAGTTTTATTAATTTCAAGTATGATAGTAGGGGATATTTTCAAATTAGATTTGCTTAGATAAACTTTAAAGATTTTTAAAATTTAAATAAAAATCAAATTTATTAATGGGTGAAGCACCAATAAATCTCAAAATGTGATCATGTGAATTGCTTAGTCCTTTTTCTTCTTCTTCTTCTTTTATGAATCCGAAGATCCCATTAAAATGAAAATTACACAAAAGGGTAATCACTCACATGTTTGAGTTTAATTTTTTAGGAATAAAAGTGAGTTTCTGTAAATGTAAAAGTACATATTTGGGCAATCCACACTATGGAAGTTTTGGATTTTCTTTTCTTCTAGAACAAATCACATATTACAAACAAAACGTAACACTTCAATATAACACTCCAATAATATAATACCCCAATGTAACACACTAAAAAACTCATTTGTGTACTTTTATCAAATATAACAATATAACACTCCCAAAAAAAAAAAAAAACTCCTTAGTATATTTTTTTCCAAACGTAACACTTCAATGTAACCAAAAAAAAAAATTTCTTAATGTATTTTTTTCTAAATGTAACACTCCAATTAATATAATCACAAATGTAATACTTTAATGTAGCATATTCCAATGTAACACACAAAAATATTAAAAACTCCCTAATGTACTTTTTTTCAAACGTTACAGTTTGAAATTAAGCATTTACTCAAAACTTACTAAAGAATTTTTATGCACCTTTTTGAATGGTTTAAAGAATTTCACATCCTTTTGGAATGGTTTAAAAAATCTCACATCTTTTTTTTTTTTTTGGAGTATTACATCGAAGTATTACGTTTAGGAAAAGTACACTAAGGAGTTTTTTTTGTATGTTACATTATAGTGTTATACTAAGAAATTTCTTTAGAGTGTTACATTGAAGTGTTACGTTTGCGAAAAGTACACTAAGAATTTTTTTTTAGAGTTTTAAGTTTAAGTGCTGCATTAAAGTGTTACAGTTTGAAATTATACATTTATCCAAAATTTATTAAGGAGTTTTTGTACTCATTTTAAAGTATTTGAAGAATCTCACATCCTTTTGAAATTTTTTAAGAATCTCATATTTCAAGTTATTTTTGTACCATTTTTAAAATGTTTTCCAAATAAAAAAGATTCCCATATGAAAATTCATCCCAAATTTAATTTCCATAGATTTTGTACCTTACCTTTCTAGCACCAAAAAATAAATAATAAAAAAAGAGAATGAAACATAATAGAAATAAGAGTATAACCGTAAATTCAATTTCTAAATAATATATTAAATCTAAGTTTTCAAAATCAATGGGACAAATTGGCTTATAAAAAAATTCTTGAGACTACATGGATCATCATTTCTCAAGAAAGAATTTATAAGTAAATTTTCCTTTATTAATTTTATTTTTTTGTATATCTGATTTTTAATTTTTCTTTTGTTATGTTATAATATAATAAGATATAGATAGATACACATAACTCTCATAAAAAATGTTATCTAATTTTTTGGGAAATAAGAAGGAAGGCAGGTTTTAATATATTTTTTTTGAAAATCGATGAGATGAGAGAGATTAGATGGAGAGATTATGAAATAACTTTGTTATTTTTCCATTTGAAAATCATAAATTAAGGAATAATTATTATTTCTAAATAATTAAATAAATAAATCAGCCAATAATTTTTTTTAAAAATTTATTTTGTAAATTGAAAAGTCACTAATTTTAAAATAAGAGTTTGGAACTCTCAAGAGACTTCTCATTAGATATCCATTTTCCTTAATATATATACATATATATAGATACTGAAACTTTCTTGGTTATAAATATTTCGTTTGGTTTTCAGAATCTATTTTCAAATTTTTTTTAATAAACTAAAAATTAAATTTTTTAAAAAAATTAAAAACACATCATTTTTATATAATTTTATCTTTTAGGAAGGTAGAAATAATTTTGTAAAATAATTTTTTTTATATTTATTTTCTTTAAATTAGTTTCAATTTTTTCAAAAGTTAAATATGGCGACAATTTGATGTCATGATTAAACCAATTCATTAAATTAAAAAAAAAAATCTAAAATTAAAAAAACTTCATAATTATATCGATTACACATTAAAAATCTAATAGCCATCTATTATATGATAACTATAAAAAAAAAATCTGTTAACAACAAATACAACTATTTATTATATGATAATCATCCAAAAATATCAACAAAAATAACAATCCATTACATGATCATTATTCTAACACATATTAAGAATTAATTTGATAAAAGAATAAAAAAGTTAATAGATTTATCATTTTTATATAATTTTATCTTTGATGGGTAAAAATATTTTTTTTAAATTTATAATTGTTTGAAATTTTTATTAAAGTAATTTATATTTCATCAAATTGATAACTTTAACCTTGAAATGGAGCGACAATGTCTTTAGTTATCTTTATTTGAAATGATATTCAAAATTTAAGATCAAATATATTATAATTGAAAGGTTAAAAACTAAAATGACACAATTCCAAACTACAAGACGATTAGTGTAATTTGCCCTTTATTTTTTGTATGTTAAAACCTTGCCTTACCATATAAATGGTAATGTAAGTCATGAAGTTTGATAACTTGCAGACCTTGCCTTGCCATATAAATGGTAATGTAAGTCATGAAGTTTGATAACTTTGATAGTTTATTGATTTTTGTATAGAAGAAATATTAAATATATTTATATTTATTTTTGGTAAAAAAAAAGAATGAATATAAACTTATTTTAAAAATAAATAAACACATATATTATTAAACAAGTCTGACCAAGTGTAATCTTGTGAATATAAAATTGTAAACATAATTAACATTATTAAACAAGTCTAATCAATTTCTTCTCATCTAACCTTATATTGTAGTGATGGCACCTTAAAACATCCTCTTTCCTATTCGTAAAAAAAAAAAAAAAAAAAAAGGAAAAAAAAAAAAAGGAAAGAAAAAATCAGTGTTTAACCTAAAGAATATCATACAAGTCGGTAACATATATTACGTTGAAAATTTTACAAAAAGTAAAACTCAAGAGTTAGATTCTTGTAATAAAATAAATTTTGTATTTTGTATTTTGTCAATTTAAATTTAAATTTTTTAATTTATTTTTAATCTAAATTATCTGTCTATTTTTGCCAAGTAAAATTAACGGAAAAAAGTCATTAAACTCAATATAGGTGTACATAAACTGTCTCAAATACCATTTTTGATGAGCTTAACGACTAAAATATTCTTTTTCTGTCAGTTTAATTTATCAAAAATAGGCAAATAATTTAAATTAAAAACAAATCAAAAGATTAAAATTTAAATTGACAAAATTAAAATTTTATTTTATTACATAGGTTAAATTTCTTCTTCTACTTTTTTTTTTCTTCCTATACATAGAAATAAAATATTCATAATTTTTAAAAGGAAAATAGCAATACAATGTAAAATCGGGAAAAAAAAAATTACACATCAGTAGAAAATTTAATTTTATAAAAATATTGCTATTCAGATCAAAAAAATTAGACTCAATTTTTAGACAGAATGATGTGGTACTCTATTAAATATCTAAGTTAATTATAAAACTAATCATCTTGTTAATACATCACTAGGTCTAGAAAGTGAGTTTAAAAAGTGGACTCATATATTATTTTTTATTTTATAAGCATTAATAATTAAGATTTTAAACTTTTTTATGTGTTTGTAAATATGTTTCAAAAGCCACCGAACTGCAATTTCTCATTTTTAAATCACATTTGTCTCCTATTATATAAAAGTCTTCGGAAAAATTATCAATCACTGTGAGTTTTGAAAAATTATTACACAATAGTAAAAAAAAAATTTATATTTTTAATTATTAAAATTTATAATTTTTATCACTTTTTCATAAATATATATTTTTTTTAACAACACTTATATGCAATTCTCCCAAATTCTTTTAGCACAGCTGTTGGGCATTGCGAGCCTCAATGATTCAACGGTAATTAGCCCTTCTAAAATTGTCATCCAATCAAAAGCTACATTTGTATATCATCCACAATTCAAATTGGTTGTCAACATCTGATAATGGGAAGACTTTGATTCATCGAGATTCGACTTTGGACCCACATTGTATGATGGTTTTGGACCCCAATTACATGAAAATGAGACCTACTAAAAAGGGTATTCCTCAATAATTACAGTATCAATGAAATGTTTTATTAATTAAAGTGCTTGTATTTGTGATAATGGAAAAAAAAAAGAAAAAAAAAATGAACGTGTTTTTAAGAACCCAATTGGTGGAAATAAAGAGAATAGAGTGTAGTCAAAAGTGGATTTGATTGCTTGCCGGAAAACACCGGGCAGCAGCCGGAGATGTTGCCAATAAGCCCCCTAGCTTTTGAAAATTATATGGTGGTCCTTGTATAAATAATTATTTTTTATTAGTTAAAATAACATTTAAGAGACAACTAAATAGGTATCATACAATAATTGATGTGAAAAATTGATCCAAGGCCATTAAATAACTTTTTATTTATTGATATTCAAAAGTTGTTTTATCATTATATGAGAGTGAGTTGTCACCCTAAACAAACTTAATCATGATCTATTAGAAAGTTTTAGAGTGCTTTTTATTTTTTAATGAAAAGGAGTAGTATCTTTTTGTTGGCAAAGTATTTGAATTTGAATGTCAAATCCCAACAAAATGTTATCTGATCACAAAAAATTATTGTAGGCTCTCGAGATGATGTCTAACGCTCAAAAATTATATATTTATATGGATCTGCGTTCTTAAAAGATAAAATATCTTTTCATCAATCACAAACAGTAATTTTATATAACATTATATCCGTTGACATGAAATTGTTCTATCTCCTAATTATAGGATCATACAAGAATTGAAGTGAATCGAAAATTTAGCAAATCGAAAGTCCTAGCATTCAAAAGGTACACCCCTCGTCCCGTTTGCAAAATCAACTGGACATTTCAATTTTGATTTTTCAGATTATCATATAGCCCATTTCGATGATCTAATTCAATTATTTTATCTTTATCTGTAGATCATTCATAAAAAATCGTAATATTGTCATAATTATAACATCAATTTCAATTTATTTATTTTTTAATTATCAATGATCTACATATAAAAGTTCAAAAAAATGAACAAATCAGATTATTACAATAAACTGTAGGATGGGCCGGCCAGGCTGGATGGTCCAATTCCTCTTAACAACTAAAAATAATTCAATCTCATTAAAATGGGTTACCCTTGCAAAGTCCTTGGCCCAACTCCAATAGGGAAAGTTGGTTCTCTGGAGCCTGAACCAAGAGAACAAGCCAAAGTGGGCCGTGCTTCGGAAAAACTGTGACATAGTGATTAACGCTCAAAATGAAAGCAAATTACAACACAAATTGGTCCCCAAAAAAGCTATTCTAAACTAAGCAGGGCTTAGCCCACTCAATCTCTAGGCCTACTGCACAAAAAACTACAACAAATTAGTTCGCCCTTGACAACTGAAATAATTTAAGGGCTATTGATATTTGATGAATTCGATATTGAGCTTTGTAGTGAGTAAGATTGATGAATTGCAAAAATGGTAAGACTTGACACTGTTGTTTAAATCAGTCAAAATTGTTCTGATGTTTAAATCAATAAAATTTATTGTGGGTATTGAGAAGAGAGAATACGTCTATTCCTTTTCTATTGCATCCCTTTACTTAGGGGTAAGATGCAATTGGAGTGGGATTGTGAGCCTTTACTTCTAACCTTAACAATAATTTGATCATAATTTCTAACATTATGTTTGGTTAGGAGATTTGAAAAAGAATTTGAAAAGAAAAAAAAAAGTGTGTAAAACTATGTAAGATGTAAATAACATTATTTTACCTACATTTTCCTTTTCTTTTTCCAAATCTCTTTCTAAATTTCCCAACCAAATACAATATTAGAGAAGTGAAGTTATCTTTTTTATGCTCTACCGTTGATTAAGGACAATCATAGTTTGGTTTCAACTTGAGGACCGTTATAAAATCTTTTGGAGACTATCATCTTCGTTTAAGGGTGGTTATAATTACAAAATTTTAATGTAGTTTGGTTTTGTTTTGTACATATAGCAAGATATGACTCTCTTTGTTGCCTTTCTCCTTGAACGCTTCAAAAATGGGGTGAGAAATAACATTCTTTTACGTTGTATTTGGTTGGGAGATTTGAAAAGAAAAAAGAAAAATATAAATGAAATATGAATAAAATATACATATAATTCATTTCGTTTCACACATTTTTTTTTTTTTACTTTCCTTTTTAAATTTCTTTTCAAATCTTTCAATTAAACATAACATTAGTGTTTTGCAAAGAGACGATTCATCTTAAAAGCTAATATTTCATGAATAGTACGAAAAAGAAAAAGTAACCAACCTCCAACTACCCTAAAATATCAAAACAAAAAGGCATACATACTATGCATTTGAGCCTAAATTTTTAATGAACAAAATAATAACGTTGAATTTGTATATCTTCTCTAAACGATGTTGGTTTTTGTATGTAATATAATTTTAAAAAAAGAAAATGAAAATAAACAAAGAAAATGAAAATAAACAAAAAAAAATTATCAAAAAATTATTATTATTATTATTGTCTGTAGATAGTTATAAATAAATGATGGCTTTCTTGAATGTGAAATGTAGCCCACACATGACAATGGGCTTGACAAGTTGAAAATGATTTTCACATTTAGCCCACTCAACAGTATCTATGACAATCCGGAATTTTGCAAGATTGCAGGACGTTAATGGAAAGAAGACAAGTGTATTTTGGGCCTGCTGTTAGCGAACCCTTTTAGCACACTTTAGATCATGTTTGTTTAGAGAGATATTGTCTTAGAATTGGGTTATTAAAAAATTAGAGTATCATTGTATTCTCATACAACAATGGTTGATGGCCCAAAATTCAGTAGTTCGAATGGCTCGAAACTGTCAAAACGACGTCATTTTGAGTGCAAAACAAGTCAAAACGACATCGTTTTGACAGTATAGAGGCATTTGAGCCACTGATTTTGTGGCACTCAAATATTTTTCATTCTCATATAGGCGGGAGTTGATGGGATACAAAACGTGAGTTTAAGAAGATATTTGATTGATTGTGTTAATTATAAAAATGATAGGATTTTGTTAATCATTTTTCATAATCCTAGACTAATGGAAACATTAGATATGAATATGATACACATTATTTTTTTTGGATAAGATTTTTTTTTTTTTTTAGTAAATTATACTTTACTCTTTTTATGTTTAGTCACTTTTTTTTTTTAATTTTTTATTTTAGCCCTTAAAGTTTATTTTTCTTCACTTTGACCCTTTATGTTTTAATTTTTCTCAGTTTATTGTTAAAACTAAATTATGTTTAAAATTATACAGAAAATGCCATAAATGCACGATAACGGTCACATAATACAAAAAAAAGAATTATATTGAGATTTGAGTTTGTGTTAAAGGTGTGAGTTATATATAACAAAATATTTTTATACCACATGACTGTCAAATGTGTCATTTTCTGTCTAATTTTGAACATAAGATAACTTAGGAGTAAACTGTAAAAAAAACTTAAAACATGAAAGGCCAAGGTAGAAAAAAAATCAATTTTAAAAGCCAAAGTGAAAAAGTAGCCAAACATGAAGAAGGCAAAGTGTAATTTACTCATTTTTTTGGACATCCTTTGTGTATATCGTATATCATCCACACACAAAATTAAATTGATTTGATAATTATAATTTTTTCATTTTATCACTTTTGTTACAAAAAAATAAAAAATAAAAATGGATGGTTTATTTTTTAAAACACTTCTCGTACATTTTTTTCCCAAATAAACACAATAAATTAAAGGGAAATTTACTTGAAAATCTCATTTAAGAAATTTGTATACTGATTAAGGCCGAATTGTATATCATTGAGGCCGTTAATTAGAATCTCTAAATTTCACTTGCTGGTCAAACTGTATACTTTATGTGTGTTGAATGTCAATCAGGTTGTACATCGTCGGAGCATAAAATGGGCAAAAAGACAAAATTTGAACAGAGTTGACTTTTTCTGAAAAAGTCAAACCGATGTTTTAAACCTGTTTGGAAGTGAGTAGAAGTATAAAAAGAAAAGGAAAAGGCTTTTCTAGGGTTCTGAAGTTGTTTTGACCTAAAGAGAGATGCTAGGGTTTGGAGAAGAAGAGTCTACCAAAGCTTGAAGGACACTTCTATGGAGGTTTCTTCCTTATCTTCTTCCTCTTTCCACTCCTCCATGAGTGGCTAGTCACCTTTTCTAGGGTTTTGATGAAACCCTAGCCATGTAATGGAATTTTTCATGAGCTTTAATCGTAAATTGGTTTGAATAAATGTATGGATGTTTTAGAAGTTTATAAATAATTGTTTCGTTCTTCTCTTTAAGCATTTTACTCTCTGTGATTGTTTAATGTTTTCCATACATTAGTATTCTTTATGTTTGTATTCAAAGTATGAGACAAGTCATACTATGCGAGACGAGTCGTTTTGCTAACTCAGTTTAGAGCAAACGACTCGTACTACTCGGGATGATTCGTGCTTGTAGATTGAATGCAATAACCTTCTTGATCAATATTTCAAACTTGTCGTTGCGAAATATTGGGTTGTTTAAACTAAATTGCGATTGGTGATTGATGTTAAGTCTCATTCATGTGGTTAGTGGTGAATTCTTTACCCTAGGATTTTTTCCCAATTCAGCAAACTCAATTTCAATTATTCTTGATAATTTAATTCTTTAGTTTAATTTATTCATTATTAAATTAGGTTATGATCATTCAATCTTTTTATTAAAATTAATTTAGGAATTTAATAATTAAATTAGTTTAATTTCACAATAGTCCCTGTGGATCGATACCTGGACTTACCATTATTCTGATAGAATTTGGTATAATTTAGTATTTAATTTTGGTGTGTTCAACGATCCATTATATACCATGAAGTGCCTCTATTTTATTTTATTTTTATAGACTAGTAGGTCTTGTTCATTTGGAAACATTTTTTATGAAATCATGTTTAATATATTATTGTGCCGTATTAGGACAGTTTTACCGTTATTGATTGTTGAGCTCATTTATTTTTTTATTTTTGAATGTAATTTCTGAAATGTGACATAAAGTTTCATTTCCATAATGCAGATGCTACATTTTGGGTTGTGATGCATTTGTGAATAATTGTCGATTTTTAAGTAAATATACTTTACACCCCCGCCACCTAGTGAGAAGACAATATCTTCAAAACCACCAGTAACTTCTTCAATTTTTTCCAAGGTTTATATAACTTCGATGACTAGTATATCTAATATGAGCTTAAAAAGGAAAGAAAATCAAAATTTGGGGGCAAATAAGGAGATCAAGGTGGAATGCACACCCGCTAATGACGTGCTCATGACTTGAGATGTGAAATGTGATATGCCCAAATCAGTAATGTGACTATCAAAATCTTTTAGTATACTTTTTTTAAAATGTGACATAAACAATTAAAATTGAGTAGGAAATCGTCAAATTGGATGGATTGAATGTGGAATGTGATTTTTGAAATGTGGCATAAAAATTGATTTTCATAATGAGCATGTTACTTTTTAGGTGAATTAATGTAGAATGTGATTTTTGAAATGTGACATAAAGATTGATTTCTATAATAGGCATGCTAAATTTTGGGTAGGTTGAATATGAAATGTGATTTTTGAAATGTGAAATGTGGAATGTAATTTATTCAAACCAGTAACGTGACTACAAAACCCTCCAACGTATGTTTTTGAAATGTGAAATGAACAACTAAAATTAAGGAGAGAATCTTCAAATTGACCACGTCATGAAAATAGTGGTACATGTGTCAATTTACATAAACCAAGACTTGTGTGTCATTAAAATCGTTGTAGAGAAATTCTATTTTCACACATCAAATCTTCTCAATCCACACACTTAATAAATTTTTTTATATTATATTTTTATCTTAAAATAAAAATAGTAAAATATCCTCATCCTTTTAGCCTAAACCCACAGTCGTGTCGTCCGCCGTCACCAGCCTCCTCCTTTGGTGAACTTTCCACACCGCCACCGTTGCCACATATTAAGTTTTGCAAGATTCTATACCCCGTTGATTTTTTTTTTGTTTATGTTTCGATGAATATTAGGATGTGATTGATTAATAAAAAATCTTGGGTCTATTACATAGTTTCTTGGAAAGTCAAGAATCTGGTTTGGGTGTTGTGAGTTGTGAGTGAGTGAGGGATAAATATAATGGATGATTTTGGGAATGGTGTAAGTGGATGGAGTTGGGATGAGAAAAAGTTGTTTGAGTTAGCTTTAGTAGTGGTTGATGAGGAAGACCCTGATCAGTAGGAGATAGTGACAGCTATGGTTGGGATAAAGAAGAGCACACTAGATGTTTTGAAACATTATGTGATCCTTTTGGAGGATTTGAAATTTATTGAATTTAGCAAACTTGATCACAAACTTGGAGAGGCTCAGACCTATGTCCAAGTTGGGTGATCAACAATATCACAAGTATTTATTCCTCTCTCTCTCTCTCTCTTGTGCACGCACGCACTCACAAAACATTAGTTTATGTTTGAAAAATTATACAATTTTTTAAAACTGTAAATAGAGAATGATGTGGGGATGAGATGGCCTGGTAATGGGAACTGGTGATGGTGGAGGGATGAGAGTGGCGATGATGGTGTAAGTTTCCAATAGAGGGAGCGATAGTTGGCCGACAGTGAATGAAAAATGTGAGCTAGGACTAGGATTAGG
Organism: Camellia lanceoleosa; assembly: GCA_025200525.1. Classification (NCBI taxonomy): domain Eukaryota; kingdom Viridiplantae; phylum Streptophyta; class Magnoliopsida; order Ericales; family Theaceae; genus Camellia; species Camellia lanceoleosa. The sequence continues at coordinate 35,410,543 of CM045761.1, forward strand.
GTTTGAAGAAGGAAGGAGATGAGGGCATTTTTGGTATGATAAGTTACGTGTTGAGTAGAAGATGAAATTTCAAATTCATTAAGTGTGTGCCTTGAGAAATGATGTGCACATAAAAGATTTGGGTAGCGTTTGGTAGAGTTTTAGAATTATGATTTAAGAATAGAGTTGTATTTTGAGTTTGTGAGTTTTGAAATTATGATTTGAATTGAGAAAATTTGTTTGATTATGAGATTTGAAAAGAGTTTTAAATTTTTGATGTGACATATGAAATAAGAAAAGTTGTTTAGTTATGAGTTTCGAAAAGAGTTTTCAAAACTTAATTGAAAAACTTATAACTCATAATCAAACACACAATTTGATGTAGGACAAGATTTTCAGAATTCTTATATTTTTAGTTTTAATATTTTTGTGTATTATTAGGATTCTTGTAATTTAGTATAAATATTTTAGAATTATTAGGTTTCTTAATTTTATTATTTTAGAATTAGATTTTGACTAGGATTTTAAATAGTTTAGAATTTTAGTCTCTTAGTTTTCTTAGTTCTCTTAGGTTTTTTAATTTGTGTTGATTTAAAGTTTCTTAGTTTATTTTGGAATCACTTTTCCTACAAGTATTAGGTTTAGTCTATTATAAATAAGCCTACAAGCATATGTAATTTTCATTCATTCAATAATATTTTTAAGAGTTTTTCTTCCATCTTCCTTGTGGATTCAAGGGTGTTCTTGTGGATTCAATAATTTTCGTCTACTAGAACGATATCTAGTCCCGTGTGATTTATTCCGCTGCGTCAAGTGGTATCAGAGTAAGGATTCACCTGGCTCTATGGCACAAGACAGAGTAGATCATGCAAACCCTACTGACAGTGATCGTGGGGTCGAGGCCCTGTGGATAGCATATGAGAAACAGCAAAAGCAGTTGAACAAAATTCGTGATTTGCTTATTGGCCTGAATCTCAATGCCAACAACAGGCCACCAGTGGTTGATAGGGTCCGTGTTGAGGGAGTTGCCCAAGGCCAACCTGTTAACCAGAACAGAGTGCGCACCGAAGGATTTGTCCAAGGTCAACCTGTTCAGAATGCTCCTAGACGTCCCCTTCGTTGTCCATCTGATAGTGAGAAGGAGTCCGAACCAGAGTTTGAACCACTTCCAGCCAACTATCAACCCCGAAGGCAACAACAACAAGGGTTCGATGAGTACCGAATGAAGATAGATCTTCCCCAGTTCAATGGAAATCTACATATTGAGGATTTTCTTGACTGGCTTTCAAAGATAGAGCGATTTTTTGGGATGATGGATGTTCCAGAATCAAAGATGGTGAAATTGGTGGCGTACAAACTAAAGGGAGGTGCTGCGGTATGGTGGGATCAATTGCAGAAAAATAGGCATCGACAAGGAAAAGAATCTGTACGGACTTGGCGTCGGATGAAACAACTCCTCCAAGACAGATTTTTACCACCAGATTATGATCAATACTTGTTTCAGTTGTACCAAAATTGCAACCAAGGAAGCCGATCTGTATTTGATTATACAACTGAATTTTGTCGACTTTCAGATCGCAATAATCTGAATGAGACCGAAGGACAGCGTGTAGCCCAGTATCTCAACGGGTTAAAATTAACCATTCGAGAGAAGATGGGGCTATCAGTAGTGTGGACTGTGGATGAAGCACATAATATGGCTCTCAAAGCCGAGCTAATGGAGCGCAAGACAACCTATTCTAGATATTGTTGGAACCTTCCTGATTCATCGTTTCCTACTAGAGAAAAAGGAAAAGGGGCTACCCAACCAATAATTCCAATAAATCAGCAGAAAAGTACCGCTGGTGGAGGAGGAGGAAACCAGATGACTGGATCAAGTAGCAGAGAGGCACCTCGAAACACAAATCCTTATGCCAAACCAACAACGGATAAGTGTTATAGATGTGGTACACCTGGCCATCGCTCTAATGTCTGCCCAGAAAGAAGGACTGCTAATTTAGTTGAAGAAGAAGATGAAATTGGAGATAATGGAGATGCAGAACATGAGGGTGATCAGTATGAAGGTGCTGAACTTGCCAGAGAAGAAGGAGAACGAGTCAACTGTGTAGTTCAAAGGGTTCTATTTACACCAAAAACTGAGGACCTCAGTCAACGTCACAGTATTTTTCGCTCTTGTTGTACCATAAATCAAAAGGTGTGTGACCTTATTGTGGACAGTGGAAGTTGTGAAAATTTTGTGGCTAAACGATTGGTAACACACCTGAACTTGTCTCCTGAACCACACCCCTCTCCCTACAGTATTGGCTGGATCAAAAAAGGACCTGCTGTCAAGATAATCGAAGTATGTAAGGTACCTATTTCTATTGGCAAACATTATAAATCCGATGTATTATTTAATGTGGTTGATATGGATGCTAGTCATGTATTACTTGGAAGACCTTGGCAATTTGATGTGGATATTACATTTAGAGGGCGAGACAACACTTATGTGTTCAATTGGGGGTCTCATAAAATTGCTATGAGTCCCTTAAAACAACAACACACAGTGCCTCCGAAAGTCGAAGCGAAGTCTTTCCTCACTATAACCAATTCAGAGGCCGAGTTTGTGGCAGATGCGAAAACTTCACAAGAGTTATATGCTATGGTTGTAAAAACAATGGTACCTGTGGCCAAGGAGAACACAATCACACCAATCCCTCAGAAAATTCAACCATTGTTGGAGGAATTCCAAAAACTTACTGCCGACGAGTTGCCAGATGAACTTCTACCCATGAGAGACAAACAACTGAAATATTCCAAGTATCTTTTTATTTGGCATGGACGATGGCAGATCTGTAATATGAACTCGAGGGCGAGTTCTTTCAAAGAAGAGGAGTCTGATGTAGGACAAGATTTTCAGAATTTTTATATTTTTAGTTTTAATATTTTTGTGTATTATTAGGATTCTTGTAATTTAGTATACATATTTTAGAATTATTAGGTTTCTTAATTTTATTATTTTAGAATTAGATTTTGACTAGGATTTTAAATAGTTTAGAATTTTAGTCTCTTAGTTTTCTTAGTTCTCTTAGGTTTTTTAATTTGTGTTGATTTAAAGTTTCTTAGTTTATTTTGGAATCACTTTTCCTACAAGTATTAGGTTTAGTCTATTATAAATAAGCCTACAAGCATATGTAATTTTCATTCATTCAATAATATTTTTAAGAGCTTTTCTTCCATCTTCCTTGTGGATTCAAGGGTGTTCTTGTGGATTCAAGAATTTTCGTCTACTAGAACGATATCTAGTCCCGTGTGATTTATTCCGCTGCGTCACAATTCAAAACTTTATTGAAAATTCTATTCAAAAAAATAATTTGTCATTTTTGTCTAAAAAAATAATTTTTATATTTAAAAAATATCAAAAACAATATAATTTTTTTCTCAAATAACAAGTGGCGATTGGCAATTGCCAAAAAAAAAGAAAAACAAAAAAAAGAGTACTATTTTGGTCAACCGACTGGACATCCGAGAGGTAGACAACTGGATAGACAAAAAATTCAAAAATTATATAGTATACCAAACATGTTTTCAAAATGTGTTTTTAAATTGATTTTGAATCATAATTTGCAAATTAAAACCAAACATAACATTCAAATATAAGGTTGAAAAATTGATTAAAAACTCACACTAAACACATCCTTGGTGTGTGGAAATAGAATTTCTCATAATTGTGAAACCATAACTTCTGATTTTAAGATTTATGGGTCAATGCCTTTAAATTAAATGTTACTATTATTGGATTGACTTAATTTTTTATGTAATTAATATACACAAATTTTTTTTTTATTTATAAAATAAATTATTTGAATTATTAAAAAATAACCTATGATGAGTCTTATGAATTCAGACAATACCCACGCTCTAGTCCATAAGTGAAACCTATCTCCCCATAAAAGTACCAAGAAAATGTAATGTATACTCCATTTTCATTAACAACTGTTAATTGTTTTGATAATCTATTTTCATTAAATTTGAATATGCACTGTAGGTATATATATCTTTTGTGATTTATAATAGGGTAAACTATAAATACATCATTTGAGGTTTGCTTAAAGTACAAATCGTCTTTTGTAATTTAAAAAATTATAAATACTTCTTATTCAAAAAATTTATTTAACAGAATTAATTTAAAAAAGAAATTCATAATTGACTTCATACACAATAATAAATTATATAAATTATTAATTGAAACATATTTATAACATTATTAAAAATTATTAATTAATTTGATAATTTATTAATAAAAGAGACGATTTGTTATGAAATTAAAAATTTCAAGATATAAAATATAATTTTTAAAATTATAAAAAATAATTTCTTTTTTAATTAAATTTTAGAAAGTGTATTTACCGTTTACAATATATAAAAATTAAGTTTTTAGTAGTAAGTTTAATAAGCCACGTGGGAGAATTCACATGTGTTTTGTGACATCACATTTGTAATTAATTACGCGTTCAAATGTTTTATACGTTTAAATAGAGAGAAGGGAGAATGAATGATCTAAAAAGGTAATGCCGCACACGGCCCAACTGCTGCGGCGGCGGCGGCTGCCTCCCAACACGTCTAAGCCATTACATTACATGATATGCGTGTCCCCAACCATTGTGTTATATTAGTTAAAAAGTAATGTTGGGGACATTCAATTTTTTATTAAATAAATAATTAAATATTTTATATGAATTAAGTCTTATATTCAGATAAAATATATAATTATTTATTTAGTAGAAATTTTGAGACTTATAATAATTTTTTATTACTTAAATCATGCTTTCTTTGGCTTAATACTACTTTGAAATACCCTTTGGCTTAATACTACTTTGAAATACCCCCAAACCAACCTTGCCTTATCCATCATTGTCTCTCTCAATGGCGCCGTTTGCAGAGTTGGGTTTTTAATTTAAAAAAAAAAAAATTGATCAGATTAAAGAATACTGTTAAATCCGTAAGAGTCTACCACAAGTTTCATTTCGATAATCTAAATCGTTTCAATATGTAAAACTCATCGAGTATTATATGGCTGTAAAAAAATCACGTTGATCAGATATCAATACTTACATGATCAAATCAATTTTGTATAAAAAAAAAAGAGGGTGAAAAAATAAACGGTTGTTAGAAATCTAATCCAATGAAATAGCAATCGATATTTGATCAACGTGATTTTTTTACATACATATAGTATTTGACGAGTTCTACATATTGAATGGTTCCAGTTATCGAAACAGGAGTCCGATCACAGACTGGAAGGAAGCCTAGCCCTAAAACAAAATCACTATAAATTTTCACATAACTTTTATTTAATTATTTTGTATCTTTTTGTAAAAAATTAAAAAATTAATTAATATATTCAATTCTCAAACAGTGCTAAAGTGTTGCCACAAATCAAAACCATAACCCAAAGAGTATTTGAGATGATCTAAATAAACATATTTTTTTACTTTTATAAAAAGATGTATAAAAAAATAAAGAGATAATGTGACTAAAAATAAATAAAAAGATAAAAAGGTGTGCTAATATAGAATATGCCAAATAGTGCCTCACTTTTCAGAAATTTGAGTTTTTTTTATTTTATGTGTTTTTTTGTTTTTATTTAATTTTTTTAATGTTTTTTGTAATTTTTTAAAATTTTTTTTAGATACACCTAATCTAAATACATTTAAAAAATATAATATTTGTGAAAAAAAAAAACTTAAAAAAATTCAACAAACATAAAAATACAAAAAAAAAAAGAAAAGAAAAGAAAAAAGAGAGTACATTTTCATATTTTGTTGTATTCAATAAATGTTTTTAAAGATTTTTATACAAAATTTATACCTCCAAATTTAAGTGATTTAAAAAGTTAAAAAAAATTATTAAAAATATAAAAATACGAATAAAAAATTAAAAAAAATTATTTTTAAACATTTCAGACCAAATAGGTTCTAAGTTTTTTTTTCACGTAGATATTTCATTTTTAACACTGTAGTCTTACTGTTCTCCCGAGTAATGATACATATCTCTAATTTGAAAGCTCTAAATGGAATTCTAGTGAGATGGAAGAGAGAGAGAGAGAGAGAGTAGAGAGAGATAGAGAAAGGAGTGTAGGTCCCATCTTCACATGAATACTTTTCATATCATTAGAGTTATATTAAAATTCTCAAATTAGAGCTCTGAAACAGTATTATTGTTCTCACCCATCATGAAGGGAACAAAAAATGTGGTTGGAAAAGTAAGGCCTAATTAAGCATTTTTGTTAGAAAAGGAAATTGATCAGATTAGTTAGTGCTATAATAACTGCTGTAAGATATGTTACACATGTGTTGACTAATACATTTATATATATATATATATATTTTTTTTTTTTTTATCATTTAGTACAATAAAAAATAAAAAATAAAAAGAACAAAATAACGAGAATCCATGATTAGGAAAAAATTTTAATACAAAATATTTTTGTAACTAAATTCTTGTTAATACCAATATACTAATACATTCACAATCACCATCACCATTACCATCACCTCTCTAGCACCATCTGCTATCGCCAACATCAATTCCACCCCTCTACCACTATGACTACCACCTCCACTTCCATCCCACCACTAACACCACACTCACCACCAATACAAACACTAAATAAAATAATTTTAACGTTGCAACTAAATATACCAAATTTTATTTTATTTTTATTTATTTTTATTTTTCACCACCAACACCACCCTCACCACTAATACAAACACTAAATAAAACAATTTTAACGATGCAACTAAATATAACAATTTTTTTTTTTTTTTGGAAAGTAATACAATAACAGTGTAGTGAAAGAAAAGAAAACGAAAATGAAAATTTCAATTATTTTATATGCATTTGGTTAGGATGAATTATATATATATATATATATTTAACTTTAAATTTTATTTTATTTTTTAAGTAATGCTTTGACAGTGTACCCAAGTTATTTTACTATTATTATTATTATTTTTTGAACTCGTGTACCCAAGTTGTTTATTTGGTGGAATTTTAAACTATTCAATTGTACAGTGGCTTGAGCTAAAACTACATATCAATTGAATATTTTTGGTGAAATTTTGCAATCATCCATTTGTTGGAATATGTGTAAAGGTAGATTCTTACATCGGATAAAGAGTAAAAGAAAAATACAGTAAATGGGCTCTCCCAGTGGCAGAGTCACATTAGGCCCGGGGGGTCACGTGTCCCTCCTGAGTTTTGGGATATTTTTTTTATAAATATAAAGAAAATATTTTAAATAAAAAATATTATTTAAAGTAAAAACTCAATGACATTTTAAAATTACAAAAATAATAATGATTATTTTGATTGAAAATAAAGAGACTATAATAAGTTATATTATTATTTATGAAAATTTCAATATAATGGTGATGCCTATTATTATTGACATGCAAACATAATTAATTTCAATGAAGATATAGAATTTATTAGATTGTTAGTTACATTTAACATGTGGAGTTTATCCTCCATGTGGAGTTTATTCTCTATGTATTTCTTTCCATTCATAACTAAAATGACCATTATATAAATTATAATCAAGCAACACATTTTCAATTATAAAAAAAAAATAAAAAAAAAATTACAATAGGTCATAATTAATATCAGAAAGAGTCATGACTAACTATTACTTGATATATAGTTATAACTAAAATAATAACCACAAGAAGTTATAACTAAATTATATCTAATACTATAATGTGTTACAACTAAAAACCATGCAGATCATAATTGCGACATATAATATGCACTTTTTTTGCGGTATGTTTTATAGAATTTCTCTACTAAAATATATCATTTCTATCTCAACTTATCTTCTTTTTTAAATTTCCAATCCACCTATAAAATATTTACTCCCCAATATTTGTATAAAATTTAATCTTAAATTCTTTAATTTAAAATTCACATTTATCCAAATGAACTTTTAATATTTAAGTTTAGTAATATCTCATTGTTGTTTATTATGGAAAAAAAATAAAATTTAATGTCGTCATTAATTTGTGCCCCCTCTCCATTAAATTCCTGACTACGCCACTGGGCTCTCCTCTTATAGGCTTAAGCTTTTAAGTGGGTATGGCATTTGTGAACTCTAGAGTTTCTCCCTGTTGGATAGTGCCGGTATTGCTGTACGTTTATGGGCTCTCCGATTCCCTAGCAATCGGTATCAGAGCTGATGACAGACGATCTATGGGCAAACTCTCCTGAAACATTGATGTTGATAGGCTCGGGCTTGGGCTTGTACAAAAACTCTCAATGAAGTAAGAAAAATCCATGATAACTCTTGATGGAGCAAAGAAAATTCCTAGTGCACGTGGCAACGTTAGATCGCGACAAGGTGACTCTCAATGGAGTATGGTGACTCACGATAAAGTGTGTATGGGTGGTCCAAGTAATATTCGATATTGGAGAGTTATAGATCAAGATTAATGAGGAATGTGTAATGATCTACGATGAACTTGCTGATAATAGATCAAGACTCGATGGGAAGTATGGAGAGGCCTAATGTTTGGTTCACATATGAGGGGGAGATTGTTGGAACATTTGTGAAGGTAGAGTCTCATATCGGATAAAAAATAAAAGAAATGAGTCTTAATATACATTAGATGGGTTCTTCACTTATAGGCTTTGTTAGGTTTTTATAATTAGTAATCCCGTTTGACAAAACTCCTTTCAGTTATAATTTTATTCGCTCTTTTGTTTCAATGAGGATGTGACTGTTTTAGATGCGAATCCAATCGGAATTGTGCCTATGTAGAGAAGTTTATGATCTTGAGCCTTTCATGTGTGCCACTTTGCTAACTATATATAGGGATCGAGCTTGAGCCGTCATTTGTGCGTGTGAGCGGTTAGGAGCATCTAGTATCTCTACTTACAAACTGAATTTCTGAGAAAGGTATTTCATTGCTCAAGTGGTGAAATGTGCGCTCGAGCGGTTGGCCTATATGTTTTGCACTGCCTTTACTCACACCGCTAGGTGAAATATGTGCTCGAGTGGTCTTTGCGGCTCTGTTTTCTATAAAGTGCACTGTTTACTGTTTTTTGGGTTTATTGTAACAACCCTCGTACTGATTTCTGATTAACCACTGAATTGTCTACTGATTACTGCTAAACTGAACTGATAATGGCTGATAAGTGAACTGGATGAACTACTGAACAGACTGAATGGAACTGAAACTGAAATTGAATAAGTTTATCTATTGAATTGCATTTCTATCTGTTTGATTGAATGATTATCTATTTGAGTTTATGTGTTTAAACTACTAATTGAAGGCCTTATCGGCGGCCGATTTAGAAACCGTTTGAAGTTTTAGGATCAGTAGAACATTTGTGATTTGATGATATATTTATCTGAAAATTGATTAGGAACGATTAAATTAGATTAAACATTGATTAATTGAAGAGTTTGATTTAATTACGATCTTGCCACCTTAGTGGACCCATTTGTTTAATATTTTTGAGCCTTAATGCATGTGAACAACATTTCTTCAGCTCATTTCTTGAGCCTTGACCGACCAAGTGAGAGAGAGTGAGAGAGAGAGGATTAATTTTCATCCCATTTTGCTTGATTGTGCTTGAACTTGTGAAGAATTGAAGTGTTGACTCCATTATTGATCTCTTAGGCTCTCAATACAAGACTTAGTAAGGTAATTGGACCTCTCATTGTTGTCCTTAAGGTTTATTCTTGCATGCTCCATGTTTAATTAGAGAGCTAAGACATGAATTGTTCATAATTGTTGAGTTAGAGCTCCATTCATGCATGCATGTATATATTGGTGAGTTTGAAGTTGAATTCTTGGAGATTTGCCACATGCATGTTCATGGTATTGTTATAGTCCATGTTTTCAACTTGCTCTTCAAAGAATTGAGCTCATTTGAGCATGATTGGAAGCTTAAAATTGTTTTGAATGCATGCATGTCATGTTTGAGTATTGTTCTTGAAAATGGTTTGAAATTGGGTTTAATTGAAACACCCTTGGGCCTTGATTTCTTAAATTGAGCTTTAAAACTTGTTATTCTATGTGTTTGAAAGAGTTTTCCAGAAAATGGGCCCAAGAGGATCGAATTTGGAACATTGAAACTTGGTTTGAAACTCAGAGGTCGAATCTGGATTTTCCAGAATTTGGCCGTCCGCTTCAGCGAAGTGCGCCGGCGGGAATTCATGCTCCAAAGATTTCTTCGCATTGTTTCTGATCCTTCGGCGGAAATCGCGCATCCAAAGATCTTGCATCAGCTTTCGGCCGAAAGGAAGTTGACGCCGGAGGGGGGACCTTTGTTGGCTTGTCCGCTTGAGCGGGGAAGTTGACGCTCGAGCGGAGGCCCTGTTTTCTGAAAATTCTGAAACTGATTTCTGTGCACATTTTTGCATCCTCATCCCATCCTAGGCATTCTTAGGCCTAGTTTAAGGCATCTTAATGAGGATTTAGACATAGAACCACACCGAGGAAATTTAGGGATTTAATTATCACCCTTCCGACTGTAAACTTAGTGTGTGTTCTATTTGTTAACTGTTTAGGGTTGGCTCCCGGGGACGCGCTCTAGCTGCTATAGCCCAATCTCTGTGAGTAACAGATTGTGTAAAGATATGTTCAAATGGTTATATTTTGAATACTGAACTGAACTGTTTATTGAACTGATATTGTTTATTGAATGAATGTATGTCCTGTATTTCGAATCAGACAGGCATCCTTAGCACCACTTGTTATTGGTATTCTGAGCTCTGTCGGTTTCCTTGTGGAACCATCTTGTTTGATGGCCATCATTATTGTTGGGTCTAGTAAGGCCCGGTCCTTTTGGACCTACTGTTTATAGGCTAATGGATGTACCACATATGACCGATTGATTGAAATACTGATTGACTGAAATACTGAAGATTGAAATACTGTATGATGAATTGATTTTCATTACTGTAAGGGACATTCATTCATAACCTCTTTACACGTTATGTTATTCACTGGGCTTTAGCTCACTTTGTTTATATATATATGTAGGTTCTCAAAGAACTGCATCGAGCTAGGAGCGTGGGATTGGTCCCCGTTTTGTCAAGCCCCTATGTGCCTCACCGCGAGGTTCCGAGTTGCCATGTTATGGCTTGGGGTGTTTTGTGTCCCTATCGGTCTCCTTCTTGTATTGTACTTTTGTATAGGCATTTCTTATCTTGTTGTCTAGGGATGTGATCCCGTCTTGGATTGCTTGTAAATGATTGTATAGATCGTATATGGATTGTCTTGTTTTGAACCGTATGAATGCATAAAAATGTTTTTGACATCTGATTTTCCTGACAAATCAATGGACACTAGTTATTTACTGTTTTGGCTTCCGCCAGGCCCTATACTCTGTTTGACTGTATTAGTGTTCTGTAGGCCTTTGGTAATCTCGGATTACTGGCCAGTTACGGTGCTAAACCCATAGGGCCGGGTTTGGGTCGTGACATTTATCCTGTCCAGACTTTTGGAGAGAAATAAAAACCAAGTGTGGTATATTGGAGGATATTTAATAAGTGTTTCCTTGATAATTTGAGAGTGATCCATGAATCTACGATATTCATATTAACTTTATCAAGGGGTTGTTTTTACTGTTACATTTACAAAAGGAAGAGGTGTTCTTTGGTGGATTTCGGGAATCTTGGACTTAAAGTTTTGGTGGATTCTGGAGTGGCTCGTCGTAGATTTGACATCGGCATTGTGGATTCAACATTGGAAAAAGCAATTTCGTGAGAAGATGGTGTTGGAAGAGGCACATCGAGTTTGGTTTAATTCGGGAGTGAATTCGCTATACAATTGAAAGTACTTTGGTGTAATTCTTATTTTTGTCTTCTTAGTGGATTGTTTTGTGACTGTGACCTGTGGTTTTCTATCACAATTGAAGGCGCTCCAATTATGATTTTTTTCACGTTAAATCATTGTATTGATTTGTTATTGATTGTTTGTTAGAGATTGATATTCAATATTTAAAATTAAAACATAATTACAAATCAATATCTCGGGGACTTTTGATTTTTCAAGCTTAAGTTTTTAAATGAGTATGAGTTCCAAATAATATATGTTGGGCCTTGATGTTGTTGGAAATGGTTATAAAATTTTGCGTAAAACCAGAATTTTTTCCTAAGTTTGGTCTATTTTTTAGGTGGGCCCCGTGCGTCGATTTACGCGGGTCAAAGTGGTAACGCGTTCTATGCCACGTTGTGATTCACGTGGTATATTTGGTTGCTCAAAACCATTACTGAGTGAATGAAAAATTGAAGCCAAAGTGTGCTCCATGGAAATAGAGTTTTGGTGGAAAATCCTTAAAGGTTTGAATAAGGCTTGTCCCACATTGATTTGGTAGGAAATTTTGAATGGGTTTATAAGGCATAGGGTTTGGTACTTGGGGTGTGTCCCAAGGGGTACCCAAGTGTTTTAGAGGGAGAGGTTATGGGCAAAATAGGCTAGACCCATTGGACCCAAAAATCACCACACGCGCGCTTCCGTCCGTCCGGTCAGGCGGGCTTGAGCGCGGGTATGTGGTTGGGTTGGGCTTGTTCGGCCCAATACTAATCTTTTTGGGCAAAAAACACTTGAATTTAATTTTATTTTTAGTAAAATAAAATCCAGAATTCAAATTAAACTGGAAATAAACTGGTCCGGTTTTACTGTATATCCAAACAGGGCCATTTCCGTTTTTTATCTGTTTGAATTATAAACCCAACAGATTCAAATCTGTTTGAATTCAAAACCAACAAGTTCATACCTGTTCAAACAGGTTTGCACCTGTTTAATTCAAAACCTACAGCCACCATTATATCTATAAATTGGACAACTCTCATTTGATGTTTTACATTCAGAAATTTTGTATTTCACCTCTGCAAATTTTATTCTTCATTTTGCTGCATTTTATTTTTGTGAGAAAGAATATAAACACTTAGTGTGTTCGTTAGGCAAACAATTTGTAGTACTGATATTGTTTGTAGTTGATCATTTCATCCTGGGAGATAGACGTCCACATTCTGAAAGTACCGAGGAGAGGACAAATCTGTCTTAAGGACACAGTGTCAAACACTGAACTTGATCAGATTATAATTCGAAGAAATTAATCAAGTAAGTTATTTAATTTATTTTCGATGTTTTATTATTTATTTAAATCAGATTTTAATTTTGTTTTTGTAACAAAATAAAATCTATTTTTTTTATTTATTTATTTTTATTTTGAGTTTGATTTTTGTAATCAAACAAATTCTCTCATTTCCTTTATTTCTTTTATATTCTGTTTATTGTTAAGTACACAAACTGAATTAATTATTTACAGTGAAGATTGTCCAACAGATGTGACGGCTGTAAACTCTAAAATTTCACTACAACAAAAAAGGGTTTTTACGGCGCGCAATGTACGTCGTGAAAACCCTTCTACAACGTGCCAGCGCGCGTCATATTATGACCAGTCATGGAAAGTCATTCACTTTCAACGACATGCTTCGTACGCCGTTAAAAACTATTTAACGGTAGATTTTGTGCGTCGTTGTTACTTTTTCTACGACTACTTTTGCACGCCATTAATTGGTGAGACAAATAACGACGCTGATTGCGCGTCGTAAAATATGTAATACAACGACTTATTATGCCTGCCGTAGAATATGCAATTTTTTTTTTAATTTTTAAATTCAACAAATTCTTTTTGACCAATTTTGTACAATCTAACAAATATTACAAACAAGCATTACAAAACATCAATCAACCATCAAAATATTATTTCAAATATCAAAAAAACTATACATAAATTTCAAGCATCCAAAAACTATCTGTACATTCCAAACCTTCCAAAAACTATATGTCTAAACATAAAAAATTATCCTTAACTACAAAACCGTCCAAAAAGAGTATCATTAAAAGGGCATACAAAAGTATGATCAAAATATCTGTAAAGTTTTCCTGGCCAAATTCAAAGAATACAGTACATTTATTTTACAATGAAGCACAAGAGAGGTGGTCACATGCCCAAGTTGCATGAACTTAGGTTGATGGACCACCCATTATCCAAGCATTTAAGCTTTTACCAAGGACTTCTCTTAGTGTCAAGGTTTTTGTCCTCTTGGGAGCTTGACCACCAAATTCACCAGATAAGACCTAACCATGCCACGATGCAGTGCAGTCAGGATGCATTCTCCTTAAAAAATATGAGCATGTTGAAAACTGAAGTTACCCACAAAATCTTGTCCTTCTGATTTGATTCCCTTTTCTAGAAAAACCGCACAAATTGAATGGTCAAGTACTTGTTTATTTATTTTTTTTAGGGGGAGGGAGGGTGGAACAAAAATAAAAAAATAATATTCAAATCAAGTACTTTTTGAGACCTAATGCTTCGTGTTTCAAGCCAACGATCAAGAAAAATTAAAGCCAGTTTTTACCTTGGCAAGCTAGTGATACGTGAATCTTTAATGTAAATCGCACTATGGCCCAAAGAAGGAGAAACCTTACATCAGTTCAGCAATAGCACTTATATGCTTAAGCCCCTTATGTAAATGGTTTACTTCATGTGATATGTAGCACTTCAGTGCATACACCGATTCCATCTCTGAGCTTTCTTCACCACTTTCTTCGTAATGCACCCTAAACTTACATCACCACCAAGAAATAAATATCCAATAGAAACACTTCTCTGCCAGGATTTCCATAGCCATAAAAATAGAAACCCAAAAGATTTAAAGTGCTACTATTGTACCGAAAGGCACAAAACAATAATGCATAGTCTAGTCAAACACCACACAAGCAAATATCTAGATTGCAATACAAACCAATAAAACCATTCTATTTGCTCTCCAGGGAAGATGAAAAAGAGAAAATAGTTTAAGCTCTCGCTATTAGCATTTAGCAGAAGCCATATTCAATAGATTGTGAAGAACCCAGGATGTGCAACTATTGAATTATTAGCATATAGAAATACGGTGATCTGACCTATTGAAGTAAACAACACAATTATATAAGAAACATAAGCATGAGATGAGATAAATCTGTCTAAACTAACAATATAGGAGCAAATTATACTTCATTTAGGATCCAACAAATTCCAACCCACCTAAAGACTAGTAATTCCCTATTTTCCTCATATTTTTCCCAGATTCTCAACATCCAAACAATGCATTCTAAGCTCTATAATACCTAACATATAAGTTTACATGTCTCTTCCTCCAATTGAAAATAATAATTTGTCCAGAACTTTACTTGCTAAGTTGAAAAGAATTGCTTTGACCATGTTCTAATTTCATATCGATCAAGAACAAGTTAAAGAACAACGAAAGATTAAGCAATAGTTAAGGAAGCTAAGGTGGGTTTCGTTTAGGATGGAGATAACTGGACTTATCTCAATCTGTCAAATATAATATTTTTTCTCTATGATCAGTTGAGCAATGTGTTCACACACTGAAATTAATTCAACTAGAGAGAAGCAAAATTGCATGTACAAGAATAAAAGCAAGTAACCTTTTTGTACAAGGTTAGAAGGTCTATGTCATCAAATGGAAGATATCCAGCCATCAAAACATAAAGGATGACTCTACATGATCAGACATCTGCTGCAACACTATCATAATCTCGATGGCTTAAAACCTATGGCATTAGTTAAGTAGAAATTTGGATGGATCAAGGACCATGCTTCTTTGAAAAGAAGATTAGCTTTGAATAAATAAATAATGTAGGAGAAAAATGGTGAGTTTAACCAGAAGAATTGAAACATTAGCCAACTGAAAAGTTTGCTTCAAAGCACAATTATATCATAGAAACTTCACAACTATCAGCAAAGTTACAAAAAGGCTAAGGGATACAATTTCTGTTCTAGATTATTTTCAAAGGAAAACAAGACATATATATAGCCACTAGGAATGCAAAAGAGAACATGAGAAAATGTATAACTCACATGGCATAGAAGTTAAGGGAGAGCAAGAGAGGGATAGAGCTCAATGATAGAGTCTTAAGACTTTATCCCTTCTTACACCACCCTTCTTGCACAAAAATCAACAAGGGGTTCAAACACCTTCCTGTATACCTGTCCATTGCCAAATAAAAGACAATGACCAACTCTTCTTACAATCAAATTTATAGCTCTTATTATTGAAATATTTCCCAAGTATTACATTTATTTGACTCATAATTAAATCATTGTGGTTTCAAAAATTAGTACTTCATTTATTAAAAGGAAATCAAGAGCGTTGTCATAACATATCATGAAGCATTCCTAATCAATTAGTACCCAATTTTTTAAGTTTGGTTCCCACTTGTGCCAATTCTTAGCATACACAATCATAAGCAAATCAAAAGATTATCAAATAGAGTAAAATTAAATTCCATTCTCAAAACCAACACAATGACAATATAAGAATGAGCTTAATGAGAGAGTCACAATTTAAAAATAAATAAATAATTGACCTTATCACATAAAAATCAATTATATATCATCTAATCAAGGATTGGAGCTTCATGAGGAGCTTCAATGTGGGGTATATGCTAATCATATCAATGATTCAAATATGACCTCAGCAACTCTTGTTACTCTTCTGGTTCAACAATGGATACCTTGTAATGAATTAGCTCATCATGCATGTATCTGGAGGAAGCAACAATATTAGTAAAGATAAGAATACAGTTATTCTGTTTTTTTTTTTTTTACAAGCATAGGAAAAGAAATGCAAAACAATTTCTGAGCATTGATAGAAATTGAATAAATGAGGTCCAATTGCAAATAAAAATAGATTGAATATCTTCCAATGAAGCAGAAACGATATTGCAAAAATTAAAAATAAAAAAAAATTAAAAAAAATAAAGAACAAAAGCAACCTCACATAAACACCACCACAAATTTGAACATAATGGGCATGCCAGGGGACATAAACAAAAGAAGATATTGCTTCTTGTGGACGCGCCCCGAACGTCCCGGCGCTCCGCGCGCGAAAAGATGGCGCGGGATTCCGTTCTATTCATTGGGCTTTACCACAGTTCGGACTGAAATGTCACGGTTCTGAATCTAATCTCACAATGTACGATGTAAGACCGATAAATCACCAAAGAGTCCAAATCCAGCAAATCGTTTTGGAAAACTGATTTTTATAAAAAAGTGCCAAATATGGACTACTTTGCCAGATACAGAGTCGCCACCTAAATATTTTATTTTGGAGGAATTTAGGAAACGCTGACTGGTGCCTAAGGCCACGTGTCCGTCATTACCAAAATTGCCTCGGCTCGGGAACTTGGGTACAATTGGGGAAGGTCATTTAATGAGCACCCCCACTCGCTCGATCAAAGATCGGCCTCTACTAAGTATGATACCTTATTTTTGAAAACACATGTGCTCTTATTCCGGTTAATTATATGATGCGCACAGTAAACAAGTATAGACTAGATCGCCTAATTTGGAACGAAATATTACATATTCATTTGTTTGGAAAATGGTTTAAAGTTTACTACTCACAAGTAGGCTAAATCAGGGATTTGAATGAATTGTTCCAATTCAAGTAATCCAACCTTTACCCACAGGCATTCAGGCAATTATATCAAATAAGCAGTTAGCCTCATGGCAAGCATGCTTTCATGGCAACATTAACACACATGCAGTATGCTAAAGCGTAAACACTCACAGTGTACTTCGAGCCAAAACAAAGAACTAGTTAGAAATCATGCATGATCCTAGTTCATGTTAAGATGGCTAATGCAACACATGCGAAATGCAGCTAAGATAGGCTCGGCTATTCTAGAATGGCATATGAAATGCAACTTGGTACATGTATTCAAATAGGAATTGAAATACAATGTAATTAGTATGATGCGCCGAGCCTGGTGCATGCAATATAGATGAATGGATGCAAACATGTGAGCATAAGGTATGCTAAATGAAATATGCCCTAAAACTAACCATCGTAAACGGTTAAGTAAAAGGGAGAAAGAAATGGAGATTGGAAGACATGCATCACACACACGCACGCTTATTACAACAATACGCCCTCTCGAGGGAGGGACCGAATAAGAAGCTAACTAGCTAATCTAAGCTAATTAAACTATTTATTACAAGACAAATTAATTAACTAATCCTAGTTAACTAATTATTAAAAAACGAATTGAATAGCTAACGCATTAACTAATTAAAGTACAAACCAAAGCAAAAGTAAGTTATCTAAGCATGGTAGCTAAGGAAAGCAGTAAATCAGGAGCCTCAGAGGGAGAGGAATGCATGCAAGCCCGGTCGCCTCGTTCGGAAATCCAACGTGATGCCCCGACTTGCCTCTGTTTTCATTTGTTCTCAGAAACTTGCACCAAGCTCCAGAAAGATGAAACTCCACCTTAGGAATCCTGTGGAAGGGTGGACGACCACTTTTGGTCTCTAGAAACACCTGCCGACCACTTTTGGTTGTTGAAAAACCAGAAAAGAGGTCGGCCAGCTAGTTTTTCTGGCTGGCCGGCCAGTTGTTGCTGCTGAATCCCAATTTTCTGCAACAAAGAGCAAGAAAGGGCATGGCAATGTATTTGCAAGATATGTGTGTACAACCACCCTCCCTATCATGTCATGAACTCAAGGGAGTGTAGGTTCTTGACCTTCGGGCCACCAATCACACATTTCAATGCATGATGGCCGAGAGGCGAAGTTGCACAATTTGATACGAAATGAATGCACAAGTAAATACATAAAGCCTAAAACTCTATCATGTATGATCAAGAGCATCGAGGATTGGGAATTAAGGCACGTTTCATCACTTTAAGTATGAAACGCCCCTCGTTTCCTGTGTTTGGACTAACACCTATTCCCAAACACATGCAATAAGAAACATGGCAAACATGTAATGCAACTACATGGCATACATAATGCAAGGGACAAGCATGCAACAACATGTAATGCAACATGATCAAACTACCAATGCAAATGGCATGCAAACAATGCTAACACATGCATGCATAATGCAATGCTATAAGGACAACTTGGCAATGTTAGGAATATGCATACTCAATGCGAAGAAACAACTTGGCATACACAATGCTATGAACTACATGGCATACACAATGCATAATGTAAGATGGCATACTCAATGCCATGAAACAATATGGCATACTCAATGCAATATAAATGGCATAATCAATGGACTTAAACCAAAAGGGGTGGACCTCAGTCATGCCCAAATTAGTGGCCATAATGCTAAAATGAAGGCACCGAAGACACATATAAGCATGCATGCCAATTGACTCACCAACTAAGGCACTAAGGTGCAACTCTCAAGAACACTTAAAGAGTGAAAAGCGTAGAAGTGTAACAACACTAAGGGCACTGAAATTAGACAAGAAATGATGCCAAATCATTTAATCAACACAAGCATGGCATGCAATGGTCCTTAAAGCTTAAGACAAGCAAAGAGGACTACACATGAGGCATGCAATACATGGCAAATATGCATGAACTAAGCATGGACAGAGCTCAAGTAGGTCAAAATAAGGACCTAAACATGTTGAGATGAGGGCTCAAAGACCTAGGCATGCAAGCATACGAGCTAAGGCATAAACTAGGCAACAATGCATAACACTCAAAGGCACTTAAAGCATGACTGAGGTAGGAACATGGCAATGCTAAATGCTCTGAAATGTCATGTTAAGTGATGCCAAATCATGTACACAACACAAATGAAACATGCAATGGTGCTCAAAGCTTGAGGCAAGCAAGAGCATTTGTACTACAAGTATACAAAACATGAAGCATGTGACCAAGGTGTCACGACTCAAACCCGTCCCTGTAGGTTCAGCACTGTAACCGGCTAGTAATCCGTGGATTACCAAAGGCCTCTGAACAGATTAGCAAATAATAAAAGGCTGTGGAAACAATAATACAAAAATAGACAATGTCCAATGAACTGTGATAACGTACATGGGACAGAACATTTCAAAACTTATATATATACATAAGCATGCCAGTCAAAGGACACTAATATTTACAAAGTATTACATCCCAAGACCTGTCCTTACAAAACACATACAGAGACTAGCATGAATACAACCCAAAACAGTTCTAGAACATGTTAAAATGAGTCTAAAGAATGCATGGAAGGAAGCCAAAACAAGCTAGCATGGAGGGCATAAGGCATGATGAATGCAAGGCAAATAAGATGGATTACACTACACCTATTAGGACCAAGCATGGAATGACTTAACCAATAAAAATCAGAGTTATATCATGGCAAAATAACCCCAAATAAGCACTGAAATGATAGCTCGCAAGTTATGACATGAAGGCATACACAATGGTTCATGTTAAGGCATAAATGGGAACACCCTCCAACGCATTGAATGAGTAACAAATATGAATGCATGGCCATGAAACATGGACTAAAATTATATAATAAATGATCCCAAATCATTGAAATAGTCCAAGTAATGCATGCTAGTGGACTCAATACACAAAGCTAACAAGCTAGGTTGAACCATAGCTATACAAAGCAAGTCATGCACGGCCAAAACAACTAAAATCAGAGCTAAATCATGTTAAAACATAGACAAAAGCTTCAACAAGTCAAGCCAAAAGCATGCTAAAATGACATATTACAACATGATGCATGTTAGGCTATTTCATGGAATTACACTACAAGTGTAAGGAGCATGCAAAGGTCAACCAAACCAAACCAAAACAGAGTCATGACATGGTAAAACATCACCAAAAACATGCTGAAATGGAAAAAAAACAAGCTAGAATGACATGTTATTTCATGAAGCATACAAAGCTAGTTTGTGTGATTTACACTACAAGTGTATTAACCATGCATGGAGTGACCAAAGCAAGCAGAAAAAGTGTTATCCCTCAGCAAAATAAACACAAATACATGCTAAGAACAAACTAACAAAAGCTTATCAAAGGTGCTCAAACATGAGGCATATGAAGCTAGTAAACACAATACAAGGAGATGTGATGACCCTCTTCTATTTAGGACACCAAAACCACCTTTCTACCACTAAAAATCCTCTAGATTTCAGTGGTAGAAAGGTCATGCAAAGGCTTCAACAAGAGCCTAAAGAGATAGTTCAAAATAAGGCCTAACAAGGCCTAAGAGGGGGTAAATCACCTCAAACGAAAAAGTGACCTAAAACAACTATTTTAAGCACTTAAAAATGGAACTTTTTTCAGTTATAGGTTAAGCCCAAAACAGCATGAAAATAGGCTCAAAATCTTAAGCAAGAATGGGGGTTTTAAAGGTCAAAGATTCACCCTTGAAGACCTTCTTTACTACTGCAACTTCAACAAGTTCTTTGAGCTTAAATCAGTCCAAGAATACCAAAAACAACTCCTTAGCACCTCAGCTACCCCAGGATGGTGTTTGAGTGTGTGTTTGTGTGTTAAACTAAGACAAATCTACACTTTTGAAGCACAAAAATGAAGAACAAAGCAAGATAGATACAAAACCATATGTATCTCTCTAAGGGCAATTTTCTGAACCTAGAGGAGGGAGGGGGAGCTTCCCTCTTATAGAAGAGGAAAGGAAAAGCTTCTAGGAGAAGCTAAGCACCAAGGCAATCCCTCAACGTGTATGGAGGATGGCCCTAATGTCTTCCAGTAGTTAGAGGAAAATATCTCCAAAAAGGTGTCAAAAAGCAACCGACCGCCTGAAGTGGTCGGCCTGCTACTTAAAGTGGTCGGCCGACCACTTCAAGTGGCCTCTGAGAGCAAAAACTAGTCGGCCATGGTGGGAGAGAGTCCAGGGCATGAAAACAATATAGTGGTGTGGTGGCCGACCAGAAAAGATGGCCCAAAGACCAAGAAAGCCAGTTGTCCCACCAGAAAACTGGCTGATAGAGGAAGAAGTGGTCGGCCAGGAGAAATACTGGTTTCCACCCTTGGACCACCTTCCAAATAAGGAAAACAAGGTTTGTACCAAAAACAAACCAAAGCGGATGCAAGACGAGAGATTGGGAGGCAAAGCACGCGACCGAAAGCCTCGAAAACTAGTCTACGAACACCAAAAGTGATATGCGACCACAAAAGTGGCCTCCCGGACCACAGTGTTCCTCTAGGAAGAGGTAATAAGGTATGGTTCAAAAACCACGCCAAACAGAGAACGTTAAGCGGTCCCGAGACAAGGCGCGCGGCCAAAGGCTCCAAAAATTGGAAACTAGTCTCCAAACGGAAAAAGTGGTCTACGACCACAAAGAGATGATCTACAAGACCTCTCCCTCCCTCTGGGAAGAGAAATAAGATTCGGTTCACAAACCGAGCCAAAGCATAAAAGAGTTTAGAGGCCCGGAGGCAAGGCTCTCAGCCAAAACTCCGAAGACTCGAAACAAACACAACATGCACCATCACTGAGCGCTCAATCGATGACGTCTGAGTCTTAAGGTCGGTCAAAAATGGGGTGTCTACACTTCTGTGAACATCCTGCAGAAAACGAGGACATAAGCATGAGAGTAATACAGGCACCATTCAGTAAAAATAATATGATTAATATAACAAAATGAAATTAAAAACATGGTTAAATGCCTTTAATATAATCAAATTATACGAGGAAAATGAATTATGGCGTGAGCCTCCACCTAAGAAGTTGAGGTGTATAATGGTGCCAAAACAAATCTTTTATGTTGTCGTGAAACAAACATCGAGCCAGGCCCAAAAGTACCTTTTAAAGTTGATCAACAAACTAATCATGAATAGACATGGGGTTTTTGCATAACTCAAGTATGCTGCCTTCATTTTCTATCCTAGTATGATAATTTGCTTTTAAAAAAAATTACTTCTAGACTCATTATCGAGAAGATAAAGACACATGACAGTCTAATTCAAAAGAATATGGCTAATCAATAAATGCATGAAAAGAGAAGACCTGTTATTTCTTCTCCCTTATCCCAACAACACTACAAAATCCCTACAGGAGCCCCAAAAAATGACAATAGTTTTTTTTAAAAGTGTATCTGTACTATGATAAGAAAGAGATTAGTTCAAAATAAAGCAACAGAACCAAGCAAAATGAAGCCACAGAAACCAGAAAGCATAACATAGAATTATAATTGTTTAGATGAATCATATAATCAACTTTGATGAATTAGGTAAAAATCATAAGTAATAAAACAATTCTCACCAAGCCATCACAGTGCTACAAGTGTAAACAATCCAATATAACCAAACAACTTTTGCACATCAACTCTTTCTCCTTCCTTACCAGAAAACTTTTTGAGTAGTACTGCACAATTATTTGAAAAATGAATATTAGTATAATATCATCAACCATACTTCATTACCTAGTAAAGAAAAAAAAAAAAAAAACGATGCCTGACCAGTGAATAGCCTATATGTCATAGCTGAGAGAAGACCAAAAAGATCTCCAACAAGAGAGCAGTTTTCATTTCTTTAAAAGAAACAAAAAGTTCACCTGTCAGTCAATGACCTGAAACATGCAATACACAAATTGATGAAGAAGATGTGCCAAAATAACTAACAATGCAGTGTTCAGTTATGAAAACATAACATGTATTTTGTGCAATGCAAGTATTATTTTTTCACTGTGACTAGAAGTTAAAATCTCATAGAACATTTATGTTAGCAACACATCATAGATGATAAAACATCACCATTATTAACAATTTAGTCCTCTGAAAAAGAAGAGTGCTGAAGCTATGTCCAATACTAATGAAAAGAATATGTGGAAAAACTTTCTGAAAACATCTTGCTACAAAAGTATTGGCAAACACAAATAGCTCTGTATATGATGATTATAAATCATATAATACTACAAGACAGATTACTTTTCCATAGATGCAGCTTTACACGAATTCTCTATATCTAGGCATTGCATCACTCCAAAGAATTCAATGGAACTAAGGCTTATTGAGTTGAGTTGAGTTGAGTACATCTCTACAATCAATTCAATAATGCGCATTCCATGTCCAATAACTTGGATAAATGAACAGACTTAAATAATAATAGAACGACACTATAAACAAAACCTAAATCTAAATCAAAATAAATGGAAGGACTTACAAAGAGGTATTTACTGGTGACTCATCTGCGGCCTAAGTTTTTCCTAGAGTTATCATGGCAATCATAAAAAGGAAATGACACAAAATATTCAAAACCAAACCTAGAGAGCGAAGATGAAAAGTATATTCATAGCCAAAACCGAATCAATAGAGATAGAGAAGGGATCAAAAATACCTCATGATGTTTCTCAATGTTTGTCCCTAATTCTTGAATACTTGAAGAGACGGCGACAGCGCTAACGCTAGCTCAAAGATATGATGTCGGTAGTAGCACTGAAAAAGGAGAATGGGCAAAGTCGGCAGTGGCGCTGAAGAGGGAGTAGCTAGGATAGAGAGCGAGGAGGGCAGAGAGTGAACGTGTGTTTCTCAATGTCTGTCCCTCTTCCTACTACCACCAATACCATCTTTCTCAAACTTCTTTCTCTTTCCATCCTTGAAATCATCGTAGTCCGACTCTTCCCTCACAAAATCCCCCAATTCTTTCTTATCATCCTCTTCCTTGATTCCAAAATCTGGAGTGCTCTCCTTAGCCGTCGTGTTCTTCTTGATGAGTCGCTTTCGAGGCTTTGACTTCACATCCAAATCGTTGTAAATTGGAGTCGGAGAGGGGCTTTGAGGGAAATTGAAGGGCCTTGTAGAGAGGATGGAAGTGGATGATTTGAGAGGGGTTTTGAGAGAGAGAGAGAGAGAGAGAAGAGAGAGGGCGATGGGTTTGGAGTTGGAGAGAGAGAGAGAGAGCCTTTTTTTCTTTCTCTTCAAATGGGAATTTTCTCTCAAATTAGGGCTCAAAATGGTGAAGTCAAGTAGATCAGCGCTGGGAAGATTGAGGGAGGAGGGACATATCGGAGATGAGAAGAGTGAGGATGTAGATTGGCAATGGAGGAGCATCGATGGTAAGAGATTCATTCCATCAGTTGCTTTTATTAATTTGGGGCTGAAGATGTATATGTTTTTTTTTTCTAATATATTTATATATATTTTGGTGGATTAGCGCCACAAAATTTTATTTTGGCGCCTTTTTTTTTTCTTCTTATCATATAATTTACGACATGCATTGTGTGTCGTAAAAAGGTAATATTTTTAACGGCAGGCGATGTGTGTCGTAAAAAGTGTAATACTTTTAATGGCGGATGTTGTGTGCATCGTTTATAATTAATGTATTAACGGCACACCATATGCATGTTGTAGAAAGTTTTATTATTTACGACATAGATTGCAAGCAGTAAAAAAGTCATCATTATTACCATTCACGACCTACGCAATAGACGAGCAGTGGTTGGAAAAGTATTTACGACGTGCAAAAAAAACAAGTCGTAAAATTGAGAAACTACGGCGTGCATTTATTGTATGCCGTTGATGTGGTGCCGTAAAAAGTCAGTTTTGTTGTAGTGTTTCTTCCAATTGGATCAGACCGATATTTCATGCGCTTATAGACTCCCATTCCCTAACACCACCTTGCACAAGGGTTGATTTGAATCAACACTATCTGTTAGTCAGGTTATTGTATTCTAGGAGTGACAAGTTAATATGAAATGATTTACCACACCGGTACGAAGGCTTTGTCTACCTGAGAAGGTTTGAATTCTCTTATAAAAAATGAGATTCTTACGCTTCAGTCTACATACATGTATATGTTTATTTAGAAGGGTTAGATTTCACTCAAGTTTAAACTTGAATTTAATCGTTATGCTCAAGTTTGTAGAGCTGATCATAGATCTGATTTCAATAATTTGAATAATTCATTTTGTATGTCCCTCCATGCACATCATCTATAAAAATAAAAATAAAAGTCGATCCAATAGTTATAGTCCTTTTAAAAATAAAAGTCGATTCATTTTGTACGACAAATATGTTTCTATAAAATAGGCCATCTATTTTGTTTAGGGACAAATACAATAAAATAAAAAAATTATAATTATTGGATCAATTTAAACTTTTTTTTTTATAAATAATATATATATATATAAAATTCTACAAATTCATATGAATTTTATGGGCCGAACAACACTCTTTATTAAGGTTGTGCAAAATACCGTTCAATCCGTTAAAATCGCATCGATCTACATCAATCTACACCGCTCTAATCGCTAACTGTGGTTTAAATTTTAAAATTTATAATCCGCCAACTGAACGGCTCCGCTCCGCTATATTCCAATGAAATATTAATGTAAAAATGAGTGTGAGAGAGATTTAAGATATGAAATTTATTACAAATTAGTGGTTATATATGTGAAATATATTATATAAAATTACTTTGTGTTATATATCTAAAAAATATTATACAAATTAGTATTATATATTATGCAAATGTATGATAATTAGTTAGAATATTCTTCAATCCGTCAATCCGTCAAAAATTACTTAAATCGCAATTTATCAATCTACTAATCCGCTAACTCATCATTTAATTTGTAATTTTACTCTCAAACTATCCGAATCGCACTACACACACCCCTACTCTTTATAGTGATACAAATGAAAGATTTTACAAACTGAAAGGTTTATGTGGATTAGGGCTGAGCAAGGAATCCGTGAAATCCGTAATCCGATCCAGTCCAGTCCAATCCGATAGGTTTGGATTAGTTTTTTGAATCCGTGGTTCGGTTCCGGATTGAAGAATTAAAAATCCGTAGTCCACGGATTGGTTCCGGATTGAACCCCACGGTTCTGGATTGGAACCGATCCGGACCGTATATAAATAGTCTATATTTTTATTATACATCCTCCCTCATAGTATCTTCTCTTATTCTATATAAAACCTAAACTCAAACCTAAACCCGTATAATATCTTCTTTTATTACTTTGTTTGTTAGTTTTTAGTTTTAATTTATAATGATCTAAATTTTTATGGTGAAACCAGTTTTCCTATGGTTGTTTAAATTTTAGAACAATATGTTGCTATTATAGAAAACCATGTTGCTATTGTGGAACTAATATAGCACTATGTTTATGTTTTTATAAAATTAAAGTGTTATATATATATATATATTTTTTGTTATTTAATTATGTGAATCCGTGGTCTTAAACCGATCCGATCCGTGTTTAAATGGATTGGTTCGGATTGGTTCCATGATTTAAACGGATTGGATTGGTTCCATTTTTTCACGAACCGTAGATAACGGATTGGTCTTGGTTTAACCCCAATCCGATCCAATCCGGACCATGCTCACCCCTAATGTGGATGGTATGATAGTGTTATGTGAATGGGTCATTTAGGTATGCAATTAATTGAGGACACTACAAGAAAAAACACCTTTGGCGACTAAATTTTTAGTCGCCAAAGGTTCTATTTTAGTCACCAAATGTCGAAATTTTACTTTTCCCGACTAAAAAATTTAGTCGCCGGTTTTGTCGGCAATAAATCGTCGCGAATTCCTTTGGCGACTAAAAAACTGTTAGTCGCCAGTAGACAGGTCTTCAGCGACTAAAGATTTTGTCGCCAATAGTCAATTTCTTTTTTGGAAATTATACCTTTGCCAACTAAACTGTTCGTCGCCAATAGTTAATTTTTTATTTTATTATTTTTACCTTTGGCGACCACTAACTTTAGTCGCTGAAAGTATTTTCAGAAATTTTTTTTTTTTTGCCTCCGCTGCTACCAAGTTTCGAACCTATGACCACCAACTTCCCAACTTTGTCAACCTTTGCCAACACTCTCTCCCACTATGTCACTACAATCTCACGCGAATATTAATGCAATATATATTATTTATATACTAAATTTGTCGGTATTAATACAAACTATATATATAAATAATTATTTTTATTTAATGTATTTAATGTAAAAAATAAAGTATTTACTGAAAAAAAAATATGAGAGCACTTTTGGCGACTAAATCTGAATTTTAGTCGCCAATTCTATGATTTTTGGCTACTAAATGCTGCTTTGTCACTAAAACCTTAATTTCTGCCCAAAAAAAGTACTTCCGGCGACTAAACTTATTTTCCGTCGCCAAAACATCCACTTTTGCCGACTAAACTCAGTTTTAGTCGCCAAATTGTCCACTTTTAGCTACAAAAAATTTGTTTGTCGGTAAAACACCTATATTCGGCGACTAAAGTATTTTTAGTCGCCAAAACCTATAGTTTTGGCTACTAAATGCTTTTAGTCGCCAAAAACCGTGCCTTTTAGCTACTAAAATTTTTGTAGTCGGTAAAACCCCTATATTCGGCGACTAAACCGACTTTTAGTCGCTAAAACCCATCTGTTCGGCGACTAAACTCCTTTAGTCGGCAAAAGGCATCAGTTTTGGCAACTAAATCGATTTTAGTCGCCATTTGTGCAACTTTCAGCGACGAAAATCAATTTTTTGGTCGCCATTGATGCTTTTTGTTGTAGTGGGAAAATTATGATTAGAGACAAATATCGTGTTGCCTTGGTGCATATAACCTTATATTAATGTGTATATATACATTATTTGTATTTATACTTTAAATATATGCTCCAATTTAGTTAATATATATTTTTAGGTGGTTGCTAGTGGGTGAATATTTTTAGGTTGGTTGGGAGCATAATCATATCATTTTTTTTATCCATAAAATATATATATATATATATTGATCAAGAGTGAAAAGATAGAACAATTACAACTGAGGGAGTGAATGTTGCACATCATATCCTCTCGGGGTTGAATAAGAAGGCATTGAAATGAATAAGGGTTATTTTAGGAATTGAATTTTTGAGTGATTTTTTTTAAATGATTATAATTTATATGGTTGTGCTAGTGTTTTTGACTCATCCAATAATTTCCAAAGTCTTGCCACATCCAAAATTTATCTTTGGATAAATTACATTCTATACCGTTACATTTTATATCAAATTTCACTTTGGTCTTATGTATAAAATTATGACAGTCAATCTTCTATAATTTTGTTCAAATCTCACTTTGGTCTTTACACATGAAATTGTGACAGTCAACCCCCTACATTTTTGATTAAATCTTACTTTAATCCGTACACAAGTGTTAATGTCCCTATTTTGTTCATTTATTGTTTAAATCTTTAATAGAATCCAGTCTTGTGACAAGAATGTGGCTATAAAATAAAGGTAAGAGAGGAAACTTATCTATATTTTTTACCAATAAATATTTTGTTTTACGTGATAAGCATGTGAAAGTTATATGATACAATAGGCTTTGTTTGGGAAGCCATGGTTTGGGCTTTTTTGGCTATTTTAGCCACAAAAAACAAAATAGGCTATTTTAGCCATAACAAAGAAAACATTACATCCAACACATAATCATTACATTCTTTTCTCACAAAAAAACTTAAAAAAGCCAAAAAGTCCTTCCCAAATTAAGCTTTTAAGCCCAGGCTAAAATAGTCAAAAAAGCCAAAAAACCAAAAAGCCAACCCACTTCCCAAACGGGGGCTATATATGTTTGTATACTAAAAATTGGGACGAAAAGTATAGGGAATTGACTATTATAATTTTATATGTATGAGCCAAAATAAAATTTGATACAAAGTATAGAAATACAAAGTGTAATTTATCCTTATCTTCCATGCTCTACGAGCTTTTAAGTTTTAATGTATCAAAAAAATAAGGGTTTTGATTTGTGATACTAAATTGGGGGGCTTTAATGCCCCTAATTTCCATATAAGGCAAAAAAAATAAAAAAATAAAACAGTTACCTGAAATGGAAATTAGGGGCATTAGTGCCCCCAATTTAGTGCCACAAAACATTTTCCAAAAAATAATTCATATATGTCGCTACTATTATTATGTTATCTCATTTCAAATAATTTGGGAGTACAAAGAAATAAAAATAATTTGTGAAAAAAAAAAAAACACACTTGACTCGTTCTATGTTTTGAATATTTTAAAATCTTTTAATTTTACTTTGAAATTGAAAAATCTAAAAATCCCAAGATATTGATTTGTGATTATGTATCAATTTTAAATAATAAATAATAATCCCAATCAAACAATCAAAAATAAATTGACACAACGATTTAATGTGGAAAAATCATAATTGAAGCGCCTCCAATTGTGATAAAAAAAAAAACTATGGGATAAAGTCACAAAATAATCCACTAAAAAAATAAAAAAGAATTACATCAGTGTATACTCAATTACCTAGTGAATCTACGCCTAAATTGAACCAATCCTTATGTGCCTCTTCTACCACTGTCTTTACTTTAGAATTGTCTTACCTAACGTTGAATCCACAACGCTGATATCAAATTTACGACGATAAGCCACTTCAGAATCTACCAAAATTTCAGACTCAAGTTCTCCGGAATCTACCAAAAACAACTCTTTCTTTTGTGAATAAAGCAAAAAAAATAAATCATTGATGATGTTGATATGAAGTTCACGAATCCATTGATCATTCTTAAATCATCAAGAAAACACTCATAAAACACTCTCCAATATAAAACATTTTGTATTTTGTTCATCTTTGAAAATCTGAACGGCACAAACCTTAGTAACAATGAACAACGCACTTTATAGAAAACATGACCGCTCGAGTGCACATTTCACCGCTCGAGCAGTGTAACTAAAAGCGGTGTGAAATATATAGGCTGATCGCTCGAGCGCAGTTTTCACCGCTCAAGCGGTAAAACTTTCTTTTCATAAATTCAGGCGCTTTACAAAAATACTAAATGATTTGTTTCTTCGCTCAAGCGCACAAATGACTGCTCGAGCGGTCAAATAACTCAACTGCATTTTTGCTTTTTGCTTTTTGCTTCGATCTCTGTACTTAGTCAGCAAAATAGTAAACATGAAAGGATTAAGATTACAAACTCCTTTGCATAGACACAATTCGGGTTGGATTCGCATCTAAATACTCATAGTCTCACTAAAATAAAAGATTGAATAAAATTATAATTGAAATAAATTTTATCAACGAAATTGCTAATTACAAAAACCTAACAAAAATCTTTTTTCCACTTTCTTTATTTGGTAAGTGTTGTTCCACTGTTGAAGATTCATTTTTATTTTTTATTTTTTTATTGTAGGTACTTTTTAATAAGTGTCAAAATTAGAATGGATTAGAGACATAACCACAACGCTTATGATCCTAATTTAAGCATGTGTTAGCATAATTTCCACTGACCATTATTAAACTTTGGAAAAAAAGTTCCTACCAATCTCAGATTATTTTGATTTCGTACATCCATTTTTAGTGCCTCTAAAAGGTGCTCAACTGGAACCAATAAATTAGAGAGATTTGGGGTTCATTATTGTGTCCATTGGGCTCATTTCAGGATCATTTAAATAATTTGATTTTTTTTATATTTTAGAATATATTGAGTAAAACGTAATTTTATAAAGTTATATTTATATCTAAAAAATAAATGATAATTATAATTTAAAACATAAAACTAAATACAAATTTTATGAATAGGATATTGATATTTAATTAATTTAATTTTTTATAAATATATTTAACTCAAAATATTTTTAAAAAAATAAATAATTTCTTTTATCAAAAAAGAAAAAGAAAAAGAAGAAGTTAGAATCATTGAAATCGACCCAAAATTAGGCTGCACAACAATGGGAATTGCGCATAGTACACAACAACAACCCCGCATAATGATGAGAGAGCATCAAAGTATTTTGAAGATTTTATTGTGGATAGCCATTTAGTTTTGGAGTATTGTGTAATATTCTTTACGTGATATTTTAAATCAGTGACATAGTAAAAAAAATTATAAATGAAACATATACTGACCCATCTTGGTTAGGCAAGATATAGAATAATTCACTTAATATCTATTGTGATTTCTTATTGAACGAGAATATTATATAGATAATATCATATAATATTGAGGCTATTTAATAATTTTTATTAGGCCTTGTTTGGCATGATCTAAAAAAGTTAAAAAGTCAAAAAGTCACTATCTTATTTCAGTCACATCACGTCTCTAACACATCACTTTAAACCCAAGCCATACCCAATTCATATTTCATAAAAAATCAAAAAATACACTTATTTAGATCATCCCAAGCCACCCCTTAATTGAAACCAAGTCAGATTTACTTCGAAAAACTCATGTTGGATTTTAAATCACTCAACGATTAATACTTACTATTTTTTTATGACTAATGAATATGTAAATTTGAGCTTATTTCCAGGAATCTATTTGGCATATACAAATCCTACTTTAGCTTGGGTTTTTTTCAATAATATATAAATTACTATGTGATTTGTGTGATGCGCAAAAATTTATTTTTAAAATAAAAAGTTAATTTTGAATCTTAATATTTTATATATAGAAAATTTTAACAATTGAAAGTCAAATATAAGCAGATTTGCTAAGGGCTGATAAATTTTTTTTATTACTGTATATGATCCTATGTAAAATAGGCTCATAAAAACAAAAGTGTATTATCAACCTGAAATCAAATTTTCATTTGTGTTAATCAAATTTACCAAACATCATAAATCTTACTTGTATCAAAATATTTTTTTTTTTGGAAAATATATATAAAAAAATGAAAAATTCTATAATATACAAATTATGACTGAATTATAACTCATGGTGTATTATTTTGATTATTAATCGAAAAGGTTTTTACTAATTTCTTATATTTTTGGTTATGTCTAAAGTGGTGCATCGTGTTTTTAATTATACTTTAAGTGGTGTTTGATTATGATATATTATAATATTCTTATATGACAATATTTAAATATTTTATTACATGAAGAAGTGCTTAAGATGGGTTGAGACAGAGATTGGATTTATGCTTATATCAATAAGATTGTAAGAGTTATTCATATTGATACATAAAAAATTATAACTTTAAATTATAAACAGTGTCCTCAAAGGGAATTAGACACAAAATCTCTATAACTTTAATAATTTCAGTTCTCAAAGGGGTTCTGATTAATTATGTAACACATCATAATAACAGCAAATTATTTTTGCATATTTTTTCTGATAGAGCTCAGGAAAATGCATTATTAATAATACTATAAATTCAAAATTTTTATTTAAAAATTATTCAAGAAACAATAATAGGTGCCTTAAATATACACAATCATTTTCGATGAATCATTATTATTTAAAATAATACTCCACACTATTTATCATTTGACATTTGTCAATTTATCTTCTAAAAACTTCACAAAAAAAGTATTGAGTTCCATTACTTTAATCAATCAATATCAAATTCAACGCTATACGTATATGTAAATCACTTCTAGAAATATAATGTCTGACATAAAATCACAATATAATCAATTTTAATTAATATAATAATAATTTATATTATGATATGTCTTACAAAAGAATATTATTAATTTTAATTTAAAATAAAATTTAAATTTAAATTATCTTTTTTTTAATAATCTTAACCTTGTCGTTCTATATAAAAGTGTTACTTGAATACTTATATATAATAAATTTAATTAAATTATTTATTTATTTTGATAATTTTAATTCTATTGTGTTATAAAAGTGTAATTATTATATAATGATTTTATATGATATATATTAAATTATAAGATAGTTAAATAAACACTTATTTCGATATTAAAAATAATAGTTAAATTGAAAAGAGAATTAATAATATAAAATTAAAGTAATTTTAATTACTTAATTTTATTTTTATTTTTGTATTTATTTATAAAATAAAAATATGTAGAATTAGAACTACACAAAATTTATTTAAAAGATTAAATATAAATATGTTGTGATTGGATTAAGAAGAAAATACATAAATTCATTATGTAGAGTATTGGTTTTTTTTTTAATTTACTTTTTGAATTTTTCATGCATATTGTATATAGGTATATAAAATTTAAATTAAATATAAATGTTTTTTTAATAAATAGTTTCATGCTAAATAAAGAATATAATATAAGTTAACATTAAGACATCAAATAGATAGACTAAAATATATATAAAAAAAATTAATTTGATCCGTACGATACATAATAAAACACATTATGTCTTATTTATTTATTTGTTTGTTTGTTTGTATACTGAGAGAAATTTTTTTTTTCAAAAAGCATAACAATTAAATTAAAATATATAAAGAAATTTGACAATGACAGCTAAATATATGATGAAAAATGTGTGGAAAATAAATATTTATTAAATGGAGTCCATATAAAATTGGTTATTATAATTGAAATTAAATTTGTGTAGAACTTTATATAAATAGAAAATGCATGTTGATGTAACTTTTTTTTTTTTTATTAAATGTTAAAAGTAAGCCTTTAAAATATGTCACATAATAAAGGGGAAAACAGTACTTTTATGTATAAAGAGAATTTGATCTTTCTATTCAACACAATACTGATAGGTGTACAATCACTTATTTATAAAGATAAGCTATTTCTTAACTATAACTCCTAACCACTTAACCTAACCATAACTACAATCCAACTCTAGTTCTAACAAACTAACTACCAAACTAACAACCTCCAAGCTTTAGCTGAGCTGCAGCTCATACGATTGCTGTCCTATATCTAGTGTAAGTTGTTGTAGTTGATGAGATGATGAATTAGCTTTGGATGGATATTGTTGCAGTTGAGAAGATGAGTGATCAGCTTGAGGCTTATGCTTATCAGTCCCTCTCAAACTGAGGGGAGTGGGAAAGACCTGAAGTTTGCCCTGAAGATATTGAAATCTGGAAACAAAGATAGGCTTAATGAGGACATCTGCAATCTGATCAGTGGAGGCAATGTGGCAAATAGCAGGTTTCTTGGCAGCAACCCTCTCACGAACAAAATGATAATCAACTTCAATATGCTTGGTCCTAGCATGAAAGACTGGATTGTGTACCAAGGCTATGGCAGACAAGTTATCACACCATAGAGTAGGAATATCTAAGTTCAGCAAGAAGCATGCCAATCCAGCTCAACTCAGCAGAAACCTGACCTAAAGCGCGATATTCTGCCTCAGAGGAAGATCTAGAAACTGTTGGTTGCTTCTTAGCACACCAAGAGATGAGGTTGGGACCAAGAAACACATAGTAGCCTGTTGTTGATCTTATATCAAGAGCACTGCCAGCCTAATCTGAGTTTGAAAATTAAGAACAAGAGGGCCAGAAGTGAAATGCAGGCCATGACTCAAGGCGCCCTTGAGATATCTGAGGAGTCGTTTAACAATAGCAAAATGACTATTCAAAGGATTTTGTAAAAATTGACATAGATAGTTAACAGTGAAACTGAGATCAAGTCTTGTAAGTGTGAGGTATTGTAGAGCACCCACTAAGCTTCTGTAAAGACTAGGCTAAGAAAAATGAGAGTCCTCCTCTGGAAGAGCAACCTTAGTAGCCATGGGAGAAGAATATGGCTTACAGTCACTCATCCCTGCCTTTGCTAAGATTTCAGAAGCATATTTTTGCTGAGACAAAATATAACCTGAAGAAGAAGAGGCAATAGAAATGCCAAGGAAATAGTTGAGCAAACCTAACTCTTTCATAGAAAAGGTTGAGTGCATATGCTGAACAAGGGTAGAGATATAGAGAGGATCACTCCCAGTGAGGAGTATGTCATCTACATAAACAAGTAGAATAGTAATGGAAGCAGAAGTGTGTTTGACAAATAAAAAAGAGTCACAGTGACTAGGAACAAAATCATGGGAAAGAAGTAAAGAAGAGAAAGTGGAGAACCAAGCTCGAGGAGCTTGTTTTAAGCCATAGAGAGCCTTGTGCAATTTGCAGACAAGTGAAGGATAATTATCATCAATAAAACCTTGAGGCTTCTTCTTGAAGAATGCCATGAAGAAATGCATTTCAAATGTCAAGTTCCTTAATGGGCCAATGAAAATGAAGCGCTAAACATAAGAGAACTCTGATGGTGGGTTGTTTAGTAACAGGGCTAAATGTTTCATGATAATCTACACCCTCAGTTTGAAGAAAGCCTTTAGCAACTAGTCTGGCTTTGTGTCTAGTAATAGAACCATCTGAGTTTTTCTTGAGCCTAAAAACCCACTTGTAGCCAATAGCTTGTTTATCAGGAGGAAGATGGACTAAAGACCAAGTACCTTGTCTCTGAAGAACCTGATATTCATCTAACATAGTAGCTTGCCAGGCTGGAGATTGAGCAGCTACTTGATAAGTCTATAGCTCATTGGAATCCGAAGATGCTGCAGAAGCAAGAAGACAAAGAGAAGAAGAAGAAGCAACACGACACTGACTCTTACTCTTGGACCTAGTGATCATTGGATGATTATGAGAAGAAGGTATTGGAGGAAGATCAATATAGAGAGAAGAAATAGGCACCTGAGAAGAAGCAGGAGTAGATAAAAGAGATGGAGCTGCTACAGATGTCGGAGAAGCTGCTGCAGATAGAGAAGGAGTTGCTGCAGATGTAAGAGGAACTGTTGTAGAGGAAATATGTGATGGAGAACGAAAAGAAGCAGTGGAAAGAACTGCTGGAGAGAAAATCTGTGATGGAGAAGAAGCAAGTGTAGTAAAAACAGGTTGAGAAGTAGAAGAAAAAGAGGACTAGAAAAAATTAACTAAAGTAGGAAGAGTAGGAACAGAAGAAGAGCTAGATGAAGCCTGTTAAAAATGAAAGATAGATTCATCAAACACAACATGTCTAGATACATAGATTTTCTGAGTAAGAGGGTCAAGACACCTATAGCCCTTAGTAGATGGTTGATAGCCAAGAAATATACAAGGAATAGATCTAGGTTGGAGCTTATGAGAAGAATAAGGCCTAAGCCAAAGATAACATCTACAACCAAAAACTCTTAAAAACTGATAATCTGGTTTGTGATGAAAGAAGACTTCAAATGGAATATGATTATTCAGTTTAAGAGTAGGTAATCTATTGATCAAGAAGGCTGCAGTAGCAAAAGCATCAAACTAGTAAACTAATGGCATGGAAGAATGATGCATGAGAGTGATGGTAGTTTCAATTAAATGCCTGTGTTTTCTTTTTGCTACACCATTTTAAGCAGGTGTGTGAGGACATGTTAACTGATGAATAATGCCTTTTTGTTTAAGGAAGTTTTGAAAAGGAAGACTAAGATATTCACCCCCATTATCACTTTGTGTTTCAACAAAAGGCTTAAATTCCAGAAATTTGGAAAAAACCTCACTTTCATAATGAAGAGAAAAAATCCAAGTGAACTTGCTAAAATTATCAATGAATAGAACATAGAATTTATAACCAAAACAAGAGGCTGAAAGGGGATCCCAAACATCAGTGTGAATAAGGGCTAAGGGCTTGTTAATAGTAGAGTTAGACAAGCAAAAAGGTAACCTATGACTTTTAGCTACACAGTAGTGCTCACACAAAACAGATTTATTATTTGAACTATGTACAGAAGATGAATTCATGAATTTATTATGTGCCAAGACATGCTGAAATTTCTGAGAAGAAGGATGTCCTAGTCGAAAATGCCAATTGGAAGCAACAGGCTGCCTGGTACAAGAGAGGCAAGCTGGTGAAGAAGAAGAAGATACAGAAGAGGATGAAGAATGAGGATAAAGGCCATGAGCATAAGGACCTCTATGCAGCACTTTCTGAGTAGCCTTGTCCTGAATCAGAAAAGAATGGGCATCAAAAGTAACAGAACAGTTGTTATCTTTAGTTAATTGATGAACTGAAGTAAATTTGAAGAGATAGAAGGAACATGAAGAAGATTGTGAAGTTGAAAATGAAATGTAGGTGTGGGAAGGAGACCATTACTAGTGTGAGTGATAGGGAGAGTGGAGCCATCACCAACAACAACTTGATCTTGTCCAGAATAGGGGTGATAAGAGGAGAAATTAGTGAGATCATTAGTCATATGACTAGTTGCACCAGAGTTAAGAAACCAGTTTGAAGAGGATGAAGGTGCGGAGGCTACAGATGAAGATGAGGCAGAAGCAATATAGGCTGTAGGATTGTTTTGAGTGAAAAAGGATTGATGTGGATTATTCTGAAAAGAGGAGTCCATTCTGTACCAGCAGTCTAGAGCAGTGTGATTCAGCTTTCCACAGATCTGACAAACCAAGGCCTTAGGATTAAAATTGGATCTACCTCTATGATATTGACCATTGCCTCTAAGAGAACTACCATGCTGTGAACTGCTTCGAAACCTATCACCACTCTCTGAACCTCTGGAAAAATTTGAACCTCTAGAAAAATGTGATAAACCTCTGCCTCTAAGAGAATCTCTGTGACCTCCTCTATTACCTCCTTTATAGTTCCCTCTAGTTGCAGAATAGACAAAAGGAATGTCAGAGCTATGAGATTGTTTAAGTGAAGACTCAACATGAATGGACTTTGAACACTGCAAGGAAGACAAATCTGCCATGGAAATAGGATCAGATCGAGCTCTAATGGTGGTCTTGAAAGCATTGTATTCATCTGGTAAACCATTAAGAACTAAGAAGACCAGATCTTCATCGTCAACCGGTGCTAAAGTCAGAGCAAGTTGATCCGAAATAGATTGAAATTGCCTCAAGTAATCTTCCATTGTTGAGCCTTTTTTAACAATACGACTGAGCTTATTTTTCAACTAATGAATGTGAGATCTAGAAAGAGATGTAAACCTTTTGGCAAGAACAGACCAAACCTCAATGCTAGTCTGACAATGAATGACATATGTGTAGATAGATGAAGACAATGTCGTAGTGATGCAATTCAGCAGA
The DNA here is from genome assembly GCA_025200525.1 of Camellia lanceoleosa. Taxonomy (NCBI): domain Eukaryota; kingdom Viridiplantae; phylum Streptophyta; class Magnoliopsida; order Ericales; family Theaceae; genus Camellia; species Camellia lanceoleosa. Next base: position 35,449,072 of record CM045761.1, read on the forward strand.
TGTGAATCAATGGTGATCCACTGTGTGTAATCTGGATTCAGAACTTCTTGATTGTTAGAATCAAGCATAACAAAAGATGGACATATTGTAGTACCATCAACAAATCCAAGAAGCTTCGTAGCTTTTAAGATGTTATGGATCTGACTCTTCCAGACAATGTAATTAGTTGAATCAAGCTTTGTAGGCACAAAAGCATTCAGATTGGAAATCAATAGTGTAAGATTTGCAGGTAAAAAAGAACTTGAAGGTATAGGGTTTGGAGAAGCCATAGAAGTATCTCCAAGGATCTCTGCTCGCAATACAGATAGGTGTACAATCACTTATTTATAGAGTTAAGCTATTTCTTAACTATAACTCCTAACCACTTAACCTAACCGTAACTATAATCCAACTCTAGTTCTAAGAAACTAACTACCAAACTAACAATCTCCAAGCTTTAGCTGAGCTGCAGCTCATACAGCTGCTGTCCTGTATCTGGTGTAGGCTGTTGCAGCTGATGAGAAGATGAATCAGCTTTGGATGGATACTGTTGCAGCTGAGGAGATGAGTGATCAGCTTGAGGGTTATGCTTATCAATGTATATATAGATAGATATATACGATTTTAGCTTACATTGATTCTTGGATATTTGTTAGTTTTCTTTATTTTTTTCATGATTGGAAATTAATTACTATAACATATTTGAGTTTTAGGAACAAAATTTTTTAATTTAAAAAAAAAAAAAATTATTGCAAAAAATATTTGGGAACTCATTCTTATAGTCACGACAAAAAATGAATTTTAGTGACAAAAATTTAAAAATATCGCTAATAAATGCACTTTTAGGGACAATAATATGGTGTTAAAAGGTGTGTTTTTTGAGTTAAATTTTGAATGTCTAATTATTTTTTCTGTATGTCTAAATATTTCAGATATACTTTCTATTTCATCAATAACATTTTCTTTGCTGATCAAAATAAAATTTATTGATTCTATTGAAAGAAGTTTCGTCATTGTAAGCAGAGTTTAAACAAGACATGAACAATTGATAGATGGAGATATAAGCATATCATCGAATATTTTTTTGATTAGCAAACAAAGGACTATATTGATAGTAAACACAGTTACATCAATAACAAGGTTGTATGCAAACGCATCAGAGCAAAGCAAATTGATCCTAACAAATTAGGCACCAATAAGCTAGCTCAAACAAACTGCTAGCATAACAAGAAGTTGGCAACCAAAACAAAGAAACTAAGAGAAGACAACAAACAACCCACAAGGCAGCAGCAGCAGAACAAAGGGCAATAGTAGTAGAACAAAGGGCAACAGCAGAACAAAGGGCAAAGTAAAACAAGAACAAAAACAGAGTGAAGACAGCAAAAACCCATAGGGGCAGCCCCATCCTACAGGAAATAGAAAACACAGCAGAAGCATCACATAGTACCGACCAAGAAACATACACCCAATCTCCAGATTCAATCTATTCCTTTGCTATAAAACTTGATTTGTTGCAAGTTAAACAAGAAATCATTGATAGAGAAAGGCATACCAGGAGTAGAGGCTCTAACCCACAAAGCAACCCTGGTTTTAATTTGATCACATAAACCAGACAGATCTGGTTGCGTATCAGAAAACTTCACATCGTTCCTATGCTTCCAAATGGACCATAGAATAGCAATAGGTACAACATTTCAAATTTTCCTTTCAATTCTGTTACCAGTGGACCCTGCCCACATCTGCAAAACTCCATCCATTGATGCCGGCATAACCCATTGTGACCCACACCATAGAAATATATCTGTCCAAACCCTCTAGACAAAAGGACACCACAACAGAACATGATTAACCAACTCTCCTTCAACTTTGCAAAACACACATTGAATGCTAGCAGAAGCAGAAATGACACCAATCTGACATAGGAAATAAGAGGTTTTCAGCCTTTGTCTCCAAGCTAGCCACACAAAAGATTTAACTCTAGGAGGAGACACATTCTGCCAAATCATCTTGGCGATAACCTCATAATCTTGTGGTTACAGAATTTTCTTACACCACCCATAAGCAGATGAGATGCTGAAACACTCAGAATTTCCAACCCTCCAACAAAAACCATTAGCCTTATCAACTCTCAACTCACTAGTATTATTAACCGGGTTAACCAAGTGAGCAACCTCATCCTTTCCCAAGCTCGAAGCCCTCTATTAAAGCAATCCTCCCACTCTTGTATACTCCTCCTTAGTTCAAGAACTTGCTTAATTGATTTCAGTTTATCTGGGGAGATACAATAAAGTCTAGGAAAACCATCTTTTAAACAACTATTACCAGTCCACTTATCCTCCCAGAAAAGGGTTCTAGCCCCATTACCAATCGATATGAAGGTATTGTTAATAAAGAAGCTATGCAGATCAGGAAAGAATGTTTCCACAAAAATAATATCCTTTCATAACCGAGAGTGCATCTGAGAGGTTGTCGTATTTGGGTACCACTTGCTTCCTTGAATGTTATATTTTTCACGTAGAACTTTCTTCCACAACAAATTCTCATCTACACCAAACCTCCACCACCACTTAAGTAGCAGGCAATCATTAACATCTCTGAGACTCTTGATGCCTAACCTCTCTTTAATGATACTCCTAGTTACTTCAGACCATTTAACCATGTGTAATTTACTCCTGATCATAGACCCACCCCATAGAATAGTAGCTTGAATCTTGTCTAGCTCTTTAACAACTCATTTGGGCATCTTAAATAGTGAGAGGTAGTAAACTAGAAGGCTAGACAGAACTATCTTGATCAGTGTGAGTCTCTCTGTCATGGATAAGAACCTTCTTTTCCAGCTAGCTAACTTAACCTTAAATTTGTCCACAATAGGTTTCCGCATTTTCTACCTGGATTAGCCCCAAGTGGAAAACCAAGGTACTTAAAAGGAAACTTTTGGCATTTACAATTCAACCTACCAGCAAATTCAGCCAACAAATCATCTTGCACCCCTATACCACTAATCACACTCTTATGATAATTAATCCTCAGCCCAGATATCATTTCAAAGCATCGAATAATCCTCTTGATATTCACCACTTCCCCCTATTCTGCCTCACAAAAAATAATAGAGTCATCTGCAAACTGAAGATTGGACACAGAGATTTCATTAGACCCAAGAACAACCCATTTGAATAAATTTAATTCCTTAGCCCTGGTCAACAAAATGTTAAGACCCTCCGCAACCATATTAAAAGGGAAAGGGGAGAGAGAGTCTCCTTGCCTAAGGCCTCTTGATGGACTAAACTCAGTTGAGGGGGAACCATTTACTAGAACTAAAACTCGTGGAGTTGAAATACACTCCTACGCCCAAGCCAGCCACTTTGCTCCAAAACCAAAACTCTTTATCATAGAAAATAAAAAGGACCAATTGACAAAATCATAGGCCTTTTCAAAATTAAGTTGCAGAATAATACCTCGCCTTCTGGTTTGCTTCCACCAGTCAACAATTTCATTTGTAATGAAACCCCCATCAAGAATACTTCTACCACCCACAAATGCTGACTACTCCTCATCGATTATTCTAGGCATCACCATCTTTAATCGGTTCACCAACACCTTAGAAAGAATCTTATATATTGACCCAATTAAACTTATAGGTCGGTAGTCCCCAAGTCTAATTGGATTATCTTTCTTAGGCACCAAGGTAATAAAAGAACTGTTTATACCTCCTACCAGTTCACCGTTTTGATGAAAATCTTGCATAAACTGAAGAACATCTTTCTTTACAACCTTCCAACATTTCTGAAAAAATAACATATTAAAACCATCTGGCCCTAGAGCTTTATTCCCATCACATCCTCTCATTGCAGCCCAAATTTCATCCTCAGAAAATTCTGCCTCAAGAGACTCTACCACTGCTGAGTTGCCAATTGATTTGAATCTACATGCCAATTTTGGTCTACAACTCCATACTTTAGAGAAATGGGCCTTGAAAAAGTTAAACACCTCCTGTTTGATTCGGACTGGTTCATCATATACAATTCCCCCAAAGTTGAAGGAGCCAATGCCATTTCTATCCTGCCTACAACTAGCTATAACATGGAAAAACCTAGTGTTTTTATCCCTCTTTTGCGCCCAGTTTAACCTTGATTTCTGAAGCCAAATCCATTCTTGCAACTTACTCAATTTCCACACCTCATCTCTGATTTCTCTTCTACTTAGTTTCTCCACATTAGATAGTTCTTTGGTTTCAGCCACCAAATCAAACTCATGTAATTTCTCCTCAGTGCGCTGCAGCTTGACTGGTATAACTACAAAAACATCACTGTTCCATCTCTTTAAAGCTTGCTTAACCTACTGGAGTTTTTTAAGCATTATAAACCCTCCCTACCCAGTGATTTGTGACTCTTCCCACACCTTCCTTACCATTTTAGAAAATGTAGGATTAACAGTCTAGGCATTCAAAAATTTGAAAGGTTTGGGGCCCCAATCCTTTTCATCTTCCATTAGCAAAATTGGGCAATGATCAGACACAATTTTTGGCAATCCCCACAATTTAACATTGAACTTCTCAATCCATTCAGGATCTAACAAAAACGTATCAATTATGCTCCATAATGCACCCTCCTGTGCATTACACCATGTACATTTCCTTCTAATCATTGGGATATTTGTGAGCTCACAAGACTCGACAAAAACATTAAAATCTCGTATTCCTCTATTACTCCTTAACACACCTATATGCTCACTAATCAGCCTAATTTCATTGAAGTCCCCCCCCTAGACACCACGGGTTGGGGAAAATGTTTCTAAGTTGTTTTATGGTGTCCCACAGCTTCCCATTTTTGCTTACATCAGTAGGAGCATATATATTCATCAAAACGCAGTTAAAAGAATGATAGATAGTACCTACCAGGAGTAAAAAATTCTTGCTACCACAACACTCCTGTAGCTGAAGAAACTCAGGATCCCAAACACAAATAAGACCACCCGTACTACCTTGCAAACAAACCTCCATATATTAGAACCGAGCCCTTCCCCAAAACGATCTAATATCCTATTCTAATAACATCGATCTCATCAATTCCTGAAGGAGAAGCATCCCAATTTTTCTTTCCTTTATTAATTTCTTGATTTTATCCCTCTTCTCTAGCTGACCCAACCCTCTGATATTCCACAAGAGTATCTTCATTTAAAACTATTAACCACACTAATAACCACCTACCTTCAAACTAGCTTACTCTGATGGACCAATTCTGGCCCCCACTTTTTCTTTGTCCTGCTGTTCAAGCACTACAATATGATCAATAATACTTGTTTCATCCTGCTCATACTCCACCCCAAGTAATTTGCCCATATATAGAGTTGCCTGAGCTTCATTCAGAATCAGATTCTCACTTCTAGAACCACTACTGTTTCGGTTAGCTACGATCTGGACAAAGCGGCATAGGTCGATTTGAACAAAGCTTCTTTTTGGGAATTTCTTCTTGCTAAGGACTCACTCTATCCTCTTCTCCTTGACTATATTGGGACCTTTAAGCTTCTATGATTTTTCTGGACCATCCTACAAGCTGTAGAAGTAGATTTTAGAATTTTTTGTGTAGATCCCCCTCCTAATGCCCTACCACTACCATCATGGGCCAATTCCCTGTTATGACTAAAATTTTGGCCCACCAATCCAATATCATGACCTTGACTAGAACATTGTCACGACCCAAACTCGCCCCTGTAGGTTTAGCATCGTAACCGGCCAGTAATCCGTGGATTACCAAAGGCCTCTTGACAGATTAGCATATAATAAGGGGCTGCGGAAGCAAATATATAAAATATAAATGGTCCAGTGAGCTTTGACAACATACATGGGACAGAATAATTTAAAACTTGTATAAATATAAGAGTGATGACCAAAAGATACAATATTTACATATTCCTTCCATAAGGGTAATATAGGAAACCAACCCAACTTAAAAAAACAAACAGAGTTTAATATGATTACAAAAATAGCCACAAAACAAGACTTCGTCTGGAACCTCCTCGGGAGGTGCAAAGGTTGGCTGACAAAAACTGAACGAAGGCTATCAACTCTGTCCCTGATCATATGCCGGCTCACCTACATACATAATATAAACAGTGAGCGGAAGCCCAGTGAATAATAATGGAGTAAAGGGGTTTTAATGAATGAGTCCATACAGATTTAGAATTCATAATTCATTTTCATAATAAATTCATATTCATATTCTTGTCCAGATCATATACAGAAGTCATAAGTCTTGCTTAAGCATACGTGGTACATCCATTAGCGCTAACAGAGCAGATACAGAACATATGCAGACACATGGTGGTTATGAATAACCATCTCCATAAAGGAATCTTCGAATCCGGGTAACAGAGAATAAACATACTGAGCCCCATGATAGAGCCTCTAGTACGGGTAATAAAGTGCAGACATATTAAGTTCCATGATGGAACCTCCGATACCGGGTAACAGCTAACAGTTATCACATGATGCTAAGGATGCCACGAATACATTATTAAAAATTGGACAATCATTCATTGTACAGAACATATCATTTCAGAAAACAGATCTTAATTCATCACACAGAAAATAAATAAGATTGAACATAACTTTACTAAGTTATTATTCACAGTTGGCTTTGAGGCAGGTAGACGGAGCAGACTGGTCAAACGGTATACGGCACGTGACCTACATGACACATAACAAATACACACCTGAAACACACGTTCGAATTGTACATAACTTATTTCGTTTGTTCTTAGTGCGTTTCTAGCCTTTAATCCTCATTATAGAGTCTTAAACATGGCCTAGGAATGCCTAGAATGGAATGAGGATGCAAAAATGTATTGGAAAACATTTTTCAAAACTTGTTGAAAATAAGGTCCACGCTCGAGCGTGTCTTTCCTCGCTCGAGCAGGCATGCAGACAATGAAACTCCGCTCGAGCGTGACTTTTCCTGCTTGAGCAGACTGCAAACTTTTGAAAAAGTACTGGTTGCATATTTTTCACGCTCAACGGACGCTCGATACCCGCTTGAGTGTGAGATTCAGACCCTCGTTCAAGCGCGGATTCCCTCGCTCGAGCGGACTGCAAAACACATGAATTTCTGGGTATATGCATTTCACTCTTGGGCGTGACTCTCGACGCTCGAGTGGAAATGCATGTACTCAGAGTGAATGCTCGAGCGTTAAGTCCCTCGCTCGAGCGTGGATCAAATTTTTGGAATTTCCAGATTCGATCACCAAGCTCAAATTCAACCCCAAATGCATCAAACTCAATTTTCTGGGCCCAAAACTTTGGAAAATACTTAGAAACTCATAAAGCAACATGTTTAAAGCATTATTTCAAGAAATCGTGGCCCAAAATGATACCAATTATGCACAAACTCAACTTAAACTCTATGAATGTTCCAAAGCATAACATGCAGGAACTCTCTTGTACTCAACCTCTTCAAAACATGATCAAACTAGGCAAATTGTTAGAAAACATGATGAATTCTCAAAACATAGATGAAATGAACACATGCATGAAAGAAGTCTTTGAAATCATGCTCAAATTGTGAAGAAATACACATGCATGTATGGATTGATCTACCTCCCTACTCCTCAAGCTTGATTCTTACATTTTGTAGTTCAATTTACTTGGATTCATGTATGAATTAACTCAACTTCAAGGCTAAAGGATTGGTTTTATACCTTAGGTGATCAATTGGGCTTTAGGTGCTAGAATCTTGAACTAGATGAACAAAACTTCAAGTTTTCTTCTTTTCTCCTAGCAATTCCCTCCTTGTGAATTCAATTCTTGAACCTAGGAACGAAATCCCTCAATTCTTTCTTATTCTCACGTTGAGCACCAAGTTGAGGAAGAAATGAAATGAAAAGGCAAGTGTAGTGGGGTCAAAATGGTCTTATAGGTAGTAATTAATCAAAATTAATCAAATGGCATTAATTTAATCTAATTTAATCGTTCCGAACCAAATTTTAATTAAACCAACCGTAAAATTTTATAAATCCTAATTAACACATAAATCAAGTCAATTTTATAATCGGATGCTAATAAGGCCTTCAATTCGCAAACCGAAACTAGAACGTGAACAGATCTTCCTACGCCTAATAGATATAAACACAAACAATGCAACACACACATGCAGTTTAATTCAGAATTTCACCTTAATCACTAATTAGGCATAATTAATCATGGATTAACGTTAATAAGAGGTCGGGGTTGTTACAAACATGGCCTTACCGGCCCACCCAGCATAAACTCCCCCAATTGGGCTTAAGAAAAACGCACCTCTAAATAGACTTCTGGCCAACTTCTATCCGCTGCACTAAGGCTCTTCATGAACCCAGATGTGATCACTTGCCCATCAAGCTGCCCATCGAGCCGCACACCTATCTTATCATCACACATTTTTGTAGATGTTGTTTCTGATACAACCACCTTATTGGGGCCTTCTTTTGAATTACCACTGCTGTCAACAGTTTCAGCCACCACCGATGAGTTCATCCAGCTAACACTGCCACCACTTCCCACGTCACTTGGAACAGCCCTTATAGCCTTTTCCACATCATCTTGCTTGACCACTCTGCATTTCATGTGTGATGCCACATCAGTTTCTCCTTTATCCCTGTTATGGCCAAAGACTGAGACCCCATCACTATTCCCACCGGAGCCATGTAACCCATCATAACCTTGGCTGTCTAGATTCATACATTTGGAAAGTACCAATTGCTCTTCACAAATTCTAACTGGGTACACACCACTACTAGACTCCAGATTGATTACTACATTGACAGCCTCCATGCATTTCGTTACTATCCTAACCTTGCTGCATATGAACGACAATAGGTCACCAATATCTTCATCCAACACAACCACTTCCCCCCATAATCTTCCAATAGAGGTAAATGTTTTTGCACTCTACAGATTTAATAGAACTCTATAGCATGAGATCCAAGTACATCTCTCTTGCTCAATATGCATACCAGCTTTCCAATCCAACCCAAATTCGCCCCATTTGTTTAGTCATCCTTTCATTATTCTCACTCCCTCAGTTTTCTCCCCGATTGAGCCGAAAGTGATAACAATATCCCTACCTCCACTATCTCTGATTCTACCTTTCTTCAATCTCCTACAATGAGCTTCATGTTTGAAATCGGCCTTCGTAACATGATGGTGTAATCTAATTATCACACTCCCATATAGCCATCCGTTTCCCACCTGTAGACACCCCATTTTTGACCGACCTTAAGACTCAAACGTCACCGATTGAGCGCTCGGTGATGTTGCATACTGTGCTCGTTCAGAAGTCTCAGAGTCGCGGCCGTGCGCCTTACCTCCGGACTTCCGAACTTTCTCCTGTGCCTTGTCTCGGTTTGCGAACCAGACTCGGTTTTCTCTGTTTTCTTTCCTGAGGGGAGGGAGTGGTCCTGTAGGCTATCTCTCAGTGGCCGTGAGCTAATTTTCGTGGCCATAGGCTATTTTGCCCATTTCGGAGCCCGGTTCTCGGTTTTCGGGACCGTCAGGCCGTGTGCCTCGGTTCGGAACCGCCCAACCATCTCCGATTTCTCTGTTTTTTTGGCAAGTGCCTCTGTTTTATCATAACGAGGAACGCTGGGGCCTCTGATACCCACTTCGTGACCGAACGCCACTTTCGGTGCCTGCAGCCCATTTTCGGGACCCCGAACCACGCGGTTTTGGTCCTTGAGCTTTCGTTTTGCATCAGTTTTTGTTCATTTTTGGCAGGTGCCTCTGTTTTGTCATTATGAGGAATACTGGGGCCTCTGATACCCACTTCGTGGCCGAACACCACTTTCGGTGCCTGCAGCCCATTTTCGGGACCCCGAACCACGCGGTTTTGGGCCCCGAGCATTCATTTTGCATCGGTTTTTGTTCAATTTTGGCAGGTACCTCTGTTTTAGCATCAAGAAGATCACTGGAGGGTGGGAGGCCAGCAATTGTTCCAGAAAACCAGTTTCACTCCTCCGGCGCCCGTTTTGCTCACTTCCAGGCCAATGTTGAACACCCTGGGGATATTTTCTTCAAGCCGAGACTACATATTTGTGATGAGGGCACATGGGAGGACACTAAAAAGTGGTGGTCGGCCAGTAATTCAGATTTTCATTTTTGAGCCTCTTCTTCAAGTGCAATGTTGTGACTCCTGTTTCAGTGTTGCCAAGTTCCAACCCTGGGGCCTTATTCTACACACCTGAGAGGACCCTAAAACATGGTGGTCGGCCAGCAATTTTTTTGTCCCATTTTTGGCCATGGCCGGCCGGCCAGGGGGAGTGGCTGGCCGACCAGTTGGGGTGGCCGGCCACCTTCCGTAGCCACCTGGCCGGCTACTGCTTTCACCTCTTTCTGTGTCATTTGTTTTCAAAATATCCCTGTCCTCCGGGGGATATTTTGGGAGGGAAAGCTTGGGTGCATTTCCCTCCCCTTTTACACCCTTTTTGGTCTATTTAAGGGGCTGGACAGCTCCTTCCCTAGGGTTGCAAGATTTTCTCTCAAGAACCTCTCTTCCAAAACCTCCATTTTCTATCTCAAAAACCCTAAAAAGCTTCAAGTTTCTAGCTCCTTTCTTCATCAACCCTAAGCACCACCATCACCACCTCCATTCCAGCAGCAAAGAAGTGATTTGCAAAGGCTAAGGACCAGCAAATTCAAGCCAAGAAGCAACAAAAGACTTGTCTTCAAAGGTAAGCCACTAATTCCCTTTTTCTAGCATAATTTTGAATCAATTCTTTACCCTATTTACTCTCTGTTTTGGGCTCCGACCCCTACTGGTTTTAGGCTTATTTTGAGCCCCTCTACAACTTTGTAGAAGGGCTCAACTCTGTTTGGTGTCTCCATGACACACCTCTTTCAATATCACTCTTTATGCCATTATTTTGCATGCTTTATTTGACTTATGAGTGATCTGATTTCGAGCCTGTTATAAACTGTGAGTGGGCTTATTTTGAGCCCCTATTCAACATTGAAGAAGGGCTCCATCATGTTTGATGGCTCTATCATGCACTTGCTTTGTAATCCTCCATATTTTCCGTAAAATTGCATGGTTTATTTGGCCTATTTTTGATTTGATTTGGAGCATCTCATGAACTGATATTATGCTTATTTTGAGCCCCTCTTCAACATTGAAGAAGGTCTCAACCTAGTTTTCATGCTCTACATGCCACTTGCTTTGAATTCATGTTCTACTCCTATTTGGCATGCCCCTTTGAGCTTATTTAGCTTCTGTTTTGAGCCTTCATCAGGCTTAGAAAGAGCCTTGTTTTGTCCACTCTTCATGTTTTGTTAAGGGTCTTAGGCCATTTGATAACTGCTTTTAGTACTTCATGTTGTACTCCCTATTTAGTTCATTAATTTGCATGCTTTGTTAGGCTTGCTTGGCTTCTGTTTTCAGCCTTCATCAGGCTTAGAAAGTGTCTTAAAATGACCCATTATTCATGTTTTGTTAAGGGTCCAAAGTTGTTTGATGCATGCTTTTGGTACCTCATGTTATAGCCTTTGTTGGCTCATTATTTTGCATGCTATGTTTAGCCTATCTACATGCTGTTTTGGGGGATGTCATCTCTTGTAAATGTGCATATTTTTGGCCCCTATTTAATGTTGTAGAACTGTGTTTTTCAGTTTGAGCATTGTAGATACCACTTGCTTTGTAATTCTCCTCTTTTCCCCCATTTTTGCAAGCTATTTTTACCATACTTGTGATCATTGTTTGGTCTTGCTTCATACTGAAAAAATGTTAGTTTAGGGGCTGCCTTGCTACTGTTATACATGTTATGTCCATATTGTGCATGTTTAGTAGGGCTGTAAGCCGTTTCGGGTACATAACATTGCATTTCGGGCATCGGGTGTAATTTTGTCATAATTCGGGGGCTATTTGTGCATCATTTTAGCTGCTGAAGTTTTCATTTTCCATATGCCATATATCGCATCTCATTCGCATGCCATTTCATGCCTGTATGCCATGCCTCGGTTTGCGTGCCCGTGTGCACGCATTTCGAGGCGCTTCGTTTTTATCCGCCGGCAGCTTATGTGAGTGCGGCTGAGGCTCTCTCATGTTAGTGTAAGCCCAATCTGCATTTTCCATGTTATTTGCATTGCGTATGCCACCGCCTCGGTTTGCGTGCCCGTGTGCACGCATTTCGAGGCGCTTCGTTTTTTTTTATCCGACGGCATCTTATGTGAGTGCGGCTGAGGTCCTCTCATGTTAGTGTAAGCCCAATTTGCATTTTCATGCTTTTATGTTATTGCCTCGGTTTGCGAGCCCACGGGCACGCATTTCGAGGCATTTTTGTTTTCACCTGACGGTAGCCTATGTGAGTGTGGCTGAGGCTCTCTCATGTTGGCGTAAGCCCATCATTGCATTTTGTATGTCATTTTCACGCCTCTATGCCACCGCCTCGGTTTGCGTGCCCGTGGGCATGCATTTCGAGGCACTTCTTTTTTTTTATCTCTTGGCATCTTATGTGAGTGTGGCTGAGGCCCTCTCATGATAGTGTAAGCCCAATCTGCATTTTTCATGCCTGTATGTCACTGCCTAGGTTTACGTGCCCGTGGGCACGCATTTCGAGGTATTTCATTTTTTATCCGACAGCCTCTTATGTGGGTGCGGCTGAGGCCCTCTCATGTTAGTGTAAGCCCAATTTGCATTCTGTATGTCATTTTTAGTTCTGTTGCATTCCGTATGCCATTTTATGCATTTCTCGGCTTGCGTGCCCATGGGCACGCATTTCGAGACATTTCTTTTTTAGTCTCATTGTGTATCATATTTCATGTCATCTCATGTTTGTATGTCATCGCCTCGGTTTGCGTGCCCTTTGGGCACGCATTTCGAGGCGTCTCACTTTCATAGCATTGTGCATGCTATATCACATGTTAGCTGCATTTCATGCATACCATGCATATTGCATCGTGTTCGGGATAGGCGTTAGCCCGGGCACAGGAAACGAGGTACATTCCGTACTCCGAGTGGCGGAGTGTGTCTCAAATTCCCAAGTCACCGACACTCCGGATTACCCATGATGGAGTTAGGTTTTGTTGTAGCATTCATCTGCATTCATCCTATATTGAGTTGTGCAATTCGGCTCCTCGGCCATCATGTATCTAGATGCGTGATTGGTGGCACGAGAATCGAGGCATGCATATATGTGTGAAATACATTGCTATGCCCTTTTCCTGCTCTCCGTTGCAGCAAAATGAAGGATCAACAGCTCTTCGGAGTTTGGCACGCATTTCGAGAAAAAGTGCAAACAGAGGCTAATTGGGGCATCCCAGTGGATTTCTGCGCCAGGTAGCCCAAAATGCATCATCTATCAGAAGCAAGGCGGTCCCTGGCTTGCATGCCAGTTTTTCTTATTTAATTTGTCAATTAATTAGAAATTTGTATATTTATTCGGACTGTATTATTCTTTCATTTTCGGACTGTATTATTATTTATTCGGACCCTCTGCGCGAGGGCAAACTTGTAATAAGTGTGCGTGAGTGTGATGTATGTTTTCCAACCCCACGTCTTTCTCCATTTTATTTACCTGCTTACGATGGTTAGATATAGGACATATTTCAATTAGCATACAGTATGACAGCATGTTTGAATCATTCATCTGTTTTGCATGCTGCAAGACTCGGCGCATCATACTAATCGCATTTGTATTTCAATTCCAAAATGAATACATGTTAAGCTGTAGCATTTCATATACCATGTTTAGAATAGCCGAGCTGCTTTATAGTTGCATTTTGCATGTGTTGCATTAGGCATTTCAAAGATATTTAGGATTCATGCATGATTTCTAATCATTTTCTGTTTTGGCTTGGAGTACTCGGTGAGTTTTATGCTTTAGCATCCTCGCGTGTGAGTGTTACCATGAATAGCATGCTTACCATGAGGCTATATGCTTATATGATATAACTGCCTTGAATGCCTGTGGGTGGAGGTTGAGTTATCTGAATTGGAATAATTCATCAAATGCTTGTTTTAAGCCCACTAGATAGTGGCAAAACCATTGTTTTCTAAGCCCACCTGAGGATGGCAAATCCGCGTCTTAGCCTACTTGCGGGTAGCACCATCAAACCATTTTCAAACAAACAAACATGAGATGTTGGTTCAATTCAAAGCGATTCGGTCTATACTTGTATCTTTGTGCGCATCACATAGTAACCTAGGCTAATAACCTAATAAGAACTCACAAAGTTTTCAAAAATAGATATCATGGTTAGTAGAGGCGGTCTTTGACCCGGAAGTGGTGCTCACGATGTGACCTTCCCCAATCGTACCCAAGTTCCCGAGCCAACTTTGGTGATGACGGACACGTGGCCTTTGGCACCGAGTTAGGGTTTCCTAAATTTTCCATTTTAAAAAATATTTAGGTGGCGACTCTGTTATCTGGCAAAGCAGTCCATGTTTGGCACTTCTTTCAAAAAATCTGTTTTTCTCAAAAACGATTTGCCGGATTTGGACTCTTTGGTTCAAGATTTGGAACCGCGACAAAATCGAGTCCGAACTGTAGCGAGGTCCCTCGCGGGCTTGTTATACCACCTCCCGTGCTTTCACCCATAGCCTTGATTGGCCTACCTCTCTTTTTTCAATAAGAGCTTCTGCAAACGTTTTCGTAGCTCCTCTGTTATTTTGTATACCCTGACCCTCAACAGCCACCCTCTGTTTGGGCGAATTCATAGCTCCGAGAGTTCTCTGTTTCACTAGTCTGCGTTGATCACTACTGAAATCAGCTTCCTTAACCTTTAGCGCTCTGTCATCGACCCACAATCCATTCGCTTTTTGTATTGCCACAGTAGCAGCCACTGTGTAGTCATACCTTACGAAACCAAATCTTGTATTGGATGACCGTCTCATTTTGTTTGGAATAAAGACATCCTTTACAACTCCAAACTTATTAAACAAAGTAAATAGGCCTTTTGGATCAATGGATTTTGGTAAGTTATCCACAAAGACAAAGATCAATCTTGCTCTATCTCCATACAACCTTCCAATCACTCTGTTCCTTTGTTTCACCACTGGCTTCCACCCTCCATCATGGGTTTCCATCGCCAATTGATTCTACAGTCTGTCGAAGTTATCTATCACCGAATATAGTAGCTGTGTAAGATGAAAATTAGGACATGATTACAATTACTATAAATTTTATGTAATTATATTAGTTAATTGGCATGCTATCATATGGGAAAGAGGGTGCGTGTTTGTCTCGGGCTAATATCATTGATTCGAATTGTTCATATTTTAAAATTTGTCTAGTAGATCATTCATAAAAAAAAATTTAGATTATATCTATAAGCTCAAAAGAGAACCACGTTTGTTTTTTTTAAAATAAACGGTTAACATAATTTTGATAATTTATTTAAAACAGTTAGGACTTGATCATAGAGTTATATATGTCCGATTAACTTAACTTTTTTTTTTGTGGATAATATGCTCAAAAAACTTTATAATATGAGCAGTTCAGATCATCAAAATAGAATTAGGACACGTCTTCATAGGGCCACACATCACCATGCCGTGTTTTATAGGCACAACACACACCCCTTGTCCTATTATGTGCTAGATAAGCATTTTTTTTTCTTTTTTTTAATGATCAGATATTCGGACCAGCTTATGCGATTCTCGACTAATCTCGAGACCTACGCAAAGCACCTTTCCACATAAATCGGGAAAATTTCAAACAGAGCTCGAGGGCATATAATCCTAAGAAATTGATAGCACTTAATACTCAGATCCCAAACTACACCCACTAATACATGGAGATTTGATATTTCATGAGATTTTTTTTAATAAAATCTGCTTACAGCAATTGATGATAAGTCCAAGTGACTCGACATTCAAAAGAAAATGATGAAGATTTTAGGACTTGATGGGCATAGCCCAGGAGGGGGCAGCCCATGGCTTTAACCCAAGTCCAATAGCGTTTGGACACTTGTCAGAAAGGTAGTCAGCCGCGTGACAGATAAAGATTCTGCAGAGTTATTGAACTTAGGCATAAAGCATTAAATGAGGATGTCATGGCATTAAATACAACAAGACCTCTCGTCCCCTAGTGTGGCGAAACTGCCATGGCTGACGACGAGTAGACCATAGACTTTTGGCCAATAAGACAGCTTGAATGGACAAGAAAATAATTAGAAAAATGTATAAGAAGCTTGTGAAGAATGACAAAGATAACAAGTAACACTTTCTTCTTGTCCTCTCTCTCTCTCTCTCTCTCTCTCTATTACTTCCAATCTAACTTGATCATTGGAGCGTCCACGGGGAGAGACTACTCTAGTCTTGGCACCTCCCCAATGGACCTTTTGCAGGCACACATCAAGGAGACGAAGGCCAGTAGACTCGTGAAACATGTGTATCAGTCCGACCCATCCTCCATTGACCATATTGGACCATTAGAACTCATGATAAAGATGTACCAAACAAAACATTACAAGGTATAAATGTCTTTGCACAATGTTTCTTATGTTGCAAAAACCATCACAAGCTGGCAATCTTATGTTGTTTTTGTTTCCGTTTATGTTTTTACTTTGGCCTCTTTTGGTTTTGTGAAAAGATGTTACATTTTTTAGAAGATAATACGTAACCTTGCTGTCAATTAAAATTCTAGAAGTTGGTATCTTTGCTTCTTCTTTCTTGCTTCCATCGTGATTATAAGTCTTTAGACTGTTTTTGAATTATGAATTTGGACAGTAATTTAGAGAAAGAAAATATAAGTAAAATGTGAATAAAATATAATTATATTTTATTCAACTTTTTACTTTCATTTTCCAAACTACTATCAAATTTCATGATCCAAACACAATTTTAAAATTTAACATAGCACTAATGATAAAATTATGAACATTTAAAAAAATTATGTAACCTCTTCTGAACATTTTTCTTTTTAAATAAAAAAACAACCATTATTTTTATTCATAATTTAAAAAATGCTACTATCATTCTAGATGATGCTTTTGTATAAAAATTATGTTTGTAAATCAATTTTTTTATTATCAATTGAACACTCAGGCTATATTTGGATCAATCAATTTATTTATGAAAAATAAAAGGAAAAATTAATAGAAATAAAAACAAAAATTTTGTCACTTTTCCCTTATTTCTTATTTATTCTCCAAAAATTCCTATATAAATTTAAGATTCAAATTGTGGTCATATTGGTCACGGTCATATATCAATCAATATAAAAAATTAATTGACAATATCACTATATTAATAAATAATAATATCAAATATCTAAAATCTCATTACATAATCTCTGATACAATACATAACAGCCGATATTTAAAAACCTTCTGATACAATACATAACAGTTGATATTTAAAAAGCACAACACTAAAGAAAATGAAATCCCCCCTGTAGAAAACAACAGCTGATTGATTGCAGCAAGTTGAACCACACTAGGACACAAAGAGGACAGAGGATTAGAACCCTAGACCTATAACCAACCCAAAACCCGCATAAATCACACATTCCCTTGAATAAACCAATGGAACAGAAGGTTCCTCCATCTTCCCCAAGATATCAAATCAAATCACTTTTAAAACACTCATTACTGATCCATCCATCTGCACAAGAAAATCCCACTGTTTTCTTGACAATCAATTCCTTTCCTTTCCCTCTATGCGCCGTTTTCTCAACAAAACAGCAATCCAAATCCAATCCAATCCAAAAAAGATGTACAACACTACAAAGGCTGGCTTACACCCAAAACCCTCCTCCTCACAGGCCTCAAGTTCATCACCAACTGTCTTGCACTTCCCAATTCCAATTCCCAGTTCCATACACTGCATTCACAGAATAAACCCTAAAAACCCACCCTCCATAAATGGCTTCTCTCACCTCCTTCTTCTCCTCCAAAAATCTCTTCCAGGCAATCTTCTTCACCCTCCCAGACTTCATGCATCACTTATTAGTACCGTACAATAGTCTAATGGCACATTCTAGCAGTGGCAGTGGCAGCCACGTGTCATCCTCGCAGACTCTCCCTGAGGCCCCTTCTGCTCAGGAGTCTGGGCGACACCCGGTTTACCGAGGAGTAAGGCGTAGGAAGAGCAGTGGGAAATGGGTTTCGGAGATTCGAGAACCGAGGTCACCTAACCGGATTTGGCTCGGGACATTTCCGACCCCTGAGATGGCCGCTGTGGCCTATGACGTGGCCGCTCGGGCTCTCAAGGGTCATGAAGCTGAGTTGAATTTTCCCAACTCAGCTTATTCGTTGCCAGTTCCGGCCTCTACCTCCCCGCGTGATATTCAGGCGGCTGCAGCCAGTGCAGCCGCCGCAGCTGGGGCTGCCAGGGATGCTCTATCTGGGTATTATCAGGCTGAAAATCCAACCGCACCAGGGAATTCAACGGCAAATCATGAGTTTGTTGATGAGGATTTGTTGTTCGATATGCCTAATATTCTTGTGAATATGGCTGAAGGCATGATGCTTAGCCCCCCGCGGCTGGATGTTTGGGATGATGACAGTTCAGCTGAAAATACAGGAGACCAAAATCTGTGGAAATTCCCTTAAATCCAGAAATTTAATTTTTTCAATAAAATATACATATATATATATATATATAGTAACTTAATCTAAATAGCTTCGACCAAAAAAAAAAACTATATATGAACTTGCTTTGATTAATATGTGCTAAGAATGAGGGCATGGAAAGCTAGTATGAGTGGTTTGTTTTTTAATTTTTTGTAAAAAATTTCCTTATCTGAGTTTAATGTTGTCGCACCTTTCTGTTCTAGTAGTTAGTGCTTCTAGACTAAAATAATGTTTAATTAAAAATAATATCTATATTTGACATTATATTTGTGGAGAGATTAGGCCAATGCAACAGAGACTGAAAACCTAGGTCCCCCCCCCCCCCCCCCTTTTATTTTTTATTTTTTTTATCATGCTAAGATAAAGTAAAATCACATAATCTTGGTTTTCTTTTAATTTTAGAGAAATATTGTGAAATCAATTCTATAATTCTAATGCCTCTGTTCAATATCTTGATCTTGAAGTGATTCATTGTAGTCATCAACGGCCACCAACTGAATTTACAACTACCAACTCAAAAGATGAAAAGGAAAGAATTTTGTTCATGTCTTTTTTTTTTTTTTTGGATCAGCTTGTTCATATATGGCAATCACCAGCAACAAAGAATTTATAGCACTACATGAATCCTCTCTCTCTCTCTCTCTCTCTCTCTCTCTACATATATATACATGCATGTATATTCACAACTCTTATAGAACTACAAGCAACAAGCAAGAAGTATAAATTAAGGTAAGAGAAGTCTAGAAAAGCCCAGAGATTCACTCTAAATTCTCAAGAGGTGTTTTTTTTTTTTGAAACAGCCAAGAAAACCTTTATTGATGGTAAGATCATACAGGTTTTAATACTAAATTCTCAAGAGGTTTTAATACTCTATTTGAGGTTTCTAATGAAAAGAACAAGCAAAGATCCATCTATTCATGGTTTGGTGAAAGAAAAGCAAGCAAGTTGGCAAGTTTAGTCAATTAGAATTATTATAACGTTGATCCAAGGGTTTTGTCCACCACCCAACCATGTAATTCATTATTATTATTACACTATATTATTCTTTATTATTTCAATATTATGAATCCAAACATAATTACTCGGAGTTCAAAAAAAAAAAAACATAATTACTCAAAACTTATTTAAAATTATTATTTATAATTCAGATTTATTCCTCATATAAATTTCACATAACATAAATTTAATTTTCACTATACAATCATCTAAGCAAAAACTCTAAGGGTGCGTTTGATATGTGGGTTGACTTTTTGACTTTTTAAATTTTTAGTTATTTTAACATAGGGTTAGAAAGTCTCGTTTGGGATAGACTTTTTGATTTTTTTTTACTTTTCTGAGAGAAAAAATAAAACAATTATGGTTTAGATGTGACATTTTGTTTTATTAGGCTAAATTTTTTTTTTTTTGTCTTTTTGTGATTATTTTAACCAAAAAAATCCCATTTTAATTTATACCAAATGAATGCTAAGTGGTTTTTCTGATTCAAACTTTCTCTTAGAATAATACTAGCGATCATGAAAAAAAAAATTATGAAATATATTATAAATAATTTTTATTTTTTGATTAGCATGTGATATTTTATTCTATATATAATCTAAATATAAAAAATATTTGATAATCATTTCTATAATATTTTTTTTTCATAATTTCTAATATTATTCTTCCTCTTATTTTAGATCAATGGGGTTAGATGTCTAATAAAAGTGGGCCCACCATTCACGTTGTTGACGTGTCCTTTTCAACTATGTAAATTATTGACACGTGGCATTGTAAAATTGTAAAAGTGGGGGAGACATACTGTGGAGTGTCATCAGAGGATGGGACACTGACACGTCAACTGTCTTTGATAAGTTTCCCCCAAGTCATGCGAGCCAGGTCTATGTGCATGCTCTTGTAATCCATGTCCAACCCTTGCTCATCCAAAATAACTCAGAATTGAATCAAAACATTCATTAAGTTTCAATAATTTTCTTGTTGTTAAGGGCCCCCAATTGATTAATCCACAACTAATTTGTTTCTTGTGCCAATTTAATTTTTGTAATTCTTATTATTAATTTTATCTTTATATTTTTCATATTATGTTGATTTAGTCTAACAATAATGTCCATTTAGAAATTAAACTTAAATTAATATACAAAATTAATACAATTGAAACTACAACCAAATTGAGATAAGATGGAAACTACAAGGATCACCAGTATTAAGCCTCGTTTGCGAAGTAACATTTTTAGTTTAAAAGTCAAAAAGTTACTAAAAAAATTAAAAAGTCAACAACTTATATCAAAAAGTCAAAAAATTCATTTTTTCTTTACTTTTTGCACATCTTTTTTTTTTTATAAAAAATCAAAAAGTCATCAAAAACATATTAGTTTTTTTTATATCATATTTTAGTCAAAAAATTAAAAAATTACTAAAAAAAATATGTTCCCAAACAAGGCCTTAGTTTCTTTTAATTAATTGTCATGTTTATGCGAGCTAGATGGACTATGACATTTTAATTTTGAAAAATGTTGTACATAATTTTAATTTTTTATATATATATTTTTTCACTCATAGATACAAGATATTAAGATCCAAATTTACTAAATGCATATGAAATTCACTTACTTTTATTTAGATGTAAAAATAATAATAATAATAAGAAATGAGATTGTACATAACATTTTTATGTAGAAATTCAATATTTTATATTGATTCATAAATTGAAGGGCAGGCCTAGCATAGCAATGAAGTTATCCCTTGGTGACTTCGAGGTCACGGGTTTGAGTCGTAGAAAATCCTCTCTACTTGCGGGGATAAGACTGCATACATCACCCCTTTTCTAAATCTCGTTGCATACATAAACCCTTCTCCATATCTCATTTAAACGAGAGTTTCGTGCATTAAATATGTCATTTTATACTGATTTATAAATTATTTACGCCCTTTTATATTAATTTATAAATTATTTACGGATGCGCCGTAAATCTACAATTTTACGGACACCCGTCCAAAAGACACAACATAAGCAAAACGTGGGTCTCGCTATAATTTTGTTCCTCTTCTTCTCATGGAAACCCATCTCTTGCAAAATCCATGGTGAAAATCCTAAGTGATTCGTGATTAGATTAAGATTTAATAACACCAATTCCTAATTATTCAAACACACAATCTAAATCATCAAGCACTTATGAAAGTGGTTTAGATTGTTGTTTTCGAAAAACAATAAATCGACACAGACGATTTTTACATGGAAAAATTACAATTGAAGCACTTTCAATTGTGATAAAAAACCACGGGCGAAACGCCACTAATCAATCCACTACTGAAGAAAAAAAGATTACAAAGATAACAACAAATTACCAAACGCATCCAATTTGTCTTCAAACCTTCTGTAAACCTTTCACCACAGCCTTCATCTCGGAATTTATTAATTGAAATTGAATCCATAACTTCTATTGTCGAATCAACGACCACGCACAATATCAAACTCCTTTGATGCTCCACGCTTGAATCTCCGGATTCTACCGAAGAAGAACACTCTTGAATATGAAGAAACAAACTCCTTGATGTGTGTATCTCAAATCATAGGTTTAGAACTCACTCAAAAATATCAAGGAAAACTTGCAAACAAGCCCCAAAACAAAACCCTAAAGCTTCCAAAATAGATCTAGAAAACTTAACCCTAAAATAAGACTTAAACAGATATATATAGAAAACAGGGGCCACGCACCCCGCTCGAGTGTAGGATAGTTCGCTGGAGCGGATCCACTAAAACACGTGTGTGAATAAACAAGTTTCCGCTCGAGCGTTTTAACCCACGCTCGAGCGTGAAATCACACTTCTCAGTATTTTTGTAGACATGCCCAACTACTGAAATAGTACACATTCAGTTCGAGCGCCAATGGTCCCGCTCAAGCGGGATAGCCAAAAAACAAGGAAAAATTACAACTCTATAAAACAGAGTTTGTTCATGGATTTGGCAATAAAGGGACCTAACAATCTCTCCATTTGTCAATTCCCGGACAAAACTCTTTTAAATAATTGTCCTGAAAACACATGCACTAGACAATCTTACCAACACAACCTATCGGACATAAGAAAACACATCTGAAGAAACAAATCTGAAGCTGTTCAAAAGGTTAAGTTAACAATAATTAATTTAGAACAATCCAACAAGCATCTACCTGTAAATCAGCAAGCAACACACCAAAAACCAAAAACTGTGGAACTTCATAAGAAAATAACAAATGTCTATGAAATAGAGTAAAGCCCACAAAAATTATATCCAAAATGAAATAACCAAAGTATATCCAAAATATATGTATATCCAAACCACCACTAGAAATTACCAAAAATCTCCCCTTTTTTGGTCGGGAGACCAGTACAAAAACAATCCAAAGAACACAGATCTCTATCAAGCATCAGGTGGAGGAGGATGAGACTGCTATAGCTGAAGCAAAGATATAATGTAAGCAAGTTGAGTAGACGTCTGAATGGCGGATTGCTCCAACTGTCCAAGTCGACCATCAAAGGCATCAAGACGAGTATCCAGAAGATCCAACCGCCGTGTCACAATCTCCTCAAAATAACGAAGCTGGCCATGAAAAGTCTGGAGTGGAACATCAGCCTTCTCTGCACCAACTGTCACAGCATCAATCTCTGCCTCCTCGGCGAGACCATCTGTGGTACCTGTAGAAGGACCAATCCTAGTAGACTCCTCCTTGACATGTGCATGACTCTGTGAAAAGTCTTCTTAGTGAAGGGTTTAATAGGAGAGGCATACTCGTCGTCCTCTAATACTGAAACTTCAAGCCAGGACAAGAGACGATTGATTAAACAACCATAAGGTAGACCTAATTGCTTGTTGCCAACAACAGCAATCATCTGGCGAAGAATGAGAGGGGCTAGATTGATGGACATATGACGAGTAATACAGAAAAGAACAAACCCTTGTTCTTGACTAATTTCAGAAGAGTGAGTGGTGACAATGATATTAGCACAAACAATAAGATTAAACAGTCAAAACTCCGGAAGGAATTCAAACTGTTTAATCAAAGCTCCCTTGATCCAGTTACGAGCCGAAAAAGGATAATGCTCCAGAAACACACGGTTAATACCAAGGAGCTCTCTAATAAGCTCGGGGGAAACAGAGATGGACTTAGAACGGACCCAAGTTGTGGAGGAAGGACCAATATCATCTATATTCTCAATATTACATTAAAACTTATGGACCCAGTCTAGGTTTTGGTGTCCGGAGAAGGACAAAACCAAGTCTCCGCCTAATGGATCGAACAAAGGACGGATGGGAATATACTTGAATGTATTTGGCTGGACATGACGTTCGAGGTGAATAGTCCTAGATGCGAAGGACTCTCTGAATAACTTGGCTTTTTGGGCAGAAGGAAATCTATCAGGGTTATACGAAGGACGAGACACAGTAGACTTGCGACGTTTGGGAGCAGACATGGTGAGTCCAAACACAACTAAAATCCAAACAAGACAACCCCAAAACCCAAAGCAACAGAACACAGCAAAACATTAGTAATCCAACAGTATTAGAAAAATATAAAAATCACAGAACCATAGCTTAATATAAATGACAGGTAGAATAGTGCTAGGTTCAAATCCAACATATGCAAATGTAGGACAATCAACATCAGTACATACCACTGTGACCTCATGAATTAGCATATAACGCACAAGACAGTATAAAAGAAAATAAAGCACTAATTTTTACCCTGGCTCTAAAACCTAGCAAAAATGTACCAAAACTCATCAAACCAACATGCAATTGAGAGATAAGAGATCAAAATGAAGGAAATAAAACCAACAACTTAGAACCCTAGAAGCATCGACACAGCAGAGCAGACAACACAAAAAAACTTAGTTAAACAAAGAGGCACTCAAGACAACAACCAAACTGTGCAATGAAATAGAAAAGAAAAACAAGCAGAAATCAACCCAAAAACAATCCTCCATAAGAGCCGAAATGAAGAGCACAACACAGAGAGAGAAGAGAGAAGACTTACCAAAGTTGAATTGGGGGTGAAAAATGAAGGAGAATGTCAAAATCACAGCCCAATGAGGTCGCTAGCCAAGCCCTAGGGAAGAGAGAATGAAATTTGAGGGAAAAATGAACTGAAGAGGCGAGGGAGAGAGTATTTAAACCAAAATAGTCCGCTCGAGCGTGAGTATGAACACTCGAGCTGGAGCCAAAGCACGCGTGGATACGCTCGAGCTTGAAAAAGGACGCTCGAGCGCCAAAAACACCCTCGCAGAACTGCAAAACCCTACACTAAATGTTGAATGACAGAAATTCACGCTTGAGCGTAATAAATTCCGCTCGAGCGGAGACAAAACACAATTAAGCTTAAATTTATTTATTTATTTTTAAAATAAAATAAAAACAAAAACACCTCAATCAGAGAAAGGTGAACTGTAAAACAAAGGAGAGCAAAATTGGAAGCCTATAATACTGGGATGAAATGATCCACACACCATGAAGTCTGAAAACTTGTTTATTTAAAACCATATGAACCACAAAATCATGAGCAAGTAGATAATATTCAATCAATGATCATAAGCAACATGAGAACGCATAACTCAAAAACAAACATAAGAGCTCACATATAAAATGTGTGTGTGTGATCCTTGAGAGGCCACAGAGCTAGAGTTAATCATCGTAGTGATCGGATGGTTGGACCTCCGGCAAAAGTAACTAAACATATTTGTTGAGTAAACGCAAAGGCTCCCCTTCAATCAATGAGTCTCTTTATTTTATATATATATATATATATATATATTTTAACTTTTCTTTATTGTGGGCACTCACTGGTGGCATGCACGCTCAAAAGTATGGAGACCAAACCAGAGAAGAATGGAATAAAAAAGATGGCTTGGTTGGTGCCTCTGAGGTAGCCTTTTCCTAATGCCCGGACTTCAATGAACTGAGGGAGAAATCGTGGAAGTGAAAAATGATGGTAGATGGTTAAGAGACTCAACATCACCCATGATATACTAGTATAGGTCAATTCCTCTGAAAAAGTACAAGAAACACTGTTAGTGGTCCATAGAGAACTTTGATCACTTGTGCAAAAACCCCTAGAACAGTTTATCTCAAGGATGTGTACAAAATGAGATCATGAAGTCAATGAGCATGAGTATTCAGAATGAGCTATGAACAAAGAAGAATGAGATCTTGTAAGCAGTATGATCAGTGTTCATATACATTTAGATGCAAAGATGACAGGAATCAATGACAATGAGATTATAACACCTAAGTAAACATAAAAGGAATCACTCACTCCCCTCAAGTAACAGATAACACCCTAATGACTGAGCATGACACCCAAGGTCTTTCTAAGGAACTCAAATCGAAGAAGATCAAGGGGTTTTGTAAAAATATCAGCTTTTTGATGCTCAGTGGGTACATATTCAAGAACAACAAGGCCTCCTTCCACTAACTCTCGAACAAAATGATGACGAATGTCAATGTGTTTGGTGCGAGAGTGTTGGACAAGATTTTTTGAAATGTTTATGGCACTTGTGTTATCACAGAAAAGAGTGAGAGTATTATGATCTATCCCATAATCATGAAGCATTTGCTTTATCCACAACATTTGTGCACAACAACTCCCTGCAGCAATGTACTCAGCCTC
The DNA here is from genome assembly GCA_025200525.1 of Camellia lanceoleosa. Taxonomy (NCBI): domain Eukaryota; kingdom Viridiplantae; phylum Streptophyta; class Magnoliopsida; order Ericales; family Theaceae; genus Camellia; species Camellia lanceoleosa. The sequence continues at coordinate 35,475,229 of CM045761.1, forward strand.
AGCAGTCGAAAGGGAGATGGCATTTTTCTTTTTGCTAGGCCAAGCAACCAAATTATTCCCAAGGTAAAAACACCTCCCAGATGTACTCTTTCTATCATCAGCACACCCTGCCCAATCGGCATCAGAAAAACCAATAATTTCAGCTGTAGTATTAGCAGAAAACCAAACCCCATACCCTAATGTTCCATTAACATATTTAATGATGCGTTTGATCGCAAGAAGATGAGACTCTTTAGGACTGGCTTGGTAACGGGTACAAACACCTACACTGAAAGCAATATCAGGACGACTGGCTGTGAGGTAAAGAAGACTCCTTATCATACTCCTATAAAGGGTAGGATCAATATCAATACCAAAGGAATCTTTGGAAAGGTGAAGACTGGTGCTCATGGGCGTGCATGTTTGGCAGACTCAAGACCAAACTTTGACACAAGATTTTTGACATACTTAGTCTGAGAAACAAACATACCCGAAGGAGACTGTTTAATTTGAAGCCCCAAGAAATAAGACAACTCTCCCATCATACTCATCTCAAACTCATGTGTCATGCAATCCGAAAAATATTTCACAAGATAATCAGCAGTGGATCCAAACACAATATCATTAACATACATCTGAGCAACAAGAATATGAGACTTAGTATGTTTCATAAATAAAGTCTTATCTATACTACCCCTTTGAAAGTCATTATCAAGAAGAAATGTAATAAGTCTATCATACCAAGCCCAAAGGGCTTGTTTTAACCCATACAAAGCCTTGTCTAACTTGTAGACATGGTTTGGACATTTAGGGTCCTCAAACCCTTTTGGTTGCTCAACATAAGCCTCTTCTTTCAAGTACCCATTCAGAAAGGTACTTTTCACATCCATTTGAAACAATTTGAAACCAAGAAAACAAGTAACACCAAGTGAAATACGAATAGATTCGAGACATGCAACTAGGGCAAACGTCTCATCATAGTCAACACCCTCTACTTGTGTGTAGCCTTGAGCAACCAACCTGGCTTTATTTCTAACCACAGTACCATTCTCATCAGATTTATTTTCAAAGATCCACTTGGTACCTATCACACTCATGTCTCTAGGTTTGGGAACTAGAGTCCAAACATTGTTACGTTCAAATTGACCTAATTCTTCATGCATAGAATTGACCCAACTATCATCTAGTAAGGCCTCTTTAATATTCTTAGGTTCAATTAATGAAATATAACACATATGAGATACCTCATCCCGAATTTGTCTTCGGGTTTTCATTCGATCTGATACACTTCCAATCACCTGTTGGGCTGGAAGATTCAGTTTCACCCTTGCTGATGGTTTGAACTCAGGACTTGTGGTGACAAAAGCATATGAGGTGGTGTCTTTCTGTGCACTCTTTGGACTCTGACTTACCTGAGATGATGGTGTTGTCTCAACTTCTTGTGCTTGGACCACAACTTCTCTTTGACTTTGTAGTTCAGTATCTAGGATTGGAGACTCACCATTCTCATCCTCATTTGTCGCTGGAGTAGGGGAACCTGTGTCATTTATAACCACATTGATTGATTCCATTAAGGAAGAAGTTCGTAGGTTATAGACCTGAAAAGCCCTACTAGTGGTTGAATACCCTACAAAAATACCTTCATCACTTCGAGAGTCAAATTTGCCCAAAGGCTCTCTATCTTTGAAAATGTAACACTCACTCCCAAAAGTTTTAAAGTATTTTACATTAGGTGTCAATCCCTTCCACAATTCATAAGGAGTTTGTAAAGTGTCAAGCCTTAAATACACGCGATTTATGACATAAACAGTAGTATTTAGGGCTTCAGCCCAAAACTTTGGAGGAAGTTTCTTGCTAAGGAGCATGACCCTAGCAATCTCTTGAACAACCTTGTTCTTCCTCTCAACCACTTCATTTTGTTGTGGAGTAATAGGTACAGAAAATTCATGCTTAATTCCATACATATCACAAAAATCCGAAAATAAACTGTTTTCAAACTCACGACCATGATCAGTTCAGATTCTTCTGATACGCCCAATGGAAACACCCTGTTCATTTTGGATTTTAAGGACTAAGGCCTGGAAAGCATCAAACGCATCAGATTTTTCCCTTAAAAAATTTACCCATGAAAATCGAGTAAAATCATCAACAGTTAAAAAAATGTATCTTTTATCTCCAATGCTTTCAGTGCGAGTGGGTCCCATAAGATCCATACGAACAAATTCAAGAGGACGTTTGGTTGTAAAGCTGTTCACCTTTTTATGAGGGTCACAGGTTTGCTTCCCAAGTTGACATGGTCCACACACATGATTCAGATTCTTACCTAGTTTAGGTACTTCTCTCATAAGCTCTTTGTTGGCTATCTTAGTTAGGTCTTTGAAATTCATGTGACCTAATCTTTGATGCCATAAATCAATGTTACTTATGATGGTTGAGTGGCAAGTGAGATCATTAGTTGTGACAATCCCATAGCAGTTATCAGATGTGCGAACCCCATGCAAGACAGTATTTTCCTTTTTATCCAAAATTTCACATTTATTTTTTGAAAACAATACTTCATGGTGAGAATCATGCATTTGACTAATGCTCAAAAGATTTGCCTTAAGACCATCAACAAGTAAACCATTTTCAAGCTTGGGAATACCAGCAACACTTATAGAGCCCTTACCAATGACTCTAGAAGTGCCACCATCTCCAAATGTAACAATTCCACCTTCATATTTTTCAAGGGAGGTGAAGTAGGATTTGTCACCTGACATGTGATGAGAGCACCTACTATCAAGATACCACATGTGTGAGTCACGTGCTTTTAGAGCAGTGTGAACAACTAAACAAGGCAAATCATCTTTTCTCACCCAATTTTTTTGGTCTTAACAAAATCAGGTTTGGCGGTCTTGGTAAATGTCTTGGCGTTGTGAACACTGTAGACACCCCATTTTTGACCGACCTTAAGACTCAAATGTCACCGATTGAGCGCTTGGTGATGTCGCATATTGTGCTCGTTCTGAGGTTGCAGAGTCTCAGCTGCGAGCCTTGCCTCTAGACTTCGGACTCTTTTGTGCTTTGCCTCGGTTTGCGAATCGGGTCTCGTTTTCTCAATTTTCTCTTCCCAAAGGGAGGGAGAGGTCTCGTAGATCATCTCTCAGTGGCCGTAGGCTACGTTTCGTGGTCGTAGGCCATTTTTCCCGTTTGGAGCCCGGTTTTTGGTTTTTCGGAGCCGTCGGCTGTGTGCCTCAGTTCGGGACCGCTTAACCACCTCCGTTTGCTCTGGTTTTTGGCATACACCTTATTTTCTCCCTTTTGAGGGACACTGTGGTCTGAGAGACCAACTTTGTGGTCGAATGCCACTTCCGGTGCCTAACAGCCTGTTTTCGGGGCCTCGAACTGCGTGTTTCGGCCCCCGAACCTCCGTTTTGCATCCGTCTTGGTTCATTTTTGGTGGAGACCTTATTTTCATTGTTAAAAAGGTTGTAAGAGAGTGGAAGGCCAGCAATTTTTCTGAAAGAACCGCTTTTTTTGGTCAAACGTGATTCAGCATGAATTTGGGAAGGAGAGAAAACACTGCGCGGCTTCACCGAAATGAGCATAACTCTTTGCATACTTGGATTTAAGATATGAGGTTACCACCATTGGAAAGCTTACTTCTGGGGCTTCATTTCTCACTCAAGAATCTCCTAAAGACAAGGTCAGGTGGGGGAGATATGGTTGGTTGAAGTCCATTTGGACCGAATCTGTGCGGTTTCACCAAAACAGGCATAACTTTTTGCACAAGAGGAATTTTGATGCAAGGTTTGCGGTATTGGAAAGCTAACTTCTGGGGCTTCATCCTAGGAGGTGGTCGGCCACTTTGAACCTTTTGACTTGGTCGGTCGGCCACCTAAACTAGCTGGCCGGCCACCTTGCCTGGCCGGTCCGCCACCTAAACCTTTTGAACCTGGTCGACCATTTTTGCCCTCCTGAGTGTGTTCCAGCTGTGCCAGCTATTCTACACTTGACCCACTGTCCGAAGGTCTTCCCTTTTGGGGGGAAATTTGAATTCATTTTTCCCCCCCTTTTCCCTTCGCCTCTCCTCTATGTAACCAGCCTCTCCCCTTCATTTCTAAGGGTTACAAAATCAGCCAAGGCTTCCCCCTCCATTCTCCTTTCATTTTCACTATTCCAAGTTCAAATACCCCTTGGTTCTTGGCCTTTACACTACAACTCATAGCCTAATACCTCCAACATCCATTCCAGCCTCTTGAAGCTGATTTCCAGAGGTTGAGAGCTCACATTCTTGATCCAAAAGTCGCTGAGGGTCAACTCTACAAGGGTAAGCTTCTATTTTCCCTTTTTTTTTTTTTGCATTATTTTGCTCTATACTTTAGTCCCTTTTTCTTGCATTTTTGGGCTCCGATCTAAACTGTAAAGTATCTTTTTTTGAGCCCCTCTTCAACTTTTTTGAAGGGCTCTTCACTGTTTGAGGTCTTCTACTGCCCCTTTCCTTTTATCTCTCTTTTAGGGCCTAATCTTGCATGATATATTAGCCTTGTTTGTAAGAATTTATGGGTTTCGAGCCAAACTATAAAGTGCTTTATTTTGAGCCCCTATTCAACTTTGTTGAAGGGCTCTTCACTGTTTGAGGCCGGCTACTACCTCTTGCTTTCTATCTCTCTTTTAGGGTCATTTTTACATCATATTGTAGCCTTACTTGTGAGCATATTTGAGACTTTCCATAAACTGTAAAGTGTCTTGTATTGAGACCCTCTTTAACTTTGTAGAAGGGATCTTCTCTGTTTGAGGTCATCTTCTATCCCTTGTCTCTAATCTCTCTTTTAGGGCCATTTTTGCATGATATATTAGCCCTATTTGTGAGCCTTTTTGGACCTCGACCTAAACTGAAAAAATCATTGTTTTGACATCATCTTTGTGTTTGATTAAGGTCTATTCTATTTTTGAGGTCATATGCTTCCTTGTATGCTTGATTGTCTCTTATTTTGAGCCTTACAACTAAGCCCTTGTTGCATGCTTTGTTTGGCCTTCTAGACACTGAAATACAGTGGATTTTTAGTGGTTTTGATGCTATTTTGAGCCTCAAAATCAGAGGGGGGTGACCCCCTCTCACCTTGTTTTGTTTGATGGTCTTTTTGGCCTTCCAAAGAGGCCATATCTTGCATGCTTTGTTGGCTGATTTCAGGGCCAATTTGATGAGTTTTGGGACTATCATATTTGATTTTCAGAGTTTTTTTGTGCCATGCTAAGTGTCTTGATGCATGTGCTTAATAACCCCTTTGTATGCCCTCTAAAAGAACCCATCATTTGTGCATGTGTTGGTTGCATTTCAGAGGTTATTTGGGTGTTTTTTGGCATGTTTTATTCACTGATTTTGGCTGGTTTGATGAGTTTTCACTTTCTTCATATACATGCCATGTAAATCATGTTTGCTAGTCAAAATCGCATGCTATTTTAGGCCATCTTGCTAGCATCTTTTGGCCATGCTTTGAACTAGAAATGTTCATATTTTGGGACTGCCTTGGCTCTGTGTTTATGCTTCATGATCAAATAATGCATGTTTTGTATAGCTATAGGCCAATGCATGTGCCTTGTTTTGTGTTTCGAGACCATTCCATGCATCGGGTGCCATGTCTCCATGTTTCGGGGTCATTCTGCATCATATTTCAGTGTTAGAACTTGCATGTTTGTATGCCATATTTTGTGCCTTGCCATGCCTTGTTAGAGTGGCATTCGTGCTTTAGGATCGGTCCTCGGTTTGCGTGCATGTGTGCACGCATCTCGAGTGTCTCATTTTCATCTTATGGCCGCTGATGTGAGTGTGGATGAGGTCCACTCATATTGGCGTAAGTTCATCATGCATTGCGTATGCCATTTCGATTCATAGCATTGTGTATACTAGGCTGCATGTTAGAACATCGTGTATGCCATGTTACATCGAGTATCGTGTATGCCATTTCATAGCATCATGCATGCTAGGCTATATATTAGTTGCATTCATGCATGTCATGCATATTGCATTGTGTTTGGGATAGGAGTTAGCCCGAGCACGGGAAACAAGGGGCATTTTGTACTCCGAGTGACGGAACGTGTCTCAATTCCCAGTCACTGTAGACACCACATTTTTGACCGACCATAAGACTCAGACATCACCAATTGAGCGCTTGGTGATAATGCATATTGTGCTCGTGCAGAAGTTTCAGAGTCTCGGCTGCGAGCCTTGCCTGCGGACTTTCGGGCTCTTTCGTGTCTTGCCTCGGTTTGCGAACCAGCTTCCGTTTTCTCTGTTTTCTCTTCTTGAAGGAAGGGAGAGGTCTCGTAGATCATCCCTCAGTGGCCGTAGGCTACGTTTTGTGGTCATAGGCCATTTTTCCCATTTGGAGCCCGGTTTCCGGTTTTCGGAGCCGACAGCCGTGTGCCTCGGTTCGGGACCGCTTAACCACCTCCGTTTGCTCTGGTTTTTGGTATACACCTCCATCCTCCATTACAACACTTTGAGGCTATTTTCCAAAGGCTAGGAGCTCCTCTTCTTGGTCCAAAAGCTGCTGGTTCATTGGTCTTCAAGGGAAAGCTTCTTTCTCCTCCTTTTTGTTCCTATCTTGCTCTATATCTAAGCCTTGCTTGCAAGCATTGTTAGGCTCCGACCCAAATTGTAAATAGTCATATTTTGATCTCCTTTTCATGTTTGATTAAGGTCCTTTTTCTATTTGAGGTCTCCTACTATCACTTGCCTCTTTAACTCTCTTTTAAGCCTATTTTTGCATGGTATTTTAGGCTTACTTGTGAGCTGTTTCGGACTTGGTGATAAACTGTAAAATGTCTTGTTTTGAGCCCTTCTTCAACTTTGTTGAAGGGCTCTCTTCGGTTTGAGGCCGGCAGCTATCACTTGCCTCTTTATCTCTCTTTTAGGCCTATTTTGGGGGGAAATTTGAATTTCAATTTCTCCTCTTTTCCTCCACTCTTTTGCCTATAAAACCAGCAGCTCTAGCTGCATTTTAAGGGGTTAAAAAAGTTTTGTTTGGGAGTCTTGTATTAAAGCTCCCTCTCTCTCTCTCTCTCTCTTCCAAGCATCAAAACCTCTCAAGTCCTACACCATTTTACACTACAACTCATAGCATCACACCTCCAACATTCATTCCAGCAACTTGAGGCTGTCTTCCAGAGGTCAAGAGCTCCCAAACCTGGTCCACAAGTTGTTGAAGCTTGGTTCTACAAGGGTGAGTCCCATTTTCCCTCTTTTGAACCTATTTTTGCATGCTTTCTTAGCTCTTTGTGCTTACATTTTCGGGCTCCGACCCTAACTGAAATATAGTCATGTTTTGAGATCTTTTTCATGTTTGATTCAGGGTTCTTCCCTGTTTGAGGCTTCATACTACCACTTGCCTCTTTAGCTCTCATTTATGTCTCTTTCTTATATAGTATTTTAGACCTATTTTTAAATTGTTCTGAGCTTGGTCATAAACTGAAAAGAGGCTTTTTTTGAGCCTTATTCAACATTGTTGAAGGGTCTTCACTGTTTGAGGCTTCCATCTGTCACTTGCTTCTTTATCTCTCTTTTGGCCCTATTTTTGCATGCTTTTTTATCTCCTTGTGCTTGTATTTTTGGGCTCTGGTCCAAATTGTAAATAGTCATATTTTGATCCACTCTTCATGTTTGATCAAGGGTCTTTCACTGTTTGAGGCTTCCTTTTTGCTCTTTGTGTTAAAGCTCTCTTTTATGCCTTATTTTGTATAGTATTTTAAGTTTGCTTGTGCACTGTTTTGGGCTTGGTCATAAACTGTAAAATATCATGTTTTGGGCCCTTCTTCAACATTGTTGAAGGGCCCTCCTGTCTTTGAGGCCAGAAGCCATCACTTGCTTCTTTGTCCCTCTTTTGGCCTTTTTCTTGCATAATGTTTTAGGGCTGCTTGTGTTTATTTTCGTGGCTTGATGTAAACAGTAAAGTGCTTCATTTTGACCCTCTCTTCAACTTTGTTGAAGGGCTCTTTGCCATTTATGGCCAGCATCTGTTACTTGCTTCTTTATCTCTCATTCGAGGCCATTTTTGCATGTTAGCTTAGCCCTACTTTTGTTCACCTTTTGGCCTTGCTTAAAACTGGAAATATGCTTTTTTTGGGACTTTGTTGATTCTATCTTCATAATTCATGTTCAAATAATGCATTCTTTGTATAGCTATAAGTCATTCCATGTGTCTAGTTTCGAGTTTCGAGTCTCATTTCATGCATCGGGTGCCATGTTTCCATGTTTCAGGGCTGTTTTGCATCATATTTTAGTGCTGAAATTTGCATGTTAGTATGCCATATTCCATGCCTTGCCATGCTTTGTTAGAGTGGCATTTGGTGCCTTAGGGTCGGTCCTCGGTTTGCGTGCACGTGTGCACGCATCTCGAGTGTCTCATTTTCATCTAATGGCCTCCTATGTAAGTGTGGCCGAGGTCCACTTGTGTTGGTGTAAGCCCATTATGCATTGTCTATGCTATTTCATTTCACAGCATTGTGTATACTAGGTTGTATGTTAGCGCATTGTGTATGCCATGTTACCTCGTGAATCGTGTATGCCATTTCATAGCATTGTTCATGTTAGGTTATATCTTAGTTGCATCCATGCATGTCATGCATATTGCATTGTGTTTGGGATAGGAGTTAGCCCGAGCACGGAAAACGAGGTACGTTTCGTACTTCGAGTGACGGAACGTGTCTCAATTCCCCAGTCACCGACACTCCAGATTGTCCATGACAGAGTTAGGTCTTAGTTGTATTTACATGTGCATTCATTCCATATTGAGTTGTGCAATTCGACTCCTCGGCCATCATGCATCGAGATGCTTGATTGGTGGCACAAGGATCGAGGCATGCACACATGCGTGAAAATACTTTGCCATGCCCCTCTGTTGCTCTCTGTTGCAGCAAATCAAGAATCAGCAGCCTTTCGGAGCTTGGCGCGCTTTCCAAGAAACAATTGCAAACAGAGGCTAATTGGGGCATCGCGGTGGATTTCCACGCAAGGCAATCCGAGCATGCATCATTCATCATCCGGATCAGAGTTAAGGCAGTCCCTGGCTTGCACGCCAATTTATTATTTTCCTATATTAATTTATTAATTAATTAGGGTTTTGTACTTATTCGGACTGTATTTATTTGGGACTGTATTATTCTTTCGGACCCTCTGTGTGAGGGCAATGTTGTAATAAGTGTGCGTGAGTATGATGTATGTCTTCCAACCCCACGTCGTTCTCCCTTTTATTTACCAGCTTATGATGTTTAGATTAGGGCATGTTTCAATTAGCATACAGTATGATAGCATGTTTTGCATTCATTCATCTGTCTTGCATGCACTGGGCTCGGCGCATCATACTAACTGTATTTGTATTTCAATTCCAAGTTGAATACATGTTAGCTGTAGTATTCCATATGCCATGTTTAGAATAGCCGAGCCTACTATAGTTGCGTTTTTGCATGTGTTGCATTAGGCATTTCTGTATAGCTAGGATCATGCATGGATTTCTAATTAGCTTCTGTTTTGGCTTGGAGTACTCGGTAAGTTTTTATGCTTTAGCATCCTTGCATGCGTGTGAGTGACTGCCATGATAGCATGCTTACCATGAGGCTAACTGCTTATGTGATATAACTGCCTTGAATGCCTGTGGGTGAAGGTTGGGTTATTTGGATTGGAACAAATCATTGACTGTGAGTTTTAAGCCCACTGGACAGTGGCAAAATCATCTTTTTTAAGCCCACCTGAGGGTGGCAAAATCTGCATTTTAAGCCTACCTGCGGGTAGCAAACCATCTTTCAAAAACAAACATGAAATGTTTTGTTCCAATTCAGGTGACCCGGCCTATACTTGTATGCTGTGCGCATCACATAGTAAGTCTAGGCTAATAACCGGAATAAGAGCACACAATGTTTTCAAAACTAAATCTCACGGTTAGTAGAGGCCGATCTTTGATCGGGCGAGCGGGGGTGCTCATGAAGTGACCTTCCCCAATTGTACCCAAGTTCCCGAGCCGAGGCAACTTTGGTGATGACGGACACGTGGCCTTAGGCACGAGTCAGGGTTTCCTAAATTTTCCAAAAATAAAATATTGATGTGGCAACTCTGTATCTGGCAAAGCAGTCCATGTTTGGCACTTCAAAAAAAAAAAAAAATATCTGTTTTCAAAAATGATTTGCCGGATTTGGACTCTTGGGTTCAAGATTAAGAACCGTGACACAAATTGAGTCCGAGCTGTAGCGAGGTCTCCCCACGGGCTTGTTACAGTTTCTGGCGACTCCGCTGGGGATGTAGAGAACTTGACTCGAACTCATGATATCTGGTTTTGACTACACTTGTGTGTTTCTTTGCATTGCATTGCATTGCATTTGCATTGGTGCGCCTAGGACACCGTGTTTGCCATCTGCTATTCCTGAATGGTTTGCCGGAGGCTTGTCTTGTCAAGGCATGACCATAAGGCTGACTGGTTGTGGGCTCTACCAGTATGGGAACACAAACCCCGATTTTACCGGGGCACCCTTTTGACCATTCGACCTAGTGCATATTCGGAATCCGTAGTGACCATTCCAAACTAGGACAGGTTGCTTACCCGATATAGGTTGTTTGAAACTGCTGCGTGCGTAGTGAAACCCTAGCTCCTGACAAAATAGGACAGGGAAACCCTACCCCAACATAGGGGTGTTTTGGCTCTCACTTGCTTGTTATGTGCTTTAGAGTGCGTCTCTATACGAATGCATGTATTAGTTTACAAGTTTAGGCATCCGGTCTGCGGGCACCAGTTCAGAATTTTGGGATTCAGTTTACCTGAGGGTATCAGTTTACGGGTAGAATTCTATAGGGGCACAGTTATTCAGCTCGGCTCATATGGGTTATCATGAAATCAGGCTGAGATGCTGTCTATTTTCTCTTTTGCTAGGGTAGTCTTGGAACCATAGCTTCAGAAGGCTCCAATATCCCCCGGGTACACCGAACTTATGTTGATAGACTTTGTCAGGTCAGAGATTCAGTTCAAGGGAAAATCAGTGTTCGGCAGAAATAGGGTAAAAGGGCCAGTCAGGCACAGATCACCAGTTCAGCAGTTACCAGATCAGTGGTCCTTAACAGTTGGACTGAGGTCTCAATTGTTTCCATAAAGATAGATCTATCGGTCAGTCAGATGGATCAGCAAAATACATCAGGGATGGAGGCAATGATGCGTCAAATACAGGAAACTATGAAACTCATCTAGCAAGACGCTGTCCATCGCTTAAATTTTCCAAACAACAGTCAGAATCATGGCTCGAGAAAGTCGAGCTCATCACCAGGCTGCAACAGCAAAGCGGCGCGTCTGCTTCACAACAAGTTCCTCCCCTAGTAGGAGCTCCAGCACCTGGGGAGATGCCAAATGTCCAGGAAGGTACGGACATTCCAGTAGGGCCTGCTCCGCCCCCAATTTTACCCCAGCTATCCAAAGCACCTACCAATCTGCCAGACTCTCTCTTCGAGTTTGAGGTTGACCCTACAGCGTTGAAATTGAGCAAACTTGAGAAGATGTTTAAGAAGTCTTAAGGAGTCAACTCCATCCCGGACATTGGAGATGGATATACTGATTCGGTGGTGACATTGCCGGACAGGTTCAAGATGCCTCACATCGACCGTTTTGACGGGTCAGGAGATCCCATGGTCCACCTGAGTTTGTTTTCAGATGTTCTGCTCCTGATGGGCTTGACAAGATTACAGAAGCTCTCCCTTTTTGGCAGGACCCTGTCGGGTATTGCGGCCATCTGGTATGCCAAATTGGAGGATTCAGTGAAACGAAGCTGGGAGGAGATGGCCGAGGCCTTCGTCGCACAATATTCATACAATACCCATATTGAGATCACAACCCGTGATCTCGAGACAACCAGGCAAGAGTCGAAAGAGGGCTTCTCTGACTTTGTAACCCGCTGGAGGGCCAAGGCCTCAATGATGACCACTAGGCCCACTGACAAAGATCAGATTCGGATGATTGTACGCAATCTCCAGCCCAAGCTTATGCAGAAGATGATTGTTCTTCCCTTCCCTACCTTTTTAGATCTGCATGAGATGGGGGTTCAAATCGAGGATGCCATCAGACAAGGGATCTTTGTAGAAGATAATGAGCCTTTGAAGAGGAATGTTGCTCGCAGTTCTAATGCTACTACTGATGGTAGCACAACTGCGAAATGCTCAGAAGTAGATACTATCACCACTTCCCTCAATGGCCAAAAACCAACCACCTCAACTCGGCCCCAAGCTCGAAAATTCCATCCTCTTTACATGAGTCTCTCTCAAGCTTTGAAAAAGCTGCGAGAAGAAGGGCATCTAGAACTTCTAGAACCCCAACCCCTTCCAAACCCTCTTCCACCAAGATATGACCCAGCTAAATCATCAGGCCTACCATCAACAAAGACAATATGATATTTAACCGTTGCATCCGCCTCCGTCATAAGATTCAGGATCTTATTGACGAAGAGACCCTAGCTCCACCAAAAGGACCTCAGGTTAGTACTGACCCGTCATCTCTACATCTCAACCTCATCCATATACTGCCATCCACCTACGATCCCAGCATATACATCACCCCAGCCCATCTACCCAAGCCTGAGGTGTTCATTCCAGAAAGCATGGACTTATACATGATGAATGCACCTGGACCCCAATCATTTCAAACCCGTGAGCCCACTACTTCTGAGCTAAAGAGAATGATCAAAGATCTTCAAAGAACTGTGACAGATCTAGCCTCTGGGACATTGGCTCCATTATCGACCACAGCACATGCTAGGAGTTTCACGACAAAAGGCTCCCCAATCTTGGAACGGGCTGTATTTGAGGAATGCCAATCCCTTGGCAAAGTGGAGGTGAGTGGAAAGAACAAGATAGGGGCGGACATGGATCCCCATGAACATCTTCTATTGGATGTTGAGGCTTTGAAAGCCGAGGGACTGAACAAAGAGCAAGTGCTCCCAGTTGTTGCAAAAACTGTGGACGACATTTTTACCACTCAAGTTGGGGGCAGTTTGAATCAAGGGGCAAGCCAGGAGAAGGGTCGTTGTATCAGAAACGTTCCTTTCAGCCATAATCCTACACTCGGAAGAGATCAACAAACTAGGCCAGCACCTGCCAATCCCTTTACTGGTGCGTCCAGCAAAAATCCACAAACCTTGAAGTACCAACCCCGAGGTCAGAGGGTCTTCCATGCCCTCTATATGCCTTTGTCCAAAGCTCTCCAAGTCCTTGTTGGACAAGGCCATCTCAAACCCCTTGAGCCTCGGCCTCTCCCGAACCCTCTTCCGACTACACATGATGCTACCCAGTACTGCGCGTACCATCAGCAAACTGGCCATACTACCGACAATTGCTTCCGTCTTCGCCATGAAGTACAAGATCTATTTGATAACGGGGTCATCCTCCCGCCGAGCTCAGCAAAGTCTATCGGCACTAGATTAGTGAACTTGGGGGATAATATGATGTGATCGGGGGATGAACTACCTGCGGCGGCACTCAATTAACTCTAGACGTGGGAATGGCACACACCGTTTTGAACATTTGGCCAATGCTACATTCTAACTTGGGTATTGAGTCAATCTTGTTGTTTTGTTTTAAGTCTGCCCTTTTGTTTTGAGTCAGTCTTTTCATACTAAGTCAGTTGAGGTCTGTCTTGTCGTATCGAGTCAGTCCTGTTGTATAGGAGTCGGGTGATTCCGGGGGTGTTACCTTGGCTGTCACCATTTTGTTTCGCGTTTGTCTTTTCGTTTTGTTTTGAGTCTGTTCCTGCTAGGGAGCCAATTGTGCCAATAGATTTTGAATGAAACAGCAGTGATTTTCACGCTATCGCGTTTGCTTCTGCCTTGTGCCAGTTATGTCGGAAGTTCTGAATGAGATGGCAGTATTTGACTAAGAACTCTGTCTTTTCTGTGCCTTGAAGTCATTGTAATGACCTGAGTTTTTCAAAACCTTTTGAACACTGCGGTGAAAACGAAGAGGAAGGAATTCCTCGGGTTTTGCAAAAATTTGATCAATTGAGAGAAAGAGAGGCGTGCTGAGCCCTTAATGAACGAAATCATGCTTGTTAGTGTGAGTACTGGAAAGGATCCTGGCTTGATCCAGATTGGTTCGACACTGTCTTCAGCGCGAGCGATTTGTCGCTTTCTTAAAAGATTTCAAAAAATGTTTTTGCGGGATCCTGCGAAGACCTGTGTGGAATCGCTCTTGAGATTGTGCAACCTAGGATCGCTCTCAGCCTCGAGACTCGACCCCTTGCTTTCAAACCTTGGACCTTAATTCAGAGTGTTCAACGATCAACCGCAATGAGAGGCCTGTGTGGCCAGATTCGAAGCAGCCCTCGAACTAGGGGCAGGGAAGTCAGATCAAGAAGGTCGGACGTCGTCAAAAGAAGCTTGCGAAGCTAGAACAGAAGCACCCCTCGAACTAGGGGCGAAAATGTCCGAAGAACCGAAGATGGATCCTTCTGCAAATCGATACAACAGCCACTCTCTTGGATACAGATGGCTTCGAGATCCTAAAACCATTTGGCATGGACTTGTTACACTTTTACCCTTTGAGAGGCTCGTTGGGCCGAAAACCTGGAAGGGCGACCCAGGCAAAAGTTAGAGAAAGAAAAGATATATACAAAAAAAACAAAAAAGAGAAAAAGAGAAGAAAAAAGAAAAATGAAGAAAATGAAAAAAAAAAAAAAAAAAAAAACAAAGATTGCAAGGTTGAAAACCTGCAATAGGCGCCTTGGCAAAAGTTAGAGCATAAAAAGGAGAGGTTAAATACCCGAGTGTACCTTAACCCCGAACTATGCAAGGCTTGATTCCCATCTTTGGGATACGTAGGCAACTTCATTCTGAAGTACAGTCGTAAAGCACTTCAATTTGATTGTGCCCATGTAATGGTTTTGATCATCTTTGCATTCTCTGTATCCAAGAGTCTGGTTGTGTTCGTCACTTCGAGGACTGACTACAATGCGCTGCGGTGCCATTCAAACAAGGGGCAACTTTTTGTTGCCATTCAATGCGCCGCGGTGCCGTTCAAATAAGGGGTAACTTTCCGTTGCCATGCAGCTCTCTTCAAGCAAAGGGCGATTTTCCTTCGAATATGAGGTTGTGCATCTCGAGAGTGGGTTCTATGCTCGTTGAGCAGTGGCCGACTACAAAAACAGTTTTTGAGAATTTTTACTGAGGTTAACTAATCTTCTCTCGAAAACTATTCTATTTTTTTCAAAGCCAGACCTTTTTGTTGGACCCAGAAAAGGAAAATTTTCAGTGTTCATAACCTAACTTGCATGATTTTGAATCAGAAAATCGAACAAGCATGTTAATCTAACTCTCATTTTGGTCAAAATTGTCTTAGTAGAAAGCCAAAAACAAAAAATAGTCGAAACAATGAACTAGGGGCACAGTTGAGTCAGGTGTTCTGTCTTTTCCCCATTGCCACAATACTTGCCAAGAAGGGCACTCTACCTGCCAGAAAATGGCACAACTGAAGCTAACAGCAAAAGGCTGAAAGCTCTCTCACCCTCCGAGCAGCGAGGTATCAAGCCAAGTGTGAAGCACGAACTGGAATGGATCAAGATATTCTACTCCCTCATCTGGACAGATCTGATCATGTCCAAACTCCCCAGTAGAGCATCGTCAACCGATGTCAGCTGCAGATTTGCTACACACCCAGTTGTAGCACAGCCCCTCTGTGGGAGAAACTCACTAGCTGTGTGCAGAAGAAGAAGAATCTATCGGAATGATAGGGGCAAGAGCCCGCAACTTCCTGTTTATCCATTAACCACCCTGGGGAGGGATGAAAAATGAGCGATTAAAGAATAGAGAGATGTGCGCTGAGAGGAAAAGCGAGGAAAGGTTTTTGAGAGAAAAATAGAGCCTGAGGGCCGAGTGATGTGAGAATCACAAATTAGAAAGGGTGGGAAATAATACCCAGAGAAACAGGCTCCCTGTGCATGTCTGCGTGTCGTGTCTTTTTGTTTTATCTCGATTCTTGTTTTGAGTCGTTTCGAGTGTTACTCGATGTGTTTAGGTTGTTTACCTTTTGCCGTTGTTGAGTCGTAGTGTGCTGTGTTCAGTCGTAGGCTCAATACCCCGAGCAAGAACTCATCTCTCAATTTCAAAAATAAAATCATTTTGCGCTCAGAGTGCCGTGCCATTCCCTACATTTGCACAAAACAAGATTCGTTCTTTCGTAAAACCGCAAGGTTCAACCCAGGCCACGTGAGAATAGTAAAGCAAGGACCTATCTGAAGCTATATAGGTTCCAGACTGCAAAGTAAAAGAAAAGAGCAAAAATCGAAGCATCTGAGTGTGCTTCAACTTCAGAAAATTCCGTGATTGTATTCCGGATGTACCTTTTCAAGCCTTGTCAGTGCTCCGAAGTAGGAGTGTGCCTCTACTTCAAGCGCAAGATCAAGCCTGCTTCAAAGTTATGCACCCATCCACCCGCATTGTTATGCACCTTTCCACTCGTATTGTCATGCACACCTTACTTACATTTATTTGCATCTTGTGTTATCTTCTACCATTTATCCTTTTACGCTGAGCAGCGTTTGGGATCGTTGTCCTTCGGGACTTTCTCAGTTATGCTAGCGCCAAGACTTGAGCGGTTGTTTTCGGACCTCTTCTCACGATTTCAGCGTGGTTAGAGTGTTCTTTTCCTCACACGATTTCAGCGTGTTTGGAATTTATCCCAGGTTGCGTTGTAGATGCGCTGGGCGGGTTGTTTTTTAGGACCTCCTCTCACGATTTCAGCGTGGTTTGAGTGTCCCGTTCCTCACACGATTTCAGCATGTTTGGAATTTATCTCAGGTCATGTTGTGTGCGCACTTGAGCGGTTGTTTTTGGACCTCTTCTCACGATTTCAGCGTGGTTAGAGTGTTCTCTTCCTCACACGATTTTAGCGTGTTTGGAATTTATCTCAGTTTGCGTTGAAGACGCGCTGGGCGGGTTGTTTTAGGACCTCTCCTCACGATTTCAGCGTAGTTTGAGTGTCCCGTTCCTCACACAATTTTAGCGTGTTTGGATCTTATCTCAGGTTGCGTTGTGCACGCACTTGAGCGGTTGTTTTCGGACCTCTTCTCACGATTTCAACGTGGTTAGAGTGTTCTTTTCCTCACACGATTTCAGCGTGTTTGGATCTTATCCCAGGTTGCATTGTAGACGCGCTGGGCGGGTTGTTTTTTAGGACCTCCTCTCACGATTTCAGCGTGGTTTAAATGTCCTGTTCCTCACACGATTTCAGCGTGTTTGGAATTTATCTTAGGTTGTGTTGTGTACGTACTTGAGTGGTTGTTTTTGGACCTCTTCTCACGATTTCAGCGTGGTTAGAGTGTTCTCTTCCTCACACGATTTCAGCATGTTTGGAATTTATCCCGCTTATGCTTGAAGACGCTACAAGCGATTGTTTTAGGACTTCTCCTCACGATTTCAGCGTGGTTTGAGTGTCTCGTTCCTCACACGATTTCAGCATGTTTGGATCTTATCTCAGGTTGCGTTGTGCACGCACTTGAGCGGTTGTTTTCGGACCTCTTCTCATGATTTCAGCGTGGTTAGAGTGTTCTTTTCCTCACACGATTTCAGCGTGTTTGGATCTTATCTCAGGTTGCGTTGTAGACGCGTTGGGCAGGCTGTTTTTGGACCTCCTCTCACGATTTTAGCGTGGTTTGAGTGTCCTGTTCCTCACACGATTTCAGTGTCTTTGGATCTTATCTCAGGTTGCGTTGTGCGCGCACTTGAGCGGTTGTTTTCGGACCTCTTCTCACGATTTCAGCGTGGTTAGAGTGTTCTTTTCTTCACACGATTTCAGCGTGTTTGGATGTATCTCGGGTTGCGTTGTGCGCGCACTTAAGCGGTTGTTTTTGGACCTCCTCTCACGATTTCAGCGTGGTTCGAGTGTCCCCTTCCTCACACGATTTCAGCGTGTTTGGAATTTACCTTAGGTTGCGTAGAACGCGCTCCTGATTGATTTTCTTTGTTCTTCATCCACTCACGAGTACAGCGTGGTTGGCGTACGTCACCATTTTGCATCTATTGCACTCTCTGTTGCATCGCATCTATTATCTATTGCATCACATCTATTACATCCATTGCACCATATCTGTTTTATTGCTCGGTCTAGGAGACCTTAAATCCTCTAAAGGTGCAATTCCTTTGGTGTTTGTTGTGCCCGAACGACTTCCGGTGGTCTGGTATAGCCACCTGCCTGTGTTAGCGGTGAGTTCCTAGGAGACCAACTGAGATGGTGGAAACTAGAGTTCGAATGGCTCATGCCTAGAATGCAAAGGTTCGGGATTTTCGAGACTAAAGTCTGGTTTAAATACTCATGGGTGTATCCTCGGCTTGAAATCTGTATGGCTGCCCCATAGATTGAGATAGCATATGTGTGCGCCTCAATTCTGGATACTGAATCAACCTAGTTTGTCACCCTGTTGGAGAATAGGGAAAGCTGCAACCATAGTCAGGGAAAAAAGTAACACCTGTGGTTCGACCAAGAAGAAGCGAGAGATCTCCAGCACCATGAGGCACGATATTGTATGTACGGTTCATTTGAGGCTGGTGTGACCAGACAAACCGCGCAGGTATTGTATCTTCTCCGTGTGAGACGTGGTGAGAATTGATTAATTCTCCGCATTCTTAACTGCATGAAATGTAGTTGTGGCTTTGCATTCTTGCTTAAAACTGTTGCATCTATTGTGAATATGTGCTTCATTACAGCTTGCTGCATTTGCATGATCATTGAGTTACCTTCGGCATCTTGTATTGCCGATTGCATTTTGCCCCTCCCCGCTCAAGGGCGCGCGCAGTACATCTCTGCTTATCTCATTGCTTGTCTAAGTCTTCGCCTTGTCAAAATGGGTCGTCTCGGCTTTGACATTTACTCCGCCACTTATGACTTTCGAAGTTCACAAAGAGGGCAATCAGAGACACCCCATTTTTGACCGACCTTAAGACTCATACGCCACCGATTGAGCGCCGGTGATATTGCATATTGTGCTCGTCGCGAAGTTTCAGAGTCTCGGCGAGCCTTGCCTCATGACTTTCGGGCTCTTTCGTGTCTTGCCTCGGTTTATAACCAGTTCGCTTTCTCTGCTTCTCTTCCCGAAGGGAGGGAGAGGTCTCGTAGATCATCTCTCAGTGGCCGTAGGCTACGTTTCGTAGTCGTAGGCCATTTTTCCCGTTTGGAGCCCAATTTCTGATTTTTCGGAGCCGACGGCCGTGTGCCTCGGTTCGGGACCGCTTAACCACCTCCGTTTGCTCCGGTTTTTGGTATACACCTCCATCCTCCATTACAACACTTTGAGGCTGTTTTTCGAAGGCTAGGAGCTTCTCTTCTTGGTCCAAAAGCTGCTGGTTCATTGGTCTTCAAGGGTAAGCTTCTTTCCCCTCCTTCTTGTTCCTATCTTGCTCTATATCTAAGCCTTGCTTGCAAGCATTGTTGGGCTCCGACCCAAACTGTAAATAGTCATATTTTGAGCTCCTTTTCATGTTTGATTAAGGACCTTTTGCTGTTTGAGGTCTCCTACTATCACTTGCCTCTTTAACTCTCTTTTAAGCCTATTTTTGCATGGTATTTTAGGCTTACTTATGAGCTGTTTCGGACTTGGTCATAAATTTTGAGCCCTTCTTCAACTTTGTTGAAGGGCTCTCTTCGATTTGAGGCCAGCAGCTACCACTTGCCTCTTTATCTCTCTTTTAGGCCTATTTTGGGGGGAAATTTGAATTTCAATTTCTCCTCTTTTCCTCCACTCTTTTGCCTATAAAACCAGCAGCTCTAGCTGCATTTTAAGGGGTTAAAAAAGTTTTGTTTGGGAGTCTTGTATTAAAGCTCCCTCTCTCTCTCTCTCTCTCTTCCAAGCATCAAAACCTCTCAAGTCCTACACCATTTTACACTACAACTCATAGCATCACACCTCCAACATCCATTCCAGCAACTTGAGGCTATCTTCCAGAGGTCAAGAGCTCCCAAACCTGGTCCAAAAGTTGTCGAAGCTTGGTTCTATAAGGGTGAGTCCCATTTTCCCTCTTTTGAGCCTATTTTTGCATGCTTTCTTAGCTCTTTGTGCTTACATTTTTGGGCTCCGACCCTAACTAAAAATAGTCATTTTTGAGGTCTTTTTCATGTTTGATTAAGGGTTCTTCCCTATTTGAGGCTTCATACTACCACTTGCCTCTTTAGCTCTCATTTATGTCTCTTTCTTGTATAGTATTTTAGACCTATTTTTAAACTGTTTTGAGCTTGGTAATAAACTGAAAAGAGGCTTTTTTTGAGCCCTTATTCAACATTGTTTAAGGGCTCTTCACTGTTTGAGGCTTCTATCTGTCACTTGCCTCTTTATCTCTTTTTTGGCCCTATTTTTGCATGCTTTTTTTAGCTCCTTGTGCTTGTATTTTTGGGCTCTGGTCTAAACTGTAAATAGTCATATTTTGACCTACTCTTCATGTTTGATCAAGGGTCTTTGACTTTTTGATGCTTCCTTTTTGCTCTTTGTGTTAAAGCTTTCTTTTATGCCTTATTTTGTATAGTATTTTAAGCTTGCTTGTGAACTGTTTTGGGCTTGGTCATAAACTGTAAAATATCATTTTTTGGGCCCCTCTTCAACATTGTTGAAGGACCCTCCTCTCTTTGAGGCCAGCATCCATCACTTGCTTCTTTGTCCCTCTTTTGGCCTTTTTCTTGCATAATGTTTTAGATCTGCTTGTGTTTATTTTCGTGGGTTTATGTAAACTGTAAAGTGCTTCATTTTGAGCTCCTATTAAAATTTGTTGAAGGGCTCTTTGGCATTTGGGGCCAGCAGCTGTTACTTGCTTCTTTATCTCTCATTCGAGGCCATTTTTGCATGTTAGCTTAGCCCTATTTGTGTTCACCTTTTGGCCTTGATTAAAACTGAAAATATGCTTGTTTTGGGACTGTCTTGATTCTATCTTCATACTTATTGTTCAAATAATGCACGCTTTGTATAACTATAAGTCATTCTATGCGCCTAGTTTCGAGTTTCGAGTCTCATTTCATGCATCGGGTGCCATGTTTCCATGTTTCGGGGCTGTTTTGCATCATATTTTAGTGCTGAAATTTGCATGCTAGTATGCCATATTCCATGCCTTTCCATGCTTTGTTAGAGTGGCATTTGGTGCCTTAGGGTCGGTCCTCGGTTTGCGTGCATATGTGCACGCATCTCGAGTGTCTCATTTTCATCTAATGGCCTCCTATATGAGTGTGGCCGAGGTCCACTTGTGTTGGTGTAAGCCCATTATGCATTGTGTATGCTATTTCATTTCACAGCATTGTGTATGCTAGGTTGTATGTTAACGCATTGTGTATGCCATGTTACCTCGTGTATCGTGTATGCCATTCCAAAGCGTTGTGCATATTAGGTTGTATGTTAGTCACATCCATGCATGTCATGCATATTGCATTGTGTTTGGGATAGGAGTTAGCCCAAGCACGGGAAACGAGGTACGTTTTGAACTTTTAGTGACGGAACGTGTCACGACCCTAACCCGCCCCCATGGGTTAAGGACGTAACCGGCCAGTAATCAGGAGATTACCTACGGCCTCCAACGGATCCAAACGTATTTTAACAGAGTTAATGGGGGCCAAACGGAAGCAAATCAAAACTATATCCATAGAGCTGTGCTTACATGGCACATCAAGACGATTATATACATAGACATTAATAACTCACAACAGTAAAATAGTAGCATGAGTTCTGCATAAATAGGATCAGATAAGTCCAAGTCAACCCATCAAAACTATATACAGAGTTACACAAAGTCTTCGCCATTATGACAACACAAAGTAGATAACAAAAAGGCGAAGACGGGTCTCATGCGTGAGACACGAGGGCTGACTCTCCAAAACTTGGGTTGTTCTACACAGGCTTCACTGAGGCTGGGTCTGGACTTCTCTTGGCTCATCTACAAAGACATGAATGAGCGTGAGCGATAGCCCAGTGAATAATATCAATTATGAAATTTATGCAAGAAGACGTAGAACAACATTTTCCAAACGGCCTCGGGCCCAATTCCTATCTGTAGTTAACATATATAAGGGTAGTTTAAATCAAGTAACCATAGTTCCGTACATACTGGCCTCTGGCCCATTCAGATTTTACGTTTATGACGAAACGGCCTTCGGCCCATTCGATTATGTCAAAATGGCCTTTGGCCCAATCATGAACGTCAAAGCGGCCTTTGGCCCACTCATTCATTCCAAAACGGCCTTTGGCCCACTCATTCATGTCAGAACGGCCTTCGGCCCATACATTCGTATCAAAACGACCTTTGGTCTATTCATGTTTAACGAAACGACCTTTGGTCCATTTATGCTTAACAAAACGACCTTGGGTCCATTTATGCTTATCATATCAGACTTACGTCCACAATCCCAATTAGCAATTCATAAAGCTTTAAAGGGAGTAAACAATTGGACATTCACAAGCATTCAAATATCGATATTACTCACAGTGATCGGCTTGTGGATTCGCCCTGGAGCTTGACCCTACACATTTCATGAACACAAAAGGGTCATTAACCGTTCAATCTGTTCTTTAATTCACATATTCCTCTTTAGGCCTTATTATTATCTCATTAACTCATTTACAATGCTTAACATATGCCTAAGAGTGCTTGCAAGTGAAAGAGAACGGAAAACAGAATACAAAATGCAAAAACAAGATTTCAGCAAATAGGGTCCCCGCTCGAGCGTGGACTTCCCCGCTCGAGCGGACCCTTAGGTCTGCAAAAGTACTGGTTGCCTTCAATTCCCGCTCGAGCGCGAACTCGGCTGCTCGAGCGGACTTTCCTGCCTACATAGCTCCCTGCTCGAGTGTCAACTTCCCCCGCTCGAGCGGGAACCAGGTCTGCAGAGCGGCACTTCCCCCGTTCGAGCGGAAGTCAAAATTCTGGAAATTCCAGGTTGTGTTCTTGAGCTTCAATTCAATTTCCCAGCTACCATTCTTGCATGCAAAGGCTCAAATCTCAAATATAATCATACTAACATGGTTCTCTTGCAAGATTATGGCATTATGAAGTTCAATTTCTTGATTTACCTACATGCATGTCCCAAAACATGACAAACTCATCACCAATATAACAAATTCATGCATTCAAGCTCACATCTTTAATTATTCAAACATGCAAGGCCATCTTGACTTAATTTCCATTTCAAAGATGCAAATGGTGCCAAAACTCAACAAAACCAAGCTTGCATGCATGATCAAACTTAATTTTTTGCTTAATTGACATGATACATGCTATTTCAACACAATTTCATACATGCATGCTTATATCAAGCTTTAATTCCAACAAAACTAACTTAACTCATGCTCTTGAGTACAAACAACCCTTGAACACACAAGATCACACATTACTTCCATGAATTCAAGAGTCAAGGGCTTACCTAGAAGCTCAATTCCTTCAATCTATGGTCCAATTTAGAGATGGACTTCAATTTCTCCAAACTTGAGTCAAAATAGCACAATTCTCTCATTCTCTCTCTCTAACAGCCGGCCCTCACTCTCTCACAATTGTCTCTTCAAATTTTTGTGCTCAAATGAGCTAAGGGAGTGTATATGGCCATAAATAAAAGTCCCACTAATGCCCATTTTAATAATATTAAATAGTTGGGCACTAATTCACCAATTCAATTGATTTAATTCGACCCGAATCAATTTTCAATTAAACTTCACCATAGGCTCTAAAAATTACACTAATCACAATGGTGTAGTCCATTCCGGGTTCTGCGGCTGATAAGGCCCTCAATTTAATTTCCAAAGCAGATTATTCAAACAAATATTCCTACAGTGAACAGATAGAATTCCAACATCACATATATCCATATAATGGTACGTAAATCATATCGTAACATATAACCACATACGTATTAGGGACCAATTAACATAATACAGAACAAGGGCATCACAGAACATGTCTCAATTCCCCAGTCACCGACATTCCAGATTGTCCATGATGGAGTTAGGTCTTAGTTGTATTTTCATGTGCATTCATTCCATATTGAGTTGTGCAATTCGACTCCTCGGCCATCATGCATCGAGATGCGTGATTGATGGCACGAGGATCGTGGCATGCATACATATGTGAAAATACTTTGCCATGCCCCTCTGTTGCTCTCTGTTGCAGCAAATCAAGAATCAGCAGCCTTCCGGAGCTTGGCGCGCTTTCCAAGAAACAATTGCAAACAGAGGCTAATTGGGGCATCGCGGTGGATTTCTACGCAAGGCAACCCGAGCATGCATCATTCATCATCCGGATCAGAGTTGAGGCAGTCCCTGGCTTGCACGCCAATTTATTGATTTCCCAGATTAATTTGTTAATTAATTAGGGTTTTGTACTTATTCTGACTGTATTTATTTGGAACTGTATTATTCTTTCGGACCCTCTGCGCGAGGGTATTGTTGTAACAAGTGTGCGTGAGTGTGATGTATGTCTCCTAACCCCACGTCTTTCTCCCTTTTATTTACCAGCTTATGATGTTTAGATTAGGGCATGTTTCAATTAGCATACAGTATGATAGCATGTTTTGCATTCATTCATCTGTCTTGCATGCACCGGGCTCGGCGCATCATACTAACTACATTTGTATTTTAATTCCAAGTTGAATACATGTTAGCTGTAGCATTCCATATGCCATGTTTAGAATAGCCGAGCCTACTATAGTTGCGTTTTTGCATGTGTTGTATTAGGCATTTCTGTATATCTAGGATCATGCATGGATTTCTAATTAGTTTCTGTTTTAGCTTGGAGTACTCGGTAAGTTTTTATGCTTTAGCATCCTTGCATGCGTGTGAGTGACTGCCATGATAGCATGCTTACTATGAGGCTAACTGCTTATGTGATATAACTGCCTTGAATGCCTGTGGGTGAAGGTTGGGTTATTTGGATTGGAACAAATCATTGACTGTGAGTTTTAAGCCCACTGGACAGTGGCAAAATCATCTTTTCTAAGCCCACCTGAGGGTGGCAAAATCTGCATTTTAAGCCTACCTGCGGGTAGCAAACCATCTTTCAAAAACAAACATGAAATGTTTTGTTCCAATTCAGGTGACCCGGTCTATACTTGTATGCTGTGCGCATCACCTAGTAAGTCTAGGCTAATAACCGGAATAAGAGCACACAATGTTTTCAAAACTAAATGTCATGGTTAGTAGAGGCCGATCTTTGATCGGGCGAGCAGGGGTGATCACGAAGTGACCTTCCCCAATCATACCCAAGTTCCCGAGCAGAGGCAACTTTGGTGATGACGGACATGTGGCCTTAGGCACGAGTCAGGGTTTCCTACATTTCCCAAAAATAAAATATTTAGGTAGCAACTCTGTATCTGGCAAAGCAGCCCGTGTTTGGCACTTCAAAAAAAAAAAAATCTGTTTTCAAAAACGATTTGCCAGATTTGGACTCTTTGGTTTAAGATTAAGAACCGTGACACAAATCGAGTCCGAGCTGTAGCGAGGTCCCCCCGCGGGCTTGTTACAGTCACCGACACTCTGGATTATCCATGATGGAGTCTCGGTCTTGTTGTGTTTATGTGTGCATTCATTTCATATTAACTTGTGTAATTCGACTCCTCGGCCATCATGCATCGATGTGCGTGATTGGTGGTACGAGGATCGAAGACTACACTCCCTGAAGAGTAGTCAAGCATACATATGTGAAAATACATTGCCATGCCCCTTTCCTGCTCTCTGTTGCAGCAAATCAGAAACCGGCAATCTCTTGGGACTTCGTGCAATATTCCAGGCATAATCATAAACAAAGGCTAATCGGGGCATCGCGATGGATTTCCGCGCCAAGCAACCCGAACATGCATTATTCATCATCCGGAGCAGAGTCGATGCATTCCCTAGCTTGCATGCCAATTTACTGCTTTCCTAGATTAATTTGTTAATTAATTAGGATTTTGTATTTATTGGGACTGTATTGTTTATTTGGGACTGTATATTTGGACCTTCCGAGCGAAGGCGATGTTGTAATAAGTGTGTGTGTGTGTGTGTGTGTGTGTGTGTGTGTGTGATGTATGTCTTCCAACCCCACGTCTTTCTCCCTTTTATTTACCAGCTTATGATGGTTAGATTAGGGCATGTTTCAATTAGCATACAGTATGATAGCATGTTTGCATTCATTCATCTGTTTTGCATGCACCGGGTTCAGCGCATCATAACTCATTACATTGTATTTCAATTCCAAGTTGAGTACTTGTTAGCTGTAGCATTCCATATGCCATGTTTAGAATAGCCGAGCCTACTATAGTTGCGTTTTTGCATGTGTTGCATTAGGTATTTCTGTATAGCTAGGATCATGCATGGATTTCTAATTAGCTTCTGTTTTGGCTTGGAGTACTCGGTAAGTTTTTATGCTTTAGCATCCTTGCATGCGTGTGAGTGACTGCCATGATAGCATGCTTACCATGAGGCTAACTGCTTATGTGATATAACTGCCTTGAATGCCTCTGGGTGAAGGTTGGGTTATTTGGATTGGAACAAATCATTGACTGTGAGTTTTAAGCCCACTGGACAGTGGCAAAATCATCTTTTTTAAGCCCACCTGAGGGTGGCAAAATCTGCATTTTAAGTCTACTTGCAGGTAACAAACCATCTTTCAAACAACAAACATGAAATGTTTTGTTCCAATTCAGGCGATCCAGTCTATACTTGTATGTTATGCGCATCACATAGTAAAATCTAGGCTAATAACCGGAATAAGAACACATAATGTTTTCAAAACTAGATATCATGGTTAGTAGAGGCCGATCTTTGGTCGGGCGAGCGGGGGTGCTCACGAAGTGACCTTCCCCAATCGTACCCAAGTTCCCGAGCCGAGGTAACTTTGGTGATGACGGACACGTGGCCTTAGGCACGAGTTAGGGTTTCCTAAATTTCCCAAAAAATAAAATATTTAAGTGGCGACTTTGTATCTGGCAAAGCAGTCCATGTTTGGCACTTCTTTCAAAAAATCTGTTTCTCAAAACGATTTGCCGGATTTGGACTCTTTGGTTCAGATTACGAACCATGACAATTAGAGTCTTGAACTGTAGTGAGCCTAAAATGAACGGAACGGGGGACTCATCCCTCCTGGGGCGTTCAGGGACGTCTACAAACACCCTCATGAATCTTGGTATTCCGCCTAGACATGTAAGGTTGTCTCCTAACCGAAAAAATATTTGAATTTCTACCATTTTAAGACACCATAGCAAACAATTCAAAGCAATAAGGACAAATGTGGCCATACCTACCACAATGATGACAAATAAAAACAAGTTTTACCTCTCTTTTGTTGATCTTACCCCCGTTAGGTAGATGAAGAGAGGGATCACCCTGGTGTACCTTCAGCTTTCCCTTTGCTTGAGTCTTCAGGTCATGTGATGTAGAGGCCTGTCCCTTGTGAGCGGTCGCACCATAGCCTAGCCTACTTTTGTCACAACCCATTTGTTGAGACCCGAGGATGTCTTCTAATGATTTGGAACCTTTGTTCTACATGTCAATTGTGGCTCTAGCAATTCAAAGTTCTTCATCTTTATGACAAATCATCTCTTCTAATGTTTCTTGTGACATCTCAAGGCTTTCAAGCTTCTCTTCATATGTGGAATACACTTTCAGGAGTTCATTCCTTTCAATTTCATAGGATAGAAGTTTCCCACATAGGTCTTGCCTGTCACTAGAGATCTTGATGACATTCTGCTTTGCTATTACAAGTTCTTCTTTTTGCTTGACATTCTCGCTTTTGCATGCTTTGAGCTTGAGAGTGAGTTTGTCATTGATCTTGGACAAATTCAGAGATTCATCGTAAAGCATTTCATAAGCTTGTTGTAGATCATCACTATTAATCTCATCATTGTCTTCTGATGTTTTATCATCTTCTTTTTGCTCCTCATTTTGCTTAACCTCATCCAGTCGAGCAACTAAGGCAGGAAATGTGATTGATGGTGATGAAAATGAACCTTCTATTTCATGGTATTGGCTCAGAATGTCCCCTGCATCTTTAGCCTTTGTGCAGTGAGTAACCCGTTGCTGCACTTCATCAGAAATTACTCCACGAATAGTAATCAGGACTCTCTGATTGCTTGGATTGTCAGCACTTTCAACATCCTCTTCAATGGTTTGCCAACCATCTAGGTCAAAAGCTCTCAGAAACACCCTCATTCTGATATTCCAATATAAGTAATTACTCCCATCAAAGGTGGGAGCATGATGTAGATTCTGACCACGAGCAAATTCCACTGGCTTCGGAAGAGGTTGTGTGAAAATGGACCAAAATGCCATGAAAGCACTATTCTCGTTTTTACCAGATTCAGTTTCTTCGAGTTCTTGCTCCGACCGGCTTTCATCATCCCAAGTCATTGTGTAGACTTTTTTCCGATTCTTTTTCGAAGGACATTCAAGAGCAATATGTACAAACCCTTGACATTCATAACACTTAACCCCTTGCCACTTTACAATCTTCTTTTCAGTTTTAGGAGCAAGTTTTGGTGGAAAAGTTTTGGGTTTATCATTACTCTTATCTTTTGAAATAGCGTCTCTGAAATTAGGCTTCTTGTTTTTTAAATTTTTTTTGAACTGTTTAGTAAACATAGCCGTCATCACAGACTCTAAGTCAAACTTAGTCTTAAGAGTTTTTGTAGTCTCATGAGCACTAGTGAAAGCCACACTATCTTTTTGTTTTTTCTTAGAAATCTGGTGGCCTTCATAAGTCTGCAAGTTTCCAACCAACTGATCAAGCTTGAGGGTATCAACATTTTGAGCCTCCTCAATGGCTATCACTTTTGATTTGGAACCTCTCGGGTAATGACCTCAAAATTTTTCCAACAACTTTAGCTTTAGGGATTTTTTCACTGAGTGTGAAACAGGAATTCACGATGTCACTTAGTTTAGCATAGAAATCATCAAACGTCACATCATCACGCATAAAAAGGGTTTCAAAGGCAGATGTGAGAAGTTGAAGTTTTAACCTTTTAACAGAAGTAGTACCTGTAGACACCCCATTTTTGACCGACCTTAAGACTCCGACGTCACCAACTGAGCACTCGGTGATGTTGCATATTGTGCTCGTTCTGAAGTTGCGGAATCTCGGCCACAAGCGTTGCCTCCGGAATTCGGGGCTCTTTTGTGCTTTGCCTCGGTTTGCAAACCGAGTCCTGTTTTCTCCGTTTTCTCTTCCCGAAGGGAGGGAGAGGTCTCGTAGATCATCTCTCAGTGGCCGTAGGCTACGTTTCGTGGTCGGAGGCCATTTTTCCCGTTTGGAGCCCGATTTTCGATTTTCGGAGCGGTCGGCCATGTGCCTCGGTTCAAGACCGCTTAACCAACTCCGTTTGCTCTGGTTTTTGGCATACACCTTGTTTCCTCCCTTTTGAGGGACATTGTGGCCCGAGAGACCAACTTCGTGGTCGAACGCCACCTCCGGTGCTTAATAGTCAGTTTTCGAGCCCCTAGACCGCCCGTTTTGGCCCCCGAACCTTTGTTTTGCATCGATTTGGGTTCATTTTTGGCGGAGACCTTATTTTCATTGTTAGAGAGGTTGTAGGAAGGTGGGAGGCCAGCAATTGTTCTGAAAACCAGCTTTATTCCTTCATCGCTCTTCATCGCCCGTTTTCTTCACTAGAAAGCTAACTTTTTCCATTCCCGGGCCACTTTTTCAGACTTTCCACCACACCATTGTGTTGTACACACCTGGGAGGCCACCAATATGGCTAGGCCGGCCATCAATTGTTCATGACCCTTTTGAACTCCTCTAAAATGTTGGTTTTCCTCTCTCCTGGGTTACATTTTCTGGGTTTTGACCATACAGCTGTGTTGTACACACATGGGAGGCCACCTTTCTAGGGTGGCCGGCCAGCAACTTTGTTGACCCTTTTGACCCCTGGCCGGCTAGCCAGGGGAGGTGGCCGGCCAACCACCTGAACCTTCTG
Source organism: Camellia lanceoleosa (assembly GCA_025200525.1). Classification (NCBI taxonomy): domain Eukaryota; kingdom Viridiplantae; phylum Streptophyta; class Magnoliopsida; order Ericales; family Theaceae; genus Camellia; species Camellia lanceoleosa. The sequence goes on from CM045761.1 coordinate 35,505,107, forward strand.
CACCTGGCCGGCCATTCTTCTCTCTCCTGGTGCATTCCAGTTGTGCCAGCTGTTTTGCACCAGACCCCTTCCTAAGGGTCTGACCTTTTGGGAGGGGGGGGAAATTTGAATTATTTCCCCCCCCCATTTCTTTCACTCCTTCTCCTCTATAAAGCCAGCACCCCACCTCTATTTCTAGGGGTTAGAAACCAGCTGAGGCACTATTATACATACAACCTTATATCTCCCTCATCCAAGCCTCCAAACACCTTGGTTCTTGGCCATTTCACCCTACACCTCATAGCCTACCACCTCCACACTCTATTCCAGCAACTTGGAGGCCATTTGTAGAGGTTGGAAGCTCAGAATCTTGGACTAGAAGCTGCTGCAAAGTTGTGCTACAAGGGTAAGCTCCTATTCTCCCCATTTTTGTACTATTTTGTTCTATATCTTAGCCCCTTTTGCTTACATTTTTGGGCTCCGACCCGAACTGGACACAGTCTTATTTTAAGCTCATCTTCATGTTTGATTAAGGAATTTTTTCTGTTTAAGGCCATCTACTGCCTCTTGCCCTTTATCTCTCTTTTAGGGCCATTTTTGCATCATATTGTAGCCTTACTTGTGAGCATATTCGAGATTTTCCATGAACTGAAAATAGTCTTATTTTGAGCCCCTCTTCAACTTTGTTGAGGGCTCTTTGCTATTGGAGACCATCTGCTGCCCCTTGCTCTCTATCTCACTTTTAGGGTCATTTTTGTGTCATGTTTTAACCCTACTTGTGAATATTTTCGAGGCTTGATATAAACTGAAAAAAGTCTTTTTTTGGCCTCCTCTTTGAGTTTGATTAAAGTCTATCTTCTTTTTGGGATCATCTTTCCCCTATGCATGCTTCATCTTTTCACGATTAGGGCTATGCATTAGAGCACTTGCATTGGCCATGGCTTGGCCTTTTAGACACTGAAATCCAGTGGATTTTCAATGGCTTAGGTGTGTTCTTGAAGGCCAAAATTAGAGGGGGGTGACCCCCTTTCTCCTTGTTTTGCTTGATGGTCTTTTTGACCTTCCAAAGAGGGCCTATCTTGCATGCTTTGTTGACTGATTTCAGGACCAATTTGATGAGTTTTAGGGCTATCATATTTTATTTTCAGAGTTGATTTGGCTATGCTAAGTGTCCTTGATGCATGTGCTTAATAATCTCTTTGTATGCCCTGTAAAAGAACCCATCATTTGTGCATGTGTTGGCTGCATTTCAGAGATTATTTGGGCATGTTTTGTTCACTAATTTTTGCTGGTTTGACGAGTTCTCACCTGCTTCATATACATGCCATGTAAACCATGTTTGCTAGTCAAAGTTGCATGCTATTTTCGTACATCTTGCTAGCATCTTTTGGCCATGCTTTGAACTAGAAATGTTCATGTTTTGGGACTACCTTGGTTCTGTCTTTGTGCTTCATGATCAAATAATGCATGCTTTGTATAGCCATAGGTCAATACATATGCCTTAGTTTGTGTTTCGGGACCATTCCATGCATCGGGTGCCATGTTTCCATGTTTCGGGATCATTTTGCATCACATTTCAGTTCTAGAACTTGCATGTTTGTATGCCATATTTCATGCCTTGCCATGCCTTGTTAGAGTGGCAATTGTGCCCTATGATCGGTCCTCGGTTTGCGTGCATGTGTGCACACATCTCGAGTGTCTCATTTTCATCTTATGGCCACTGATGTGAGTGTGGCTGAGGTCCACTCATGTTGGTGTAAATCCATTATGCATTGTGTATGCCATTTCAATTCATAGCATTGCGTATGCTAGGTTGTATGTTAGAGTATCGTGTATGCCATGTTACATCGAGCATTGTGTATGCCATTTCATAGCATTGTGTATGCTAGGTTGTATATTTGTTGCATGGTGCATGCTGTCTCATTTGCATTGTGTTTGGGATAGGAGTTAGCCCGAACACGGGAAACGAGGGACGTTTCGTACTTCGAGTGACGGAACGTGTCTCAATTCCCGGTCACCGACACTCCGGATTATCCATGATGGAGTCTCGGTCTTGTTGTGTTTATATGTGCATTCATTCCATATTGAGTCATGCAAATCGACTCCTCGGCCGTCATGCATCGAGATGCGCGATTAGTGGCACGAGGATCGAGGACTACACTCTCGGAAGAGTAGTCAAGTATACATATGTGAAAATACATCGCCATGCCCCCTTTCCTGCTCTCTGTCGTAGCGAATCAGAAACCGGCAATCTTTTGGGGCTTCGCGCAATATTCCGGGCTTAATTGTAAACAGAGGCTAATTGGGACATCGCAACGGATTTCTGTGCCAGGCAACCCGAACATGCATCATTCATCATCCGGAGTAGAGTCGAGGCAGTCCCTAGCTTGCATGCTAATTTACTGCTTTCCTAGATTAATTTGTTAATTAATTAGGATTTTGTATTTATTCGGACAGTAGTTATTCATTTGGGACTATATATTATTTATTTGGACCCTCCGAGTGAGGGCGCAATTGTACTAAGTGTGCGTACGTGTGATGTATGTCTTCCAACCCCACGTTTTTCACTCCCTTTTATTTACCAGCTTATGATGGTTAGATTAGGGCATGTTTCAATTAGCATAGAGTATGATAGCATGTTTGCATTCATTCATCTGTTTTGCATGCACCGGGCTCGGCGCATCATACTCACTACTTTGTATTTCAATTCCAAGTTGAATACATGTTAGCTGTAGCATTCCATATGCCATGTTTAGAATAGCCGAGCCTATCTTAGTTGCATTCCTGCATGTGTTGCATTAGGCATTTCTGTACAGTTAGGATTATGCATGGATTTCTAATGTAGTTTCTATTTTGGCTTGGAGTACTTGATAAGTTTTTACGCTTTAGCATCCTTGCATGTGTGTGAGTGACTGCCATGATAGCATGCTTACCATGAGGCTATTTGCTTATGTGATATAATTGCCTGAATGCCTATAGGTGAAGGTTGGGTTATTTGGATTGGAACAATGCATTGATTGTGAGTTTTAAGCCCACTAGATAGTGGCAAAACCATCTTTTCTCAGCCCATCCGAGGGTGGCAAAATCTGCATTTTAAAGCCTACTTGCGGGTAGCAAACCATCTTTTCAAAAACAAACATGAAATGTTTTGTTCCAATTCAGGCGACCTGGTCTATACTTGTATGCTGTGCGCATCACATAGTAAATCTAGGCTAATAACCGGAATAAGAATGCATAATGTTTTCAAAACAAGATATCATGTTTAGTTGAGGCCGATCTTTGATCGGGCGAGCGGGGGTACTCACGAAGTGATCTTCCCCAATCGTACCCAAGTTCCCGAGCCGAGGCAACTTTGGTGATGACGGACACGTGGCCTTAGGCAAGGAGTCAGGGTTTCCTAAATTTCCCAAAAATAAAATATTTAGGTCGCGACTCTGTATCTGGCAAAGCAGTCCATGTTTGGCACTTCTTTCAAAAAATCTGCTTTCTCAAAACGATTTGTCGGATTTGGACTCTTTGGTTCAGATTACAAACCGTGACAATTTGAGTCCGAACTGTAGTGAGCCCAAGACGAACAGAACGGGACTCATCCCTCCCGGGGCGTTCTGGGACGTCTACCGTTTCTGGCGACTATGTTGGGGATTTAGAGAACTTGACTCAAACTCATGATATCTTGTTTTGCTTACACTTATGTGTTTCTTTGCATTGCATGTGCATTGGTGCACCTAGGACACCGTATTTGCTATCTGCTATTCCTGAGCGGTTTGCCAGAGGCTGCGTGCCATAAGGCTTACCGGTTACGGGCTCTACCAGTATGGGAACACAAACCCCGGTTTTACCGGGGCACCCTTTTGACCATTCGACCTAGTGCATATTCGGAATCTGTAGTGACCATTCCAAACTAGGACAAGTTTCTTACCCGTTTATAGGTTGTTTGAAACCACTGCGTGCGTAGTGAAACCCTAGCTTCTGACAAAATAGGACAGGGAAACCCTACCCCAACATAGGGGTGTTTTGGCTCTCACTTATCTGTTATGTGCTTTTAGAGTGCGTCTCTACAGGGAAATGCACATATCAGTTTACAAGTTTGGGTATCAGGCCTGCGGGCACCAGTTCAGTATTTTGGGAATCAGTTATCTGCGGGTATCCGATTCAGTTTTGGGAGAGCAGTGACTTTGGGGAACAGTGATCAGTAGTAGAGTACAGTTATTCAGCTATGCTTGTGCTTGTTTTGATTGGGCCGAAATGCTGCGTGTTTTCTCTTTCAGGGGGGAGGGGGTTCAGAGATTTAGTAGAGAATAACCAGTGTTCTCCTTTGTTGAGGCACGATAGACATCTAATCCGTCAGTCACCATTCAGTTCAGCGGACTTATGATGACGCAAAGTTCAGAGGAAATTGTGGCTATGGCAGCCGCATTAGACCAAGGAATCATCTTGCAGAATGAAACCAATGTTGATGTACCACATCCGCCCAGGTCGCCTGCCGCGTGCCCGGTCTGGACGCCACAGTCGTGTCAAGCTCGTGAGCCCACCACGTTTGAATTGATGGGAATGATCGGCGATCTTCAGCGATCTGTGGCTGATCTCGCATACGGAATGTCGGCTTCGCCACCAACCACATCCTACACCGGGAATTACGTACCGCAGGAGCCCCCGCTATTGGGGCGAATTGTGATCGAGCTCAGCCAACCTGAGGCTGTCTCAAGCTATGGCAATGGCATGTCAACAGCAACCGGGTTTCGCTCTGATATAGCAACCCAAACCCTCGATCAAGCTGAGGCCAGAGGTAAGAATAAGGTGGGAATAGATGCCAATCCCGTTGAACAACTGCTGTGGGCAGTTGAGGCTTTGCCAGAATGACGAGCAGACCTTCTGAAAGAGAACAAGTTAGGTTAGTGGTTCAAAACCTCGAGCCAGACATGTTACAGAGAATAATAGTGACACCATTGTCCACATTTGCTTCCTTACATGAGTTAGGGGTTCAAATTGAGAGCGCCTTCAAAAAGGGCATCATCCACAGAAGTGAACCTGCAAAAAGGCCATTCACTCGGAGTACCAATGCTAGTACTAGTACTATTCCGCGGTCTGCAGATGTTAGTACCATTGCTACATCATTGGCCAAGATGGTCGATCCCTTTGCTGCTGCCACAAACTCACAAACCGCACAAAATAGTCAACCTTGGAACCAAAGATCTTTTACCCCCCTCCATATGAGTCTAACCCGTGCCCTCAAGGTGTTGATGGACAAGGGGCATCTCAAGCCTCTTGATCCTCGCCCTCTCCCAGACCCACTACCAGCTAGGCACAATCCAACCCAATATTGTACTTTTCACCAACAACATGGCCATCATACAGATTCATGCTTTCGTCTACGTCATGAGATCCAGAATCTCATTGACAACAAAGTCAATATTGGGCCTCCTAAACCAACAACATGGCCCTCCTAAACCAAATGTGGCAACCAACCCACTTCCTATACACAACCAAGTTCCTTTCCCCAGAAATATTAACCATATCCAAACACTACCACCTACCTTCAACCCCAGCACATATATTACCTCATCCCACCTACCAAAGCCGGAGGTGGTTATTCCAGAAAGCACGAACATGTGCATGATAGACTTAACCCCACAAATCCAACCCAAGCATGTGGCAGCAAGAACAGAAAAAAGAAAGAATACACCAAAGACTGGGCTGTCTAATACCTGTGGCATAGAAAAGGGGGCTTCACTTGTAGAGGAGTATGATCCCAGTTTATACATTGTGGCCATTGATCAACCAAAACCAGTGGTCCTATTGCCGGATGTTTTCAATGTCAATGCTATCGGGGAAGGCCAGTTAGGGCAACATCAAAACGATTGGCCTGAACAAGGCCAAAATGACTTGGCCGAACTGGGAGAGGATCTAGTTCAGATAGAAGAAGACCTAGCCAACCTTTACTTCTTTGAAGAAGAGGAAATAAGCAGTGTCCAGATAGGTTGGTTTGAGTCAAATCAGTTGGAAACAGACAACGGTTGGTTTGATGACGAAGAGCTAGATGATGTGGAACAGACAAAAGGGGTCAAGGAAGAAAAAGCCGAGACCACATCTATTACTAGTACAAAAGTGCTGGAACAAGTCCAGCAGGAGAGAATGGAAGAAGTTCAAAGGAAGAAGGTCTTGCCAGAAACCAAAACCATAGTGGGGAAGGAAAGGTATGTTGCTGAGGGGCGTGATGTGAACATGCTCCAAGTAAAGTCTGATAAAAGCTTGGCCATGGCTGCCAGATAGTGGTGGGACGATAGTGATTTGAGTCATGCATACACGGACGAAGGGTGGAAATCCAATACCTCCGACGATACGTGGTATACGGATGAAATCAATCACATGACCCGGAGTGGTCGATACTTCAAACCTGCAGTTGTAGATCAACCAGAATCCTCTAACAAAGAAGTTGATAACACCAGAGAGAAGGACTGTGAAGACAACTTGGTTTTGAAACAGCTCAAGAAGATTCAGGCAGATATCTCAATCTAGGGATTGATAATGGCTTCCCGGGAACATAGGCAAGCATTGCTAGAGGCAATGAATCGCACCAAACTGTCTATCGATACCACCGCTGATCAACTGGTGTCGTTAGTCACATCCGGCAATGTTACGCCAGTGATATCTTTCACGGATAAAGAACTGCCACCTGAGGATGCCAACCACAACCGGCCCTTGTATGTAACTCTCGAGAGCAGAAAGAAGTGGATTCCGGTAGTGTTAGTAGATATTGGATCGGCGATCAATGTGTGTCCAGCACGAACTGCTTATGCCATCGGTTTGAGGCCTGTTGACTTCACACCCACAACTCAAGCCGTCCGAGCTTATGACAATACAAGCCGGGATGTCAAAGGAACATTCAAGAGCCATATCCTGATCGGCCCGTCTGAACATGAGGTAGAATTCCATGTAATGGATGTTCCGGCTACCTTCAATCTATTGTTGGGAAGGCCTTGGCTGCATCAGATAAAAGCTGTGTCATCAACAGTCCATCAATTGGTGAAATACCCCTTCAAAGGTGGGATTGCTACGGTGTATGGTAATTCATCGATCCACCCTCCCCAGGGAACTGCCACACTAGTGGTAGAAATCATACACGGGGAAGAAGATGTATTCCTCTCAGGCTTTTCACTAATAGAAGCCCGGGTAGTCCAATCTATCATGGCAGAAGCTGACGGAATCTATGTGAGTGCTCAATCCATCTACATGATGAACAAACATGGGCATATGCCTGGATCAGGGCTAGGCAGGAGTGGCAGGCAAGGAGGCGCTGTTACCAAGGAGCTGATTCACAACCCTCACACTTTTGGGCTGGGATACAAACCTACTGCTGAGGATTGGCAAAGGAAGTGGGCTGAGTTGAGAGGAAGAATTAAAGCAAAGAAGGACGGAAAACAATATGAGTTAGTTCACAAACCAATACGGGGAACCTTGAATGGACGCTTTGTTCGCCAAGGGGAAGATTTCCCCTTTTGTGGATTTCCAGAGCCTTGGTTTGACCAGGAGACGAAGACAATCTATCCCGGATTCGAGATCTTCTTCGGGCACCAATTACCAAAAGAGGAAGATGAGCAGATGGACTTGAGTACTAATACGGGTCAAGGCAAGACTGTAATTGTGAACGATGAAGAAGAAGAGCTATTGGGAAAAACGCTGACTGATCTACTAGCAAATTCTACTATCGGAATTGAGTCTGACAACTTGGGGGATAGTTTTACTATCTCAATGATCAGGGATAAACCAGAAGCGGATTTTTCTAAACTTATTGTGGATGCATCTGAGGCTCCACACCTAATCTGGAAATTTGAAAAGGGCATCATCAGCAGTTCTGAATCGGATAATAAGTTTGAATCTGATTCCATCGAGTCTGTTGAGTCGGAGTCAGATTCGAGTTCTTCTGAGTCTGGTATTTCCGGGAGTGGTAACCTGGATACCAAAGTCCTGTCAAAGTCTTCTTTTAGTTTTTCTTTTGAGTCAACTGTAACCGAGGACCCAGACTTTACTAATGGGAATATCGTAGAGTTTGCTTACTTCTCTGTGCCTTTAGTTTGTTGCACTGATCTCGATTTTCAAAATTTTGACTTAAACGAAGAGGAAGAAATTCCTCAGGCCTTGAAAATTTTGGTTGACCAAGAGGAGGAGAGGCGCATTAAGCCCTATACAGATGAAATCACTGCAATTAATGTGGGTACTGAGAAGGATCCCCGTTTGGTCTAGATCGGATCCACGTTGGGTTGAAAAATATTGATGGCCGAACTTCGGGATGAAGTTGCCTACGTATCCCAAAGATGAGAATCAGGCCTTACGTAGTTCGGAGAGGGTTCACTCGAGTATTTATTCTCTCCTTTTGCGCTCTAACTTTTGCCAAGGTTGCCCTTTTGGGTTTTCAGCCTTGCGAGCTCAGTTTATAATAATGAATTTTTTTTTTTTATATGCTCTAACTTTTGCCTAGGTCGCCCTTTCGGGTTTTCGGCCTAGCGAGCCCCTCAGGGGTAATATTTTTTTAACTTGTCCATGTTGATCGGTTGAGAAAACTCCAGGCCATCCAAATCCATAAGAATAATTGCTCCTCCGGACCAGATTGACTTGATGATATAAGGGCCAGTCCAATTGGGTCTGAACTTGCCCCTAGGATCATGGATGGGGGCTCGGTTGTCTTTGAGCACCATGTCTCCTTCCTTAAGATTTCTAGACTTGACTTTCTTGTTAAAAGCCCTCGCAATTCTACGCTGGTAACCTTGGATATGATACAATGCCTTCAACCTCCTCTCATCAAACAACATCAATTCTTCAAATCTACTTTGTTGCCAGTCTGCCTCCGCTATCTGACACTCAACCATAATTCTTAGCGACGGTACTTCAATCTCGATTGGCAGAACAATTTCCATTCCATAAACAAGAGAATAAGGAGTTGCTCCTGTAGATGTTCGGATCAACGTTCTGTAACCCCAAAGTGCGAATGGAAGTTTTTCTGGCCAGTCCCTGTAGGTTTCAACCATTTTCTGCAAAATTCTCTTGATGTTTTTGTTTGCAGCCTCAACAGCTCCATTGGTCTGTGGCCTATATGTTGATGACTTACAGAAAGCCACATTATATTTCTCAAGTAGGTCTATCACCTCTTTCTTGAAATGTGAGCCATTATCTGAGATGATCTCGTTGGGCACCCCATACCGACAGATGATGTTGTTCTTGATGAACTTAGCCACATGTGACGCCTTTAGAACAGCATAAGATTGGGCCTCCGCCCACTTTGTGAAGTAGTCGATTGCTACCAAAATGAACTCATGCCCGTTTGACCCTTTTGGCGTGACTGCACCGATAACGTCAATTCCCCATACTGAGAAAGGCCACGGTGACGTCATATTGTAGAGTTTTGACAGCGGAATGTTCATGCGATTGGCATGGATCTGACATTTGTGGCATCGCCGTACAACGCCAATACAGTCCTCCTCCATGGTTGACCAGTAGTAGCCTTGTCTAAGGATTTTTCGAGCTAGCATCACACCATTCATGTGAGCTCCGCACTCTCCTCCATGGATAGCTTCCATAAGGCGCCTTGATTCTCCTTCCTCAACACACAACTTATGCATTCCCAGATGGCCTCTTTTGTACAACTTGTTTCCGCAGATGATGAATTGGATGGCCAGACGCCGTATTCCCCTTTTGTCCTTGGCATTTGCCCCTGGTGGGTACGCCTCCTTGTCCAAGAAATTCCAGATGTCATAATACCAAGGGTTCATGTCTTGAACCTCATCTATCACGGCGATGGTCTCATACGCCGGTGTGTACTTCTGTTCAATGATGATTGGGCGCATCTTCACTCCAAGCGGAATGTCCACCATGGAGGATAAAGTTGCCAACGCATCAGCAAATCGGTTGTTCTCTCTAAGCAAATACGTGAATGTCAATTTCTCAAACCTCGGAATTAACATATCCAGGGCCTGATTATAAACCTTCATTTTCTCTTCCTTAACCCGCCAATCTCCATTAGCTTGAGACACAACCAAATTCGAATCTCCGATAACATCCAATCTTATTGCCCCTAGTTCTAGGGCAGCTTCCAAACCAGCAATACATGCTTCGTATTCTGCTTCATTGTTAGTTACTTTAAACCAGAGTTTGAAGGCTAGAGGGATGTGTGAATCATCGGGTGCAATGAGCAACACACCAATCCCATAACCATACTGATTAGACGCTCCGTCAAAGTACATTGTCCATGGTTCCTCTTCTATCTGCAGGATGTCTTCATCTGGGAATAGATACTCCACTGCTTCACCATCTCCTTCTACTGGGTGATCTGCCAGAAATTCCGCTACAGCTCTTCCTTTGACTGATTTGCGTGTAACATACTTGAGGTCAAACTCAGAGAGAAGGAGCAACCAACGAGCTAGCTTACCCGTAAGTGCTGGTTTCTCAAAGAGATATTTGATGGGATCTAAGCTCGAAACCAGAATTACAGAATGAGCTAACAGGTAGTGTCTCAACTTCCTCGTTGCCCAAACCAAAGCTAAGGAAGCTTTCTCGAGAGGAGTGTAGCGAGTTTCTTATTCTAGCATCTTCTTGCTTAGATAATAGATAGCCTTTTCCACCTTCGCTTCTGATTCTTGCGCTAGCATGCACCCCATGGTTGAATTTGTTACTGATAAATACAAGATCAGTGGTTTCCCCGGTTCTGGTGGCGACAATACAGGAGGATTCTGAAGGTACTGCTTCACCTGTTCGAAGGCGAATTGACACCGATCATCCCATTCGAATTTCTTCCCTTTCTTCAACAGACCAAACAGTGGTTCACAAGTCAAGGTTAATTTTGAGATAAACCGTCTTATGAATTGCACCTTACCCAGAAAGCCGCGCACCTCCTTTTCAGTCCTTGGTGGTGGCATTTCTACGATGGCCTTGATTTTTGAGGGATCTACTTCAATTCCCCTTTGTGTAATCAGAAATCCCAACATTTTTCCTGCAGTTACCCCGAAGGTGCTTTTCTGTGGGTTTAACCTCAGTCTATACTCCTTGATCCGCTCAAAGAATTTTTCCAGTTCGGTGTAGTGACCTTCTCGCTCTTTAGACTTGACGATCATATCGTCCACATACACCTCAACCTCCTCGTGGATCATGTCATGCAAAATGGTGGTTGCAGCCCGCTGCTATGTAGCCCCAACATTTTTCAGTCCAAAAGGCATAACTCTATAACAGTAGGTACCCCACGGCGTGGTGAAAGCAGTTTTCTCTGTATCCTCCACTGCCATCGAAATCTGATTATACCCAAAAAACCCATCCATGAATGAAAGCAAAGCATGGCCAGCTGTGAAATCTACCAGTTCATCGATGTGTGGCAATGGAATCAAAGTATTCCAATTTAAGTGATTAGCCTTCATCCACAGGCATTCAAACAGGTATATCAAGTAAGCATTTAGCCTCATGGTAGTATGTTTGATATGACAGCAATCACACTTATGCAATATGCTAAAGCGTAAAACTTACCTTCTGTCCGAAGCGAAGGCGAGTCAAAAGAAAGTAAACAATTAGAAAAAAATGCATGATCCTATTTAATGCGATATGGCTAATGCAACACATACAACGTGCAAGTGATAAGCTCGGCTACTAGCATGGCATGCGAGTCAATTCAAGGCATATGATAGAGCATGTATTCAAGTAAAGAGTTTGAATTTGACATTTGAATAATATGATGAGCCGAACTTTTATGCATGTAAACGAATGGATGTAAATCATGGAAAATGCTAATTTAAACATGATGTCCCTAATCTAACCATCATAAGTTGGTAAATAAAAGAGAGAAAGACGTGGGGTTGGAAGACATACACATTATTACAAATTTGTCCTCATGAAGGAGGGTCCGAATGTCCAAATGCGCCCTCACACAGGAGGGTCCGAATGTCCGAGTGTCCGAATAAATAATTATTACAAAACCGAATGAATAATAAATGAAAGGGGCTGTCTAATTTATTACAATAATTGATGTAAGGCAAGCCTTGACACAATAAATTCGGTATAACATCCGACCAAATTCAATTAATCATATTAGTTCTTTATATCGGTTGTAATCCAATTTTAACCAATTTTATTAGCCTTTTTTATTACCTGTCCATTTCTTTATATTTTCTCCTATTTGTGCAAAAATGATATTTACATCCACTAAGTCTGAAATGCAATAAAGGAAAATCAGTGTCGACTTAACCCGAATAAACCTTATTTTCTTCAGAGGAAATCACAAAGGAAGAGTCAAACTTATTTACAAGTTAGGGATTTCAAGTCAAACTCAAGATGTGCAACAAGGACTAGTCAAACTCAAAAGAGTAATAATGACTTAGAAAAACCCAAACTTGAGCGATAAGGACTTGAAATCCAAACTTGATGATAAGTGATAATGACACTTTCCTTGGCGATTTCCAATGGTCAATTAATCCTTTAACAGTAAACAAACAGGTGATAAATTCTTCGGGGGAAATTACAAAGGAAGAGTCAAACTTATTTACAAGTTAGGGATTTTAAGTTAAACTCAAGATGTGCAACAAGGACTAGTCAAACTCAAAAGAGTAATAATGACTTAGAAAAACCCAAACTTGAGTGATACTGACTTGAAATCCAAACTTGATGATAAGTGATAATGACACTTTCCTTGATGATTTCCAAGGGTCAATTAGTCCCTTAAAAGTCAACACACTGATGAATAAAGAGAAATGAAAAATGAAAGATTGTGCTTTAGTATAAGAACATGTATACATTTGGGGTAGTGAACCTCCAAAGAATTTAAACCGTCAAGTATAGAACGTTTTTTGCTTTTGTTGGTAAATCCCCTAAGAGATTAAATCAGTAAGCATAGAACGTTGTATACTTTTTGTAATGAATCTCTTAAGTATAAAACGTTTTATGCCGTTGGTAATGAATCTCCAAAGAGATTAAACCATTAAGCATAGAACATTTTATACCTTTGGTAATGAACCTCCTAAGAGATTAAACCATTAAGCATGGAAGAGTTCCTTTCTTATACTTAAATCACAATCTTAATTTTTCATAACTTTTTAATCGAAATAAGCAAAGAATTGAGGGAGGTTGCAGAGATGATTATGCGAAATTGATTAATTAGTTAGTACAAAATCACAACATGCAGCTGAACTGTGATCCCGACTAAACTTTGTTCTCAGACTGATTGCTCATTTGTGCCATTGCTATGAATCATCCTGTATATTTCACTGTAAAAGCACATACCACATAAAAAGAACCAAAACACCCTTATGAAGATGTAGGGTTACCCTGTCCTAGATTTTGATATGATCTAGGTTGCACTATTCAAACAAATGGCTTCATAACATCCTGTACGGGTAGCATCCTGTCCTAATTTGAATGGTCACTAGAGCGTACTATATGCATTAGGTCAAATAGTTACAAAGGGTAACTCAGCAAGACTACCTAATATACCTCTCACACCTAACACCGAAAAGTGAAAGGAGGATCAAGCGGTACAGCGGTAATCCAGATCCAAGGGTTGTGTTCCCAACTTGACAGAGCCCATGACCGGTCAGCCTTTTGGCAAGCTTTGTAGGCAAGCCTCTGGCAAACCGTCTAGGAATAACAGATGGCAAACACAGGGACTTAGGCACACCAATGCAAATGCAATGCAAAGAACATATAAATGTAGATAAAAATTCACATCATGAAGTTTGAGTCAAGTTCTCTAAATCCCTAGCAGAGTCGCCAGAAACTGTAGCTCGGCTTTTCGCGCCCCCTTTCGGAAGAATGAAATAGCCCTTACAGTTCGGACTCCACTTGTGTGTTGGTTCTGAATCTGATTTCACAAGTGCAATGTGAAACAATGGAAACACAAAAAGAGTCCAAATCTGGCAAATTCTTTTGGAAAATCAATGTTTGAATCAAATGCCAACAATGGACTGCTTTGTCAGATATCAGAGTCGCCACCTAAATATTTATTTTTGGGAAATTTAGGAAACCCATGACTCGTGCCAAAGGCCATTAGTCCGTCGTTACCAAAGTGTCTTGGTTCGGGAACTTAGGTATGAGAGGGGAAGGTCAATAATTGAACAACCCACTCACCCGATCAAAGATCGGCCTCTACTAATCATGATGTGGTTTTTATGTACAATATATGCTCTTGTTCTATATGTAACATACAAGTATAGACTAATTTCACGAAAAGTTGGAACGTTTGATTCCATGTTTGTTTTGAAAAAAATGTTTTGAATATGTATCACTGAAAATGGTGATCTCATATATACATGAATCAAAGTATCCCAATTTAAGTGATTAGCCTTCATCCACAGGCATTCAAACAGGTATATCAAGTAAGCATTTAGCCTCATGGTAGTATGTTTGATATGACAGCAATCACACTTATGCAATATGCTAAAGCGTAAAACTTACCTTCTGTTCGAAGCGAAGGCGAGTCAAAAGAAAGTAAACAATTAGAAAAAAATGCATGATCCTATTTAATGCGATATGGCTAATGCAACACATACAATGTGCAAGTAATAAGCTCGGCTACTAGCATGGCATGCGAGTCAATTCAAGGCATATGATAGAGCATGTATTCAAGTAAAGAGTTTGAATTTGACATTTGAATAATATGATGAGCCGAACTTTTATGCATGAATTTTTTGAATCACAAACTTTCTTTTGACTACTCTCAAGTCTGTGGAATGTGTTCTCAATTCTCAATCCAAAATTTGGAATTATAACTTTAGTGGTTGATTTTTGAATGGTGTATTGATGAAATGGAAATAAAAATATTAAAGAAAATATTTTATTTCTTTCTCCCTCTAAAGAATTGCCTCTCAAACTTACTGAATCTTTCCTCTCCCAAAATCCCCTAGAATTCTCCTCACAGAATACTCTCTTCAGAATTCCCTCTCTTTTTTCCTCTTTCTCTCTCCCTCAGAATTCCTTACTGAGCCTCTCCTTTCTTTTTAGACCCTCTTCTCCAATTGCTCTCCCCCCTCTGCCTTATATAGGCATAACATAATAATATAATAATAATATAATAATATAATAATAATATAATATATATATATATGTGCGGTGGATTGAGTCCGCACCGCCCACATCCACTTTTACTTTTATTATTATTATATATATATATATAATATAATATAATATATAAAATATCTAAAATATATATATTATACCAAAATACATAATATATAATATACTAATATAATTTTATATAAAATACTAAATATATAATATAATAATTTTAAACACATAAGATAATTTGTTTTTTTATTTTCTTTTATATAACATACACCAAAAATATGAACAGACACATAAAATTATGAAAAAGTACAAAAATACTAAATTAATGAAATATTCAATATTTTAAAATAATTTGGCCATAATGGTGAAGGTTGAGATTAAAGTTCAAATTCCATTTCTTTTAATGAGAATTCTGCGAGAAACACATTCTAATTGTCATCATCGAGTAATCAAAAGGAAGCGCCCAAGTCTTAGGGCCGGTCAAAATGGGGTGTCTACAGTCACCCTGTTGGAGAATAGGGAAAGCTGCGACCATAGTCAGGGAGAAAAGTAGTATTTGTGGTTCAACTGAGAAGAAGCGAAAGACTCCCAGTAGCATGAGGCACGATATTGTATGTACGGTTCATTTGAGGCTGGTGCGACCAGACGAGCCGTATAGGTATTGTATCCCCTCCGTGTGAGATGTGGCGAGAATTCAATGATTCTCCGCATTCTTCAACTGCATGAAATGTAGTATTACTTCGCATTCTTGCTTAAAACTGTTGCGTCTATTGTGAATATTTGCTTCATTATAGCTTGCTGCTTCACATGATCATTGAGTTACATCCGGCTTTGTGCATATCGCTTTGCATTTTGCCCCCTGCCTATGGACATGCCTACGGACACATCTTTTTGTTTATCTTGCCTGTTTGTCTGAGTCTTCGGCCTTGTCAAAAATGGGTCGTCTCTTGGCTTTGACATTCACTCCCGTCACTTATGACTTTCGAGTTCTGTCAAAGAGGGGCAACTGTAGACACCCCATTATTTACTGACCTTAAGACTCCGACGTCACCAACTGAGTGCTCGGTGATGTTGCATATTGTGCTCGTTCTGAAGTTGCGGAATCTTGGCCGCGAACCTTGCCTCCGGACTTCGGGGCTCTTTTGTGCTTTGCCTCGGTTTGCGAACCGGATCCCATTTTCTCCATTTTCTCTTCCCGAAGGGAGGGAGAGGTCTCGTAGATCATCTCTCAGTGGCCATAGGCTACGATTCGTGGTTGTAGGCCATTTTTCCCGTTTGGAGCCCGGTTTCCGGTTTTCGGAGCTGTCGGCCGTGTGCCTCGATTCAGGACCGCTTGACCAACTCTGTTTGCTCTGGTTTTTGGCATACACCTTGTTTTCTCCCTTTTGAGGGACACTGTGGCCCGAGAGACCAACTTTGTGGTCGAACGCCACCTCCGATGCTTAATAGTCAGTTTTCGGGCCCCCGGACCGCGCGTTTTGGCCCCCGAACCTTCGTTTTGCATCGGTTTGGGTTCATTTTTGGTGGAGACCTTATTTTCATTGTTAAAGAGGTTGTAGGAAGGTGGGAGGCCAGCAATTGTTCTAAAAACCAGCTTTATTCCTTCATCGTTCTTCATCACCCGTTTTCTTCACTAGAAAGCTGACTTTTTCCATTCCCGGGCCACTTTTTCTGACTTTCCACCACACCATTGTGTTGTACACACCTCGGAGGCCACCAATATGGATAGGCCGGCCATCAATTGTTCTTGACCGTTTTGAACCTCTTAAAAAAGTTGGTTTTCCTCTCTCCTAGGTTACATTTTCTGGGTTTTGACCATACAGCTGTGTTGTACACACATAGGAGGCCACCTTTCTGGGGTGGCTGGCCAGCAACTTTGTTGACTCTTTTGACCCCTGGCCGGCCGGCCAAGGGAGGTGGCCGGCCAGCCACCTGAACCTTCTGCACATGGCCGGCCATTCTTCTCTCTCCTGGTGCATTCCAAAGAAGGTTAATCATTTTGCACAGACACTGCCGAGTGCGCCCTTTTGGGGGGGAAATTTGAATTGTTTTCCCCCCCTTTCTTTCACTCCTTCTCCTCTATAAAGCCAGCACCCCATCTCCATTTCTAGGGGTTAGAAACCAGCTGAGGCACTATTATACATATAACCTTATATCTCCCTCATCCAAGCCTCCAAACACCTTGGTTCTTCGCCATTTCACCCTACACCTCATAGCCTACCACCTCCACACTCCATTCCAGAAACTTGGAGGCCATTTGCAGAGGTTGGAAGCTCAGAATCTTGGACCAGAAGCTGCTGGAAAGTTGTGCTACAAGGGTAAGCTCCTATTCTCCCCATTTTTGTATTATTTTGTTCTATATCTTAGCCCCTTTTGCTTACATTTTTGGGCTCCAACCCAAATTGGAAACAGTCTTATTTTGAGCTCATATTCATGTTTGATTAAGGAATTTTTTCTATTTAAGGCCATCTACTGCCTCTTGCCCTTTATCTCTCTTTTAGGGCCATTTTTGCATCATATTGTAGCCTTACTTGTGAGCATATTCAAGATTTTCCATGAACTGAAAATAGTCTTATTTTGAGCCCCTATTCAACTTTGTTGAAAGGCTCTTTGTTGTTTGAGACCATCTGCTGCCCCTTTCCCTCTATCTCTCTTTTAGGGTCATTTTTGTGTCATGTTTTAGCCCTACTTGTGAATATTTTCGAGGCTTGATATAAACTGGAAAAAGTCTTTTTTTGGCCTCCTCTTTGAGTTTGATTAAGGTCTATCCTCTTTTTTGGATCATCTTCCCCCTATGCATGCTTCATCTCTTCACGGTTAGGGCTATGCAGTAGAGCACTTGCATTGGCCATGGCTTGGCCTCTTAGACACTGAAATCCAATGGATTTTTAGTGGCTTAAGTGTGTTCTTGAAGGCCAAAATCAAAGGAGGGTGACCCCCTCTCTCCTTGTTTTGCTTGATGGTCTTTTTGCCCTTCCACAGAGGCCCTATCTTGCATGCTTTGTTGACTGATTTCAAGACCAATTTGATGAGTTTTATGGCTATTATATTTGATTTTCAGAGTTTATTTGGCTATGCTAAGTGTCCTTGATGCATGTGCTTAATAACCCCTTTGTATGCCCTCTAAAAGAACCCATCATTTGTGCATGTGTTGGCTGCATTTCAGAGGTTATTTGGGCATATTTTGGCATGTTTTATTCACTGATTTTTGATGGTTTGATGAGATCTCACCTGCTTCATATACATGCCATGTAAACCATGTTTGCTAGTCAAAGTTGCATGCTATTTTCGTCCATCTTGCTAGCATCTTTTGGCCATGCTTTGAACTAGAAATGTTCATGTTTTGGGACTACCTTGGTTCTGTCTTTGTGCTTCATGATCAAATAATGCATGCTTTGTATAGCCATAGGTCAATACATATGCCTTAGTTTGTGTTTCGGGACCATTCCATGCATCGGGTGCCATGTTTCCATGTTTCGGGATCATTTTGCATCACATTTCAGTTCTAGAACTTGCATGTTTGTATGCCATACTTCATGCCTTGCCATGCCTTGTTAGAGTGGCATTTGTGCCCTAGGATCGGTCCTCGGTTTGCGTGCATGTGTGCACGCATCTCGAGTGTCTCATTTTCATCTTATGGCCACTGATGTGAGTGTGGCTGAGGTCCACTCATGTTGGTGTAAGTCCATTATGCATTGTGTATGCCATTTCAATTCATAGCATTGCGTATGTTAGGTTGTATTTTAGAGCATCATGTATGGCATGTTACATCGAGCATTGTGTATGCCATTTCATAGCATTGTGTATGCTAGGTTGTATATTAGTTGCATGGTGCATGCCATCTCATTTGCATTGTGTTTGGGATAGGAGTTAGCTTGAACACGGGAAACGAGGGATGTTTCGTACTTCGAGTGATGGAACGTGTCTTGATTTCCGGTCACCGACACTCCGGATTATGCATGATGGAGTCTCGGTGTTGTTGTGTTTGTATGTGCATTCATTTCATATTGAGTCATGCAAATCGACTCCTCGGCCATCATGCATCGAGATGCACGATTGGTGGCACGAGGATTGAGGACTACGCTCCCGGAAGAGTAGTCAAGCATACATATGTAAAAATACATTGCCATGCGCCATTTCCTGCTCTCTGTTGTAGTGAATTAGAAACCGGCAATCTTTTGGGGCTTCGCGCAATATTCCGGGCTTAATTGTAAACAGAGGCTAATTGGGGTATCGCAATGGATTTCTGCGCCAGGCAACCCGAACATGCATTATTCATCATCCGGAGCAGGGTCGAGGCAATCCCTAGCTTGTATGCTAATTTACTGCTTTCCTAGATTAATTTGTTAATCAATTAGGATTTTGTATTTATTCGGATAGTAATTATTCATTTGGGACTGTATATTATTTATTTGGACCCTCCGAGTGAGGGCACAATTGTAATAAGTGTGCGTGCGTGTGATGTTTGTCTTCCAACCCCACATCTTTCTCTCCCTTTTATTTACCAGCTTATGATGGTTAGATTAGGGCATGTTTCAATTAGCATACAGTATGATAGCATGTTTGCATTCATTCATCTGTTTTGCATGCACCGGGCTCGACGCATCATACTCACTGCCTTGTATTTCAATTCTAAGTTGAATACATGTTAGCTGTAGCATTCCATATGCCATGTTTAGAATAGCCGAGCCTATCTTAGTTGCATTCCTGCATGTGTTGCATTAGGCATTTCTGTATAGTTAGGATCATGCATGGATTTCTAACGTAGTTTCTGTTTTGGCTTGGAGTACTCGGTAAGTTTTTACGCTTTAGCATCCTTGCATGTGTGTGAGTGACTGCCATGATAGCATGCTTACCATGAGGCTATTTGCTTATGTGATATAACTGCCTGAATGCCTGTGGGTGAAGGTTGGGTTATTTGGATTGGAACAATGCATTGATTGTGAGTTTTAAGCCCACTAGATAGTGGCAAAACCATCTTTTCTCAGCCCATCCGAGGGTGGCAAAATCTGCATTTTAAAGCCTACTTGCGGGTAGCAAACCATCTTTCAAAAACAAACATGAAATGTTTTGTTCCAATTCAGGCGACCTGGTCTATACTTGTATGTTGTGCGCATCACATAGTAAATCTAGGCTAATAACCGGAATAAGAATGCATAATGTTTTCAAAACAAGATATCATGGTTAGTAGAGGCCGATCTTTGATCGGGCGAGCGGGGGTGCTCACGAAGTGACCTTCTCCAATCGTACCCAAGTTCCCGAGCCGAGGCAACTTTGGTGATGACAGACACGTGGCCTTAGGCAACGAGTCAGGGTTTCCTAAATTTTCCAAAAATAAAATATTTAGGTGGCGACTCTGTATCTGGCAAAGCAATCCATGTTTGGCACTTATTTCAAAAAATCTGCTTTCTCAAAACGATTTGCCGGATTTGCACTCTTTGGTTCAGATTACGAACCGTGACAATTTGAGTCCGAACTGTAGTGAGCCCAAGACGAACGGAACGGGACTCATCCCTCCCGGGGCGTTCGGGGACGTCTATAGTACCTTCGTGAATTGTTTCAAGAATATCCCAAGCCTCTTTTGCTACCTCACACGTGCAAATGCGACAAAACTCTTCAAGTGTGACGGAGCAAAAAAGGGAATTGAGAGCCTTACTGTTCCAACTCGAGTTTTGATAATCGGTTGTGTCCCATTTATCAAGGGGTTTAGGAATATCAATACCATCAATGGTGACAATAGGTTCACTCCACTCATAGATCACGCAATGCCAAACTTTCTCATCGATGGATTTTAAAAACCCTCTCATACGAGCTTTCCAATAATAATAGTTTGTACCATCAAGCAAAGGAGGCCTACAGGTCGAGTTACCTTCACGAATTGAATCCATATCACCAATCAGACAAAATCAAACTCCTATAGTTTTGATAAAAACAAAGAGTGACCTACTCTGATACCAATTGAAAATCCTAAGCGATTCGTGATTAGATCAAGATTTAATTACACCAATTCCCAATTATTCAAAACACACAATCTAAATCATCAAGTACTTACGACAGTGGTTTAGATTGTTGTTTTCGAAAAATAATAAATCGACACAAATGATTTTTACGTGAAAAAATCACAATTGAAGCACCTTCAATTGTGATAAAAAACCACGGGCGAAACGCCACTAATCAATCCACTACTGAAGAAAGAAAGATTACAAAGATAACAAACAAATTACCAAACGCATCCAATTTGTCTTTAAACCTTCTATAAACCTTTCACCATAGCCTTCATCTCGGAATTGATTAGTATGAAGTTGAATCCATAATTTCTATTGTCGAATCAACAACCACGCACAGTATCAAACTCCTTTGATGCTCCACACTTGAATCTCCGAATTCCACCGAAGAAGAACACTCTTGAATATGAAGAAACAAACTCCTTGATGTGTGTATTTCAAATCATAGGTTTAGAACTCACTCAAAAATATCAAGGAAAAGTAGTAAACAAGCCCCAAAGCAAAACCCTAGAGCTTCCAAAATAGATTTAGAAAACTTAACCCTAAAACAAGACTTAAACATATATATATATAGAAAATAGGGGCTGCGCACCCTGCTCGAGCGCAGGATAGTCCGCTCGAGTGGATCCACTAAAACACGCGTGTGAATAAACAAGTTTCCGCTCGAGCGCTTTGACTCACACTCGAGCACAAAATTACACTTCTCAGTATTTTTGCAGACATGCCCAACTACTGAGATAGTACACATTCCGCTCGAGCGCCAATGGTCCCGCTCGAGCGAAAAAGCCAAAAAATAAGGAAAAATTAAAACTCTATAAACAAAGTTTGTTCGTGGATTTGGCAATAAAGGGACCTAGCACATGGCTGTCAATGGACACCTATCAAATGGCTAAACCCATGGCCACCGATTGCTGCCACGCCTTCATGTTTTGAATTTCCCTCAATTTAATTCATCATCACCCAAGCAAGTGGGTAATCAAGTTCTCTTATTCATTGAGGGTTTTTTTTTTTTTTTTCATGAGTTTGGGATTGAATTAATAATCCAATAAAATTATTAATTCGATATTTGATTAAACAATTGAAGTAAGGACTAACAATCTATCCGGATATAGTATCCCACATATAATGGACTATTCAATCCCATCGAGAGAGACTTGAGATATAAATTGAAAGATTAAGCCAAAGCCTGAACTTTTAGTCCTTCTTATAATCCTAACTCAATCCAAACATAGGATAGAATACCTAATTTAAAGGGATTCGTAATTCTAAAATTATTAGTCATGAGAATACTAATCCAGCCTAATATAAATATGGCCAAAGTTAAATGGTTTAATGCCTGGCAACCGAGCTCCTGAAATGAAATCTAGCATGGCGAGGAGGATATTTGTAGCTTTAATCCAACAGAGAAAGAACAGAGAAGAGGGGATTAGATAAACTTTACTGTGGCCAATCTTTTGCTTATGTGGCAATTTCTGTTTGGTTGTCCGTAAAACCAGTGCTTTACAGGACAACAGTGTGTAATGCTATCTCCTTTATACACGTATAGGATTTTTATTTTTATTTTTTTTTAAGAACACGAGAATTATTATATTAATAAAAAATAATAACAGTACATAATCATGATTTTAAAAGATCATTCCAACCAAACAACATAATAAAAAACAAACAAACAATAAACAAAAACAAACAAAAAAGAAATCTGTAAAAAATAATAGTTAGTATCTAAAAAAAATTATTGATCTGTTCAAAGATGTAGTCTTGAAAGCAAGGTCTGCTTGAAAGTCCGCCGTCCCCATCGATGTCATCCCCGTCATTGTTGCCTAACTCCGCCACTGTTGTCGCCGGAGAAGGAAGGACACCCACAATGGTATGGAAAAATGGTTGACAGAGGAGAGAACTATTGTCAGTGTTGAAAAATAAAAAATCTATACCAAAATCAGAGGAGAAAACTCTCAAAACTCTTATTTCGGACATAAAAAGTCCATATCTATATTCTAAATCTGTAAATCTATACTCTAGAAGTGTAGATCTACGTTTTAAAAGTGTATAGGGTTTTGACTTGGCTAATCTATACTATTATTCAATGGGAATGTCTCACCTTCTATCCATGAATTTTCTTTTTTTTCTTTTTCTTTTTATTTTTATGAAGTGATCTTTTCTTTTTACGGTAAGTGTCAATTTTTTTATCTAGAAAGAAAAAAATAATAATAATTAAAAGAATAGTATAAAACTTGAACCTAAAACCATTCACTTAATTTACTAAAAATACGTTAATTACTTAAATAATATAAAATATATATATTATCAATTCAAAATTAAAATTTATATTTAAAGCATATTTATTGGTGGGCTCACACCCTAGTCCCCCAAAATTATTTTGGAGTTCAATTTTCAAATGATTAGGAAACGAAAACTTGAAGATGGTTGAGGAAAGTTGAACGCATTTTTTTATCAAAACATTGTACATGTTTGGAGCGTGTTTGATTACAAATAATAAATAAATGAATAAAATAAAACTCCGCATGGTTGACTAGGGGGTTCAATTAACTCAAGAGAAATGGAAAATGCAAAGAAGAAGCTAAAGACAATTGAGACCGCGTTTGCGAAGGATTGAGATCTTTTTCATTACATAATTATTATAATAGAGAATTTTTATTTTATTATTTAATAATTGTAATGTAAAAAAGAAAAAATTCACCTCAATTGTTATAATGATTTTTCAAATTGGAAGTAATGGAAATGATCACTTAAATCGCTCAAATCGTGATTTGGTTATTTGTTAATTAGTTATTCACTGTTTAACTTATAATTTTACTCTCAAATCATATTGAATCGCACCGTACACACCCCTAGTTAAAAGTGATTTTCTAATTAAGTTGGCACAAATTACAAGGCAATCATGGAAAAAACAACTTAGTACAAAAAAGAGTACCAAAATTACATCACAAAAAAAGTAAGTCATGAAAAAATATATATATAAGGATTACAAATCAGAAATTTTTATTTAGAAATAGCAATCAATAGTTCAAATTCATTTCACTTGTTTATCCCACACTTCAACAATGTGATCTGCACTACACAAATTGATTCTGGACAGATTCGAGGATCATAAATTTGGGTTCCTAACTTTTTCCAAAAAACAATCGTTACTCAAGAACATATCTTAACTAAATTAGGATCTCAGTACAAAAATAGTAAAACAAAATTAACTATATTTAGGGTTTCTTGTTAAGTTCTATGAGTAGATTTAGTATGAAGCAATTTTGTTTTTCAAACAGTTCTCCAAGTGATCCTAATGACCTATCCCAGTCACCTTTCAAGTAAGGTAATTGAAATAACTTTGTTTTCTTCACAATTTAACTTAGGGAAGTTTATGCTTATTGTATTGTTAATTTTGATACTATAGAATAATATGATTTGGACGATGAAAATAAACGCCCTAACAAACTCTAATATATATAAGACCATTTGCTTCAAAACCAAGCCATATATAGGTGACTATTTATCTTTTCCAAAGTGAGAGGAAGCATAGAGGATGGATAGAGCACAGCAAGGTGGATGGATACTGATGGTGAAGCATAGAGGAAGACAAGGCAGAAGTGATTTTAGTTCTGGTTTATTCAGGGTATTTGTGGATAACTTGCTAAGAGCTTTGGATCCTAAGAGCTTGTTCAACCTATTCATGAAGTTTGGAGTAGTGAAGGATGCTTTTATACCACATAAAAGGAGAAGAGTAACTAATACTAGGTTTGGTTTTGTGAGATTTGATTGTGTCATAGCAGCCAAGATTGCTGTACAAAAAGCCAACGGATTGTGGGTGGATGATAAAGCAATTGAGGTAAAACTCGCAGAGTTTGGAAGAGAAAGAGTGGAGAAGGTTTTTAGCTAGTTTCAACATCAAAATTACTAGCCGCAGCTTAAAAGGTGGGAGTATGAAGAATGCCTTTGTTGATAAGAGGAGCTATGTAAAGGCAACAAAAGAACTACTGGTGTGGGAGGTTGAATTGTAACAATTAAGGCAGAAGAAATAGGCAATGGGTGGTTGTGTGAGAGTGTTGTGATTCGTCTCAAGGCTAAAAATGCAAACATTAGTTTGTAAAGAGAACTCAAAGAAAGAAGCATGGAGGGCATTATGGTTAGAAATTGAGGGGGTAGGGAGATGGTGCTATGTTTCAATTCAAATGAGGAAATGATATCCAAAATGAAGGTCGTAAGGGAGATAATCACGGATTGGTACGATGAAATAATTCAATGGAGACCAAGGTTAGCTTTGGAACATGAACGAAGAGTGTGGCTTAGTTGCTATGGTATTCCATTAAATCTTTGGAACAAAATTTTTTTAATAGAATTGGTAGCTTATAAGGGGAGGTAATTTGTTTGGAAAATGATTTAAAGTATACCTAATCATTCGCCTGTGATAAGATTATGATCCTCACTAGCACTAGGGATCAGATCAACAAAGTCATAAATCTGAACTGTAAAGGCACAATGTATCTTGTGAGAGTGTGAAGATCAAAGCATTATAGCACAAACAATAAGGAATAGTGCATTTGCAAGATACATCAAGATGTAGTTAATGATCATACTAGCTCAAATGGCCATGGCAAGTAGAGCAGTGAAGAGAGAAGTAGAAGAGAGGAAAATAATGCTGACAGGGCTAATGAGTCAGCCTAGGAGGTGGACCAACATACTGAGGTGGCAAGAAGAGAAAAACCATGTGGGGTGAACAAATGTATTGAGATGGACAAGGTTATTAGAAGAGTGATATAGTAATTACGGAATCATGCAGTGGATTGGGCAAGGAGATTGAGGTAGGAACATGCAAGGAATTGATAAAGGCGGGTAATCTTAATAACGGCTGTACAGATGTGTGTTAGGGGATTGATGATCAGGTGTACATGCCTGGTTTTGTTAGAAGTCTGAGTGGGTCAAGTACTTGTAGGCCTGGGCTCAATTTGGAAATGGTTTTGGGCCTTAACCAGAGGAGTAATGAACTGGAAGGGCTTCAGGCAATTCACAATGGGCCTATGGTCAATAACTGGGAAGAGCGAAATGGGTCTCTTACTAAAATTTCTAGTCTATCTTAGGTCCACGAGATAAATATGGGCTACAACCTTGCTAATCAAATGAGGAAAGGTAAGAAGAAAGTGTTTAAGAAGGACATATCATGTAATCAATCTTAGGAAAAAAGGGTTTTTTTTACCTGGCAAGAAGATATAGGCACGAAGGGGCATCGACAAGCAAAGTAGCTCCAAAAGGAGCTATTTTAAGAGCAGTAGTGGCTGAAGCTTCCTTATCAGTTTTGATTGAGAGTGGAGATTATGGAGACAAAATTATTTTGGATGAAGCCCAAACTACTCTACAAGATAGGGAAACTTTTGGGTATGAATTTCAATATAAATGAGGTTGAAGCTCTAAACAAAATAGTGGAGCTTGAGGAAAAGGATAAAGAGAAAATTGGAAAGGGTAATGGAGTAGTTGTATAGGTTGCACCTGCTTTGGGGATTAAGAGGTGTTTTCAAAGGATCTTATGAAGATAATCTCATGGAACATTAGAGATATGGACAGGCAGGAGAAGAGAGATAAGATAAGGAAAATATTGAAAGAAATGTGGATTTAGCTTTGCTTTAGGAAACCAAAAGAGCTACACTTCTAGACAATGAGGTTAGAACATTGTAGGCAAGGGACAAGATGGATTTCATGGTTGTGGATTCTATAGGCCTGTCTGGAGGTCTACTCTGCATTTGGGATCTTGAGGTGTTCCAATTACAAGATTGTTGTAGTAGTAGAAGATTTATTTTGCTTTTAGGTGCAATTTTTTTAAAAAAAATTCTTTTGAATGTGTTATTCTAAATATTTATGCTCCAAATGCAGTAGAAGATAGGAAGTTATAGTTTGATTAAATTGAAGAAGGATTTCCCTAATCCTTGGTGTCTTTGTGGAAACTTCAATGAAATTAAAACTATTAGTAAGAGAAAATGATGCTCTAGGAGAGATAGAGGCATGAAGGAGTTGAATGACTATATTGACAAATCTGAAGTGAATGATCTGCCATTACTTGGGAGGAAGTTTACCTGGTGTAACTCAATAGAATGTAAGAGATGGAGTAAAATTGATAGAGTGCCAGTAGATCCAAAATGGATAGAGGGGTTTAATTTAAAATTATGGGGATTGCCAAGGCTCATTTATGATCATTGCCCTTTATTGTTGATGAAGGATGAGAGGAATTGGAACCCTACACCCTTTAGATTTTTAAATGCCTAGGCTTTGCACTCCAATTTCCCATCTTTGATTGAGAAGTTTTGGTAGGAAATAGAAGTCCAAGGTTGGGCTAGTTTTATTCTCCAAATTAAATTGAAGACATTGAAGATTGCTTTAAAAAGTTGGAGCAAAGAGGTTTTTGGGAATGTCAGTTTTAAACTGAAAGTAGCTGAGAAGAAACTTTATAATCTAGATTTTATTGTTGAGTCTAGAGACCTAGTTGATAATGAATTATTAAGAAGAAGATCAGTAAGAGAACAAGTCTAGACGTTGAGTAGAATGATGGAATGAACTTGGCTATAAAGGTCAAGGCCCAATTGGAATATGAAAGGGAATATGTAGACGTCCCCGAACGCCCCGGGAGGGAAGAGTCCCCCGTTCTGTTCATTTTGGGCTCACTACAGTTCAGACTCAAATTGTCACGGTTCGTAATCTGAACCAAAGAGTCCAAATCCGAAAAATCGTTTTGAGAAAATAGATTTTTGAAAGAAGTGCCAAACATGGACTGCTTTGCCAGATACAGAGTCGCCACCTAAATATTTTATTTTACGAAATTTAGGAAACCCTGACTCGTGCCTAAGGCCACGTGTCCGTCATCACCAAAGTTGCCTCAGCTTGGGAACTTGGGTACGATTGGGAAAGGCCACTTCGTGAGCACCCCCGCTCGCCCGATCAAAGATCGGCCTCTACTAACCATGATATCTAGTTTTGAAAACATTATGCATTCTTATTCTGGTTATTAGTCTAGATTTTACTATGTGATGCGCACAGCATACAAGTATAAACTGGATCGCCTGAATTGGAACAAAACATTTCATGTTTGTTTTTTGAAAGATGGTTTGCTACCCGCAAGTAGGCTTAAAATGCAGATTTTGCCACCCTCAGGTGGGCTTAGAAAAGATGGTTTTGCCACTATCTAGTGGGCTTAAAACTCACATTTGATGATTTGTCCCAATCCAAATGACCCAACCTTCATCCACAGGCATTCAGGCAGTTATATCACATAAGCAAATAGCCTCATGGTAAGCATGCTATCATGGCAGTCACTCACACACATGCAAGGATGCAAAAGCGTAAAAACTTACCGAATACTCTAAGCCAAAATAGAAGCTAATTAGAAATCCATGCATGATCCTAACTATACAGAAATGCCTAATGTAACACATGTAGGAATGCAACTAAGATAGGCTCTGCTTATTCTAAACATGGCATATGGAATGCTATAGCTAACAAGTATTCAACTTGGAATTGAAATAAAATGTAGTGAATTTATGATGCGCCGAGCCCGGTGCATGCAAAACAGATAAATGAATGCAAACATGCTATCATACTATATGCTAATTGAAAAATGCCCTAATCTAACCATCATAAGCTGGTAAATAAAAGGAAGAGAAAGACGTAGGGTTGGAAGACATACATCACACGCACGCACACTTATTACAATTGTGCCCTCGCTTGGAGGATCCAAATAAATAATATATAGTCCCAAATAAATAATACAGTCCCAATAAGTACAAAATCCTAATTAATTAACAAATTAATCTAGGAAAGCAATAAATGGCACGCAAATCCATGGACTGCCTCGGCTCTGTTCCAAAAGATGAATGATGCATGCTTGGGTTGCTTGGGTTGCTTGGCGCAGAAATCCATTGCGATGCCCCAATTAGCCTCTGTTTACAATTAACCTCAGAATGTTGTGCAAAGCGTTGAAAGGCTGTTGATTCTTGATTTGCTACAACAGAGAGCAAGAAAGGGGCATGGCAAAGTATTTTCACATATGTATGCACGACTACTCTTTAGGGAGTGTAGTTCTCGATCCTCGTGTCACCAATCGCGCATCTCGATGCATGATGGCCGAGGAGTCGAATTGCACGATTCAATATGGAATGAATGCACACATAAACACAACAAGACCGAGACTCCATCATGGATAATCCGAAGTGTTGGTGACCGGGAATTGAGACACATTCCTTCACTCGAAGTACGAAACGTCCTTCGTTTCCCGTGTTCGGGCTAACTCCTATCCCAAACACAATGCCAATAAGATGGCATGCATGAATGCGATCCTAACATACAACCTAGCATACACAATGCTATGAAATGGCATACACAATGCACGATGTGACAAGGCATACACAATACTCTAACATGCAACCTAACATACGCAATGCTATGAAATGAAATGGCATACACAATGCATAATGGACTTACACCAACATGAGTGGACCTCAGCCACACTTACATCAGCGGCCATAAAATGAAAATGAGACACTCGAGATGCGTGCACACATGCACGCAAACTGAGGACCGAACCTAAGGCACGAATGCCACTCTAACAAGGCATGGCAAGGCATGAAATATGGCATACAAATATGCAAGTTCCAGCACTGAAATGTGATGCAAAACGACCCCGAAACATGGAAACATGGCACCCGATGCATGGAATGGTCCCGAAACACAAAACTAGGCACATGCATTGGCCTATAGCTATACAAAGCATGCATTATTTGATCATGAGGCATAAAGCGAGAACCAAGGCAGTCCCAAAACATGAACATTTCTAGTTCAAAGCATGGCCAAAAGATGCTAGCAAGATGGCCTAACGTAGCATGCGATTTCGACTAGCAAACATGATTTACATGGCATGTATATGAAGCAAGTGAGAACTCATCAAACCAGAAAAAATCAGTGAATAAAACATGCCAAAAGATGCCCAAATAAACTCTCAAAATGCAACCAACACATGCACAAATGATGGGTTCTTTTAGAGGGCATACAAAGGGGTTATTAAGCACATGCATCAAGGACACTTAGCATGGCACAAAGAACTCTGAAAATCAAATATAATAGCTCCAAAACTCACCAAATTGACCCCGAAATGTGACTAAGAAGCATGCAAAGAGGGGTCCCTTTGGAAGGCCAAAATGACCATCAAACAAGTCAAGGTGAGAGGGGGTCATCCCCCTCTGATTTGGAAGCTCAAAATAGTGTGTTAGCCACTGAAAATCCACTGGATTTCAGTGGCTATATGGCCAAACAAAGCATGCAACAAGAGCCTAGGTGTAGGGCTCAAAATAAGAGACAATCAAGCATACAAGGGGGCATATGATCTCAAAAAAAAAAAATGGGACCTCAAACAAACTTGAAGATGAGATTAAAACAAGATATTTTTCAGTATATGAAAACTCTCAAAAAGGAACACAAGTAGGGCTAATCTATCATGCAAAAATGGCCCTAAAAGAGAGATTAGAGACAAGGGACAGTATCTGGCCCCAAATATCAAAGAGCCCTTCAAAAAAGTTGAAGAGGGGCTAAAAAAAAAGGCACTTTACAGTTTACGGAAAGTCTCAAATATGCTCACAAGTAAGGCTACAATATGATGTAAAAATGGCTCTAAAAGAGAAATAGAAAGCAAGAGGCAGTAGCTGGCCTCAAACAGTGAAGATCCCCTCAAAAAAGTTGAAGATGGGTTCAAAATAAAGCATTTTACAGTTTCGCTCGAAGCCCAAAAATGCTTACAAACAGGGCTAACACATCATGCAAGAAATAGCCATAAAAGAGAGATAAAGGGAAAGTGGTAGCAGGTGGCTTCAAACAGAGAAAGACCCTTGATCAAACATGAAGACAAGCTCAAAATAAGACTATTTCTAGTTCGGGTCAGAGCCCAAAAATGTAAGAAAATATGGCTTATAGATGAAGCAAGAAAAGACTAGAAAAGGGAAAAAAGAGACTCACCCTTGTAGAACCAAACTTCAGCAACTTTTGGACCAAATTTGTGAGCTCTCAACCTCTAGAAATCAACTTCAAAGGGCCATAATGGAGTGTGGAGGTGTAGTGCTATGGGTTGTAAGGTAAATAGTGCAAGAAGCTTAGGGTTTGGAGGATTGAAGGAGAGAGAGATGGAGGTTTGTATGTAAAGTCTCCAAACAATTTTTTGTAACCCTTCAAAATGGAGCTGGGAGGCTGGTTTTATAGGGAAATGAGTGGAGGAAAAGAGGGGGAAAATCAAATTCAAATTTCCCCCCCAAAAGGGCAGATCCCCGGGCAGGGATTTGGGGGAAAACAGAGGGTACAGCTGTAAGGAACCAGGAGAGAGGATTCTGGCCGGCCAGGTTCAGAGGGTTTAGGTGGCCGGCCGACTAGGGTCAAAAGGGTCAAGGAAATTTGTTGGCCGGCCACCCCCAAAAGGTGACGTCCCATGTGTGTACAACACAGCTATGTGGAGAAAAACCAGGAAATATGACCCAGGAGAGAGAAAAACCAACTTTTTAGAAGGGTTCAAAAGGGTTAGGAAGAGTTGATGGCCGGCCAACCCATATTGGTGGCCTCCCAAGTGTGTACAACACAATGGTGTGGTGGAAAGTCAGAAAAAGTGGCCCGGGGATGGAAAAAGTCAACTTTTTAGTGAAGAAAACGGGCGATGAAGAGCGATGAAGGAATAAAGCTGGTCTTTAGAACAATTGCTGGCCTCCCACCCTTCTACAACCTTCATAACAATGAAAGTAAGGTCCCTGCCAAAAATGGACCCAAACCGATGTAAAACGAAGGTTCGGGGGCCAAAACGCGCGGCCTGGGGCCCCGAAAACTGACTATTAAGCACTGGAGGTGGCGTTTGACCACGAAGTCGGTCTCTCGAGCCACAGTGTCCCTCAAAAGGGAGGAAATAAGGTGTATGCCAAAAATCAGAGCAAACGGAGGTGGTTAAGCGGTCCCGAACGGAGGCACATGGCCGACGACTCCGAAAATCGATAACCGAGCTCCGAACGGGAAAAATGGCCTACGACCACAAAACGTAGCCTACGGCCACTGAGAGATGATCTACGAGACCTCTCCCTCCCTTCGGGAAGAGAAAATGGAGAAAATGAGGCCTGGTTCGCAAACCGAGGCAAGGCACTAAAGAGTCCGGAAGTCCAGAGACGAGGCTCACAGCCGAGACTCCGCAACTTCAGAACGAGCACAATATGTAGCATCACCAAGCGCTCAATCGGTGACGTATGAGTCTTAAGGTCGGTCAAAAATGGGGTGTCTACAGTTGCCCCTCTTTGATAGAGCTCGAAAGTCATAAGTGAC
Source organism: Camellia lanceoleosa (assembly GCA_025200525.1). Classification (NCBI taxonomy): domain Eukaryota; kingdom Viridiplantae; phylum Streptophyta; class Magnoliopsida; order Ericales; family Theaceae; genus Camellia; species Camellia lanceoleosa. The sequence goes on from CM045761.1 coordinate 35,537,452, forward strand.
GGGAGTGAATGTCAAAGCCTAGAGACGACCCATTTTTGACAAGGCCGAAGACTCAGACAAACGTACTAGATAACAAAGAAATGTGCTCGCAGGCATGCCCGCAGGCGGGGGGCAAAATGCGAAGTGATATGCACAAAGCCGGATGTAACTCAATGATCATGCGAAGCAGTAAGCTGTAATGAAGCAAATATTCACAATAGATGTAACAGTTTTAAGCAAGAATGCAAAGCAATACTACGTTTCATGCAGTTGAAGAATGCGGAGAATCATTAGGTTCTCGCTACGTCTCACACGGAGAACATACAATACCTGTGCGGTTCGTCTGGTCGTACCAACCTTAAATGAACTGTACATACAATATCGTGCCTGAAAAAAAAAGAAGAAACTCAACAAGCACAACATAGTTAGCAACATATGTTCAGTGTGATATCGAGCGCAGACAACGTGCGTGACGATGCGAGTTAAACACAAGGGTATGACAATACCCGCGAAACGTGAAGAACAATGCAAATGATGTGCATGAGAATGCAAGTAACGTGCATAATAATGCAAGATAAGTGTGAACTCGAATGCACATTTTGGAACGAAACAACGAGCAAAGTAGTGCAAGTTTCGACGAGGGTGGCTCAATTGCGACCTCCGGTTTACCTCCTGGAGGGGTCACAACATATTCAAAAAGGATACATCTTGCTCTCAACGAGTAATGATGAAACACACATTGAAAGTTGGAGTTGAAGTTCCCGCGGAGGGGTTTCGTGACAAAAAGTGCACTTTCCTTGTACTTTCTCGGGTGCCGGAGACTCCAATCATCACCAAAATTTGCAGGGAGCTTGGGGACCACCTTTGGAACACCACCGGCCATGTATGGTCCAAGGGGGAGGCTGCCGGCCAGGGGTGAAGGAGTGGGATGGCAGGCCTGCCAGAAAAGGTGGCCGGCTGGCCACCTAGCCCAGATCCGGGGCAGTTTGGTCCTTTTGCTCTCTTTTCTTTAAAAACACTCAGCTAGACACCTTTTCCTCATAACTTCAGCTCCGAAATCAGCCTCTCTACCTTCCTAAAGCATTTTCCCTCTCAGATCTGCACTCCATACGTGTTTTCCAACGCCCCACGCAAGTTGTTTTCGCGAAATCTTTCAGTTTTCGTCACTTTGAACCGATTAAGTTTTGATTTCGGTGCTTCTTTTCTCATTTTCACCACTGGAGGTAAGTTTGTCTCAACATTAAGAAGATTTTCTCGGGGGTTGACTTTTGTTGACTTTTTCATATCTTGAGAGTTGACTTTTGTTGACTTTTTCTAATTTTGGCTCATTTCACTCATTTTTGCTCATTTTTGCAGATTTTTCGAGATGGCTGGTCATTTCCCTCATGGTGGAGGTTCTCCAGGTGCCGGGGGTGAGCCGGATATCATGTCCTTGCCCCCAAGAGTTCATCCGTTTGATCCCGAGAGGTACCATCCTCAAGAGCATGTCCTTCCGCAGGCGGTTTTCTATCATTTTTCTGATTTCGATGATCGAGCGCCTAGGGATCTGCTTTTGTGAGAGCCGGAGTCCCACACCTCTCATGAGGTACGAGAGGTATTTACTTCACTTTTACATTTTCTGCAATGTATTCTGCATTTTCCGTGTATTTCGTGCCTTCGCTATGTTTATCTGCCCACTCAAGCACATAGCTTGTTTTGAATGTTTAGTTCATAGCACCGTATTCCATTTGCATCTTGAACACACAGTTCAAACACTTTGATTTTCTAAACACGCAGCCCATAGATTGATTGTGAACGCACAGCACACACTTGGTAGAAGTCGAACACACAGCCCAAACTTTGAGATGAACACATAGCCCACTGATTTTGAAATCTGAGCACACAGCTCAAATACTTGATGTTGAACACACAGCACACACTGATTGAGAGTTGAACACGCAGCCCAAACTTTGAGATGAACACACAGCCCACTGATTCTGAAATCTAAACACACAACTCAAATACCTGATGTTGAACACACAGCTCGAACTTTGATGATGAACACACAGCCTGTTTTTTTTTATTGTGAACACACAGCACACACTGATTGAGAGTTGAACACGCAGCCCAAACTTTGAGATGAACACACAGCCCACTGATACTGAAATTTGAACACACAGCTCAAATACATGACGTTGAACACACAACTCAAACTTTGAGATGAACACACAGCCCACACTGATTGAGAGTTGAACAAGCAGCCCAAACACTTGTTGTGGAACACACAGCCCGAACTTTGAATTTTCTGAACACGCAGCCCAGATTCTGTATCTGATTCAATTTTGCACACAGCTCATACATTTCATTTGCATGCAGCTTATTCATTTCATTCGCACGCAGCTTATACATTTCATTCTGAAACTAAATACGTGTGTTCATCCTGGATGTAGGTGACTTCTCGTAGTGCGCGAGGATATGGCTCTATCTTGGTGAGAGAGTGGTACACGGAGCTCCCGGAGGCTGTCCAGGATTTGGTGGACGTGGCAGGGTTTGGGCCCTTTTGCACCGGGATCTCCCGCTGTCCTGCCAATAGGACATTGATGGGTGCTTTGGTAGAGAGATGGTGGGACACCACCAACTCTTTCCATTTCTCTGCCACCGGGGACATGACCATGATCCCATTTGACTTTGCCGTACTGACGGGCCTTGATGTGGGAGGCTGGGCCATTCCATATGATGAGGACATGGGCCAGTGGGAGGCCGCTTGGATATATTTATTGGGGGCTCGCCCGCCAGTTGACAGATCTTCGGGCAGAGTCCGATATACCTGGTTCTCTTCCCATTTAAGGAGGGTGGAGATGGAGCCTGAGACTCCCGAGGAGGTGGCACAGTATACTCACGGATTCCTGATGTTCCTCTTCGGCACCACTCTGTTTGCCGATGGGGGGAACACTGTCGGGCTTTATCTGCTGAGCGCTCTAGTGGACCTATCATAGGTTAGCCGGTATGATTGGGGCGGCGCCAGCTTGGCTACCCTCTATTGCTATATGAGCGCGACCTCCCACGGACAGGGGAACATGGTTGGCGGCTATTGGAGGGCCTGGGAGGTACTTTCTGCTCTCTTGATTTACATTTCTGCTTCTCATTATTTGTACATTGCACACACGGTGCACTTTACACTCTGTACCTTGTACTTTGCTTTTTCGCTTTGTACATTACGTGACTCGGCATTCTCAGATTCGATGGCTATTGCTCTGTTTCTCACAGTTATGGGTCTACGCATACTTCCCAACACTAGCCCCAGAGCTTAAAGTGGAGGTGCCCCTCACGACCCCGTATTCACTTGTATTTGAGGGCCAGTACCGGCCGAGACCTCGGGAGTCTTTCCTCTACCTGTGACAGTACTTCGACACGGTGCGGTCGTCGGAGGTATTTCAGAACTCTCAGTTCTCCATGTTTTTCATGGCTTTGATTTATCTTGTACATTCACAATTTCTAATTAGCTTATGTATTGGTTATCCGCAGATTACATGGCAGCCTTGGGCGCCTTTGGGTAGAGATCTCCGATTCCAGTTTGCCGGAGCGTAGGGGGCCTCTCGGTATAGGATCTTGTTCGAGGGGCTAGTTGGGAGGGCCTGGTTTTTGGGAGATCGCTTCTTGCGTCAGGTATGGGGCTACCTTGAGCAGGACATTCCTTCAGCGCCTCCAGACGATATGCGGACCGCTGATAGGCTCTCTCCCCAGGAGGTCGTTGATGCTATGCAGGGTACCGATGCCTTCCAACATCTGGAGCAGGGGGAGTATACGACCTACCACCACACCTACTTGATGCCTCCGCTGACGGGAGTCCGTACCCCGACGAGGAGGTCTGCTGGTATGCCCTCATCGAGCAGGGCTCGGATTGCAGATGTCCCTTCCACCAGCAGGGCTGGCACATCTAGAGGTGGGGGTGGACTAGTTCCCCTGATTCCTCTGACTCATCATCATCTTGGATGGCCAGATATGTCGACTGAGTTGACAGGATGGAGATATGGGACTTCCTACCCGATCCCGATAGAGCCTCCGATGCCTAATCACCGATATGTCAGAGACCTCGACTCACCACCGGTATGCTTTACAGCTTTGATTCATAACTCAGATACTTGGACGTTCATTCCTTTACTGATACTCTTGCCTTTGCATCTGCAACCTCCTGTCGAGTATATAGATGAGATGCTCGGGATGGTAGCCTCACTTGAGGGCATGGTCCTACGGAGAGAGGCGCAGTTGTCCCTCATGGATGTCCAGGTATCCTTTAGTTTTCTTGCATTTATCATACTTCTGATGACATGCTGATCTTGAACATTTTACTGCATTGATAGGCTGCCTGTGTAGAGCACGTCTGACACGCACCGTACTTACGTATTGTACCTGTATGCACCCACTTCATGTAGCTTTCTTGCATCTACATCCGATATACATATTTGAGCTGATGCGTCCAAATTACACTCTTCCTTTTCAGATGCTGCCGATATATACCGGGCCACAGGCCAGGCCACCTGGGCCTTCCTGAGGAGCTGGGCCATCTAGGCCTTCTCGAGGAGCTAGGAGAGGGGGGTCGTCTCGCGGACGAGGCGGACGTAGGGCCCACATCATAGAGGAGGAGCCCAGCGAGGAGGAAGTGGAGGCTGCAGATCCCCAGTCAGAGACATCCGCTGACAGAAAAGGTGGCTCCGATCCCGGTTCCGGTAGTGGAGATGAGGCTAAGGAGGGTTCCGAGGATGCAGCTCTGACTCAGATGATGGTGATGATGGTGTAGAGTCTGTTCCGCAGAAGAGGACGAAGAGGGCCTCTCATTCTTGCTCTTGAGAGCATTGATGCAGCTGTTCCCTTCTTTATTTACCTTTTTACTAGTAGTTGTAGCACATTGTACATTTGCTCGCCTCAGGCTTCAGTGGATCTAGCATCCGTCTGATTGAAGTTACTCAAGGCTTGAAGGAAGGAAAGAGCTGTATTGCCATGACCTTGGCCGAGACACTGATGGGCTTGGATGCTTTCTATCGCCGGGAGACAACCAGATTCGCAGGGAGCCCACTACTGCTGCAGGTAATGTTTCCCACCCAATCTCGCATATATATTGCTCACATCACTCAGCCCTCGGGCTCGGTTTTTCTCACAAAACCATTTTCTCACTTTTCTCTCATCGTACATCTCTCTATTCTTTATTCTCTCATTTTTCATCCCTCCCCAGGTATGGTTGATGGATAAACTGCAAGTTGTGGACTCTTGCCCAGCCTACTCAGCTCGCGGTTACTTCTTTCGACAACGCCTAGTTGATGCCCCTAATGAGGAGTGGTGGTTTGACTGGATGTGCAATTTGTCTGCAGATCGCATTGCTTGGCGCTGCCCTTGGCTCAATCTCCCGGCAATGAGCTATAACATGTCCCGGCAGACCGGGATCCAGTTGATTGGTCAGACCCACTGTGTGTTCTACTTTCCGTTCCGGTTCCAATGTCAGTTTGGTCATGACCAGACTTGCCCGCCAGAGGGGATAGAGTATCCTGCCACATTCCCGGTTCGAGGCGTACAGCTTGCTCGGTATTCCACAACATGGAGGACTAGAGAGCTCCTAGCCCCCGCTCTCACTTTCAGTTGCAGTTTGACTGACAAGTGCTTGGATTGGCTCAATGAAGAGGCACATATTGGGCCCAGCTTAGCATCAGAGGCTTCGACCAGCTCTGGGAGGGGGCGTAGGGACACCTGACTTATCTATGCCCCGGATTTATTACTTTACTAGTACTTTCAAGTTTTCTTTATGAATGTAATAAAAAAGCAACTTTAATTTGTATGCAAGAGCAGAAGAACTCTGTTTTGAAATCAATGAAATTGAAGGTTGTGGGTACTGAAAATTTTCCGCTTTGGTCCAAAAATAGTCTTAGTTGTAAAAGGATTAATTTGAACAAAGTCAACTTTTATTAAAACTTTTCAAAACCATTTTCGATACGGATTAGAACTGGACACGCCTGAGATCTGTCACTGAGATGCACAACCCCAAACCCTAGCAATTGGAAAGTTGCCCTTAGTCTGAATAGTATTGCGGCACTGCACGGCAATGGAAAGTTGCCCCTAGTCTAAAAAGCATTGCACCGGACATCACGATGAATGCTGATGGACAAAGATGACTGAGATGATCAAATGGACAAAGTTGATCGGGGAAAAGTTTATGGCTGAACTCTAGGATGAAGTTGCCTACGTATTCCAAAGATAGGAATCAAGCCTTACGTAGTTCAGGCTCGGGTTCACTCGGGTATTTTCACTCTCCTTTTACGCTCTAACTTTTGCCAAAGTCGCCCTTTGCAGGTTTTCAACCTTGTGAGCTCAGTTTTTATAATTTCAAATTTTTTGTGCTCTGAGTTTTGCCTAGGTCGCCCTTTCGGGTTTTCGGCCTAGCGAGCCTCTCAAGGGTAATATTTCTTCAACTTGTCCATATTGATCGGTTGTGAGAACTCTAAGCCATCTAGATCCATCGGAACCACAGCTCCACCTGACCAGATAGACTTAATGATGTAGGGACCAGTCCAATTGGGTCTGAACTTGCCCCTTGGGTCGTGGATGGGAGCTCGGTTGTCCTTGAGCACCAAATCTCCTTCCTTTAGATTCCTGGATTTAACTTTTGTGTTGAAAGCCCGGGCAATTCTGTACTGATAACCTTGAACATGGTATAGTGCTTTCAGTCTTCTCTCATCAAAGAGCATGAGTTCCTCAAACCTGCTCTGCTGCCAATTTGCTTCGGCTATTTAACACTCAGCCAATACTCACAATGACGGAACCTCAATCTCGATAGGTAGAACGACTTCCATCCCATAAACTAATGAATACGGAGTCGCCCCAGTAGAAGTTCTGATTAAAGTCCGGTAACCCCACAGAGCAAACAGCAGCTTATCTGGCTAGTCCCGGTAGGTCTCCAACATCTTCTGCAGTATGTGTTTGATATTCTTGTTGGTGACCTCAACCGCTCCATTGGTTTGTGGCCGATATGTGGATGACTTATGAAAAGCCACATTGTATTTTCCAACAAATCAATCACTTCCTTCTTGAAGTGGGAACCGTTATCTGAAATTATCTCGTTTGGGACCCCGTAACGACAGATGATGTTGTTTCTGATAAACTTTGCAACATGTGAAGCTTTCAACACCACATAAGATTGGGCCTCGACCCACTTTGTAAAATAATCTATCGCGACCAGGATGAACTCATGCCCATTCAACCCCTTCGGAGTGACAGCCCCGATCACATCAATTTCCCAGACTGAAAATGACCATGGCGAAGTCATATTGTACAGCTTCGACGGCGGAATGTTCATGCGATTTGCATGAATTTGACATTTGTGGCATCGCCGGACAAAACCAATACAATCCTCCTCCATGGTGGACCAGTAGTAACCCTGTCTGAGGATCTTCCGTGCTAGCATTACTCCATTCATTTGCGCACTGCATTTCCCGCCAGGGATGGCTTCCATCAGACGCTTTGATTCTTCAGCATCGACACACAGCTTATGCATTCCCAGATGACCTCTCTTATACAGCTTACCCCCACAGATGATGAACTGAACGGCCATTCTTCTTATTGCCCTTTTATCCTTGGCATTTACCCCTGGCGGGTATGCTTCCTTCTCCAAGAAATTCCAAATGTCGTAATACCAGGGGTTTTCGTCCTGAACCTCATCTATAGCAGCAATCGACTCGTAGGCTGGCTCGAATTTCTGGTCAATGATGACTGGATCCAGCCGGACTCCGAATGGGATGTCTATCATGGAAGATAGAGTTGCTAAAGAATCTGCGAACCTGTTGTTCTCTCTTAGTAGATGAGCAAAGTTTAGCTTCTCAAACCGAGGAATTAACAAGTCCAAGGTCTGGTGATACATCATCATCTTTTCTTCTTTGACTTTCCAGTCTCCTTTTGCTTGAGACACAACAAGGTTCGAGTCCCCGATGACGTCCAACCGTCTTGGCCCTAGTTCCAGGGCTGCTTCTAGACCGACAATGCATGCCTCATATTCTGCTTCGTTGTTCGAGACTTTGAACCGGAGTTTGAAGGCTAGAGGGATATGGGAATTGTCGAGTGCTATCAGCAACACTCCTATCCCATACCCGTACTGATTTGACGCTCTATCAAAGTACATCGTCCAAGTTTCATCGTCGATGTGCAAAATGGCTTCATTTGGGAATAAGTACTCGACTGCTTCACCCCCTTCCACTGGATGGTCGGCTAAGAATTCTGCTACTGCTCTTCCCTTGACTGACTTGCGTGTTACATACTTCAGATCGAATTCAGAGAGTAACAGTAACCAACGAGCTAGCCTACCCATAAGTGTTGGTTTCTCGAAAAGATATTTGATGGGATCGAGTCGTGAAACCAACATTACAAAGTGAGCTAACAGGTAGTGCCGCAGCTTCCTGATAGCCCATACCAAAGCTAAGCAAGCCTTCTCCAACGGTGTCTAGCGAGTCTCATACTCCAGCATCTTCTTGCTCAGATAGTAGATGGCTCTTTCCACTTTGTCTTCTGATTCTTGCGTGAGCATACAGCCCATTGTAGTCTTAGTCACTGAAAGGTACAATATCAACGGTTTTCCCGGCTCTGGTGGCGACAACACGAGCGGGTTCTGTAAATATTCCTTGATCTGTTCAAAAGCAGCTTGGCATCGGCCGTCCCATTGGAATTTCTTTCCTTTCTTTAGGAGACCAAAAAGTGGTTCACAAGTCAAGGTTAATTTTGAGATAAACCGTCTTATGAATTGCACTTTACCCAAAAAGCCTCGCACCTTATCTTCAGTCCTTGGTAGGGGCATTTCTAGGATGGCCTTGATTTTGGAAGGGTCGACTTCGATACCTCTTTGTGTAATCAAAAACCCCAGCATTTTTCCTGCTGTAACACTGAACGTACATTTCTGAGGATTCAGCCGCAACCGGAATTCTCTAATCCTTTGAAAGAACTTTTGCAAGGCGGTGTAATGGCCCTCTCTTTCTTTGGACTTGACAATCATGTCGTCCACATACACCTCAACCTCTTTGTGGATCATGTCATGCAATATCGTGGTCACGGCCCGTTGATAAGTAGCTCCAGCATTCTTCAACCCAAATGGCATCACTCTGTAGCAATATCTCCCCCACGGGGTGGTGAAGGTAGTCTTTTCCCGGTCTTCAGGTGCCATCACTATCTGATCGTAACCTGAGAAGCCATCCATAAATGAAAGCAACGCGTGCCCTGCTGTGAAGTCCACCAACTCATCAATATGCAGCAAGGGAAAGTCGTCCTTCGGACTGGCTCTGTTCAAATCCCTGAAATCTACGCATACTCGGATTCTGCCATCCTTCTTCGGCACCGGAACAATGTTGGCTAACCAAGTCGGGTATTCGGATACCAGCAGGAAGCCTGTGTCGATTTGCTTGGTGACATCTTCCTTAATCTTGAGAGCCCAATCTGGACGAATCCTTCTGAGTTTCTGCTTGACTGGTCGGGCCTCGGGGTCAAGAGGGATCCGGTGCTGTACAATCTCAAGATCGATCCCAAGCATGTCTTCGTAGGACCACGCGAAAACATCTTTGAAATCTTTTAATAAAGCGACTAAGCACTCGCGTTCTTCCGAAGACAACGTGGACCCGATCTGGACCAGCCGCGGGTCCTCCTCAGTACCAATATTCACGATAGTGATTTCATCCATTAGGGGTTTTAACAAATCTCTCCTGCTCTTGTTCAATTAAGCGTTGCAAAACCGGAGGAATTTCTTCCTCGTCGTTTTCATCAAAATTTTGAAAGTCTGAGTTTATTCCATAAATCAAGGGCACAGAAAAGTACTCAGAAACCACAGCTACTTGATTCTCATTAAGCACATCCAAATCATCCAATTCCTCGGTTACAACAGACTCAAATGAGAAAGAAAAAGACGACCTAGACAAGATTGTGGCATCTGGGTTATCATCCCCAGGATTACCAGACTCAGACTCAGTCGAGCTGGAACCTATCAGACTCACAAGACTCGGTGGAATCAGATTCTGGCTCACTACCTGACTCGGTATTGCTGGACAAAAATCCCTCCTTGTATTGCCAAGTGAGAGAGGGTGCGATAGATGCATCCAAAATAGTTGCTGGTAGGCTCGCAGCCGTTTCATTCCCAATCATGGAAACCAGAAGTTATCCCCCAAGCACTTATGGTCGATCGGAGGATCTGAAAGTAGACATGCCAATGCTACCCCCATTTCAATTTCAGCGCCCTCGGAGTCCACCGCCTTATACTGCTCAACCTCAGCTGATGAGTCTGTCTGCTCTTCGGCAACGTCATCCCCAGATAATTGTAGGTCGAAGAAAATCTCGAAGCCTGGTACGCACTTCTTCTCCGCGTTCAACCACGGCTCGGGGAAGCCACAAAACGGAAAGTCATCCCCCTCCCGAACGAAACGTCCGTTTAGGGTACCCTGAATGGGCTAGTGCATTAAGTCAAAAGGCTTCCCCGCCTTCTTTGCTCTAGCTCTCCCAGCCACTTCTTTTCCCTTTCTTATCCAATCTTCTTTGGTAGGCAGATAACCTAATCCAAAGGTATAAGGATTATGTGGCACTTCGGCCAATGCTGCGACGCCCTTCCAGCCGCTTCTTCCTAATCCCATCCTGGGGATGTGTTGTAGCTTGTTTATGAGGTATACAGATTGAGCACTGACATACACTCCCTCATTAACGGCCATGATGTTTTGTATCACCTGAGCCTCGGCTAAGGTAAAACCTGTCAGAAACACGTCCTCCATGTCGTGCTCAATTTCTAGGACTGGTGTAGATACCTCTGGAGGTGGATGGATTGATGAATTCCCGAAAACAATGGCTACTCCATTTCCATAGGGGTATTTCAGCATCTGATGCAAAGTGGAAGAGACTGCCTTCACTTGGTGCAACCACAGCCACCCCAAGAGTAGATTGAAGGTTGCAGGAACGTCCAAGACATGGAATTCAATGTTGTGTTGTCCTGGACCAACCTGGGTCTGAATTTTGACAGTCCCCATCACCTCCCTGCGGGTGTTATTATAGGCTCTGATCACTTGAGTAGTCGGTACAAAGTCCGCGGGCTTTAACCCGATTGCATATGCTGTCCTTGACGGGCACACATTAATGGCGGATCCCGTGTTGACAAGAACCACTGGCACCCACTTGTCTCTACATTCCACAGAGATGTAGAGGGGTTTGTTATGATTTACGCCCTCAGGCGGCAGTTCTTTGTCCGAAAAGGTTATCGTCGGGGAACCTCCTCCCGGAAAAACTAGTCCAACTAGCTGCTCTGGTGTGGTATCTATAGAGAGTTTAGCCTTGTCCATAGCAGATAGAACAGCCTGTCTGTGCACTTGTGACGCCATAAGCTGTCCCCAGATGGAGATGTCTGCTTGTATCTTTTTTAACTACTTCAGCACAGCTTCCTCTTCGATCTGCTTCTCTTTCTGCTTTTCAGTTTCCTTGTCCTTTCCCGACGCTTCTGGCTGGTCTAGGTGCGGGGGCTTGAAATACCGCCCGCTTCTTGTCATGTGATCCACCTCATCGAGATACCAGGTGTCGTCTAGTCGATTGCTCCCTCAATCTTCGTCTGTGTGGGCAAGACATAAATCATCGTCTTCCCACCACATTCCGTTAGTATTCAAAAGGCACCTGTCTGGCTCCGGTATGATTGTACTCACGGCACTTTCAGCCCACATACTCACAGCATCTTCTGTCTTTGTGCCCACAGCATTTTCAGTCCCTTCATGGGATTTGGCTTCCCCGGTTCTCTCAGAACCCTGTTGTTCTACTTGTGTCAGTGCAGTTTGCTCAGCTTTCCGTACATTCACAGTGCTCCTGTCCTGAGCGAAATTCTTCGTACCGGCGCCCTCCAGCAATGTACTCTGACTTCCGGCCCTTCCGGCCACAACTGATACCCTTGCCCCTGCCGGGCCCTGTTGGAACTCTACAACATCCGGTTGATCGTCCAGCCATCCGATAGCCTCTACCAATTCCTCATACTCAAACCAGTTGACTGCTGCATCCCCTGATTCTTGGTTATTGAAAAACTGTAGGTTGGCAAAGCCTTTTTCCACGGCCATCAGATCTCCTACCCCTTGCTCAAATCCATCCCCCTGGATCACACACAGTTCTGCTCTCTCTGGCAATTCTGCACTTGGCTCAAACTGGCCTGCTGACAGAATGTACTCACTCGGGTCATAGGCTTTCCCAGCAAAATTCCCAAACTGCTCAAACCCTGACTCAACAGCTCCATCCTCCTCTGCAATCTCCCCTGCACCGTCTTCAACAGCCACCACCATTGGCTCAGGTTGGGTTGTAGAGATGTCCAACATGCACAAAAAGTTAGTGCAGATTGAAAGGAACACCTCCGGCTTAGGTAGATGGGAAGGAGTGATATAGATGCTAGGATCGTAAGACACGACCCCAGTCTGGATAAAGTTAATTCTTTTAGGAGGTGGAGCTTGGTTGTGTGTGGGGAGTGGGTTGGTTGTGACATTAGGCCTCTCTGGTGGCAAAATCACCTGTTTGTCAACGAGATCTTGAATCTCGTGACGCAACCTGAAGCATTGGTCGGTGTCATGACCGTGTTGCTGGTGATATGCACAATATTTGGCCGGGTTGTGAGTAGGGGGTAGTGGGTTTGGTAACGGCCTCGGCTCCAGGGGTTTTAGATGCCCTTTTCTGATTAAGACCCCTAGAGCCTTGGACAGGGGCATGTACAATGGGGTGAAGGTTCTTTGGCCTCTGGGTTGGTATTTAGTGGTCTGTGTATTGCTTCTGGATGCACCGGAGAAGGGTGTGGCTGCCATGGGCCTTGGAAGGGGACGGGGAATGGTGGCGACCATGCTTACCTCCGAAGTTCTTGCAGTTGCAGCGCCACTCGAGCCTGCATTGTTGTTGCGGTTAAAAGTTCTCCGGGGTTGCTCCCTGTCTTGGTCAATCAGACCCTGTTTCATTACATCTTCAATTTGTACCCCCATCTCGTGTAGATCCAAAAAGGTGGGAAAGAGGAGCACAATCATTTTTTGCATCAGTTTTGGCTGGAGATTGCGCACAATCATCCTGATTTGGTCCTTATCGGTGGGCCTTAAAGTCATCATTAAGGCCTTCGCCCTCTACCGGGTCACGAAATCCGAGAAACTCTCTTTGGGCTCCTGCCTTGTTGTTTCGAGATCTCGAGTCGTAATCTCAATTTGGGTGTTGTAAGAGTATTGCGCAACCAAGGCCTCGGCCATTTCATCCCAACTCCGCTTAACATCATCCTCCAAATTCACATACCAGATAGCGGCCACACCCGACAAGGTCCGGCCGAATAGTGAAAGCTTCTAGGGTCTGGTAAGGCCCATTGGCCGTAATATATCTGAGAATAGCCGGAGGTGGACCATGGGGTCACCAGATCCGTCGAAGTGATCGATCTGCGGCATTTTGAATCTATCCGGTAGTGTTACAGCCACATCGGTATATCCGTCCTCGATATCCGGAATAGCCTTTATCCCCTAGGATTTTTTGAATAGCTTCTCGAGCTTGCTCAATTTGATCTTTGTAGGGTCTACTTGAATTGAAGGAGAGTCCGTGGTTGTGGTGTATGTACCTTGGACAGTTGAAGCGGGAGTGGGGGCGAAGCTGGCCTTGTTGGAAGGTCTGTGTCCTCCTGGATGTTCTGGACATTTGGCAAGGTGTTTTGGATGTTTGGCAGGACATTCTGGGTAGTTGGTGTCTGCTCGGGTATTGGGACCCCTAGTGGGAGAGGATTTGGATGTGAAGCTGATGCTCCGGCTTACTACTGTAGCCGGGTAATTAGCTCCGCCTGCTGGACCATGATTGTGGCCTGCTGTTTAGAGAACTCCGCTTGGCGGACAGCATCGTCCGGCATTTGCTTCATACTCTCTTGGAGTTGGCGCATCATTTTTTCCATTCCGGCCATGTTCTGCTGATCCTGCTGACTGACTGGTATGTATATCTCTATGGCAGAAACCGAGACCTCAGCCTGACTGTTCACTGCTAGGGTAGAATACTGCTCTGGTAACCTCTACTCAAACACGCTGCGCTTTCTCGGCCTCCTTCTGACAACCGGGGGTAAAGAATGAAACACTGGCTGTCCGTCAACCAGATCCTCAGATCGATTGAGCCGACGACCTCTTGTCCAAAGTGCTTGGGGAATATCTGCTAGGTTGGAAGCAATTGTGCTAAAACTGTCCCTAGCAAAAGATAAATAAAGCAATAAAGAAATAAATAACCAGATAAACGAACAGCATAACAACTTAAAATAAATACACAACACACAGCTGGGCATAACAACACACGGTTGATAAGCTGAATACACACTATCCTCAAACACTGATCATTATCCCTGAATCAGTGTCCCCGAAAACTGAATCTGATACCCACAGATAACTGATTCTCAAACACTGACTGATGCCCGCAAGCCTGATGCCCAAACTCGCAAACTGATACATGCATTTCCCCTGTAGAGACGCACTCTAAAAGCACATAACAGATAAGTGAGAGCCAAAACACCCCTATGTTGGGGTAGGGTTTCCCTGTCCTATTTTGTTAGGAGCTAGGGTTTCACTACGCACGCAGCGGTTTCAAACAACCTATATCGGGTAAGCAACCTGTCCTAGCTTGGAATGGTCACTATGGATTCCGAATATGCACTAGGTCGAATGGTCAAAAGGGTGCCCCGGTAAAACCGGGGTTTGTGTTCCCATACTGGCAGAGCTCGTAACTGGTAAGCCTTATGGCACGCAGCCTCTGGCAAACCGCTCAGGAATAGCAGATGGCAAACCCGGTGTCCTAGGCGCACCAATGCAAATGCAATGCAAAGAAACACACAAGTGTAGTCAAAACAAGATATCATGAGTTCGAGTCAAGCTCTCTAAATCCCCAGCGGAGTCGCCAGAAACTGTAGACGTCCCCGAACGCCCCGGGGGGGATGAGTCCCCCATTCTGTTCATTTTGGGCTCACTACAGTTCGGACTCAAATTGTCACGGTTCGTAATTTGAACCAAAGAGTCCAAATCCGGCAAATCGTTTTGAGAAAACAGATTTTTGAAAGAAGTGCCAAACATGGACTGCTTTGCCAGATACAGAGTCGCCACCTAAATATTTTATTTTGGGAAATTTAGGAAACCTTGACTCGTGCCTAAGGCCATGTGTCCGTCATCACCAAAGTTGCCTCGGCTCGGGAACTTGGGTACGATTGGGAAAGGTCACTTCGTGAGCACCCCCGCTCGCCCGATCAAAGATCGGCCTTTACTAACCATGATATCTAGTTTTGAAAACATTATGCATTCTTATTCCGGTTATTAGTCTAGATTTTACTATGTGATACGCACAGCATACAAGTATAGACTGGATCGCCTGAATTGGAACAAAACATTTCATGTTTGTTTTTTGAAAGATCGCTTGCTACCCGCAAGTAGGCTTAAAATGCAGATTTTGCCACCCTCAGGTGGGCTTAGAAAAGATGGTTTTGCCACTATCTAGTGGGCTTAAAACTCACATTATTTGATTTGTCCCAATCCAAATGACCTAACCTTCGCCCACAGGCATTCAGGCAGTTATATCACATAAGCAAATAGCCTCATGGTAAGCATGTTATCATGGCAGTCACTCACACACATGCAAGGATGCTAAAGCGTAAAAACTTACTGCGTACTCCAAGCCAAAACAGAAGTTAATTAGAAATTCATGCATGATCCTAACTATACAGAAATGCCTAATGCAACACATGCAGGAATGCAATTAAGATAGGCTCGGCTTATTCTAAACATGGCATATGGAATGCTGCAGCTAACAAGTATTCAAGTTGGAATTAAAATACAATGTAGTGAATTTATGATGCGCCGAACCCGGTGTATGCAAAACAGATGAATGAATGCAAACATGCTATCATATTGTATGCTAATTGAAACATGCCCTAATATAACCATCATAAGCTGGTAAATAAAAGGGAGAGAAAGACGTGGGGTTGGAAGACATATATCACACGCACGCACACTTATTACAATTGTGCCCTCGCTCGGAGGATCCAAATAAATAATATACAGTCCCAAATAAATAATACAGTCCCAATAAGTACAAAATCCTAATTAATTAACAAATTAATCTAGGAAAGCAATAAATGGCACGCAAATCCATGGACTACCTTGGCTTTGTTTCAAATGATGAATGATGCATGCTCGGGTTGCTTGGCGCAGAAATCTATTGCGATGCCCCAATTAGCCTCTATTTACAATTAACCTCGGAATGTTGTGCAAAGCTCTGAAAGGCTGTTGATTCCTGATTTGCTACAACAGAGAGCAAGAAAGGGGCATGGCAAAGTATTTTCACATATGCATGCATGACTACTCTTCAGGGAGTGTAGTCCTCGATCCTCGTGCCACCAATCGCGTATCTCGATGCATGATGGCCGAGGAGTCGAATTGCACGATTCAATATGGAATGAATGCACACATAAACACAACAAGACCGAGACTCCCTCATGGATAATCCGGAGTGTCGGTGACCGGAAATTGAGACACGTTCTGTCACTCGGAGTACGAAACGTCCTTCGTTTCCCGTGTTCGGGCTAACTCCTATCCCAAACACAATGCCAATAAGATGGCATGCATGAATGCAATCCTAACATACAACCTAGCATACACAATGCTATGAAATGGCAAACACAATGCACGATGTGACAAGGCATACACAATACTCTAACATGCAACCTAGCATACGCAATGCTATGAAATGAAATGGCATACACAATGCATAATGGACTTACACCAATATGAGTGAACCTCAGCCACACTCACATCAGTGGCCATAAAATGAAAATGAGACACTCGAGATGCGTGCACACATGCACGCAAACCGAGGATCGAACCTAAGGCACGAATGCCACTCTAACAAGGCATGGCAAGGCATGAAATATGGCATACAAATATGCAAGTTCCAGCACTGAAATGTGATGCAAAACAACCCCAAAACATGGAAACATGGCACCCGATGCATGGAATGGTCCCAAAACACAAAACTAGGCACATGCATTGGCCTATAGCTATACAAAGCATGCATTATTTGATCATGAGGCATAATGACAGAACCAAGGAAGTCCCAAAACATGAACATTTCTAGTTCAAATCATGGCCAAAAGATGCTAGCAAGATGGCCTAACGTAGCATGCGATTTCGACTAGCAAACATGATTTACATGGCATGTATATGAAGCAAGTGAGAACTCATCAATCCAGCCAAAATCAGTGAATAAAACATGCCAAAACATGCCCAAATAACCTCTGAAATGCAATCAACACATGCACAAATGATGGGTTCTTTTAGAGGGTATACAAAGGGGTTATTAAGCACATGCATCAAGGACAGTTAGCATGGCACAAAGAACTCTGAAAATCAAATATGATAGCTCCAAAACTCACCAAATTGACCCCGAAATGTGACTAAGAAGCATGCAAAGAGGGGTCCCTTTGGAAGGCCAAAATGACCATCAAACAAGTCAAGGTGAGAGGGGGTCATCCCCCTCTGATTTGGAAGCTCAAAACAGTGTGTTAGCCACTGAAAATCCACTGGATTTCAGTGGCTATATGGCCAAACAAAGCATGCAACAAGAGCCTAGGTGTAGGGCTTAAAATAAGAGACAATCAAGCATACAAGGGGGCATATGATCTCAAAAAAAATGGGACCTCAAACAAACTTGAAGATGAGATTAAAACAAGATATTTTTCAGTATATGAAAACTCTCAAAAAGGAACACAAGTAGGGCTAATCTATCGTGCAAAAATGGCCCTAAAAGAGAGATTAGAGACAAGGGACAGTATCTGGCCCCAAATATCAAAGAGCCCTTCAACAAAGTTGAAGAGGGGCTAAAAAAAAGGCACTTTAAAGTCTATGGAAAGTCTCAAATATGCTCACAAGTAAGGCTACAATATGATGTAAAAATGGCTCTAAAGGAGAAATAGAAAGCAAGAGGCAGTAGCTGGCCTCAAACAGTGAAGATCCCTCCAAAAAAGTTGAAGAGGGGCTCAAAATAAAGCATTTTACAGTTTCACTCGAAGCCCAAAAATGCTTACAAACAGGGCTAACAATCATGCAAGAAATAGCCATAAAAGAGAGATAAAGGGAAAGTGGTAGCAGGTGGCTTCAAACAGAGAAAGACCCTTGATCAAACATGAAGACAAGCTCAAAATAAGACTATTTCCAGTTCGGGTCAGAGCCCAAAAATGTAAGAAAATATGGCTTATAGATGAAGTAAGAAAAGACTAGAAAAGGGAAAAAAGAGACTCACCCTTGTAGAACCAAACTTCAGCAACTTTTGGATCAAATTTGTGAGCTCTCAACCTCTAGAAATCAGCTTCAAAGGGCTGGAATGGAGTGTGGAGGTGTGGTGCTATGGGTTGTAAGGTAAATAGTGCAAGAAGCTTAGGGTTTGGAGGATTGAAGGAGAGAGAGATGGAGGTTTGTATGTAAAGGCTCCAAACAATTTTTTGTAACCCTTCAAAATGGAGCTGGGAGGCCGGTTTTATAGGGAAAGAAGTGGAGGAAAATAGGGGGGAAAATCAAATTCAAATTCCCCCAAAGCGAATCCCCAGGCGGATCTGGGAAAAACAGAGTACAAATTGTAGGAACCAGAGAGAGGATTCAGCCGGAGTTCGGAGGGTTCAGTGGTCAGCCACCACCTCCCCTGGCCGGCCGGCCAGGGTCAAAAGGGTCAAGGAAATTTGTTGGCCGGCCACCCCCAAAAGGTGGCCTCCCATGTGTGTACAACACAACTATGTGGAGAAAACCAGGAAATGTGACCCAGGAGAGAGAAAAACCAACTTTTAGAAGGGTTCAAAAGGGTCAGGAAGAGTTGATGGCCGGCCAACCTATATTGGTGGCCTCCCAAGTGTGTACAACACAATGGTGTGGTGGAAAGTCAGAAAAAGTGGCCCGGGAATGGAAAAAGTCAGCTTTCTAGTGAAGAAAACGGGCGATGAAGAGCGATTAAGGAATAAAGCTAGTCTTCAGAACAATTGCTGGCCTCCCACCCTTCTACAACCTTCCTAACAATGAAAACAAGGTCCCTGCCAAAAATGGTCCCAAACCGATGTAAAACGAAGGTTCGGGGGCCAAAACGCGCGGCCTGGGCCCCCGAAAACTAACTGTTAAGCACCGGAGGTGGCGTTTGAGCACGAAGTCGGTCTCTCGAGCCATAGTGTCCCTCAAAAGGGAGGAAATAAGGTGTGTGCCAAAAATCGGAGCAAACAGAGGTGGTTAAGCGGTCCCGAACCGAGGCAGACGGCCAACGGCTCCGAAAATCGAGAACCGGGCTCCAAACGGGAAAAATGGCCTGCGACCACGAAACGTAGCCTACGGCCACTGAGAGATGATCTACAAGACCTCTCCCTCCCTTCGGGAAGAGAAAATGAAGAAAACGGGGCCTGGTTCGCAAACCGAGGCAAAGCATTAAAGAGTTCGGAAGTCCGAAGGCGAGGCTCGTAGCCGAGACTCCACAACTTCAGAATGAGCACAATATGCAGCATCACCTAGCGCTCAATCGGTGACGTCTGAGTCTTAAGGTCGTTCAAAAATGGGGTGTCTACAGAATAGAAATACCATTTTTTTCATGTGATGGCCAAAAGTAGGTAAGGTAAAAATGAACTTTCCTTTATCACTGTTGAAGGTGTGCTATTTAAAGAGCCTAACCAAATCAAGAAAGAGGTTTTTGAGCATTTTAGGAAGCATTTCTCTGAGGAGTAGGCCAACAAACCTAAGCTAGGAGGGGCATTCAAGTCAATTCAGAACATCCCTTATTGTGGAGGTTTAGAGGCAGAATTTTTAGTAGCAGAAATCAACACTGCAATCAAAGATTGTGATGGCAATAAGGCCCCAGGCCCTGATGGTTTTAATTTGATCTGTTTCCAAAAATTCTAGAAATTGATAAAGGGGGAAGTGTTCAACTTTTTCAAAGAATTTCACAAGAATGGTAAATTGGTGAAGGGTTTAAATAGCTCAATAATTTCACTTATACCTAAAAAAGATAATCTAGTGGGACTTAGAGATTATAGGCCCATTAGCCTTGTTAGATCATCATACAAAATCTTAGATAAGGTGTTGGCTAGCAGATAAGAGGTTGTTCTTTCTCATATTATCAGTGAATCTCAATTAGCATTTATAGGAGGAAGAAACATTTTAGATGGTGTGCTAATTGCAAATGAGGTGGTAGATGGTTGGAAGAAAGCCAAGAAGAATGGTGTATTAATTAAACTTGACTTTGAGAAAGCATTTGACTCTGTGAATTGCCTCTACCTTAAGTCTATGCTTCTGAACTTTGGCTTTGGGAAAAAATGGATTAGTTGGCTTGAGGAGTGTGTATCATTAGCTAGGCTATCTATCCTTGTAAATGGCTCTTCAACTGAGAAGTTTTCCTCAAAAAAGCCTGCGACAAGTATCCTCATTTTTGTTCAATTTAGCAGTAGAAGGCCTAAGCATTCTTTTGTTCATAGCACATCAATTTAGGCTCATTAAAGGGGTGAAGATTGGAGCAAATAGTGTGGTTCTGACTCATCTTCAATTTGCAGATGACTCACGACTTTTTTGTGAAGCAGAGGAGGTTAAAGTGTGTAATTTAAAGAGGATCTTACGGTGCTTTGAATTGACCTCAAGTTTGAGAATTAATTACCACAAAAGTCTTGTATGTGGAGTGGGTGTACCCATTAGTGATCTTGTTACATTTGCAGATAATTAAATTATAAGACCAATCTTTTGCATATTCAATATTGGAGATGCTATTGGGAGCTAATTCGAATAGGAAAGCAACTTGGAAACCTATTCTAGACAAGGTTAGAAGTAGGCTAGCTGTGTGGAAGATAAGAGTGCTTTCCTTTGTAGGCAAACTTACTCTAATCAAGGCAATAACCTTCTCTTTACATGTGTATTACTTATCTCTTTTTAAGATGCCAGTGGGGGTAGCTAGATATTTTGAGAAGTTACAGGCCAAATTTTTATGGGGTGGGTTTGAATTCAAGAGAAAATTACATATGGTAAAGTGAGATGAAACTACAAAAAGGATGGAGTAAGGAGGACTTGGCATCAGAAGAGTGAGAGTGGTAAATGTCAGTTTATTAATCAAGCGATGGTGAAGACTTGGAGTTGAAAAAGAGGCTTTGTGGAGAAAGGTCATCTGCAGCAAATATAATCTGGATTTGGGCAACTAGGTTCCATCTTTTAGCCTAAGCACAAACCTCTCCAGGGTTTGGAAGGGAATTATCTCCATTGCAGAATTTAGTAGCAGTCTATTGGAGTTTTTTTTGAGTAATCTATGTATAAAAGTTGGGAATGGAGTTAGAATTAATTTTTGGAAAGACAAATGGTGTTTGAATGTGTGTTTGAAAGTTGAATTTCCTAGTCTACTTAGATTGGCTATTGACAAAAATAAATCATTGAGTTCAATGTCTGAGAAAAAAGTTGGAGCATGTAATTGGATCTTTAACTTCAAAAGAAGGCTGTATGATTGGAAATATGGGGAGGTCATTAGGCTCACTAATCTCTTTTTGGTTGCTCCTAGCATCAATGAGATCAATCTAACATACTATCTTGGGTTACTTCAACCTCGGGTGTGTTTTCTGTATCCTCTGCCTACAAATATATTGAAAACACTTTTGGCTCTCCTCTCTTAACCAGTAAACTTGTGTGGGTCAAGTATCTTCCTCCAAAAGTTCAGTTCTTCTGTTGGTTATCCTGGAAAAACAGAGTCAAGACAATGGTTTACCTCCAAAGGATTGGTGTTCTTCAAGGTAATGTTCCAACACTTTGTGTTTTTTGTAAAAATGAAAATGAGTCAGTGAACCATTTACTATTGTTTTGCCTCTTTGCTTGGAGAGTATGGTCTGCTATGTTAAGTTGGTGGGATCTTCAAGGGGCTCTACCAGGTTCAATTGATTGCTTACTTTTATGGTGGGATGGAGTTAAGCTCAACAAGAGGGAGAGGAAGATTTGGAGGGCTTTACCCCTAGCTATTTTATGGTCCTTATGGAAACACAGAAATGATTGTGTTTAATGCTTGTTCCCTAAACTTGACTGAGTTGTGTGAGTTGATTAAGACCAGAATTGCACTTTGTTTGCTTCCAAGTCTCAAGGAGCATAATCTTCCAGATCATGACTTCTTATTCAATTTAAGGCAAGTCAGATTTTGTCTCGGTAGTAGTAGACTGCTTAGATTTGGTGGCTGAGAGGGATGTTTCTTCTGGAGTTCTGGAGTTCTAAGAAGTGTTGAACTGGGGCCGGTTCTATGAGAATGAAGAGGCTAAATTCTCTAGAAGCACTCATGAAAATCAAGAGCGTTCAAGGCCAAAACAACAGTGAGAACCATGATGTGTTAGAAGATATTTTGTGTGAAATCTATTGTCTTGGCTTATACAAACGGCTGAACAATTCAAGGCATCGCGTCCATTGGTTAGTTAGTAAATCCGATAGGTTATCATTATGGAAGGTTCAAGGCCGAAAGCTACCTATCCTGATGCAAGATATTTTCGATTTATACTCTTTCGACAAATTCTGCATATTGTTGCATTTCCATTGTCATCAAATTCCATTCAGATGAGGGATTGTTAGAAATGGTTTGGAAATTTTGGGTAAAAATAGAATTTTTTCTTAGCTTTGGTCTATCGCCAAAGTTGGCGGGTCGAAGTGGTAACGCGTTCTATGCCACGTTGTGAATCACATAGTATATTTGGTTGCTCAAAACCATTATTGGTTGAATGGGAAATTGAAGCCAAAGTATTCTCCATGGAAATGGAGTTTTGGTGGAAAATCCCTAAAGGTTTGAAAAAATAGCTTGTCCCACATTGATTTGGTGAGAAGTTTTGAGTGGATTTATAAGGCATGGGATTGGAACTTGGGGTGTACTCCAAGGGGTACCCAAGTTTTGTAGAGAGAGAGAGTTTATGGACAAAATGAGCTAGACTCATTGGACCAAAAAATCACCATACACGCACACGCGCGCCGCCGCCGCCATCTGTCCGGTCGGTTTGGTGGGCTGGGCTTGGGTGCGAGTACGTGGTGTGAGGTTGGGTTGGGCTTGTCCGGTCCAATACTAATCTTTTTGGGCCAAAAACATTTGAATTCAATTTTATTTTTTTTGGTAAAATTAAATTTGTCCAATTTAAATTTAAATTTTTTGAATTCAAAATTGGGTTCGTTTTTCTCCCACCCAAACAGAATTGAATCTGTTTAAAGTTCAGAAAAAGCCTGGACAGATTTAAATATGGGCAAAACATTTTTATCTGTTTGAATTTTGAACCCAACAAATTTAAAGCTATTCATTCAAAACCAAACATGTTTCATACCTGTTCAAAACAGGTTTGCACCTGTTTAATTCAAAACCAGCAGCCACCAATCCATCTATAAATAAGCAGCCCTCATTTGATGTTTAATTCACTATTTTCGTTCCAAATAATTCTACTATTATTCTTTTCATATTGCTGCATTAGTTTTCTGTGAGAAAGAGTATATATACTTAGTGTGTTCATTGTACGAATAAATTATAGTGCTGCATTTATTCCTTGATTGATCATTTTATCCTGGGAGATAGACGTCCGTATTTTGAAAGCACCGTGGAGAGGACAAAACTGTCTTAAAGACACAGTGTCGAACACTAGACTTGATCAGAATATTATTCAAGAAATTAATCAAGTAAGTTGGTTATTTATTTTCCGTTTTATTTTATTTTATTTAAATCAGATTTTGATTTTGTTTTTGTAACAAAATAAAAATCTATTTTTATTTATTTTATTTTATTTTTCTGGTTTGATTTTTGTAATCAAACAAATTCTCACATTTCCTTTATTTCTTCTGTATTCTGGTTGTTGTTAAGTACACAACAGAATTTATTTTCCAAATACAGTGAAAATTGTCCAACAATCTTAAGACATAAATTTTTTTTTTTGAATCTTTATTGTATTTAATTTTTTGTGTTTTCACAAAGTGATATTCTGGTTGGAAAATACAAATAGTAATTATAAACTATTTGACAAATAGTAGTAATATACTGTTTATTTTCTTTGACAACTAGTAGTAATATAGTGGTGTCATTAACAATTGTAGAATGTTTTTTGGTATTACAGAAAATTATTGTGGTATTTTATTTCTCTGGTTTTAGTAACAAGGAAAATAAAATTATTTAACGGTACTGAGAGTTTAAGAGATGGCAGCAGAGGATGTTGTTCTATCTTACAACTCTAAATTTGGCCTGATTTCTCCATGAAGAGGCTCCAACACTTAAAGAGGGTGAAAGTGATCAGCAAGTTGTTGCTGCTATAGATGTTTGGAAACATTCAGATTTCCTATGCGAAAACTACATCCTCAATGGCCTTGACAACATGCTGTATAATGTTTACAGCCCTCTGAAGTCAGCAAAAGAATTATGGGATTCTTTGGAGAAGAAATATAAGATAGAGGATGCCGGCACAAAAAAAATTGTCGTCAATAAATTTCTAGACTTTGTTATGATAGACTCCCAAACAGTAATTTCTCAAGTTCAAAATTTTCAAATAATTTTGTATGATATTCATTCAGAAGGTATGTCTCTTAGTGAGTCTTTCTAAGTCGCTGCTCTAGTGGAAAAGTTACCACCGACTTGAAAAGATTTTAAAAATTATTTAAAACATAAACTCAAGGAGATGTCCATAGATGAATTGCTTGTAAGATTGAGAATTGAGAAGATAACCGAAAGGCTGAAAAGAGGAATGAGAAAAATTCCATTGAGTCCAAGGCTAATGTGATTGAACAAGTTCACAAACCAAATAGCAAAAAGAGAAAGTTTACTGGATATGGTCCTAAGCAAGGCGACAACAATGGCAACAAGAAGTTCAAAGGAAAAGGCTATAACTGTGGTAAGACTAGATATCGAACTTCTGACTGCTGCCGCCCTAAGAAGGATCGCGAAAGTACAAGCAAGAAGACTACCAATCAGGCCAATGTAACTAAACTAGATTACATCTCTGACGGGGTGAATGACATCAACCTCTCTGCTGTGGTGTGTAAGGCTAATTTGGTTGGAAATCCCAAGGAATAGTGGGTTGACACTAGGGCAACTCGTCATATTTGTGCGAACAAGAAGATGTTCACTACCTACAATAAGGCTACAAATAGTGAACAACTTTTCATGAGAAATTCGTCTACTTCTACTGTGGCTGGACAAGGAAAGGTGATCTTGAAGATGACATCAGGGAAAGAATTAACCTTCAACAACGTACTGCATGTACTTGACATCCGGAAGAATTTGGTTTTTGGCTCTTTGTTAAATAAAAATGGTTTTAGGCTTGTTTTTTAGTCTGATAAATTTGTATTATCAAAGAGTGGTATGTATGTTGGTAAGGAATACATGAGTGATGGTCTCTTCAAATTAAATGTAATGAAAGTTGTACCAAAAGTTGCTATGAATAAGAATAATATATCTTTTGCTTATATTGTTGAGTCGAATTTATGGCATGGTAGATTAGGACATGTAAATTTTGATGCTTTGCGTAGATTAATTGGTTTGGATTATATACCAAAGTTTGAAATTGATCCTAATCATAAATGTGAAATTTGTATAGAAGCGAAACTAACTATGGCTTCATTTAAATCAGTTGAAAGAAAAACCGAACCTCTAAAATTAATTCATACAGATGTATGTAATCTTAAATTTGTTCAAACTAGAGGAAGCAAAAAGTATTTCATAACATTCATCGATGATTGCATAAGATATTATTATGTTTGTTTACTTAGAAGTACAGATGAAGCTTTAGAAATGCTTAAACTCTACAAAACAGAAGTTGAAAATGAACTTGGTAAAACCATTAAAATGGTTAGAAGTGATAGGGATGGTGAATATGATGTACCATTAAATGAATTTTGTGCACAACATGGCATTATTCACCAAACTACAGCACCCTATTCTCCTTAGCAAAATGGAATTGTTGAAAGGAAGAATAAAACCCCAAAAGAAATAATGAATGCCATGTTACTAAGTTCAGGCTTACCACAGAACTTGTGGGGAGAAGCAATATTGTCTGTTAATTATGTTCTTAACAGAATATCCCACAAAAAAACTAGCATCACTCCTTATGAATTGTGGAAAGGTCGACTACCTTCTTACAAATACTTAGAAGTGTGGGGGTGTTTGGCAAAAGTTGAAATTCTTGTTCCTAAAAAGACTAAGATTGAACCAAAAATAGTAGATTGTGTGTTTATTGGTTATGCTCAGAATAATAGTGCATATCGGTTTCTGACTTATAAATCAGAAATACCTTATATAAATGTGAACACTATTATAGAGTCTAGGAATGCTGTGTTTTTTAAACATGTCTTTCCTTACAAGAAATGACAGGAATTAAGTTCACAGAAAAGAACTTATGATCGTACACAAAATCAAAAGACTAATGACAATCAAACACAAGAGACTAGTAATGGCCTCAACCAACAGAATTTAACTGATGATGAACCAAGATGAAGTAAGAGAGCGAGAACATCAAAATCCTTTGGTCCAGATTTTCTGACATACCTATTAGAAAATGAACCTCAACGTTTTAAGGAAGCAATGACAAGTCTTGAAGCACCTTTGTAGAAAGAGGCTGTTAATAATGAAATTGAATCCATTATGCAAAATCATACTTAGGAATTGGTGGATCTTCCATCTGGTTCTAAACCTCTTGGATATAAGTGGATATTCAAGAGAAAAATGAAAGTAGATGATTCAATAGACAAGTATAAAGCAAGACTTGTAGTAAAAGGTTACAGACAAAAGGAAGGTTTGGACTATTTTGACACATATTCTCCTGTGACAAGAATAACATCCATTCGCATACTTATTGCTATAGCAGCATTGTATAATTTAGAAATACATCAAATGGATGTTAAGACAGCTTTCTTAAACGGTGATCTATATGTAGAGATCTATATGGAGCAACCCGAAGGATTTGTAGTACCAAGGCAAGAAAAGAAAGTTTGTCGGCTTATAAAATCTCTTTATGGATTAAAACAAGCACCTAAGCAATGTCATGAAAAATTTGATCATGCTATGCTTACTAATGGGTTTAAGATAAACGAATGTAACAAGTGTGTCTATGTTAAAAATACTGACCAAAGATATGTCATAGTTTGTCTTTATATGGATGACATGCTTATCATTGAAAGTAGTCAAAACATGATCAAATCAACTAAGCAAATGCTTAACAAAAGATTTGATATGAAAGATATGGGGGTCGCAGACGTTATATTAGGAATGAAAATTACTAAAACATCTGACGGATATGCATTATTTCAATCTCATTATATTGAGAAAATTCTTGATAAATTTATCAATGATGATTTAAATGTAGCTAGAACACCTGTAGACATCAGTCTTTATTTATCGAAAAATAAAGATGATGCAGTATCTCAATTAAAATACTCCCACATCATTGAAAACCTAGTGTACCTAATGAATTGTACTCGTCCTGACATAACTTATGCAGTCAGTAAATTGAGTAGGTACACTAGTAATCCCGGAGAAGACCATTAGAAAGCGATCATTCGGGTTCTTAGATATATAAGATTTACTCGTGATCATGGTTTGAACTTTACTCGATATCTAGTAGTACTCGAAGATTATTGTGATGCCAATTGGATATCAAATACTAAAGACTCAAAATCCATTAATGGATATGTCTTTACTCTGGGAGGCGTTGTTTCTTGGAATTCCACAAAACAAACATACATTGTACGATCCACAATGGAATCCAAGTTCATTGGTTTAGACAAAGCAGGAAAAGAAGCAGAATGGCTTCATCACTTCTTAGAAGACATTCCAATGTGGCCAAAACCTATGCCAGCTATTTACATTTAATGTGATAGTCAATCTGCAATAGGCAGGGCACAGAATCATATGTATAATGGTAAGTCACGATACATTCATCGTCGACATAATACCGTAAGGCAATTGCTCTCAAATAGAATAATTTCAATAGATTATATAAAATCTAAAGAGAATATTATGGACCTCTTAACAAAAGGTTTGACAAAAGAGTAAGTATATAATTTATCGAATGAGATGGGATTAAGGCTATTACATAAGAGTCATCATAATAGTAACCCTACTTATATGACTGGAGATCCCAAGAACTAAGTTCAAAGGGACAACTATGTTATGTGTGACTTGCCAGAAATCACCAAGGGATTAAAATTCCCTACCTATTCCTATGGTGAGAGTGATATCTGCAACATGTGTTGTCTGTAGGGGTATAAAAATAAACTTTACTTTTAATGATTACTTATATCTTGATTTAGACGTAAAATCAAGACGAGTATAAGGTGATACTCACAATAAAAATCACCTATATGAATGTTGAACTGGGGTTGGTTCTATGAGAATAAAGAGGCTAAATTCTCTAGAAGCACTCATGAAAACCAAGAGCGTTCAAGGCCAAAATGAACACAACAGTCAGAACCACGATGTGTTAGAAGATATTTTGTGTGAAATCTATTGTCTTAGCTTACATAAATGGCTGAACAATTCAAGGTATCGCATCCATTGGTTAGCTAGTAAGTCCGATAGGTTATCACTAGGGAAGGTTCAAGGCCGAAAGCTACCTATCCTGATGCAAGATATTTTCAATTTATACTTTTTCAACAAATTCTGCATATTGTTACATTTCCGTTGTCATCAAATTCCATTTATGTGGGGGATTATTAGAAATGGTTTGGAAATTCTGGGTAAAAATAGAATTTTTTCCTAACTTTGGTCTATTATTTAGGTAGGACCCGTACGCCAAGTTGGCGGGTTAAAGTGGTAACGCGTTCTATACCGCGTTGTGAATCACGTGGTATATTTGGTTGCTCAAAACCATTATCGATTGAATGGGAAATTGAAGCCAAAGTGTGCTCCATAGAAATTGAATTTTGGTGGAAAATCCTTAAAAGTTTGAAAAAATAGCTTGTCCTACATTAATTTGGTGGGAAGTTTTGAGTGGGTTTATAATGCATGGGATTGGAACTTGGGGTGTGCTCCAAGGGGTACCCAAGTTTTGTAGAAAAGGAGTTTATAGGCAAAATGGCATAGACCCATTGAACCCAAAAATCACCACACACACTCGTGCGCCGTCCGTCCATCCGGTCGGGTCGAGCTGGGCTGGACCAAAAACATTTGAATTCAATTTTTTTTTTTTTTTGGTAAAATGAAATTTGTCGAATTTAAATTTCAATTTTTTTAATTCAAAATTGGGTCCGTTTTTCTCCCACCCAAACAGAATTGAATCTGTTTAAAATTCAAAAAAAAACCCGGATAGATTTAAATCTGGGCAAAATAGTTTTATCTGTTTGAATTTTAAACCCAACAGATTTAAATCTGTTCATTAAAAACCAAATAGGTTTCGTACCTGTTCAAAACAGGTTTGCACCTGTTTAATTCAAAACCAACAGCCACTAATCCATCTATAAATAGGCAGTCCTCATTTGATATTTAATTCACTATTTTCGTCCCAAATAATTTTGCTATTATTCTCTTCATATTGCTACATTAGTTTTATGTGAGAAAGAGTATATACACTTAGTGTGTTCGTTGTACGAATAAATTGTAGTACTGCATTTATTCATTGATTGATCATTTTATTCTGGAAGATAGACGTCCGTATTCTGAAAGCACCGTGGAGAGGATGAATCTGTCTTAAGGACACAGTATCGAACACTGGACTTGATTAGAATATTATTCAAGAAATTAATCAAGTAAATTGGTTATTTATTTTTTGTTTTATTTTATTTTATTTAAATTAGATTTTGATTTTGTTTTTGTAACAAAATAAAAATCTGTTTTTATTTATTTTATTTTATTTTTCTAGTTTGATTTTTGTAATCAAACAAATTCTCTCATTTCCTTTGTTTCTTCTGTATTCTGGTTGTTGTTAAGTACACAACAGAATTTATTTTCCAAATACAGTGAAGATTGTCCAACAAAATATAGATATGTTTTATTCATATTTCATTTACCTTTTCTATTTCCCTTTCCAAATCCCTACTCAAATCTCCCAACCAACACAACATTAGTGAATTTCGTTGTTTTCTCAAGAAAACAAAAAAAAAAAAAAAAAAAAAAAAAAAAAAAAAAAAAAAAAATTTCTTGTTAAATTATTTTTCATATTAAAGTTTAAATTCGATTTTGTCAATTCTACTTTGAAAGTGGAGTCTAAATTATTAACTCTCTCCATCTCTTGTAAGCTTCTTGTGCCAATCTTTGCCTTACTTATCAACATGTTTCTGTAAAGTTTTAGCCAATAGCATGGTTGTAAGTCTCTATATTATCAAAGAGAACAATCAATTCATATCGGAGAAGTGGATTAATTCTTCATCAACCCTCGGGATCTTAATTAAATTGTCATTTTGGTCATATTAGCCAAGTCTGTATTTAAACAACACATGATTGTGCATAGAGCCCTCATTTGCTGTGTGAATTGGAACTAACTTCCCAAGTTGGTGGTCCCTGCTTTTGTGTTTTGCCAATTGACCTTTATGATAAAATTCTTCCCCTAAAAAAAAAAAATTAAAAATTAAAAATTAAAATTAAAATTGCCCTTCGATTCTGGATTAAAATTAGGCTAATTGTTAGAAGAAAAGGCACCAGACAATTTGCTGCAGAAAAATGAGTCTCCAGCAGGATTCCAATACATTCAAATCACATATAGGATAATAGATTCATAACAATTGTCATTAGAAATGTCTAATCAATTCGATTTGTAGTTCGTATCCATGTTCAAATCTTCTAAAAGCGATGATTAGTAATTGTCTCGGCAACACAATCCATCTCCCCTTGCTACTAAATTACTGTAGGATTAGAAGTATGATAAGCACACCACTGGAAATATATTGATTAATTGGTTGACAAATAATTAATTCCATTCACTACATCATTGTTTTCTATCCGTTTCAGTAATGCTAACAAGTATAACATATTTTCCTTTCATGGAATATTTCCACTGCACACTATAGTTTTTCATTCCCACAGATTTTCAATCAAGGTGCAAGGATTATTTACATAACATCTGTTAGCAAAAGTATAGAAACACATAAACTGATCACAGAATCAGACACATACCTCTCATATGAATTAAGTCTCACACTCCTATAAGAAGGTTGTATTTGAATCTGTATATGTGGATAAAATGAATCATTTAATCAATTAATTAACTGGCCTTGACGTTTTTGTCCTGTTCTTTTTCTAGCCTTTTGTCTTTATGTACTATCTTTTAAATTTTTGAATTTTTTTTTTTTTTTTTTTTTTGGTTAAAAAATTTTGTAGATGTTTCTAAGCCCATAAAAAGAACAAAATAAAAATGGATCAATTTTTTGTTTTTGAAAAAAAAAAGAGAAAAAGTCTATTGGAGATAGAAGAAAATCACCTTTTTATTTTTTAATTTTTTTATTTTTATGGTGGAAAATTTTCAATTTTTATCAAATTTTAGTACTTGTTAGGGGCTTCTAATTTAGAAAATCACTTTTTTGTTTTTTGGTGGAATTTTTTCAATTTTTAGTACTTTTTAGGGGCTTCTAATTTAGAAAAACTCGAGACTTAATTTTTATTTTTATTTTTAAGTGAAAAGAAAAATTGCAAACCACTGTATTTGCTTTTGCACAGCACCTCAAATATGGCTCAGAATTGCATTATATATATATATATATATATATCTTGTTTTGTGTGCATTTTCTTCAGTTGAAAGTTATAAATTAGAAAATAAAACCTGAAAACATTCTCTCCGCCACCTTAAAATAATCATCTTTTCTCCACAAATATTTATGTTTTCCTATTTTAAAATATTTTCACCTATTGAATTATAGAAAAATCTCAAAATTGTTAAAATTTTTAATTTATAATTTAATAATTATAAATATTTTGAGACAGGGGCACATAAAGATTTGAGAGAGAATTGTATGACACCACTTTCTAAATGGACTGCCTCGAGATGCAAATCACGCAATTTTGCAGAAATGGGCCAAAATTTATGGCTAGAGTTATACGGAACCTCAGCCCAAGAAATGGCCCAGATAGTGGCCCATGAGGATTATATTGAACCTCAGCCCAACCTGTTCGATTTTCAGTTTTACTCTTATTTCTATTTTTATTTTTATTTCAAATTGTGTTAGAATGGAGGAGAAGTTTGTGCCTAAAGCGGTAGATATGTGGTAGATTTTCTGTAAATAATAAATAAATAGAAACAAGTGATAATGTCAAGAATAGTAAGACTAAGAAGAAAAAAAAAATGTAAACACTGAAAAAAATATAGATTTTCTACCATTAAAAATTGATTTCAGTTATAATCCATATCTACCATCAAATATTAGTTTAATTTGTTAGAAAAATCTTCATTAAAAAAAATGACTTTCTGAGGTCAAAAATTAATTTCTGCCATAAAATGTATGTATACTTACAATGAAATTAATGGAATAATTAAATGAAAGGAAAATTTTACATTGAGATGTGGTAAACAATCTAAACATACAAATAGAAAAATCAAATTTGTTTAGGGTTGATGGATTATCATTGCGATCCTCGCGTTTGTGATTTAATTGGAGAGGTCTTGTTGAGTTTGATCGCCTCACTTATTATCAGTCCATTTTAAAGGATCTGAATCGCTTATTTTTTAAGATTTAAAAAAATATATTTATGAAAAAAATTAAATCAATTAAATATTAATAGCTAAATAATTTGATTACATTTGTCGTCTAATTTTATAAAACAAATATAATCCGATCAGGTAGCTATTAACTTCTAATCAACTTAATTTTTTACATGAATTATTTTCTCGATAAATCCTAAAAAATAAATTATTTAAATCATTGAAATTGTTTTAGAATAGGTTTAACAAGCCCAACTGAACAGAAGTCATCTCCTATCAAGATAAGTCGAGAAGTTTCATCCAAGCTCCTCCGTCACAGCACCCCCAAAATTTATGGTCCTTACTTTGAATCGCTCGAGCTTCAATATCTCCTCCTCACCTAGTTCACGAAGGCTGCGCGCCGTAGTAGAATTCATCCTCACTCTTTCAAAATTCACATGGAATTTTTGGATCAAATCTGAGATGGCTTCTTCAGCATGAGAATTTCTTAGCCTTTTCACTTCGAAACTTTCCAATGGAACCTCCTTGTGAAGCTCAGAAAAGAATTTCCCGAGAAAGAGTTTTCGGCTTTCAGTACTCATTTGCTCCAAACATTCTAACAGAATTTTAAACAGCTCCCCCACCACTTCTTCTTCATCTGCTGCTTCCAATGGCAGTGTCCTCGTTGGCTTTGTCATCAATGTATGCACGACCACACGACTGCTTGTATATAAATAGATATGTATATGTATATATGTTTGGAGGCCAATTGATTGAGCTTTTGAACCAAAAAGAGATGGTAAGTGAAGAACTTTGGTGTGTTGAAGAAAAACTTGATGATGTTAAAAGTAGTTATGATAAGAGCATAAATATGTGTTTGTGTGATAAGCCTTTGAGGATTGTTCTATATATATGTGTTTGTGTGATAAGCCTTTGAGTGTTGTTCTATATATATGCTTTTGTGTGAATACATGCGTGATGAAGTGGCAATTAGCTGTGTATAAATGAAAGTCAAACATAGACCAAGTCAGATTCTACTAAAATGTTATTGAAGAGACAAATTGTAGTATGTGTTTTGTTTCGAATTTTTTTGGCAACTGTAGGTCTAGTCTTCATGCATGCAAGTAGGGCACAAGTGCAATATTACCTACTATAAAATATATACATATTTTGTTCAAAATTTGATATAACAGTGCTTACTTGTTAGAGAGTTGAACAAGAAGAGTCTAAATAATATATTGAAATACTAAAAGCAAAATAGCAAAATGATAGTAGACATTAATTCACAAACAAATTCTTGTCATACCAAAAAGTCAAACTTATTTCTCTTAATGTGGGTGTTGAATTGGCTTTGCTTGGCATATAGGGTTTTGACTAAAATAGTTATAAAAAGACAAAATAGATTTTTTAAGTCCGATAAGATAAAATATTACATCCAAACTATAATCATTTTATTTGTTCTCTTACAAAAGTCAAAAAAACTAAAAAGCCTAAAAGTCTATCACAAACGAGACTTTTTAACCTAAGGTAAAATAGTCAAAAAGTCAACCCACATCCCAAGTAAAGGCTTGGTGATTTTGGAATATTTCTCCATACCAATAACCTTTGATCACTTGTCTTTGTTATTTTTAAAGAAGTCAACTGCCAAATCATGGGTTTCAAATTTTAAATTAATAAAAATTAAATTAAAACACCATATGTATTTGTTCCAAAATTACTAAATAATTTTTATATGAGAGTAACTCGCACCCACTCCAATCAATCTACCACCCACACAAAATACTTTATACAATGAAATTTTGCTCCGAAATTGACTCCAAAATGAGAGGTATGATATTTAAAATTAACGGGATGAGGGTCAGCGATAGAATTATTGTAATTTACAAATATAATTTTTTTTCAATATAAAATATTATTTGATTGAAATGCAGGTAGGCTTGTTTTGACAAATCCTTAGGACAGCTGCATGACCACCAGCTGCATGCATTTGTGTAATCATTTGACTCATTGTAATTCAAATCGACATTCTTTTCACATCAGTTACGCT
Source organism: Camellia lanceoleosa (assembly GCA_025200525.1). Lineage (NCBI taxonomy): Eukaryota > Viridiplantae > Streptophyta > Magnoliopsida > Ericales > Theaceae > Camellia > Camellia lanceoleosa. The sequence goes on from CM045761.1 coordinate 35,572,056, forward strand.
CATCATTCCTCCAATCAGCATTACCCAATGAATTGCGCAACTTAATTAAATTATGAATTTTTAACATTTCCCAATTTGCGATAAGTCTAGCAATACAAAAATCTAATACTAAACTGAATACAAAAGATCATTTTAGTGAAAGACATAATTTTTTAAATTTGAATTATGCTAACATAACTTCTATAATTTTGTCTATTCATATGTTTTTAAGTATTTGAATCTTCATTTAATTTTTGCATTCTTACAGATATGTGTGTCATGAGATCATTGAGAACTTGTATATGAGTCATTCCTTTTTAGCCGCTTGTGTGGTGGCTTGAGTTGTCTCGTATCAAGCCATATGTATCTAAAATCAAATGATATAATTGTGAATTATTTTAAAATCATCAATTGTGAAAAAGATGTTTATAGCAAAACCAAACTAACTGTGTTGGTCATGATTCATGAACTAAGCGTATAACATAAATAGGGTCGTGAATTGATTATGAACTAATATATATAATGAATTAACAACTATACATGCGATTTTCATTCTACCAATGTATTCAATGTTAGTTGCAATATATGAATTCATCAATATTTGTTTATTCTCTATATTTGTTTTGAATATGCAGCAAGTCTTATCCATATCTTGAATTGCTCCAACTTCAGCAGTAACTACTCCTGAAAGTTGAAGTTCTCAAATCATCTTCAAGATTGTTCAAATTGTTAGTTGAAATTCTCATTTATTTTAATTAATATTCAAATTGACCATCCCGTGTCGGCTTAAGCTTAATTGCACACTTCTAAATTAAATTTCAAATTATTCTTGGAGATTCAGATGTGATTTTTCTCAACAATTTACAACTTTTTATGTCATCTTCAACTAACTTTTAAAAGTGCTGTAGTAAAGCGTGTGTTTTCAAATTTTAAGTTAAATAATGTTACATTTGCTTAGACATAAAACGCTTTTTGAAATATAATTTCTTATATTGTCTAGCATTTGGCACGACCAAAAAAAAGTAAAAATTAATGGAATTACAAGTAAGAGCATTAAGCTTTATTGATGGCAATGAGAGAGTTAGCTGAGAAACCAATCAATCAAACTATAACAACCAGACCACATCTAACAGTCCAAGCAACGGCTTCCTCTAGAATTGTAAATTATCTTATATTTTTTTATACGTGCATCGATTTTGTTCATATATGAATTAATTAAGGATATATAATCAACTAACAACCAACAAATATTTATAATTTTTTGAAAACTGGTTTTCTTATTTGAGATTAACGTTGTATTTGATTGGAAGATTTGAGAAAGGATTTGGAAAAGATAAGTGAAATGTAATTCAAATATACTTATATTTCACCTAATTTTACACATCTTTTCTGTTTTCCTTTCTAAACCTCTTCTCAAATTTCCTAACTAAACAAAGATGTTCAATGTTTTCTTTTTGTTGCTCAACAGCACCATCCAAATTTGGGGTCGACTTTGAACCTGTTCGACTAATCAAATTCAATGTTTTACAATTATGTGTTATCCAAATAAAAAACTAATAAGTCTTACATTACTTGTTGAAAGAGTTTATATAAACCAATGAGCCACGTTTTGGCAATTTCAAAGTAATGCCGCAATGCGATCCGTAAAAAGAAAAATGTATTGATGAAAATAAAAAGGAGCACACAGGAAGCACATCACTATACAAATGGCCTAGCTAATTTGATGAGTCATGGAGTTTGTCAAAATTTATATACTATTATAATTGTAAAACGTTATCAAAAGTTGAAATTTTTTTTTTCTTATTTGTATGATTGATAAGACTCTCTACTCAAGACTCGCACTGCACAGCACAGATTCTCACTCTGCACCAGCAGCACCAGATTGCTCTGCATCAAGCTCAAGAACTCAAGATAATTAGTTAAGCAGTTAGTTTGTTAAACCCAAGTTAGTTAAGTAATTAGAGTTTGTTAAGTCAAGTTAGTTAGAGTACTCAAGATAATTAGTTAAGCAGTTAGTTTGTTAAACCCAAGTTAGTTAAGTAATTAGAGTTTGTTAAGTCAAGTTAGTTAGAGTTTGTTAGTTTGTTAGGAGTTTGTTACATGGCATCTGTATAAATATACAATGTATCTGATCATAAAGATATAATAAAAAGATTCAATTGTTCTTCATGGTATCAGAGTCTCCATAGAGCTCCTATGAGCATAGTTTCAATACTCAAGGGTTTGTCAATAGTCATTGTGATAACTCTCTCTTTATTCACAAGACTTCAACTACCATAACCGTCCTTCTAGTGTACGTAGATGACATTTTACTTACTGGTAATAGTCCCTCTCATCTTCAAGCTCTCATTCACCAGATGCACTCTGCCTTTGCCATGAAAGAATTGGGTGATCTTTCTTATTTCTTGGGTATTTCTATTCAAGCAGTGGGTGACTCTTATTTTCTGTCTCAATCTAAATATGCCTCTGACATTCTTCTTAAAGTTGGAATGACTTCTTGTAAACCATGTCCTACTCCTATGTCAATGAAACTTATTGATACTCCTGCTGCTAATCTTCCTTTTCATCAGCCTCAGTTATACAAAAGTTTGGTAGGTGCTTTACAGTATCTAACTCTTACTCGTCCAGATCTGTCTTTCGCTGTCAATCAAGCTTGTCAATACATGCATGCACCTACTAATGCTCACTTTACTCTGCTCAAATGCATTCTTCGGTTTGTTCAGAGTTCCCTTTCTCATGGCTTGACTTTTGGACCTAGTTCGTTTGAGCTTTAGGCCTTTTCCGATTCAAGTTGGGCTGGTGACACTGTTGATCGCAAATCTTCCTCTGGCTACTGTGTTTTCCTTGGTTCTAACATCATCTCTTGGTCTGCTAAAAAGCAGCCTACCGTGTCCAGATCCAGCACCGAAGCTGAGTATCGTTCTCTTGCTCATGCTATGGCTGAACTTAGTTGGTTACAAATGCTTCTTCATGATCTTTCTCTTCCTCTTGTAATCACTCCCATTCTTTGGTGTGACAACTTATCTGCCATTGCCTTAGCCTCCAATCCTGTGTTTCACACCAGGTCCAAACATATCGAAGTTGATTGTCACTTTATTCGTGACAAAATTGCTTCCAAGAAGCTTCTTCTTTACTACATACCCTCTGCTGAGCAAATTGCAGATATCTTCACCAAACCACTGTCTATTGCTCGGTTTCAGTACCTTCAGTCCAAGCTGCTGGTCACTTCTCCTCCCATCCGCTTGCAGGGGGATGATAAGACTCTCTACAAAGAAGACCAGATTCTTACTCAAGACCAAAGACCAGCAGATTCTCACTCTGCACCAGCAGCACCAGATTGCTCTGCATCAAGCTCAAGAACTCAAGATAATTAGTTAAGCAGTTAGTTTGTTAAACCCAAGTTAGTTAAGTAATTAGAGTTTGTTAAGTCAAGTTAGTTAGAGTACTCAAGATAATTAGTTAAGCAGTTAGTTTGTTAAACCCAAGTTAGTTAAGTAATTAGAGTTTGTTAAGTCAAGTTAGTTAGAGTTTGTTAGTTTGTTAGGAGTTTGTTACATGGCATCTGTATAAATATACAATGTATCTGATCATAAAGATATAATAAAAAGATTCAATTGTTCTTCAATGATTTTGTTTAATTTTTGTTAATATGTGTCCCAATATGATTGACTTATAATTTAATTTTATATTCTTAAAATAAAAATTTCAATTTGGATTCTTCCTTAAATTATATTATTATAATTGGAATGAGATCAGTATTCATTTCTTAAATTATGCATCTTTTATTAAATTACAAAATAAAATTTAAATTCTTCTTTAAATTATGTTTCCACAATTAGAATGAGATCAAAATTCACATATGTCATAATATTATTGGTCCAAATACAATTTGTTTTAAATATATGTGCTCAAATTATTAATCACTATAGCTCTCAATCTATTATTAGTAAGGGCAGTGGAGAAGGGACTGTTTAGAGGAGCCTCAGTAGGTGGTAATGATCTGCGTATTTCACATCTTCAATTTGTAGATGACACCATAGTGTTTTGTGAAGATGATATAGAGGAGGTGGTAAATATTAAAAGGGTGTTGAGGTGTTTTGAAGTGATGTCTGGTTTGAAAATTAATTATCACAAGAGTGTAGTGTGCGGTGTGGGTTGTCAAGAGGAGGAGATTTTGGGTTTGGCTCAAAGACTGAATTGTATCTCTAAGAAATTACCTTTCAACTTTTTAGGTATGCCTCTAGGGGCCAATCCCAAAAGGAAGAGCACTTGGAGTCCAATAGTGGATAAGGTGAGTAAGAAGTTGTCTGCTTGGAAAAGAAAGCTACTATCTTTTGCTGGGCGTTTGACCCTGATTAAATCAGTTCTATCCAATTAACCTATCTACTTTCTCTCCATTTTTAAAATGCCCAGGGGGATTGTTAAGGCTTTGGTCAAAATTCAGTCAAATTTTCTGTAGGGTGGATCTGATGCAAAGAGGAATGTTCATTTGGTTAATTGGGGTGCGGTTACAAAAAGCAAAAATCAAGGGGGTTTGGGAGTGAGAGATTTGGGTGAGATGAATGAGTGTATGTTGCTAAAATGGTGGTGGAGATATGGTGCAGAGGATAAAGCTTTGTGGAAATCGGTGGTGTGTTCAAGATATGGTAGAATAGGAGGGGGTTGGGTGCCATCTATGGAAAGCACAGAGGGGATGTCCACTGTGTGGAAGGATATAGTGCAACTCAATTCAATAAACCAACCTCTGGGTGAATTCTATGATCAAAATCTAAAGTTATCAGTGGGTAATGGGAGGAGGATTCAGTTTTGGTCAGATGCTTGGCTCAATGGTAGGAGTTTGAAGGAGGATTACCCCAGATTGTATAGTTTATCCACTGAGAAAGAAGAGTCCTTATTGCAAATGAGTGCTAAGAAGAGTCTTGGGATGTGGCAATTCTAATTAAGAAGGAGCTTGCTGGCTTGGGAGGAAGATGAAGTGAAGAGGCTGTCTGGATTTCTAGAATCATCTCCTGCAGTTAGGGAGGAAATTGAGGACTCTTGCTCCTGGCTTGCAGCTAATTCAGGGAAGTTTTCGATATCCTCAGTATGGTGCTGGTGGGCTGCAGTTAAAGAACCAAGTTTGAGGGTGCCAGTTGGGGTGTGGGCAAGTTTGGCACCTCTAAAGATGCAGTTTTTCTGCTAGTTGGCTTGGAGAGGAAGAGTGAAGACTTCTTCCTTCCTCCGTAGGATTGGGGTCTTACCTGCCAATATAGTGTCCCAGTGCGTGTTTTGTCACAACGAGGAGAAGTCTTTGGAGCATGTGCTTTTGTTCTGTCCACTGGTTTGGAAATGCTGGGCAGCAATGGCTGGGTAGTGGGATCAGTCTTGGGTAATTCCAGGCACTGTAAAGGGTTTGCTAAAGTGGTGGTCTGAGGGTAACGGGAAGTCTTGGATCTTTAGAGCTTGGCAGGCTATTCATTCTTTAGTGTTGTGGTCGGTTTGGAAATTAAGAAACGAGTGTTTGTTTAAGGGTGCTGAACCAGATTTTGGAGGTTTATGCAAGAGATTGAAAGTTCAAATAGCAATGTGGGTAAAATGGCTTTTCAAGGTAGATTATTCTGTTCACGATCTGGTATCCAATTTGTACCAGATCAGATTGCATGTTTGAAGTCTTCACAGCAACAAGAAAGGGACTTGTTCTATTTTGCACCAGATCAGATTGTTTGCTTGAATTCTGCTGTGAAGACTACATAGCAGATCAGATTGCATGCTTGAAGTCTACATAGCAGCAAGAAAGGGAGTTCTTCTGTTATGTACCAGATCAGATTGTTTGCTGTGTGTTTTGGGTTGTTAAATCAGAGTGTCTGCTTGTGGATCTGTTTTTCTGTTTTGCTTAGCAGCTAGTTTGCATTTTGTAGCTCTGTCGAGGCAATTTTTGGGAGTCTTTTCTTCTGTTTTTTTCCTTTCCCTATTGGTTTCTCACCAACTGGAGCTTCGTGTTTCATTAAGCTCTTAGCTCCTCTTTATTGATGTACTATCTCATCTTTGTTTGGTTCCATCAATAAAGATTTTTTTTGCCGATCAAAAAAAAAATTTATTAATCACTATTAGAAGTTTTTTTTTTAATTTTTTGATTTTAAATTTTATTTTAAAAGTTATATATTTCTAACCTACAAGGACTTGAACTTTAAAATTTTGTAATAAAAATTTATTTCTTTTTTTAAAAAAAGAAAAACATATTAAGAAAATGAATGGCTTTTTTAACACTTGCCAAACATAGTGGATTCTGTTAATTTTTTTTTTAATTTTCTATCTCAATTTTCAATTAAACAAATTAAAATAAAAAATAAAAATATTTTTTTGGCTTAAATGACTTTTGCTAAAATAAAATAGAATAAACTTTTTTTTTTATTTATTAAAATTGATGGTTGTTGAAACTTATTTTTATAATAATAAAAAAAATGGAGATTACACTTGATAAATTATTATTCATCAAGATTTTTTTAGCACTTGCTAAACATGGAAGATTATGTTAATTTTTTTTTTAAAAAAAAAATCTCAATTGTCGATTAAAATGAAATACTAAAATATTTTTGGCTCAAATTGCTAAAAAGTAAATTTTGCTAAAACAAAATAGAAAGAAACCTAATTTTCTATTAAAAATGATAGTTCGTGAAACTTCTTTTTTTATTAAAAAAAATGAGGGTTATATGTGATAATTTATTGTTCATCTATAATTATTTTCAAATCAAATGAAAACACCATTCTAAAATTTCTTCTTACCCTTTTTTTTATTCAGATACTTTTATTTTGCAAGAAATTTATTGTATTCAATTTGAATATTTTAAAGTAATTTTTTAATTAAAAATAATTTCTGAAAAATCATATTTAATTTATTTTATGTCATTATAAAAGTATTTTTTTTAATATCAACTTATCCAACGATCCCTTTCTAAAAGATATATTTTTTGAACATTAAAAAAAAATCTATTGAAAAAACTCAAGCATATTAATGCTTTTGCTTTTGTTCATTAATATTCAATTTTTAATTAATTTTATTTATTATTTGAAAAATGTAAACTAGCAAATAATTTTATATATTTATATATATAATTTTTTTGGGTTGCTCAATTTATTTGGTATCTCTGTTCAAATCCACTCAAATTCAATTTGAATTTTTAAATTTCTACATAAATTCTCATCGAATTAGAAATGGTGTTACCCAATCTTTATAAAATTTCATACTTGACTCGAGTTGCTTGGGTTGAGCTTGGACAAGTTTGCAACTCTAGTAAGGGATTGAAAGTTACATAATTGAATTTGTGACAAATTAAAACCTAATACATAAATTATGATAAAATTGCGGGACTTAAATTGTAAGTTTCAATCTTTTTTGTTTTCATATTTGTATACAAAAATCTAACTATTTTTATATTATTTTATACAAAAATAAATTATTAATTTTTACGGGTTTGCCATTGATTATTAAAATGTTAGTTAATATCAATAACAAAAATAAAATAATAATATCTCCAAAGGTTGAAGAAAACCCAAACCAAAGACTTGGTTAGCATTGCCTTCCAAAAACCCTAGCTAATTTGATGAGTCATCAAATAACTTGAGTTTATCAAGAAATTATTAAAATGTCAATATTTCTATGTTCTAATGATGTACTTTTCTTTTCTTTTTTTTATATTTTATTTTACTTTATTTTTTTTTATAAGACAAATCATTACCATACAATGTGGATTTTCATCTATAATTCGTCCATTTTTTATTTTTTATTTTTATATTGATACATTACATGTACATATATATATATATATATATTGTGGGCTCTTCCATGCCCAAGCTCATGATGTAGGCCTACAAGGAAAAATACTTTTGGCGATTAAATTTTTAGTTGCCAAAAGTCCTTTTTTAGTCGCCAAAAGTCGACTTTTCACTTTCCCTGACTAAAGATTTTAGTTGCCGGTTTTGTCGCGAATAGATGGTCGGCGGAGGTATTGGTGTAGACACCCCATTTTTTACTACCTTTAAGACTTGGACGTGACTGATGGTTTACTTGGTGGAGAAAGGTGTGCAGGAGAAAGGTACAATTTCTTCGGCAAAGAGAGAGTCAAATCTCAACTTCATACCCTTGTTCTAGACCAAAACAATCTTGATCAAAAGATTTTAGTCTTAAAGCCCTCTCTTTTAAAACGTTTTTGAAATAAAGTTCCTATGATGTTCTGACGCTCACATTTTGTTAAAAGTTGCGCTTTTCAGTGAACCGAGTAAGGACAAAGTGGAAATGAATGAAAGAGAGATGAAATATTTGAAAAATCTTTCAAAACACCTTACTTAGGGGTTTAAAGTTGAAGAAAAGAGGAGAAGAGGGAAGAAATCCAGTTGGGGGAGAAAATGGGCATGAACCGTTAAGAAAGAGTCGAGTAGCCTTCGCCGAATCGGGCCCATTCATTTGCATACTTGGAATCAAGCTATGAGGCTACCACCGTTGGAAAGAAGACTTCCGGGGCTTCATTTTGCACTCAAGAATCTCCTAAAGCCAATTCTGGACGGAGGAGATATGGTTGATTGAAGTAGGGCATCACTCTGGTTGGACCGAATCTGTGCGGTTTCACCAAAACAGGCATAACTTTTCCACAGGAGGAATTTTAATACAAGGTTTGCGCCATTGGAAAGCTAACTTATGGGGCTTCAATTTGGACACTTGAACGGCCACCATTGGACTTCTCTAGCACTGGCCGGCCACATTTCTTTCCGGCAGACCCATTTTTTGTCCTTAAAAGTAGTAGGCCGGCCAGAAAAAAGTAGCAGGCCGGCCACCTAGCTGGTGAAATGAATTTTTTTCCATTTTTAGCTAGCCGGTCATAACCCCCTCCCCAAGTGTGTCCTAAAAGTGAATTTTGTTTTCCTCTAGGCCTTATGTCCGAGGGTTTGGCCTTTTGGGGGAAAACTTGAATTGTTTTCCCCCCCCATTTTTCTCCCTCTTTTCCACCCTTTTTTGTCTATATAACCAGCACTCCCAGCTGGTTTTGAGGGGTCAAAAATTTTTACTTTGAGCCTCATATGTTGCATCTCTCCCTCTCTACATCCTAACCCTCAAAACCCTTAAGTTCCTACACCATTTCTACACCACCACCTAGCACCACACCACCACCTCCATTCCAGCCACTTGGAGCTGCCTTCCAGAGCTGAGGAGCACCATTTCTTGTGCCAAGAGGTTGTCAAAGATTGGTCTACAAGGGTGAGTCATTTTTCCCCTATTTTGAGTTCATTTTTGCATGCTTTCTTAGCCATTCTTGCTTACACTTTTGGGCTCTGACTCTAACTGAAAATAGCATTTTTTGAGCTTTTTTTCATGTTTGTTTAAGGGCCTCTCACTGTTTGAGGCTTCCTTTTTGCACTTGCTTCTTTACCTCTTTTGTATGCCCATTTCTTGTGTAGTATTTTTGGCCTATGTATAAACTATTTTGAGCTCTGTAATAAACTATAAAGTGGCTTATTTTGAGCCCTTATTCAATATTGTTGAAGGGCTCATCACTATTTGAGGCTTCCATTTGCTACTTGCCTTTATATCTCTCTTTTGGCCTTATTTTTACATGATTTGTTAGCCTCTTGTGATTCTGTTTTTGGGCTCTGGCCCAAACTATAAATGGCCTTATTTTGACCCCCTCTTCATGTTTTATTAAGGGTCTTTTGATGTTTGAGGCTTTCTTTTTGTTCTTTGTGTTTAAACCTCTTTTTGGGTCTTATTTTGCATAGTATTTTAAGCATTCTTGTGCACTGTTTTGGGTCTGGTCCTTAACTGTAAAATGCCATTTTTTGGGCCTTTCTTCAACATTGTTGAAGGGCCCTCATCTGTTTGGGGCTGACAGCCATCACTTCCTTCTTTGTCTCCCTTTTGGCCCATTTCTTGCATCATAGTTTAGCCATACTTGTGTATATTTTTGTGGCTTGTCATAAACTGTAAAATATCATATTTTGGGTCCCTCTTCAACATTGTAGAAGGGCCCTTCTCTGTTTAGGGCCAGCAGCTGCTACTTGCTTCATTATCTCTCTTTCGGGGCCATTTTTGCATGCTAGCTTAGCCCCATTTGTGTTCACTGTTTGGCCTTTCTTAAAACTGTAAATATGCTTTTTCTGGGTCTGTCTTGATTCTTTCTTCACACTTCATGTTCAAATAATTCATGCATTGCATAGCCATAGGTCATCCATGCGCCTAATTTCATGTTTCGGGATTCATTTCATGCATCGGGTGTCATTTTGCCATCTTTCGGGGCTGTTTTTCATCATATTTTGCTACTGAAATTTTCATGATAGTATGCCATATTCCATGCCTTGCCATGTCTTGTTAGAGTGGCATTTCGTGCCTTAGGTTCAGTCCTCGGTTTGCGTGCACGTGTGCACGCATCTCGAGTGTCTCATTTTCATCTAATGGCCTCTTATGTGAGTGTGGCTGAGGTCCACTTGTGTTAGTGTAAGTCCATATCGCATTGTGTATGTTATTTAGTTCCATAGCGTTGTGTATGCTAGGTTGTATGTTAGTGCATTGTGTATGCCATGTTACCTCGTGCATCGTGTATGCCATTTCATAACATGTTGCATGTTAGATTGTATCTTAGGAGTTAGCCATGTTACCTCGTGCATTGTGCTTGGGATAGGAGTTAGCTTGAGCACGGGAAACGAGGTACGTTTCATACTCCGAGTGACGGAACGTGTCTCAATTCCCCAGTCATCGACATTCCGGATTGTCCATGATGGAGTTAGGACTTAGTTGTATATTCATGTGCATTCATTCCATATTAAGTTGTGCAATTCGATTCCTCGGCCATCATGAATCGATATGCGTGATTGGTAGCACGAGAATCGAGGCATGCATACATTTGTGAAAATACGTTGCCATGCCCCTTTCCTGCTCTCTGTTGCAGCGAATCAAGAATCAGCAGTCTTCCGGGGCTTGGCGTTCTTTCCGAAAACTATTGCAAAACAAAGGCTAATTGGGGCATCACAGTGGATTTCCGCGCAAAGACAACCTGGATATGCATCATTCATCATCGGAAGAGGAGTCAAGGCAGTCCCTGACTTACATGCCAGTTTATTGTTTTCTTAGTTAATTTGTTAATTAATTAGGATATGTGTACATATTTGGACTGTATTATTTATTTGGACTGTACTATTCGGGACTGTATATTATTTATTCGGACCCTCTGTGCGAGGGCATAATTGTAATAAGGGTGCGTGAGTGTGATGTATGTCTTCCAACCCCACGTCTTTCTTCCCTTTTATTTACCTGCTTATGATGGTTAGATTAGGGCATGTTTCAATTAGCATACAGTATGATAGCATGTTTGCATTCATTCATCTGTTCTGCATGCACCGGGCTCGGCGCATCATACTAACTGCATTTGTAGTTCAATTCCAAGTTGAATACATGATAGCTGTTGCATCTCATATGCCATGTTTAGAATAGCCGAGCCTGCTATAGTTGCATTGTTGCATGTGTTGCATTAGGCATTTCTGTATAGTTAGGATCTTGCATGATTTCTAATCGGTTTCTGTTTTGGCTTGGAGTACTCAGTGAGTTTTTTATGCTTTAGCATCCTTGCATGCGTGTGAGTGACTGCCATGAATAGTATGCTTACCATGAGGCTAATTGCTTATGTGATATAACTGCCTAAATGCTTGTGGGTGAAAGTTGGGTTACTTGAATTGGAACAATGCATTGACTATATGTCTTAAGCCCACTAGATATTGGCAAAACCATCTTTTTAAGCCCACCCGAGGGTGGCAAATCCACGTCTTAGCCTACCTGCGGGTAGCACCATCAAACCATTTTCAAACAAACAAACATGAAATGTTTTGTTCCAATTCAGGCAACCTAGTCTATACGTGTATGATGTGCGCATCACATAGTAAATCTAGGCTAATAACCGGAATAAGAACACACAATGTTTTCAAAATTAGATATCATGATTAGTAGAGGCCGGTCTTTGACCGGGCGAGCGGGGGTGCTCACGAAGTGACCTTCCCCAATCGTACACAAGTTTCCGAGCCGAGACAACTTTGGTAATGACGGATACGTGGCCTTAGGCAACGAGTCAGGATTTCCTAAATTTCCCAAAATAAAATATTTAGGTAGCGACTCTGTATGTGGCAAAGCAGTCTATGTTTGGCACTTCTTTCAAAAATCTGTTTTCTCAAAACGATTTACCGGATTTGGACTCTTTGGTTCAAGATTAAGAACCGTGACACAAATCGAGTCCGAGCTGTAGCGAGGTCCCCTGCGGACTTGTCTATAATTGGCGACTAAAAAAAGTTTTAGTCAGCAAAGTTTTAGTCTTCAGCGACCAAAGCATTTGTCGCCAATAGTCAATTACATTTTTGAAAATTATACATTTAGCGACTAATCTTTTAGTCGTCAATAGTGAATTATTATTTTTTTTATTTATACATTTGCCGACTAAGCTTTTCGTCGCCAATGGTCAATCTTTTGGCGACCACTATTTTTAGTCGCCAAAAAAATATTTCAGGAAAAAAAAAAAAAATTTACCCTCTGCTGTTTCCATGATTCGAACCACCAACCCATCCCACATTCCAAACCTTTACCAACACACTATTTCCACTATGCCACGACAACATCACATGAATGTAAATACAACATATATTATTTATATATTACTTTGACCGGTATTAATACAAAACTATATATATAAAAATAATTATTTTTATTCAATATAATTTATGTAAAAAATAAATTATTTACTAAAAAAAAATTAGATCACTTTTGGCGACTAAATCTATTTTTTGGTTGCCAATTGTATAGTTTTGACTACTAATTAGTTTTCAGTCGCTAAAAAAATTCATTCCTGCCTAAAAATAACCAGTTTTGGCGACTAATCCTGTTTTTAGTCGCCAAAAACGTCCCCTTTTGGCTACTAAACTGAATTTTAGTTACCAATTGACTGTTTTTAGCTACTAATTTTTTTTAGTAGCAAAAAAGCTTTACTTTCAACGACCAAACTATTTTTAATCGCTAAAACACGTAGAATCGGCGACCAAACTGTTTTTTAGTCACCAAAACCTATACTTTTGGCTACTAAATTATTTTAGTCGCCAAAAACTGTCACTTTTGGCTACTAAAAAACCTTTAGTCTCTGAAACCCCTATATTCGGTGACTAAATTGACTTCTAGTCGCTAAAACCCTTATATTCAGCGACTAAACTCTTTTAGTCAGCAAAAGTGATCAATTTTGGCGACTAATTCTATTTTAGTCACCAATTCTACTACTTTCAGCGATGAAAACTCTAGTTTTAGTCGCGAAATTTGCTTTTTGTTGTAGTGAGGGTTCAATCGCTGCCCCATACCTCCTATCATGAAACATATATTAAAAGTAAAAAGTAAAATATATAAAATAAAAGGTAAATTATAGAGACTTTCTTGTAGTCTTTGAAATCAGATTGTTCTCTCTTGTTTTTTCTAACAATATACATGGAGATTTCCTTCATAATCTAGACGATAGTATCTTCTTCCTTTTTTTATTATCATGAAAGTACGAAAAAAATATTATTAATGATAGAAGAAAAGAAGAAAAAACAAGGAAATACAACAAAACAAGCTAGGTGAAGAAAATGCATCATTGTCAAAATACCACTACGTTGACACCCGATGTAAGACCAATCATATGCATTCTCAAAGTCAAAAAGACACTCCCAAGTTGAAGAGATTCTAACTCTAAACATTTAGAATTGTACAAAAGTCTGAAACAACCATCAAACTCTTTTTTTTTTTTTTTAATCGGCAAAAATAGACTATATTGATAAAAACAAAGGGCAAAACACATAATACATCAATAAAGTAAGGCAAGAGCAAAAGCATCATAGTGAACCTCCAAATCCCAACTAGGTTGGCACCAAGAGGACCATCCAATCATATGCATGCTCAAGCCATCAAAGTTGGAAAGATACCAACAAAAAACCCACCAAAATAAATACCCACTCATACAACCACCTCACCAAATAGTACAAAGGAACACCTAGACAAAATAAACCACCCCAAGCACTACCATAATAACCAACCAAATCCTAAATAAAAACATAGCAGTACCAAAGCTAACAATGATAACCTCCACCAAAATTCCAACTTTATCAATCCACCCAACCAATGAAGATCACACTACGTGGCCCTGCAACAAAACACCCCAAAACGAAACTCTGAGTTCTAGAGCCTCACCCAATTTCACCAAGAAACCTAGACTAGAAAACCATAGCAGTACCAGCAGCAACAAAACTAACAATTAACCTCCACCAAGATTCCAATTCCATCAATCCACCCAGCCATTGAATATCACACTGCGTGTCCCCCACTGAACAAAATGGGATATCCCAGAAGCAAGACAGCCCATAACTAAGCATTCTTATAGCACTGCCCTCGCACCACCACCCAAACAGAATCTAATATGCTTCAAGTTAAAGAGAAAATCATGCACTGTGAATTTATTATCTTTAAACACTTCCTTGAACCACACATCCATTCTGAACTTTATTCTATCACACACACCTTCAACATTTGGGATAACATCCCTAAACAAGCATTCATTACGATGTTTCCACACGGACCACAGAACTATAGTAGAAAGAGCTTCCCACATCATCCTCTCTTTTTTGCTGAGCCTAAACTTTGCCCACCGGTGAAGAATAGCCTCCATTGTATTTGGCAGTACACCTTGTACTCCCCACCAATTTAGTATTTCTGACCACACTCTCCAAGTCACTGGGCAAGACAATAGGACATGATTGAGTGACTCATCCACAGATTTGCATAGAATGCAGAGGGTTGATGCATTTGCATTGAGAAGACTAATCTGAAGACGAAAGTCTGCTGTTTTAATTTTACCTTTCCAAGCAAGACACCCAAAGAATTAAACTCTAGGAGGAATGTACTTCACCCACACCCTTTTGCTTGTTCTACTATAGCTGCCAAACCCACCTGCCAGAAATTTGTAGACTAATTCAACTGTAAACCTACCTATTTTTGAAGCCTCCCACACTAGTGTATCTTGTGAGGATGACCTGAAGACAGAACGAGCCTCTAAAAATCCTATCAATCTGGTAACCTCCACACTTTCCCAATCATATAGCTCCTTTCTGAATTGGAACAACCACTCACTTGTATCCACCTTCCTTTCCATCATTGCAGAGAAAGACTCTCCCTTGTTTACAACCAGTCTATATAAGAGTGGGAACTCATCTTTAAGACTTACATTTTCACACCATTTATCCATCCAGAACTTCACCTTATGGCCATTACCCACTTTTAGCTGATAATTTTATAGAAAAAACACCATAAGTCTACTATTTTGTTCAATACCTTTCATAATATCCTTCTAAATTTTTGAACACCTGCTGTTAGAGGTGACTAAAGGCCACCAATTCCCCTCATCTACCCTGTATTTGCTGCATATGACTCTTCTTCAAAGTACTTTGCTCTTAACTCCAAACCTCCACCACCATTTTAATAAAAGGCAAGCATTGACCTCATTAACTCTCCTAACCCCTAATCCTCCTTGGCCAACAAGTTTGGAGACTTCCTTCCATTTTACTAGATGAACCTTCTTTCTTAATTCAGACCCACCCCAGAGAAATGAGGCCTAAAGCTTATCCAGCTCTCTTGTAACCCCTTGTGGCATTTAATACAATGACAGATAATACATGGGCAAAGAAGAAAGTACAGACTTTATTAGTGACAATCTCCCTACAAATGAGAGTAATCTCCTTTTCCACCATGCTAGTTTAGTTCTGACTTTGTCCAAAACAGGCCTCCAAGTTGCTTTTCTACTTGGGTTAGCCCCCAATGGTAATCCAAGGTACTTAATTGGTAATCTTTTCACTCTACAATTTAGCACAGATGCAAACTCATTCATAGATTCAACTGGAACTCCCACACCACTCACTACACTTTTGTGATAGTTTATCCTCAGACCTGACAATAGTTCAAAACGCCTTAATATTCTCTTCAAATTTCTGACTTCCAAAACTTCAGCTTCACACAACAAGATGGAATCATCTGCAAACTGTAAATGGGTCAAAACTACCCCACCTACTTCAATCTTCACCCATTTTATCAAATCCATATCCAAAGCTCTTGACAGTGATATGCTTAAACCCTCTGCTGCTATGTTGAACAGAAAATGGGACAGGGAATCCCCTTGTCTGAGACCTCTTTGTGGACTAAATTCACCGATAAGTGCTCCATTAACAAGCACAGATAGTCTAGAAGAGGTAATACACTCCTTAATCCATTCCATCCATTTCCCTCCAAATACAAAATTTATCATCATTGAAAACAAAAAGTCCCAATTTAATGAGTCATAGGCTTTCTCAAAATCTAGCTTTATGATCAAACCTCTTTTCCTAGACTTTTTTCATCAATCCACCATCTCATTTGCTACCAAAACACCATCTAATATGTTCCTACCTCCTAGGAATGCTGATTGATTTTCACTTATAATTTGAGGGAGCACTGCTTTCAACCTAGAAGATAGTACCTTTGATAGTATCTTATACAATGAGCCAACCAAGCTAATTGGTCGATAATAAGCTAAACCCATAGGATTCTCCTTCTTAGGCACCAAAGTGATAAAAGAACTATTGATCCCTTTAACCAACTTACTGTTTTTATGGAATTCACACATAAAGTTGATCACATCACTCTTCATAACCTTCCACATCTTTTGGACACATGCCAAGTTGAACCCATCTAGGCCTGGAGCCTTATTGCCATCACAATTCTTGACAACACACCTTATCTCTGCCTCAGAAAATTCTAATTCCAGCAGATCAAAAAATGGACTGTTCTTAACTGACTTGAATGATCCCTCCAACACAGGTCTTGAACTCCACTCCTCTTTAAATTGTCTTTGAAAATATGCTTGAACCTCCTGCTTTACTTTATTAGGATCTTCAAAAACCTTATCTCCAATAGGTAATGAGTTAATCTCATTTCTTCCCTACCTACTTTTGACTACCACATGAAAATATCTTGTATTTTTGTCTCCCTTCAAGTCCCAATTTAGTCATGATTTTTGAAGCCACATCCACTCCACCATTCTATACAACCTGCTAGCTTCATCATTAACCTCTCTTCTTTGAACTTTTTTTGCCTCTTCAAGTGCTCTTTCCTCTGCTACAAAATCAATCTGATGCAAGTCATCTTCTGCTTGTTTTAATTTAGTATTTATATTGCCAAATGCTTCACTATTCCACTGTTTCAGAGCTAGCTTCAACTCTTTCATCTTCTTAAATAATCTAAATCCAACCCAGCCTTGAACATCATGCTCCTTCCACCACTTTTCCCTAAAAGGTAAGAAATTTGGATGAAGAGTCCAAGCATTCAAAAACCTAAATAGCCTGGGGCCCCAATCTCTCTCATCCTCCATCAGGAGTAAAGGGCTATAATCTGACAGTGCTCTAGGTAACCTCCATAACTTTAGATTAAATGAGTCCAACCATTTTGGTTCCACTAAAACCCTGTCAATTATGCTTCATTTTTCACCTTCCCTGGAGTTGCACCATGTATATCTTCTACCTAACAGGGGTAGATCATTCACTTCACTTTTATCAATGAATTCATTCAGCTCCTTCATACCCTTATCCCTTCTAGAGCACCTTTTTCTCTCACCAATGCTACTGATTTCATTGAAATCGTACTATAACACTCAACTACCCCTCTACAGCTATAATGCCACCCACTCCCACCACTCTCACCAAAGCATATATATGTTTGTGTGTGTTGACGGATAAAATTGCAAAATCTCAATATTATTGTATAAAAATTGAAAAAAAAATATCATGGATAAGGTCATAAGCAAAATTGAAAAAACCAATTGGATTAATAGAACCATTCAAAATCAATCAGTTTTGATTGGTATTTAGATAGTGTTTAGTTTTATCAATTTTTGTACTTTAAAAAAAAACAAATCTTTGGAGTCACAGTTGTGAGCATAGCCAAAGATTTACCCAATCCATATAAAGGGGGTGCTTTGCATGCATCTCAGAATTAGTGGGGATTTACCTAGGCACCCGATTATTTTAAAATTAAAAAAAAAAAACAAAAAAAAACTAATAATCATATTCAGCTTGATTTTGGTTTTCCAAGGTTGAAATTTTTGTGGTCTTGTGTTTTGTTTTTTTGTTGGATTCCATTAACTATTTTGTAAAGAGTCATTGGGCTTCTTTGCTCATTTATTTTTTGTTAGTTTTTAAAAAAAATTATGAATAGGGTTTGGATTTTGTTGCAGATTTTAATTGGGCTTATCATTTTGTTAAAGATTTTAGGCCCAGTCATTTTCTATGATAAAAATTGGCCCAAATTATGAAAGCCCAAACCGATGAAATCTAACCAAATCAAACCTATGGTTTGGTTATGTGGTTTTTACCAATTAGCCTGTTTTGATTTGACAAAAAAGATGTCAAATTCTGCTTCTTTTTTTTTATTATTTTAATTTTAATGGCAATGACTTATTACAAAAGAGTTGAAAAAATAATTAAAGCAAAAAAATAAAAGTATAAAATAATAAAGTTGGCATATATATATTTTAGAGATGTTAAATTTGTATATGTTTATTTGATATCCAAACATTTAAAAATATTTGACATGCCAATTTAAAAAAATGGGGATAGAGATGCTCTTAGTCTGATAGATTTGCTTATAATTGCAAAAATTCAATGGTTCACATGTACGAGAAATTATTTGATGATTTGAAAGTATTGTTTCACATCAATTATTTTAGAATAGTTTTCTTATTATTTTCTCAAATGTCAATATACAAATAGTATATTTTGCCGTTTCAACCAATAAAACACAAATTAAGATATCACCTAAATTTGTTTTAGGACATTGTATAATTTTTTTATATTTACATGGCAAAGCTAAACCGAACCAGGTAGCTAATCTATCATTCAAATTTATTTCATAATTAAATCTACACAAATTCCACAGAAACAAATTGTTATGTTTCTTTTCAGTTTTTTAAAAACACTTTTCAAAAAATCTTACTTTCTTATTTTTTGTATTTTTTATTTTTATTGAATTTTTTAATATTTGAAGTATTTTTTTTAAAATTTTTAGACACACTTAACATAAATAGTAAAAAAATTTACTAAATATCAAAAATTTTAAAAATACGAAAATTCAATATATTTTTCATATTTTTTTATATTTATTAATTTTTCAAATTTTTTTTTACAAATATTTTACTTTTTAGATACATCGTTAGGTCTAAAAAAGTAAAACAAATGTTTAAAATTTTAAAAATATTCACTAAAAATAAATAAATAAATAACTCAATTTAAAAAAAATTAAATTTAAAAAATTAAAACCAAGCACAATTATTGAGATTTTTCTAAAAAATTAATATTATATAATTTTGTCACAATCACAGTCAATGTGGATAAATCAACATCAATATGGATAGCTACCTAATTGATTTAAAAATGCAAGCCTAAAACATTAGGAAAATATTTGGTTACCCGAATTTTTGTGATTTGAATGGTTTGAATGTGTCAAAACGACGTCGTTTTACACTCAAACAACATCGTTTTGGATATTTCGAACCATTCGAGTCATGATTTTTCAGACCACCTATCATTGTTGAAAACATTATGAAGTGTAGTGGCAAATAATTTTGATTTTTTGACTAACTTTATAAGCAAGAAAAATAATGATCGCCATTATTTATTGAACAAGTGTCCAAGATATAGTCATTCAACACGATTTTTTTTGTTATAATTAAAGCAAATATTAATCGGCTGTGAGTTGTGAGTGATCTTATCATTAATCAATTATCGATTCTCAACTTTTCTTGTTATTTTTTTAATTATTAATATAGTGATGTTATATGTATTAATTAATGTATACACTAATATACCAACTAGTTTTATGATATTATTATTGATTACATTTATTATATAAGTTATAAATACTCAAAACTATACAAATAATGTCACATTATCTATTAATATACTAGTGTGTATATCAATTAATATATATAATATTATTCTTATTAATATATATAAATTAGTGAGTCTCAACATTTCATCTAATCATGTTGGAGTTAGAGCATCATGTGGAGGTGCCCAGGTTGCACTGAATAAGTTCTCAATGCATAGACTGAATTTTCTTCGAAAATCCCTTCCCTAGATTTTTCATATCCATCGCTTGGTTTCGTAGATTTGAAGAAAGAAAACTCTTTTTTGGGTCCTTTCCCCAAAAAGAAAACTTCCCCACCCACCCCCCTTTTGAAAAAGAAAAAAATGATATAAAAATAAACTTTGTAAATTTATTTTTTAAATTTAAAAATGTATAAATAAGATGATTAGAAAATATATAAGAAAGATTTATTTTAATACTTTAATATACTGTCACATTAGTAGATTTGAAAAGTAAGTCTATTTTTTTTTTAAAATTTAGATAACACTACTCTTCAAAAAATAATTTGGTGATTTTAAAATATTTATTTTATATTATTTATCACTTTTTACATTTGTAAGTTGTTCTTAAAAAATTAAACAAAAAAAAAAAGCAATCGATATCAAATTAAAGCATCACCCAAAATAAAAAAAATAATTTATTCTTCTTTTCCATACATTTATTCAATGACACTCATTCAGCCCCCATGAAAACAACGCATTGCTTCTTTCTTTTTTGATTCACAAAATAACAAACGTCTTGCATAGCTGCCTTGATCTCATCTACCAGTCAATTTAAAGATCTAAAAATCAACCCCACTTCTTGTTTCCTTGTGGGTACTTTCTGTTGGACACTTTAAGACACATTCAATATTGTAAGAGTAAGAGTAAAACTAGCAATTAAAACGTTATAAAACAAAATATCACAAAATATATTATTCAAGGACAAAAAAAAACATAATTAATCATATACATTACCCTCTTAAAAATAATTATTAATAACACTTGGCATCACAAAAAAATAAATTATTTAATTAGTTAAATTAAATGTATGCATATCTAACACTTTTTAATAAGGCTATATCTGAAATATGAATTTAAGTAAGGACTTGAAAAAGAAAAAAACAGATGGGAATAAAATATAATCATATTTTACATATTTTCTCAATTCATATCTAAATTTTTACGGCTCTTTAATGTAACTTAGCACAGAATACAAAGTCTGTAACACAGCAAGAACCAGAAGAACAAACGCAGCGAATGCCGATATAAACGACCACGGACTTCTAAAATAAGTGTACCTAAAGCTCGCCCACTGTACATGCCAACCATTACTGTAATACTGATTCACTTCACTAAACAACCCAGACAAATAACAAATCTCTATGTCAAAAGTCACATCCCTCCCCAAATTATTGATGAATTTTGCTAGCTCGGTATCGGTCCCAAAATAATTTTCAATTATGTTTTGATCCGATAAGTACTCTACATCTTTAGCCGTGTTGATTAAGCAGTCCAGAAACGTGGCATAAGTCGTAAAGTGCTTTGAAGAGTTTCTCTGACATTGTTCGTAGGCAACGCAGTTTATCATGAAACAGCTCATGAAATCGTCGATGGAGATTGTCGGCATCTCGATCACCCCGTTCTTGAATTTGACCACCAGGAAGCTATCCTCCGCCACCTTACCCTGCCGGAGACTAATTCCGGCACGGCGGAGCTTGGAGACGCAGTGGATTACGTGCGTGGCAGCTGCCGGAGTCCGTTGCTTATTTTCTTGTTGATCCTTAGGAATAAAACTCGATCTGAGAAAATCAAGCAAGTGTTTTCCTTGTAGGGTTTGGCACTGGGCGATGACATCATCAGGCCTTTGGATGGCGTTGTTGAAGAAATCGATTGCGAGTTTGGCAAGAGAAGGACCAGACTCTTCTCCGGGCATTACCGAGAGATCGAACAAGCGTTGTAGGATAAAGAAAGGGATTTGATTTTCTAAACGAATAAGATCTCGTAAAAAAAACGAGTATACCCAAGGCAAAGACACTAATGGGTCGTTTTGGTCGAAACGAACCACGTCGCCTATTTTGCGAAACAATTCGATTATAAAACAGCCGTCGAGGACTAACATTTCGATGAATTCATCGGTGTCGAATCGGATGGTTTCGGAGTAGGAATCTCTGGCTTTGGATTCGAGGGGTTGAATTGCTTTGAGGTAGTCTTCTAAAGTGAGGCCTTTGGATTGGGTTCGAGTTAAAAGAGAGCCTAAAAAACGCCATTTGTGCTCTTCGATCATTTGGAGGTGGGGGTGGGAGTGGTGGTAGGGGCCGATGGAGACGATGTGGGGTTGATAGGCGCTGCCGTTGATGTCGATGAGGGTTTGGGGGACTCGGAAGATGGAGCAGGAGCTGTGGCCGGCGGTCTTGCTGAGGAGGAGCGGTGTGGCGGTGATTTTTTGGCGCATGCTGTCTAATCGGGCTTGGTTCGCTTCCCATACGGTGATGGTGTTGTGGTTGTGGGGTGGTTGTGTGCCTGAACTGCTACCCATATCTGGTGGTGATGTGGGCATAATTGGGTAGAGAAGAAGAGGGCTTTTTCTTGGGAACAAATGTTGGTGAAAGAAGATTATAAGTTTGGTAGAACATGTATGAGGAAGGAAAGGGGAGAGTATATGGTTATCTCGTCACTATTCAGTTCCCTATTATGGACTCGTAATATTTTTTGATATTGTAATTAGTGAAAAAAAGTGGATAAATGAATTATTATATTAGCTGATTAAGCAATGAAAGAAATAATAAATAATAATTTATAAAAGAAGATAGTCATATATTATTTTGAAATTATTGTGTAATTTTGCGGTTTTCACTATCTACTATTCATAGTCAATTATTTGACGAAGGAGATTAGTAAACAACGTAAAGAAGCTTCCCTTTGGTTGAGTTTTGATGAGATATTAGGGTGCGTGGGCTAACGTTTATGTTTTTAATTTATATTTATAAAAATTTTATAAATTAATTTTTGTTTATTTTTAAAAAAATAAAAATTATAAACGCGTTTGGTAATTGACAAAATGTTTAAAAAAATTTAAAAATATAAAAAAGAGTGAGAAATGGCAACTGATGGCAAGTAGCGGTGGAAGATGGTGGTAAAAAGTGGTGGTGGTAGGTGGTGGCGGATGGGTGGTGGTGGTTGGTGGGTGGATGGTGTGGGTGGTGTGGTGTGTGTGGTGGTGGGTGGTGGTGGTGGTGTGGTAGTGGTGGTGGTGGTGGTGGTGGTGGTGGGTGTGTGGTGGTGGCGGGTGGGTGGTGGGGTGGTGGTGGTGGTGGTGGTGGTGGTGGTGGCGGTGGTGGGTGGGTGGTGGTGGTGGTGGGTGGGTGGTGGTGGTGGTGGTGGCGAGTGGTGGTGGCAAGTGGGTGGCGGATGGCGAGTGGTGGTGGGTGGTGGGTGGTGGTTTGTGGTGGCGGGTGGTGGGTGGGTGGTGATGGCGGGTGGTGAGTGGGTGGTAGTGGTAGCGGTGGCGGGTGGTGGTAGTGGAAGTAGGTGGGTGGCGGATGTGGTAGTGGTAGGTGGTGGTGGTGGTGGTGGTGGTGGTGGGTGGGTGGGTGGGTGGCGGATGTTAGGTGGTAGGTGAGTGGTGGGTGGTGGTGGTGGGTGATGGTGGTGGTGGGGGTGGGTGGTAAGTGGTGGTGGCAAGTAAGTGGCGAGTGGTGTTGGCGTGGGTGGATGGTAGTGGCGGTGTGGTGGTGGCGGGTGGATGACAAGTGGGTGGTGGTGGGTGGTGGTGGTGGTGGTGGTGGTGGGTGGTGGGTGGTGGTGGCAGGTGGTGGTGGAGGGTGGGTGGTGGGTGGTGGTGGGGGAAGACGGTGGTGGAAAATGGTAGCAGATGGTGGCTAGTGTTGGGTGGTAAAAAAAAAAAACTGAAAACTCAAAATAGAAATACATTTTTTGTGTTTTCATTTTTTATAAACTGAGACCACTGATTTATAAATCAAAAATTTTACCAAACAAGTTTTTATTTGAGTTTTTAAAATTTTTGTAAATATAAATAGAAAACTGAAAACGTAAGTGTTAACAAACGACACTTTACTATTTAATAGTGTTTTTTTTTTTTTTTTTTTTGGTTATGTTACGTGTAGGTGGCAGGATGATTTGTGAGTTTCATCCCTCCTATATAAGTTTTTTTTTTTTTTTTTTTTTTTTATCTTTTTTATTGGTGGTGATACTATATGTTATTAATGATGTGATATTATTATTACAATTAAAATTGTTTATTTTATAAATTTTTTGTAAATCATTTTATTATTGATTCTTTATTCTTAACATTGTTGTTATTTTTTAGGACATTACTATTCAAATCTAAAAAATAGAACCAATTATTGTAATGTTAGATATATAAAATTAGATTAAGGATCATCTCTTGTTAAATTTTTGTGTGCTCTTGTTTCACTACATTTACACCATTGAAACATGTAAAAATTTAGGCATAGTCTAAAGATTGTGAGTGTTTTAAGACATTTGAGACTGAAAATCTCATGTCCCAAAATAAAATCACAAAAAAATAAAAATAAAAATTAATAATATACATATCAATATGATAGTGCCCAACTTTAGTAAATATAATTAATTAGGATATCAGTAAATAAGAATACTTTTGGTCGGATGACCCCATAAAAATATTAATGAAAATTTTAAATATATAAAAAATTTATACCAAAACTTTAACTAAAATGATGTAGCAATAAAATTTGTATATATTATGAACCATATAATTTTTCTTTTTTTTAGTTAGCCAAGTGTTCAATAAGTGACCAGGATAAGAACAAGCACTTGAGGCACAGTTCACAGCAACACTTTCCTAGTAGATGCCAACATCAAAGGCTTCCCCAGTACAAGTGACCCTGCTGATATAGAAGTTTACAGTAGTTACAGCTGTGAATGAATGGAAAAATAATGCCTTTTCTTTTTATGTTGTTTTTTCTATTTGTTGAGTTTAGAGGGTTTTTGAGTAGTAACATTTGTTTGGTTGTTGAGAAAGTGAAGAAATTAAGGAATGTTGTTGAGGTAATAATGTTTGGTTAGCATTTTGGAATTACTTGTCTTGTTTATTTATGCATGTTCTTGGCCAAAAAAATACAAAAAAAAGTAGGAAATACTACCAGTTTAGTTCCACTGGAAGTAGTTGAGGGAAGAAAAAAAAAAATCACAACACTAGAGTATAAGAATATAAAAATCTAGACTTGGCATTAGAAATGAACAGAGGTCTAAAAAAAGCTTAGGCTCAAGACAACAAGACTTTCCCTAGTTGATGAACCAAGCGTGTGCATGGTCATTTAGCAAACAAGCTCTCAGCTCAGCATGCTCATGAAAAGTACTAGTTTTATTTACATATATGTTTCAATAATGAAGTTTCTATATATGTTATTCACTTGTTTGCCTATCCACACTCATCCAGAGAGAAGGGGAAAAAAATAGTATCCAGTCAATCCATGTTTGTCTACTACAATTGTTTTGCTCTCTTTCTTTCTATGTTTAGTCTTTTTTATCCTTCTAGTTGAATGAATATTGATTCAGACATGGCAATTGAGTTGAGCTTGAACACGCCTCCATAGATTCACCCCGAACATGTGCTAAGCTAAAACACAACTCCAAACTAGGTTGAATTACTAGATGCTCCATTCAACCTAATTCATCTATAAAGCCTTATCGTAATGCCATGTAAACCAAAAAACACTAGTTCTATCACACCAGCCCTAACAAATTTATTGATTAAATCAAAAGAACATATTTATTTCAGTGATTAAAATAATCTTGAATTCCTAACCCAGTAAGAGATAATAAAAAAAAAAAAAATTACAGAAAAAATATTGTCAATTCCCTCTGTTGCTCTACACACACATACACAATTTCTGCTACAACCTATAAGTTCTTTTCATATAGGGAATTGTTAATCCTTGGAATGTATATTGATAATGATGCATTGTGAGAGTAAATATCATTAGCGACCAAATGTGTTGTAGAGAAAAATGTGTTGTAGAGAAAGCTATTTGTCTTTTAGCGACCAAATATCATTTTTTTTTTTTTTTGGATGACATTTAATTTTTGTGCATTTTTAGCTATCCCAACTTTGATTTTTATAGACAAAAATGTGTTGTAGAGAAAGCTATTTGTCTTTTAGCGACCAAATATCATTGTCGTTAAAAATGTCATTATTTTGAATTTCGTAACCAAATTAGGACATTTTGTGATGGAGTATTAGTGACCAGTTGTTTAGTCCTGTAAAATCAAACATTTTGTGACAATATAAAATTGGTTGCTAATTATCATTTTCAGCGACACTTTCAAAAATTCGTCACTAAAGACTTTTCTGGACGCACTCTTACTGACTTTTTTAGTGGCGAATTTAATTTTGTCATAAAAATCATTTAGAGACCAAAATAATGGTTTTAGGAATCAAAATAATTGGTTGCCAAAAGTCTTATATGTTGAAGTAGTGTGTGAGGCAAAGTGGTTTGTGGGATTCATCCCTCCTATATTGATTTATTATTGGTTGTGATATCACATGTCATTAATGACGTGATATCATTATTATAATCAAAATCGTTTACTTTATAAAAAAAAATAAATTGTGTGTATCATTCATTATATAAAAAAAGGAAAATTACCCATAAATCCTATATAGAGAAAAGTTAAACCATTTAGTCCTTAAAGTTTTCTTGTACACCATTTAGTCCTATTTTATTGGCAGATTTTTTGGGGTGTGATTTGATCCCATTTTGTTTTTACATGAATACCCTTTGCATAATTGTTTCCCTAAACATTTGATTCTATTTTGAATTGGAATAGGTAATGTTAATGTATGGGGGGGAGGGAATATTTGATTGATTAACATTGATTTCATTGTTTTTGGAGAGAGGAAACGGGGATATTGCGTATGGTGGGCATCATTTTTTCCCGTGAGCACCATTGTTCATCGCATTGTGATTGTACATTTCGAGATGTTGTCTTGTTGTGTTTGTACTGGTGTGGTTACGCCATCGCACTGTAACAGGTGTGTGTTTCTGTTTGTTATTTTTTTTCCCTGTTTATGTGTTTATTGTTGGTTGGTGTTGATTTTTGATATTGATTTTTCATCTAAGGTTGTTACTGTGATGTTTTGTTTGTCATGGTAATTGCAATGTGTGTGTTGTGTCGGTGGGTTGGGTTCGATTAATTACACCAATTCCATGTTTAAAAAAAAAAAGCTTTTTGTTTTGTATTTCCAGGGTATTGTTACCATACTAATGGGTTCAACAAATGTTCAGAGGCATGGGTGAAGGGATATTGTTGTTATGTTCTTACGGTTTAGTCAATGTTGTTATTCGGTTGCATCAAGATTCGACATTCGTATAGATTGTTGATGATATTTGTGGGAAGTTCGATGGATTGGTACCAGGGACGGTATGTTTGTTGTTTGATGTTCCCGGGTATGAGAAGTTTAAGGTGGATAGTGATGATGATATTCGAAACATGTTGTGCCTTGCTAAGTCATTTGGGATAAATCACATTGAGGTCC
The DNA here is from genome assembly GCA_025200525.1 of Camellia lanceoleosa. Taxonomy (NCBI): domain Eukaryota; kingdom Viridiplantae; phylum Streptophyta; class Magnoliopsida; order Ericales; family Theaceae; genus Camellia; species Camellia lanceoleosa. The sequence continues at coordinate 35,599,528 of CM045761.1, forward strand.
TCATTTAGAAACGTAGTATTGGGGTGGAGGAAATTGTGGTGTGGTGGATTCCACGGAGGATGGGGGAAGTTCTCGGGATGCTAGTCGGAATGATTGTGTGGACAACCAAATGGATTTGTTACCAACATACTGTCCGAATAGAACAAAGACGTTTTTGTCAGTGCAATAGGCGTATGGGATTACTTATGTAGGACAATGTTTCGATGTTGGAGCAACTGAATTTTGTGAAGTTCTATGTAAGTATGCCGTGGAATGTGGATTTCAATTCAAATACGTTAAAAATGATTCCATTCAAATTACAGTAGTGTGTAAGTTTACGACGTCAACAGATTGTACATGGCCAGTTCATGCGAAGATGTTACCATTATGCATTAAGAGGTTCGATAGTATGCACACTTGTGGGCTACTGTACGTACTTATAGGAACCCTCGTACGGGGTCTAATTTGGTGTCTACTGTTATTGCGGATTGGGCGCATGATCAGCCATTGACGTGCCCTACTAATGTGATGTTTGATTTAAAAAACGAGTATGGTTTGGAGATTAGTTACCGAGTGGCATGGTTGGGTGTTGAGAAAGCGAGAGGCGAAATGTACGGGGATCACGCTATGTCATTCAACCAACTCAGGTGGTACAGTGATTCCGTTATGCAAAAAAACCCAAACAGTTACATAAACCTTGAATTTGACCAGAAATTCGAGAGGTTTGTTCGGTATTTCATATTATTCTGCGCTTAGGTTCAATCATTGTCGGCCTTTGCTATTCTTGGATAGAACATTTTTGAAAGGTAGGTTCAAAGGTAATTTGCTTGCCGCAACTACTAAAGACGCCAATCAAGGTAATAGTGTGTCCTCTTATTTCATATTTTTTTGATGTACTGGTAAACAGGTAGTTCCATTCTGATATGAAGCTTCGTAAAATAAATTTCCCCACATTGAAATAGGTTGTCCTCAAATTGACAGTGATTGGTAATGTAAAACATAGTATTATGCTTATTCACTTTCTTTTTTAAATGTGTCGTACATGTTCTGTGTGGATGGTTGTAAAACTTTACACATGGCAACTTATTTCTGTTGCATGTTTTGGTTGTAGGATTGTTTCTTGTCGCCTTTGCTATTGTTGATTCCGAGAATTCAGGCAATTGGGAATGGTTTCTTTGCAATTTAAAAGAAGTTATTGGGGGTGGGTAGACATTAACTTTCGTATTTGACCGCCACGTCGAATTATTACAATCTATGCCAATAATTTTCCCGTCGGCGCATTATGCATATTGTTTGTTGCATCTCTAAATGAATTTGTGGGATCAAATGAAATATGTGAATGCTTCGCACAAAATTGGGTTGATGCGTAAATTGCGGGAATGCACCTACGCACCCACTGTTACTTGCTTTAATAAGAAATTAGAGTTATTGAAGAAGTCCAACCCGCTTGTGATTAAAGATTTTATGAAAGACTTGCACCCAAAACACTGGTCTAACGCATATTTTAGGTAGTTCATGATCCGCCTAATGGGTTATGGCGTATTTTAGTCCCCGTCATTTTTTTAGTATATTTTATTGCCATTATCGTTGATGATCTTCGCACACGTTGACATTGGTTATTTTACAAAGGCAAACGGTACGGGGAAATGTGCTCAAACGCTGCTGAATCATTCAACAATTGGGTAGATGAGGCCCGTTATCTTCCTATTACCAGATTGGTTGATATGATAAGGGGTCAAATAATGGAGTAGATGTCGGAACACGGAGTTAAATGCACTAAATGGACCAGTGTAATATGCCCGAAAAATAGAGAAAAAATTGGTCACTGCGTATAACAAAGTAGGGCATGGTGTGTTAGCCAGGCTAATAACAATGTGTATGAGGTTCACTCCCACCCATCAGTGTTGGTTGATGTCTGCAAGCAGACATGTTCTTGTTTTTAGTGGCAGATAAATGGGTTCCTGTGTTCCCATGCCGTCATCGCATTCCGTAATAGCAGGAGAAACATTCATGATTCAATAGACCGTGCATTTTACATCGATACATTTCGAGCTATGTACAGCGGGATAATATATCCCATCCAAACTGTTGAGAAGCCGACGTTTAACCCAATTGAATATTTGATACCACCACTGATGGTGAAGCGTTTGCCGGGTAGGCCCAAACAGAAGAGAATTCCATCTAAGAGCAAGGTAGCGCAACGTATTCGTTGTGGGCATTGCAGAAAATTGGGCAATCACAATAGGAAGACATGCAAAGAGCTGTTATAGACGGTCTGCCATATGATTTAATTTTGTTTTCGACAAACTGGGGTTGTGTTGGACTACCGTATTTTGTTGTTTGAACTATTTTCAAACTGTTTTTAATCAGTATTCATTTTCTGTTTCGGGTTTAATAAATTTGGTACGAGATACTTATGTCTACCCCAGCTATCATTTCGATTCCCACTGTTGAACAATCACACACTGTAGCTTTAACACCCCACCTGTGTGTTCATTATATTATGGCATCATTTTCACGTTGCTGTACTGCAACACAAAAGGTTGTGGTTTGTTTGCAATTTGTGTACATCATACAAAACAAGAACCCAAAACCCACTGTTTCAAATAATTCTAATGGCAATGGAATAGTATGTTTGGGTGAAATGGTCTCTCTATAATTATAATGGCAATGGCAATTTAATCTAGTGTGGTGCCATATTTTTTTTGGGAGGGGAGAAGATGGTCTCTATGTCATTTGTATTGGTGTTCATTATCATTATCTTGTAAGGGTACATGCATGGTGGGTTTGTTTTTTATGCATGGGCAATGGTAATGGTGCTTAGTGCTTGTGTTTTTTTCTTTTTCTTTTTCTTTTTTTTTTAATTCCTTTACTTACCGTATGTAAATGGTTTGAACATATTTGGGAATTTACTTGAGGGATTTTGGGATGTAAATTGGTTTCCTGGTAGCAAGTGTTAGGATTGGGTGGGTACGTAGTGTATCTTCGTTACATCCTGATTTTCGTGGTGTTTTATAAGTTCAATATCTATTTGTGGTGCTCATTTTCAAAAGTAAAATATTGAAATGTCACTCATGGAGAGGTTAACATTCATTGGACAAAATTAATCCCAAGGTGTATGCTTGTTAGACGTGTTAATTTCATACGGTTGGTATTGGTTGAATGTCGTTTGGTATGGATGGACTACACATGACTGCGTGTTTCAGTCTGGAGGTGAAACTGTATACACCATACATTACCATAATAACAAACACGAACACAAGCCAAATTTTTATATAGAATATCACAAACAAATACGGTTCCAAACAAATATCCCGTAGTTACGAGGGGTAACTTGTTTCCTACTTGTTTAACAGTTTAGCACACATTCATTAACAACACCTAAAATATTGAATATCAAACCAATCCATGTTGTTTTTCTTAACATACGATACACTCAAACACAAATTCCTAACAAACACATTGACATCATGCGCATTGTCTTTGCATGTCAACTTCTATACAGATCAAACCATGCTTAATCCCATGGTGTCGAAACATGTTTCTCAAACCCACACTGTCGCCATGTCAACTTCCATATAGATCATACCATATTTACATACACAGGTCCGTATGGCATTACGAACCAATGTTTTGTACATTCACATTAAAATATAACATACTATTTTCATTACTCGGACATTACCATCACCATTCAACAATATGGTAACAGACTCCTACCACCACGAATAAGTCAATAACCATTCAGAAGGTCAATGACGTATTAGTAGGCATGTAAAGAATAACCTTTTCAGATGTAATGTTCGAAGCTGATAATATGGAATATAAGGAACTATTTGAACTACTTGGCAAATAATGTCAACGTTAATATTAAAAACCAAACGTCTTGAAACCAATGCTAAACCCTTTGTTGCGTCATTCAACATAATAATAAGGTACCATAGGTCAACTATCCAAACACCAATTTCCTCCTAACGTTCTGTTTTCACACATTAACAAAACAATTATGTATGTCGACAACACTTCAAAAATAACCACCTTACTTAGGTTGTTGCAACTTCTGATATGAGTATGGTGAACACCTCTTACAATGTCCTCACGAAGTCCTCTTTCCAGGTCACTCAAAAACATGTCCACCATTACAACGTGTAGCCCAGTGGGTGTGAGACCGTCCATGGTTGTATCAACTTCTGTCCCACGACTGTGCGGCCTGATAATGAAGCACACGAAAATTCTGCAATCCGACCTGCATTCACAGATGCCGGTACCAACGTCACTTACTCAATACATCATCAAATCAATGAACTTAATCTAATATAAACATTACTTACGACTCTAGAACTTGTTGCGGGTAATCCACAACAGATACAAAACTGTCATCATAAACATCTGCCCCAATGCCCTAAGTTGTAACTTTAGGTTTCACAATTTGTTGTGGTGGTCAGCCACCCATTGTTTCTATTGAACGTTCACATGTTAGTTTAGCTACGCACGGGGTAATATGATAACTTCCAAAATTACAATTCATCAAGCATTCACATACAAACTAAGATTGATAAACTACCATTGCACCACCACTATAATTCATCAAACATTCATATACAAACTACTATCGGTTTTGTTGTACTTACAACTTTTAAAGCCTCATTGTAATGCTCATCACGCACCCTGTTAGGTTTTTATTCTTGACAATCCCGTTTAAAAAAACTCCTTTCAGTTGTACTTGTTTTCGCACTTTTTATTTCAGTGAGACTATGAGTGTTTAGATGCGAATCCAACCCGAATTGTGCTTTGCAGAGAAGTTTGTGATGTTAATGCTTTCAAGATTTCCACTTCGCTGATTAGGACGGAGGGAAGCACCATGGCGGGGTCGAGGGGCAGTGCCCCCCAAGCAAAATGCAAAAATGCATTCAAAGTTGCATGTCCGCTCGAGCGGACATTCCCTCACTCGAGCAGAGATTGGTGAGTTCCAGAAGTATGCGAGTTTGCAAAAAATACTATGATTTGTGTTTTCACGCTCGAGCGTCGAAATCCCTGCTCGAGCGTACACCCTAGTGCGGAACATGTCATATAGTGTCCCCGCTCGAGCGTCCATTCCCACGCTCGAGCAGACCTTGCGATTTCAGATTTTATAAATTCGCAAGTTGCTCCAAATCTAGGATTACTTCTTCAGATCTTCTTCTTGGGTTCTAGGGTTCTAGGGTTTATATCTGGGGATATTTTGCTAGTTCTCTTTGATATTTTGATTGAGTATTCAACTCATGGTTTAAAGAGTATACATCAAAGGATTATTTGTTTGTTCTATACAAAAGAGAGAGTTGTTCTTCGGTGGATTCTAAAGAAATCGAGCCTGAAGCTTTGGTGGATTCTGGAGTGGCTCATCGTCAAGACAATTCTGAGGTGAAGACGGGGTTGGAAGAGGCACATAGGGGTTGGTTCAATTCGGGCGTGGATTCGCTAGGTAATTGAGAGTATACCTATGTAATTTCTTTATATCTTCTTAGTGGATTGTTTTGTGGCTGTTGCCCGTGGTTTTTTTTATCCCAATTGGAGGTGCTCCAATTGTGGTTTTTCTACGTTAAAATCATTGTGTCGATTTATCTTGATTATTTGATTGGGATTGTTTTATTGCTTTAAATTGATACATAATCACAAATCAATATCTAGCAGATTTCTAGATTTTTCACACCCCATCTCGTGGCCTCATAGAGTTTTAATGTTTCCAATTCCCGCTTTCTGAATCATGTACCATGACTGTCCAATGGTTGGCATTGTAGATAGGGAAAAGTGTGTATCTGCAACCGCGCGCTGCCTTTGTGTGTACGTTCAAGTACTTCATTCGTGATACAATAGTGTTGTTCCACATCATATCCTGCACAATTGTTCACAACTAACCCCGTCCTATCAGATTTCATTCAGCCAAAATAAATTTAAAATTTCGTGTAAACCAACAATAGTTGTGTTACATACCGAACACATACTACTATAAATGTATGTTGTGCCCACATATTCTGGTCTTCCTGACACCATCTTATGCATTTCTGTCAACATAACAGCGTACGCATCGATTACCTACACCATATGTTAACCATTAATATTCCAGTGCACTAGTAATAACAATTTGTAAATTTATGTACACTATGTGCTACTAACATTTTGTTTCCATCATGTGGAAGTGCATGCATTTACATATTCGTAACGGTGCGTTATTAAATACATCTGACATATATGTGTTTAATACCATGTATGTCACATCCGTCATATACCACACATCTGCATTCACCATATATATGTGTCAATTAACTTGCAAGGTACTTTGTCTGTGCTTTTTTTTTTTTTGGTTACAAATTGCATTTTGTGACAGCCACATCAATCACGATACGATTGAAACAACGTTTATGTATGTATGAAGGGTTTTAAAAAAATTACGAATCTTCAACGTTAAATGATATGAGACCAGCTTATATTCCCATGGATGGAGTTTTGCTGCACCAAGTCTTTGATGTCTGTGAAATGTACTTGTATTCCATTGTGTCCACCGTCCCATACTATTAACTTGCAAATAATAAATCAAATTTAACAACCACCATAATACACCATTTAGAACTTCTAAACGTAAACTAGTACAACATTCCATACGAACAACCTACCCATTACCCTCTAAACTGTACATTCTCTCTAGTAGTTGCCTATCGTCATCCTTCAACATCTTCCACACAGTGTGCCTCCTATTCATACCAAAACCAAGCTTAATATTTTTTTGTTTGTATCTTAACCTCAATTGAGAAAATAAATTAGGCAACGCAAGTTCAATACAACTGAAATCACTTGCCGAAACACCTTCAACAAACCCAGTTTTTATATCGTCCACCTCCATTAACCTGAACATTAAAAATAAAAATACATCAAATTACAATTCTAAACAGTTTTAAAGCACATTTGACTCCTTAAAGTAATTTTGCATTCCATTCCACTAACAGTAGCAGCTACTAAATATATGGCACCCTTTTGAATGCTTCCAACATTTCCCAACAGCGTATCTTTGTAGTCCGTCCAAACATCAACTGGGAAGAACCGGTCTACAACTTCTATCCCGTGACGAACGTACTCTTTGTCCTTCCCACCAACGAGCTTGAATCTCATTTTCTTTAGCATCCGAAACCGGTCAGACTGGTCAGGATCAACAATCCAAGTCTCAGGATTACCTTCGCTAACTCCAATAAATATCTTGTCAGGTGTAGGGATGGAATCTGATGGACTATTATCACTGATGACAAAAAAACAACACATGGTGGACCACAGCTTCGTCCTTAGCATCTTGTCCCAATTGAACATTACCATTGAATTTGATACCCTTAACCACGATCTTGTCTGATTGACGGTCAGATCTCTTATTACCCAACTCAATACCATTAAGTAATCTCGCCACGCCTTTATTATCAAACTTAACGTCCCTTAATTGTTCATCGTATAACTGTAATTTCCTAACTCCCCTCTTAGTCTTCTTAATAAATCGGGGAATATTCTGAACATACCGTCTGCGAACATACTGGGTCTTAAAAGGTGCACGACAACGGTAACTACGCCTATATCCACTGGCCGCCAATGTCATTGACCTCCGGTACGCAAGGGGGGTCCGGTAATGGCTGCTTCCTATTCCTTCCATTTTTTATAAATAACTCCAAATCTTTTATACGAACACTTCTACAGGATCTGTTACCTCTGCTAACCCTTCTATTCAGACACATTAGCTTTGATATTTTTGCCCTCTGCTCTTCGTACACCGGAACAAACTTCACCGGAGCTCTCCGCCGGCTCTCTTTCCACAGACCTAGTTGCCACGTCAAAAAGCGATCTACACATATTTGAGTGAACTACTCGTAATTCTCGAGATACTCTTCTAAGGAGTACAACATTGTATACCAAATAAATCGACAAAAATGGCAGAAAGAAAAGGAGGGACCAAACAAGGTACCAGAAAATCACCTCAGTATAATAACTCTCCAACTGCAAAAGCATATCTCTCATATCTCTCTCCACCGACAAATATCTCGAAATTTGGACCCGGATATATAGACAAACAGAATACGGAGATTAGAAATTTGAAATTTGAATTCCCGCCCATTACTGTTCATTCACGCGAAATTCTGTGCACCTTTGTTTTTTATCCAAGCAAAATCACCACGATCGTGACACGTGGGTGGACAGGACATGGCCACGTCTACTCACACTACTCACACCAAACAGTGATTACTATTTGGTGTGAGTACGGATTTAATCTCCGCCTTACACGTCACCATCCGTACATCCATCAACGGATGAAATTGCCTAACGGGTATAATTTCAACAAGGGGGGCGCTAGTAATATTATATATAGCGCCCCTCCCCCCCCCCAGCTGGTGTGACCTCCCCCTATATAAAGCCTCAACTAACAACATTCACACCTATGTAAGTTAAGTGTTAATCAATAAATAAGCTAAATAATGCCTCGCCAAGCCTCTTTCCGTTTTTATGCCAAGAATGTTTTCCTCACCAACCCACAATGCCCATGCCCAAAAGAACAACTCTTAGAACTCCTCCAATCTCTCCTCCAACTAGCCTGTCAGCCATACTACATACTTGTTGCAAGGGAGCTCCATGAAGATGGAAACCCTCACCTTCATGCCATGGTTCAATGCACGAAGAAGATCCAAACTTCCAACTCGAGATTTTTTGATCTCATTGGAACCAATGGGAGGATCTACCATCCGAATATAGAAAAACTCCACTCGCAACAGCAAGTCGACAGTATATACAGAAAGAGGGTGAGTTCGTCGAACGGGGAGAATTTTCATCTAAGGGGAAAAGTCCTTCGAAAAACAGAGACGAACTCTGGAGGAGAATACTTGGCGAAGCAGAAACGAAGGAACAATTCTTTGCTCTCTGTAAAGAAAGATGTCCCACTGATTACGTCACAAAATTCCCCCAATTAAAAACATTTTCCAGGGATCATTAAAAAAGAGAGAGGCCCTCATATACTAGCCCTTTTAATTCATTTCCTTTCTTAAATGAAGAAGTAAAAAAATGGGCAAAAAGTAATATTTTTTTGTAAGTCGAAATTGAGTTAAGTACGAGTTATGTCAAAATTGCTGTCTCTCCGTTTGGAGGGAAGACGACTTCCTTAGATTAGGCATACACAAAAATAATATAAACAATTTATATACTGACGAAGAACTCTCCTCCTCCTCCTCCTCTGATAATAGGAACCAGAGCAGAGGCCCATCTGCCCAATCTCCCTCTACCTTGAAGGACCCTCAAGAACATGCAAAATCGCCTGGGCCAGAAGCCTCGGACGACACAATTACTTCTCCGGCAGAATAAGTTTCAAGGACTACGACCAAGACGCCGTCTACAACGTCATAGACGACATCAAATACTCGACAGTCCCTACCGAATTAATGAAGAATTTAGTAGGATGCCAGAGAGATTTCCATGTATTTGTTAAGTTCCAACCAGACCTCACTATTAGAGGAGGAATTCCTTGTATTTTATTAACAAATGGGGACAGTAGTCGGTTAGATGCAATGTCCCCAAAAATGAGAGAATGGTTTGACTCCTTAAAGTAATTTTGCATTCCTTTCCACTAATAGTAGCAGCCACTAAATATATGGCACCCTTTTGAATGCTTCCAACATTTCCCAATAGCGTATCTTTGTAGTCTGTCCAAACATCAACTGGGAAGAACCGGTCTACAACTTCTATCCCGTGACGAACGTACTTTTTGTCCTTCCCACCAACGAGCTTGAATCTCATTTTCTTTAGCATCCGAAACCGGTCGGACTGGTCAGGATCAACAATCCAAGTCTTAGGATTACCCTCGCCAACTCCAATAAATATCTTGTCAGGTGTAGGGACGGAATCTGACGGACTATTATCACTGATGACAAAAAACAACACATGGTGGACCACAGCTTCGTCCTTAGCATCTTGTCCCAATTGAACATTACCAATGAATTTGATACCCTTAACCACGATTTTGTTTGATTGACGGTCAGATCTCTTATTACCCAAGTCAATACCATTAAGTAATCTCGCCACGCCTTTATTATCAAACTTAACGTCCCTTAATTGCTCATCGTATAGCTGTAATTTCCTTACTCCCATCTTAGTCTTCTTAATAAATCGAAGAATATTCTGAACGTACCGTCTGCGAACATACTGAGTCTTAAAAGGTGCACAACAACGGTAACTACACCTATATCCACTGGCCGCCAGTGTCCTTGACCTCCGGTACGCAAGGGGGGTCCGATAATGGCTGCTTCCTATTCCTTCCATTTTTTATAAATAACTCCAAATCTTTTATACGAACACTTCTACAGGATCTGTTACCTCTGCTAACCCTTCTATTCAGACACCTTAGCTTTGATATTTTTGCCCTCTGCTCTTCGTACACCGGAACAAACTTCACCGGAGCTCTCCGCCGGCTCTCTTCCCACAGTCCTAGTTGCCACGTCAAAAAGCGATCTACACACATTTGAGTGAACTGTCCGTAATTCTCGGGATACTCTTCTAAGGAGTACAACATTGTATACCAAATAAATCGACAAAAATGGCAGAAAGAAAAGGAGGGACCAAACAAGGTACCAGAAAATCACCTCAGTATAATAACTCTCCAACTGCAAAAGCATATCTCTCATATCTCTCTCCACCGACAAATATCTGAGGCCGGACCTAGATATATAAACAGCTATAAATACGAAGATTCGAAATTTGAAATTTGAATTCCCGCCAATTACTGTTCATTCACGCGGAATTTGTGCACCTTTGTTTTTTATCCAAGCAAAATCACCACGATCGTAACACGTGGGTGGACAGGACATGGCCACGTCTACTCACACTACTCACACCAAACAGTGATTACTATTTGGTATGAGTACGGATTTAATCTCCGCCTTACACGTCACCATCCGTACGTCCATCAACGGATGAAATTGCCTAACGGGTATAATTTCAACAAGGGGGGCGCTAGTAATATTATATATAGCGCCCCTCCCCCCCCCAAGCTGGTGTGACCTCCCCCTATATAAAGCCTCAACTAACAACATTCACACTTGTGTAAGTTAAGTATTAATCAATAAATAAGCTAAATAATGCCTCGCCAAGCCTCTTTCCGTTTTTATGCCAAGAATGTTTTCCTCACCTACCCACAATACCCATGCCCAAAAGAACAACTCTTAGAACTCCTCCAATCTCTCCTCCAACTAGCCTGTCAGCCATACTACATACTTGTTGCAAGGGAGCTCCATGAAGATGGAAACCCTCACCTTCATGCCATGGTTCAATGCACGAAGAAGATCCAAACTTCCAACTCGAGATTTTTTGATCTCACTGGAACCAATGGGAGGATCTACCATCCGAATATAGAAAAACTCCACTCGCCAACAGCAAGTCGACAGTATATACAGAAAGAGGGCGAGTTCGTCGAACGGGGAGAATTTTCATCTAAGGGGAAAAGTCCTTCGAAAAATAGAGACGAACTCTGGAGGGGAATACTTGGCGAAGCAGAAACGGAGGAACAATTCTTTGCTCTTTATAAAGAAAGATGTCCCACCGATTACGTCACAAAATTCCCCCAATTAAAAACATTTTCCAGGGATCATTAAAAAAGAGAGAGGCCCCCATATACTAGCCCTTTTAATTCATTTCCTTTCTTAAATGAAGAAGTAAAAAAATGGGCAGAAAATAATATTTTTTTGTAAGTCGAAATTGTGTTAAGTACAAGTTATGTCAAAATTGTTGTCTCTCCGTTTGGAGGGAAGACGACTTCCTTAAATTAGGCATACACAAAAATAATATAAACAATTTATATACTAACGAAGAACTCTCCTCCTCCTCTGATAACAGGAACCAGAGCAGAGGCCCATCTGCCCAATCTCCCTCTACCTCGAAGGACCCTCAAGAATAGGCAAAACCGCCTGGGCCAGAAGCCTCGGACGACACAATTACTTCTCCGGCAGAATAAGTTTCAAGCACTACGACCAAGATGCCGTCTACAACGTCATAGACGACATCAAATACTCGACAGTCCCTACCGAATTAATAAAGAATTTAGTAAGATGCCAGAGAGATTTCCATGTATTTGTTAAGTTCCAACCAGATCTCACTATTAGAGGAGGAATTCCTTGTATTGTATTAACAAATGGGGACAGTAGTTGGTTAGATGCAATGTCCCAAAAAATGAGAGAATGGTTTGATGTTAATGTAACCACTGTCATGATTAATGAAAAATTTTATTAATTTTATTTATGAAACCACTCAAAGTTTTTTTTACTTACTATATTTCCCTTATCATCAACTATTACATCTTGAGTCACATCACTATTTTTTACACTGATGATTACATTTCGTAAAACATTAGAAAATTCTGCTGGATCCATAACAACTGATCCTCTACGATCAACTTTATCTTTGCTAACACCAACCTCTGAAATCAACGGGCCAGGATCAACATCACTAGTGTCATCACCACCTTTGCGTACATCAATCTCTGACAAACTCAGACGACCTCTGCGTTCATAAATAACTGAACCACTTTCCCCAAAACCTCCTAACAACAAATCTCTTCGCCTCTCCGGTAAACCAACAGACTTAGTCCGTGTCAGAATCGGAATGGCCTTTGTTGGAGGACGTTCCACCTCGATGTCCTCGATACTGTAAATCACCCCGGGCTCAACCAATTTACCAAGCCTCACATTGTCAGTTACTTTTTGTCGCCCAAATATGTCAGGATATTCATAGTCAGACAACCTAAATTCCCGTCTTGGTTTGTTTTTCACCCGTTTAACAAGTGACGTCATTTTCGACCCAGTACTTGTTGCAATAATTGTGTCTTCCCAACCATCTTGTACGCCAACGACAGTTGTGCCAACATTTACAGTTCCACAACACACTAACTATGCATTACAAGGACTACAACTACCCTCCACACCTGCTACAGTCAAATGTACATACCCATTGGCACAGTCAATCGTCAAATCTTCAACCCCAGCTTTGTCTTCAACAAATTCGAATGTGGGGATCCCAACATCTTTGGTTTGACCTGCAGGACATGTAGACTGCTGCTCACTTTCACCACTCGTCATGTTGCCAGAACCACTCATTTTCCCCGATCGACTGTTACTCGATGTTCGCTAATTAGATCCATCATTCGTAACACATTGTGTTACCTCGTGCACCTTGCAATCATCAAGACTATTCTCCAAATTGATTATTTTCGACTCCAATCAATCAACCAGCGTACTAAGTCATGCAATTTCAACGTCCTTCTTGACAATAACACTATTAAAGTCTACAAACAAATTAGCAACATGCCTCCCAAGCAGTTTCTCCATCGTTTCAACACGATGTTCCATTTCATGTACCTGTGCGTCTTTATTCTTAATTTCACTCTCTAACTCAGTGATTCTGGCTTTAGCAGTTCTCAACTCATCATTCACCCCCATTAGTTCTGTACCAATGGCTTCACCATCCGATGTGCTGGACAGGTCTAAAAGATCCAGAAACAATACCAGCCACACTTCTCCACTTGCCAACGTCTTCCTACCCACTTTTTCCTTACTGGTCGATGTACCAGTATTGTTATTCTCATAATCATTACGACAAGAATTTTCACTTTTGGCGACTAAATTTTTAGTCGCCAAAAGTTAATTTTTAGTCACCGAATGGTTTTGGCGACTAAATTATTTGGTCGCAAAAGTAGTCACCAAAAAATTGTTGGTAAAGGTAATTAGCGACCAAAATTATTTTAGTCGCCAAATGTATACAATTCCCGACTAAAATTATAGTCACCAAAAGGTTGGACATTAAATTAAATTAAACCCTTTTTTGCAACCAAACTTTTAGTCGCCTAAAGTCCCACCTTTTTAGCTACTAAAAATTTAGTCGCCGAAAGTCGCCATCTTTGGCTACTAAATGTTTAGTCGACAAAAAGTTCCTCTTTTGGCTACTAAATATTTGGTTGCTGAAAGTTCTACATTTCTGGCTACTAAAATTTTAGTTGGCAAAAGTGTTTTTATAATTTAGTTTTTTGTTTTTAGCTACGAAATATTTTAATTGCCAAATGTTTGATTTTCTTTTAGCTACTAAAGTTTTAGTCACCAAATGCCTTTTTTTTTTTTCTTGGGCTACAAAACTTTTAGGCACTAAATGTCTACTTTTTTTCGTTACAAAACTTTTAGTCGCCAAATGTCTTTTCCCAATTTCTTTTTAGTTACTAATTGTTTAGTCGTCAAAAACATGATATTATGTTTTATCGCGAAATTATAATTTCTCCACAACCTGTCTATATACAATGCAACATGTAATACGAATATAAACAAAATGATACATACTATCAATCATTCCACAATTTGCATCCATATACCAAAAATAAATAACATTAAATATCAAAGTCCATACAAATCAACTATTGTCCAAACTAAAATAATAATTCCATACAAAATATATCATACAAAAATTAAAGCCCTCTGTATACAAAAAAATTCATTTACTACCAAGCGAAATTACCATTTGGCATGGTACAAATTACCATCTGGCATGGTACAAATTACCATCGTAATCTGTACCACATCAAAAGGTGATATATGTATCACGACAAAAGTTTTATATGGACCATGACAAAACATCCTATATGTACACCAACAAATGATATATATGAACCACGACAGAAGGTGATCTAAGTACCACGACAGTCATTATCTATTGATTGCCAAAAGTTTTATGTATCAGTAATAATGAACTACACAAAAGCTAAGGACGACAAAAATATTATATTAGTTCTACACAAAAGTGAAAATTCTTCTCCATACACCAATATGGATTATCCACAAGTCCACGCGACAAAGCCATCTACAAAGAAAAAATAAAAAACAAAACATTAAAATTGGTTACAAAATATCAATTCAGTCAGTGGAACATGTTCTAACATGCATTTAAGGTAGAACAATCGAGAAATGTCTTCTTGAAAATAAAAGAAAGTATATATATATATCATGCAATATTTATTCCAACTAACTGCACAAACAGTGTTGCAAGTTTTTCAACTAATTGTGGCGTATTCGGGGGCTGTCATGAATTTTCGCCCCGGGAAAGCCCTTTTTCGAGTAACTTTAGCGCGTATTTGGCTCTAACTCCCAACCTAGGGGTCCGACTTACATTCCATTAGATCTCACAAGTCCTATTTGCCATGGAGAAGCTATCCGTGTGAGCCACATGGTCGTTCAGGGGCTGTTTTGAATTTTCGCCCCCAAAACGCCCTTTTTTGACTAAGTTTAGGGCGTATTCGGCTCTAACTCCCAATCTACGGGTCTGGATTACATTCCATAAGTTGTCACAAGTCCTATTTTTCATGGGGGAACTATCCGTGTGAGCCACATGGTGGTTTGGGGGCTGTTTTGAATTTTCGCCCCCGAAACACCCGTTTTTGACTAAGTTTAGGGCGTATTCAACTCTAACTCCCAACCTACGGGTCCAAATTACATTCCGTCAGTTTTGACAAGTCCTATATTTCATGGCGAAGCTATTTGTGTAAGTCACACGGTCGTTCGGGGGCTATTTTGAATTTTCACTCCCGATATGTCCTTTTTCGACTAAGTTTAGGGCGTATTCGGCTCTAACTCTCTACCTATGGGTCCGAATTATGTTCTATCAGTTGTCATAAGTCTTATTTGTCATGGGAAAGCTATCTGTGAGAGTCACACGGTCGTTCGGGGGCCATTTTGAATTTTTACCCCCCGAAACGCCCTTTTTCGACTAAGTTTATGGCGTATTCGGCTCTAAATCCCAACCTACGGGTCCAGATTGCATTTTGTCATTTGTCAGAAGTCTTATTTGTCCTAAAGAAACTATTTGTGTGAGCCACATGGTGGTTCGGGGGTTGTTTTTAATTTTCATCCCTAAAATGCCCTTTTTCGAGTAAGTTTAAGGCGTATTCGGCTCTAACTCTCAACCTACGCATCTGGATTACATTCCGTTAGTTGTCACGACTCCTATTTGTCATGGGGAAGCTTTCCATGAGAGTGACATGGTCGTTCGAGGGCAATTTTGAATTTTCGCCCCTGGAAAGCCCTTTTTCGAGTAAGTTTAAGGCGTATTCGGCTCTAACTCTCTACCTACGGATCCAAATTACGTTTCGTCAGTTATTTTTCATGGGGAAGCTATCCGTGAGAGTCACATGGTCGTTCAGGAGCTGTTTTGAATTTTTGCCCCCGAAATGCCATTTTTTGACTAAGTTTAGGGCATATTCGGCTCTAGCTCCCAACCTACAAGTCCGGATTACATTCCATCAGTTGTCACAAGTCCTATTTGTCATGGGGAAGTTGTCCGTGAGAGTCACAATGTTGTTCGGGGGCTGTTTTCAATTTTCACCCTCGGAAAGTTCTTTTTCGAGTAAGTTTAGGGCGTATTTGGCTCTAACTCTCTACCTACGGGTCCGAATTACATTCCGTCAGTTGTCACAAGTCCTATTGGTTATGAGGAAGCTATCCGTGAGAGTCACATGGTCGTTCAGGAGCTATTTTGAATTTTCACCCGCGAAATGCTCTTTTCATTTTTTAGTTTTTGGTGATAATATATAATCATAATGATAAGCTTTGATTTAACAATCAACTCTGTACCTTTGTTGGTTGGATGGCATTACTGTCTTCCTTACACCCTATACACCATATGGATTTTACCTATCTATTTGTAAATTTTGGAAGAAAAAATTTAGAGGGCAATTCAATTTGAATTCATTGGATAGTCAATGTCTAGTCAAATACATTTCTCTGAACTTAAGAATTACTGAAAAATAGAGATGCAATTTTTTATACCATCGAGTACATTTCTATGGTAACCTAAGATCATAACTGTGTGGAGAAACAATGTGTAGTTTATGTTGCTATAATATTAATTTTCATTTTGGTTTTTGAGCCCTTTTTTTTTAATTAGTTTATCGAGATTTAGTTTTCGAATGTTTTTTTGGAGAGTTTTGTAACTTTTCTAACTATACTCCCTAAACATTGAGTTGTATTAACTGTTTACAAACTTATCTAACTGTATAGAAAATTTAGGTACATTATATGTAACTGTTGAAGAGGAATGATGAGAGTACACATTGCACAGTTGACTAGATTGTTTGTTACTTTCTGTAAGTTCATTACAATACAGATACAATGGCGTAATGGCTCAATGCTAGAAATTACAGATGCAATGGCTCAACTGTTACTTGAATGCAACAACATTACTCATAGTCTTCACTAGGATTTTTCATTTCTTCTTTTCTGTGTAACAAATTATAGGACTTAAAAACCAAAATTAACATCCAACAATTCCTAGGCAATAAGCCTCATCTGACAGATCAAAATTTCAGCCTATTGACAAAATGAAAAATAAAATAAAAAATACAAATAACAACTCTAATGAGATTAGTCTATCTCTAAAAAATCAGTGATAGAAGCATTCAAGTCAAAATCGCATAACGGGTACTATGATAGGCCCTCTCTACCTACACATATTTTAATTCTTCAATTGCATTATCTTAGCTTGCCCTCATGCTTTACAACAAAGAGATAGTATTTAAATTTAGATTTTTTTATTTTTTTATTTTAGATAACACCCAAGAAATTGATTGTCAAAACAATGTCAATGCCAAAAGTTAAGAAGACTTACAAGACCATTATGTTTGTGGGTGCGAAGAAAATGAAGCAAAGGCTCCAAACTTTCTTTATTACGGAACATGATTGAAGATAGATGACGATTGAGAAATTGAACCCATTGCCAATGGAAGATGACCAAATTGGTCTAGGAAATGTTGCATTGAATGGCTCAAAATCAAGTTCCGGCACAAAATTTTCATTGTACCTAGACCAGGTTCCAAATTCCAGATTCCAATTAAACTTGTGATGAATTAAATAAATACGCAAAGGGGTAGATTAATAATGATTAAACAATTTCAAGGGAGGTTCCTTACTCTCCATCCACAAGTTCTTCTTTGAAGCGAAGATATTCTGGAACACTTAATTGTTCCACACTCAGTTCATATACATTGACACGAACATATTCCCAAACACTAGGTCTTGGGCGAATTGCTATTGCCACAAATGGGGGTAGAACTATAGCTTCCTGCAATTGTGATGTATTAATCAAGTGTGCAAGCAAAAAGAATCTGAACAAAATATAAACAGAAAAAGAATTCATATATTGTGCAATTGTTCTAAAAGGCTTCCAAAGAATATGATTGTGAAACTAGAAGCATAATGCAGTTGGTACACAAAATCAACACCAAAAATAGAAATAAGATTATTTACTAGAAAAGTAAAATGCTGACATTTAAACAAGCATGGACTTATTTTCTATGTGCATTAACAGACTCAGTTTATGCTACTAAACAAATCATTTTCTCATGCTAAATATTAAATAAGAGATGTTAATTTCAATGGAGATCATCTACATAACTGGACTTTTTGTGGATGATGTTTACCAATGTCAAGAGAAGACTCATCTATTACATGAAGGGAACCATTTATTAAGAGAAACCTTCTTTCATTTATCATTTTTCAAATTGCATGGATCTTTCCCAAATAACATGGTTCCCTATCCTTGACATTCAGTTGCATGAAATAAAAATCAAAACAAATTGAAGAAACTAGAAGAGACTAAGATATAAAAACAAGTCTCTAAGCTTCAAAACAATTTATTAAAATGAAAAGTGAAGTAATTTGGGTTTCTTATATATATGTACACACATAAATATGGTCGATGGCCTTGTGGCCTAGTGACATCACCCCAACACTTCCACAGCGAAGATTGGGGATTCAAGCCCGGCAAGGGCATTGGTGTTTGGATGGATTTGGGAGGCGTAGGGCATTAAGGGGTATTTGGGAGAATGCACCAATTAAAAAAAAAAACATACAAATTATATATACACATGCAAATACATGTGCAGACACAGCCATAAAGACAAAATTAGTTGATGATGTGACAAATGGCAACATTATTGTGTCATGCTATAAACACCGAAAAATTTCACAGAATTGACAATGAATGTAATACTATCAATATTGCATTTTTTGCATTTTCTGGAAAAAATATATATTTTTTCGTGTTTTTTTCGCATTATAGCTGCTAGAAACAATTATTAGACTGGAATACCAACTGAAAATCCTAAGTGATTCGTGATTAGATCAAGATTAAAATATTCCAAGTCCCCATTATTCAAAACACACAATCTAAATCATCAAGCACTTACGAAAGTGATTTAGATTGTTGTTTTCGGAATAAACAACAAATCGACACAAACAATTTTTACGTGGAAAAATCACAATTGAAGAACCTTCAATTGTAATCAATAACCACGGGCGAAACGCCACTAATCAATCCACTACTGAAGAAAGAAAGATTACAAAGATAACACACAAATTACCCAACTCAGTCAATTTGTCTTCAAACCTTCTGTAACTCTTTCACCAAGCCTTCGTCTCGAAACTGATTAATTTGAAGTTGAATCCACAACTTCACTTGTTGAATCAACGACTACGTATAGAATCAAACTCCTTTGAAACTCTACGTTTGAATATTCAGAATCCACCGAAGAATAACACTCTTGAAATGAAGTAACAAACTCCTTGATGTATGTATCTTATATCATAAGTTTAGAACTCACTCAAATCATCAAGGAAAACTCAACAAGATTTTCAGAAGAAAACCTTAAACAAAACCTTATGACTTTTAAACAAGATCTAGGAAAAAATAAACCCTAAAACCAGCCTAAATAGATATATATAGAAAATAGAGTTCGCGATCTCCGCTTAGCGTAGGGAAGCCTACTCGAGCGGCTTCAGTAAAATATGCGTGTGACCAAACAGGTTTCCGCTCGAGCGCTAGAACACATGCTCGAGCGCGAAATCACACTTCTCAATATGTTCACAGACATGACTAACTACTGAGACATCGCATATTACGCTCGAGCGCCAATGGTTCCGCTCGAGCAGAAAAGACAAAAACCAAGGAAAAATTGCAAATTTTTCAAAACAAAGTTTGCACAAGGATTTGACAATAAAGGAACCTAACACCAACAATAAATATCAATTTAATTTTTTTTTTTTAGTAACTCAATTTCCATGAGTCCTTTAAATGGACCTGTTAGGTTGTAACCTTTACAGTTAGTGCCGCACTTACCTGTGCGAACTTCAGAATTTGGCTAAAAGGACTCTGTTTGAGCTCTTGCATAACTCCATCTTCTCCAACAACATTCTCAAACTCATCAATCAGCTGATGATGTTGCAATATCCCCTTTCCCTTAGCAACATACCTTCCAAAATCACAACCAATTAAAACCCAATTCCCAAATTAAAACACTCACACACACACACACACACACACACACACACACACACACACACTCATAAAAAATAAAAATAAAAAACCCTCATCTCAAGACATTTTTTTTTTATTTTATAACTCAATATCCGAGCCAATTAATCTAGGACCAAGGTATTAGGAAATAATTATCCAAAAAGCTTAAGGTATGAGAAATAAATCCAACAATATATATATATATATCAAGTTAATACTTTTCCTTATGTGTAACTTTGTTGCACATGGAGAGACAAATAGACCAAAAAAACAAGATGCACAATGAGAAGTTAATAGAGTACACAATGCATGAAGACAAATAAAATAGAGTGTATAATGAGAAAGATACTAGAACAACAAGACAGGAATAGACCATAAAACTTTTCAGTTCACACCATTTTCTCTTTCAAGTATCAACTAAACAAAAATCCATTATTCATATATGAACTACTGAATCTTAACCATGAATTTTTGTTAACAATTGACAAAATAATGTGAACTAAGCAACACACACACACACACACACACACACACACACACACACAAAAGAGAAGAAGAAGAAGAAGAAAGAAAGAAAGAAAAGAAAAAAAAGACTAGTGTGCAAATAGAAGGTCATAGAAGTAGAGCTCTATTCCCAAAAGTTTTAAGTTAGTAGACTCAACAACCAACAATGTATGGCAAGCAAACAGCAAACTATGCACAAGAGAGAGAGAGAGAGAGAGAGAGAGAGAGACAGACAGAGATGAACCTAAAGAAGCCCATTCTAATATGAAAGCCCATTATTCCTTCATTCTAGTTTAAATCATACATACAAAATTTAATTGGTTGAGTTATTCGTTTCAAAGGAATTCTGAAGTAATATGATTTGACAAATCATGAACACTTCCCTCTATATAAAGCACACTTAAAAATACCCTGTTCTATCCATGAGTAAACTTTTAGTTGCCTATATGTTTCTAGACATCCTATTCTATCCATGAGTCATACCATTTATCACTGGAACCCAACTCAAAAATGGCAGAGACTTTCCAAATTGTTGATCCCACCACTCAGCACCTGAAAAAGAGACAAAATTAATATTATAGTGAAATACAGCTAAAAGAATAAAAATCTAATCAATGAATGAGTTTTTTTTAAACCTATTAATTGGTTAAAATATTGATGTGTATAATGAGTGCCTTAAATATGTAAAATGGCTACTTATCAATGTATATATATACAAAAGGGTCATACAAACTATGCTGTAAAGAAATAGACCACATATATAAGCATCAGACCCTCCATAGGCCCATTTATTGTAGGCAAAATAAGGGTATTGATGAAATAGCTAACAACGAGAAAAATATTAATAACAATAAAATAAATGGCTTCCCATTGAAAGAAATCAATAAACTAAAAGCAAAATGTTATGATCATAAGTTGAATCAAAAGCAACAGCGTCAATACCAAAAAGCAAATTTTCCATCATCAAATACTAGAACAATCTAAATGGGTTCCATTGAAGGAATTGAAATTTAGGCCTTTAGAACATAACTACTAAACCAAATCATTTATAGCCCCCTGAAGAGGCAATGCACACAATACATTACCTTGTTCATGCTGTAAACATGTTCACCTTTTCATGTATTAAGGAATCATTTGAAAACTGACAATTAGACAAAATCCATATTCCTTTGCAATTCCTTTAGAAATTGAGGGGTAACTGTAGACGCGCCCATGGGCCTCATGCTACAGTTCAGACTCAGATGTCACGGTTCTGAATCTAGTCTCGCAAAGTGCAATACAAGACCGATAAATCACCAAAGAGTCCAAATCCGGCAAATCGTTTTGAAAAACTGACTTTTAGAAAGAAGTGCCAAACATGGACTGCTTTGCCAGATACAAAGTCGCCACCTAAATATTTTATTTTGGGGGAATTTAGGAAATCCTGACTCGTGCCTAAGGCCACGTGTCCGTCATCACCAAAGTTGCCTCGGCTCGGGAACTTGGGTACGATTGGGGAAGGTCAACTATGAGCACCCCCGCTCACCCGATCAAAGATCGGCCACTACTAAACATGATATCTCGTTTTTGAAAACACATGCATTCTTATTTCGGTGTATTAGCCTAGAATTACTATGTGATGCGCACAACACACAAGTAGAGGCTGGATCGCCTAAATTGGAACAAAATATTTCATGTTTGTTTATTTGAAAATGGTTTGAAGGTGTTACTCGCAAGTAGGCTAAGACGTGAGTTTGCCACCCTCAGGTGGGCTTAGAAAAACATGATTTTGCCACTCTCGAGTGGGCTTAAAACTCGCATTCAATGAATTGTTCCAACTCAAGTAATCCAACCTTCATCCACATGCATTCAGGCAGTTAAATCACATAAGCAGTTAGCCTCATGGCAAGCATGCTATCATGGCAGTCACTCACACACATGCAAGGATGCTGAAACATAAACACTCACCGAGTACTCCAAGCCAAAACAGAAACTAGTTAGTAATCAATGCATGATCCTAGTTCATGTTAAGATGGCTAATGCAATACATGCAAAATGCAGCTAAGATAGGCTCAGCTATTCTAAAATGGCATATGAGATGCTACAGATAACATGTATTCAACTTGGTATTGAAATACAATGCAGTTAGTATGATGCGCCGAGCTCGGTGCATACAAGACAGATAAATGGATGCAAACATGAGAGCATAAGGATGCTAATTGAAACATGCCCTAGACTAACCATCATAAGCTGGTAAATAAAAGGAAGAAAGATGTGGGGTTGGAAGACATACAACACACACAAGCACACTTATTACAACAGTTGGCCCTCTCTCAGAGGGTCTGAATAAATAATACACAACAAAATGAATCACTAACTAGAGCTAATTATTATATAACGCTGACTAGTTAACAAATTTAACTAAGTAAGCAATAAAACTATCATGCAAGCTATATGAAATGGACTGCCTCAGCTCTACCTTGGATGGCAATGAATGCATGCATGCTTGAATCACTTTGTCGGGAAATCCATCGCGATGCTCCGATTTGCCTTTGTTTGCAATTGACCTCAGAACACTGCACAAGGCTCCAGAAGGCTGAAACTCCACCCTGGGAAGCTGTGGGAAGGCTGCCGACCAGCCCTTGGCCTTGGAGACCACCTGCCAACCACCTTTTGTGGTAGGGACCAAAAGAGGTGGTCGGCCTGCCAAAAAAGCTGGTCAGCCGACCAGTTTCTGCCTCATGTTCCTGGTTTTCTGCAACACAAAGCAAGAGAGAGGCATAACAAGGTATTTTCAACAAATGTGTGCACGACCACTCTTCCATCATTGCACAAGCTCAATGGAGTGTAGTCCTCGACCCTCGGGCCACCAATCACGCATCTCGATGCATAATAGCCGAGGAGTCGAATTGTACGACTTGATATGGAATGAATGCACATATGAACACATAAATGCCTAAACTCCATCATGTGTTAGTCAAGAGGGTCGGCGACCGGGAATTGAGGTACGTTTCGTCACTTTGAGTACAAAACGTTCCTCGTTTCCCATGTTTGGACTAACTCCTATTCCAAATACAATGCAACAAGTATGGCATGCACAATGCGACTCTAGCATGCAAGCTAAATGCAATGCAACTTGGTCATGCAAACATGCAAGGGGTGAAACATGCAAACATGCACCTAGCATACACAATGTCAATATGGAATGCAACATGAACAACCTAGCAAGGCTAATGGTATACACAATGCACAATGCTAATGTACACATACTCAATGCAAGACAATCATAAGCATGCAACAATCTGACAAAATAAGACTAGCATACACAATGCGAATGTCAAATAGCATACTCAATGCGATGAACTACATGGCATGCACAATGCTTAATGGACTTAAACCAAGATGGATAGGCCTCAGCCATGTCCAACTTAATGGCCAATGGATGATGAAATCAAAGCAACAAGACACACACAAACATGCACAATGCAAAGGCTCCAAGCCAAGGGCACAAGATGCAACTCTCCAAGAGCATGGCAAGGATGAAATATGGCATATAACAACACATGTTCCAGCTCTGAAATGGCATATAAAAAGGCTCCGAATCATACAAACGACTCACACAATGCACATTGAAAGGCTCAAGTACCGAAACTAGTGAAGCACATTACACTAGAGGTATGCAAAGCATGCTCAAATGACCAAACCAACTTCTGACAGACCTTAAGCACGTCCAAAACAGTGGCAAAATGAGCTAAAATGATGGCTTGACATGCACCAAAATGAAGCTCATGCAATGGCTCACAAATGGGGTATAACAGCATAACTCTCAAACACATTGAAGGCATGATAAACATGAGAATATGGCGCAGCTATAAACTCTAAAATATCATATTCAATGATGCCAAAACACTAAAATGCCTCAAGCAACACATGCAAGGGACCCCAAAACTCAAAGGTAAGCTAGGCTATTACACTACAACCATGCATGGCAAGCACCAATCGACCAAGAAGCCTAAAAAAAGAGCTAAGGCAGCCCAAAATATGAACAAAACATGTTTGGAGTGTGGCCAAAAGGTGCTAGAATAGAGGACCAAAACAACATGCAATGTGAGCTAGTAAGCATGATTTACACTACAAGCCTATAAAGCATGTGAGGGGCCACCAAAACAGCCAAAAATAGAATCATGGCATGCCAAAATATGACCAAAAATCCAGTGAAACATGGTCAATACATGCAAGAATGACATGCTCCTTTGATAAGCTATGAATGGGATTGCTCTACACATGCAAGAAGCAAAAAAAAGGTGGCCAAACAACTATGGACAGAGCCTAGGCAGGTCTCAAAAATCACCAAAAAGTGCCTGAACCAAGGCTTGGAAGTGTGAAAATATAGGCCCCTTTGTAAGGCCAAAAATGCCAACAAACAAGACAACAAGAGAGAGGGTCACTGTAGACACCCCATTTTTGACCGTCCTCAAGACTTGGTCATCTCTGTTTGAACACTCGGTGATCATCCTTGTTTGTGTTCGTCTTGAGTTCCCGGAGGTCTCGGCTACGCACCTTGTCTCAGGATCTCTCGACTCAACTGTTTTGTGTTTGGTTTTGCACCAAACACTTGTGTTTTTGCTTTGGAGGGTAGGGAATGGCTTGTTGGCCATCCCCACACCTCACCGGCCATTGGTTTGTTGCCATCGGCCAAATGTTCGGTCGACCGACACTCTTTGTAGTCTACCGGCCATCTTTTTTGGTCAAATAGCATTTTTGGCTGGCCGACCATTGTGCATCTGCTTTTGCAGATATTTTTATGCCAGCTGTGCTAGCTGGCATACACTTTGCTCCCCTCCATACATGTGTATGGAGGGATTTCACTCTTGCTTAGCTTGTTTTGGAAGCTTTGCAAGAGTGAATCTCTATAAGAGAGAGCCTCTTCTCCCTCCATTAGGGTTACAAAAAAAGTCCAGAGGAGCTCTGAGTTAGGGTTAGGTCATTAGTGTATCTATCTATCTCTATCTCCCTCTCTTTTTTGCCTTAAGGTGTTTTGTGCTTAGTTTTGCACACAAACACCTAGAGTTACACTTTCCTTTGGCTACTGAGGTGCTAAGGAGTGATTTTTAGAGTTCTTGAGTGGATTCAAGCTTGGAGAAGCAGCTAGAGTGCTGTTCTTGAAAGGGGTCAACAAGGGTAAGAACTTTGCTATTTATCTCCCATTTTTGCATAGCCTTTTTACCAATCTTGAAACTATTTTTAGACTTTGTATATAACTAATAAAAGTCTTGTTTTTACTTTCTTAAAATAGTTATTTAAGGTTTCTTTGAGCTTTGGGGTTGTTTGACCCCTCTTAGGGCTTGTTTGGCCCCCATTTTGTGCTATTTTGGTGAGCTCCGGGACCACCTTGTTTGGGCCTCCTCACCACTGAAATCTTGAGGGATTTCAGTGGTGAGGATGGTGGTTTAAGGTCCCAAGAAGGAGAGGGCCATCCCCTCTCCTTGTTGCCTTCAAAACATGCCATTTAAGCCTCATGTGTGAGCATCTTGTTTAGGTTCATGTTGGCCATGCCTTAGCTTTTTTTTCATGCTTATTTTGTCATGATATAGAATTGTTGTGAGTTGGTTTAGACACACCTTGCATACCTTGCATACTTGTCTTGTAATGCCATGTTTTAGCCTTAACATGTTTTATGCTTTGAGCCATGTTTCTAGCATGTTTTGGCCTAGCTTTGTGAAGCTTTCATGCATGTTTTGGTGTGCTTGAGGTCTGTTTTTGGTTTCTTTGGCCGACCATGGCATGCTTTGTATAGCCACCTTACATTTTGGCTTGTTAGCCTTTGAGTTTTGGACCATGTTGCATGCTTGGCTTGTCTTTGTTTAATTGGTTTGGCACCATTTCTAACATGATTTTCAGAGCTTAATATGCATGCCATTTGTTCATGTTTACCTTCTTTTAAGTGTGCTTAAAGGTTGCTTATTTGATGCTTAAGTGTTGGCCCATTTGTATGCATGTGTGTATGTGTGTTGGCCCCATTTCCTTAGCCTTTGGCCACTGTTTTAGGCTTGTTTGAGGGCTGCCTAAATTAGTTTAAGTCCACCCCTTAGCATGTTGTTACACGTTTGCCCCTTTTGTTGTTGCATGCTTGTCATTAACATGATTATTGCATGCCTTGTATGCTTATTTGCATTGCCATGATTGCATGCTAGCTCACATGTCTAGGTTTCACAACATTGGCATGCATGCTTTGCCTCTTGAATTGAGTATGATAAAGGTTGAGCCTCATTTGTTTGTTTTGTGTGCATTTCATTCCACATTGAAAATGCATACTTGGCTTCTTGGGCCATCACGCATTGAAATGCGCGGTTAGTGGTCCGAGAATCAAGGAATATACCCCTTTGAGTCACAAACATGATAAGGGGTATGTTGGTGCACACATTTGTTTGAAATGCATTGCCATGCCTTGTTTTGCCCTCTGCTGCTGTCAAAACAGGATTCTGCAGGAAGCTTTGGCCGGTCGACTACATACAGTGCTAACCGGCCAACAATGTCTAGCCGAGAGCTCAACCAATGGTCGATGACCCATTTTTCATGGCCGGTGACAATTCCCCTTGGCCGGTGGTGTTCCACAATGTCCAGAGAGTGTTCTTTGGGAATTGTGCCATTTTCAGAGGAGCAGAGTAGGGAAAACAGAGGTAGCTTGTGCATGGTGGCGGATTTCCGAGCAGAACCGAGCACGCATTGCATTGGGCCCTTTTCCCGAGGCTGTTTACTACTTTCTTAGATTAGTTAATTTGCTTAACTAGTTTAATTGGTCTGTAATATTTAATTAGCTTGATAGTTAGTTAAATTGTATTATTCTTTTGGTCCCTCCGAGCGAGGGCGAATTTGTAATAAGTGTGGGTACGTGTGTGCATGTCTTCCAACCCCCACTTTTTTCTCCCTTTTACTTACCTGCTTTTGATGGTTAGTATTAGGGCATATTTAATTTAGCATACCGTATGCAATGCATGCGTACATCCATTCATCAGTATTGCATGCACCGGGCTCGGCGCATCATGCTAACTGCATAAGGATTTCAAATCTAACTTGAATACATGCATCAAATTGTTGCATTTCACATGCCATCCTAGGATTAGCCGAGCCTATCCTAATTGCATACTGTATGCGTTGCACTAGGCACTTAACATGGACTTGGATTATACATGATTGCTAACAAGTTCTTTGTTTTGGCTCGGAGTACTAGGTAAGCTTTTATGCTTTAGCATCTCCAATGAGTGTGAATGTTAACATGACAGCATGCTTACCATGTGGCTATATGCTTATGTGATATAAACTGCCTGAATGCCTGTGGGTGAAGGTTGGATTGTTTGAATTGGAATAATTCATTGAAATCCGCATTTTAGCCTACTTGCGAGTAGCAAATTTCAAAACATTTTCCAAACAAACGGATATGCGATGTTTTGTTCCAAATTAGGCAATCTAGTCTATACTTTTGTGTTGTGCGCATCACATAGTAAGATTAGGCTAATAACCGGAATAAGAACACATAACGTTTTCAAAACTAGATATCATGGTTAGTAGAGGCCGATCTTCGGATCGGGCGAGCAGGGGTGCTCACGAAGTGACCTTCCCCAATCATACCCAAGTTCCCGAGCCGAGGCAACTTTGGTGATGACGGACACATGGCCTTAGGCAACGAGTCAGGGTTTCCTAAATTTCCCAAAATAAAATATTTAGGTGGCGACTCTGTATCTGGCAAAGCAGTCCATGTTTGGCACTTCTTTCAAAAAATCTATTTTCAAAAACAATTTGCAGGATTTGGACTCTTTGATGATTCATCGGTCTTGCATTACACTCTGCGAGATTAGATACAGGACCGTGACATTAAGTCCTGAACTATAGTGGGCCCAAGCAAAACGGGGGGGTTTCCCTCTCGAGACATTCGGGGACGTCTATAGTTTCTGGCGACTCTGCTGGGTAGTTAGAGAACTTGACTCGAACTCATGATATCTTGTTTTGACTACACTTATGTGTTTCTTTGCATTGCATTTGCATTGGTGCGCCTAAAACACCGTGTTTGCCGTCTGTTATTCCTGTGCGGTTTGCCAGAATCGTGCCTTGTCAAGGCATGACCATAAGGCTGACCAGTTATGGGCTCTGCCAATATGGGAACACAAACCCCGGTTTTCACCGGGGCACCCTTTTTGACCATTCAACCTAGTGCATATTCGGAATCCATAGTAACCATTCCAAATTAGGACAGGTTGCTTATCCGATTGTAGGTTGTTTGAAACCGCTGTGTGCGTAGTGAAACCCTATCCCAACATATGGGTGTTTTGACTTTCACTTGCTTGCTATGTGCTTTTGGAGTGCATCTCTACAGGAATGCATGTATCAGTTTGCGAGTCCGAGCATCAGGCCTGAGGGCATTAGTATCAGTGTTTTGAGGAATCAGTTATATCTACGGGTATCCGATTCAGTACTTTAGGCAGTGATTTTTGTGGAACAGTAATCAGTAGTAGAATACAGTTATTCGGCTACACCTGTGTCCGTTCTGATAAAGTTGGGCTGAAATGCTGCTTGCTTTCTCTTTTAGTTCAGAGATTTGGTGTTCTCCCTCGCTGAGGCAAGGCAGATAACGGATCCGTCGATCACCAGTTGCGTCATCTCTGTTCAGCTCAGCGGACTTATGACGACCCAAAGTTCAGAGGAAATTGTGGTTATGGCAGCCGCACTAGACCAAGGAATCATCTTGCAGGATGAAACCAACGTTGATGTACCACATCCGCCCAGGTCGCCTGTTGCGCACCCGATCTGGACCCCCCAATTGTATCAGGCTCACGAGCCCACCACGTTCGAGTTAATGGGAATGATTGGTGACCTCCAGAGGTCTGTAGCTGATCTCGCCTATGGAATGTCGGCTTCGCCACCAACCACGTCATGTGTCTGGAATTTTGTGCCACAGGAGCCCCCGCTACTAGGACGGATTGTGATCGAGCTCAGCCAACCTGAGGTTGCCTCAAGCTATAGCAATGACGTGTCAACAACAACCGGGTTTCGCTCCGATATAGCAACCCAAACCCTCGATCAAGCTGAGGCTAGAGGCAAAAACAAAGTGGGAACAGATGCTGATCCCATTGAACAACTGCTGTGGGCAGTCGAGGGTTTGAAAGCCAGGGGGATGAATAAGCAGCAGGTATTCGCAATTGTGGCTAAGACTGTGGATGATGCTTTCCCCACTCCAACCGAGGGCAGTTCAAGCCAGTCGAAAAATCAGGATAGGCCCCGTCATGCCAGAACAGTTCCTTCCACTCCTAACCCTGCACCTGGAAGAGATCAGAAAGTCAAGGTAGCACCTGCCGACCCTTTTGCTAGTGCATCCAGTAAAAATGCACAAAGCTCGAAGTACCTACCTCAAGGCCACAAGGTATTCCATGCCCTTTACATGCCTTTGTCTAAGGCGCTCCAGATCCTTGCTGAAATGGGGCACCTTAAACCCCTTGAGCCTCGGCCTCTCCCGAAGAATCTCCCTCTCTCACATGATGCTACTCAGTATTGCACTTATCACCAGCAAACCGGTCACAGCACCGACGGTTGTTTCCGCCTTCGCCATGAAGTGCAAGATTTGATCGACAATGAGGTCATCCTCCCACCTACCTCAGCAAAGTTTTTCATTACTGAGCCATTGGATTTTGAGGATACTGCAAGTATGTGATCAGGGGTTGGACCACTTGCGGGCGGCACTCGGTGTATTTCAGATATGGCGTTTGGCGCGCACTATATTGAGCATCTACGAATGCTAATTTTTGTAGTTCCTGACTTGGGTGTTGAGTCAGTTCGGTGGTCTTATTTTGAGTCTGTCTCACTGTTTTGAGTCAGTCTTTTTACTTAAGGTCTGTCTTGTTGTCGCGAGTCAGTCCCATTGTATAGAATGTCAGGTGACTCCGGGGTTGTTGCCTCGAACACCATTTTTGTTTTGTAATTATCCTTTTACTTTCTTTTGAGTCTGTCTCTACTGTGGAGCCAGTTGCAACCGGAGGTTTTGAATGAAACAGCTGCGGCTATCATGATTCCATGCTTACTGCTACTTTGAGCTAGTTGTGCCAGAGAATTTGAATGAAATGGCGGAGCATCTCATTTACTCTTCTGCACCCCAAAATCATTGCGTTGACCAAAGTTTTTCAAAACCTTTTGAACATTGCGATGAAAACAAAGCGGAAGGAATTCCTCAGGTTTTGCAAAAATTTGATCAACTGAGAGAAAGAGAGGCGTGCTAAGCCCTTTATGAATGAAATCATTCTTGTTAGCGTGAGTACTGAGAATGACCCTGGCTTGATCCAGATTGGTTCCACACTATCTTTAGCGCGAGCGATTTGTCGCTTTCTTAAAAACTTTCAAAAACAAAATGTTTTACGCGGTCCTGCGAAGACCTGTATGGAATCGTTCTTCAGATTGTGCAGCCTAGGATCGCTCTTAGCCTCAAGATTCAATTCCTTTGCTCTTGAACCTTGAATCCCAATTCGGAGTGTTCAACAATCAACCACCATGTAAGGCCTGTGTGGCCAGATTTGAAGCAGCCCTCGAACAAGAGCCAAGGAAAGTCAGATCAAGAAGATCAAACCTCATCAGAAGAAGTTTGCGAAGCTAGATTAGAAGCGCCCCTCGAACTAGGGGCAAAAATGTTCGATGTGCTCGAAGAGCCGAAGATGGATCCTTTTGTAAATCAATACAACAGCCACTCTGTTGGATACGGATGGCTTCGAGATCTTAAAACCATTTGCCATGGACTTGTTACACTTTTACCCTTGAGAGGCTCGCCGGGCCGAAAACCCGGAAGGGCGACCCAGGCAAAAGTT
Organism: Camellia lanceoleosa; assembly: GCA_025200525.1. Lineage (NCBI taxonomy): Eukaryota > Viridiplantae > Streptophyta > Magnoliopsida > Ericales > Theaceae > Camellia > Camellia lanceoleosa. Next base: position 35,631,204 of record CM045761.1, read on the forward strand.
AGAGCAAGAAAAAGAAGAAAAAGAACGAAAAAAAGAAAAAGAACAAAAAAAGAAAAATGCAAAGAATGAAAAAAAAAGAGGAAAGAAGAAAAAATGAAGAAAATGAAAAGAAAAGATGAAAAAGAAAAAAGAATGAAAAGAATTGAAAAGAAAAGAAGAACATAGCTCGCAAGGTTGAAAACCCAAAAGGGCGGCCTTGACAAAAGTTAGAGCGCAAAAGGAGAGGTTAATACCCGAGTGTACCTTAACCTTGAACTACGTAGGCTTGATTCCCATGTTTGGGATACGTAGACAACTTCATCCTGAAGTCCAGCCCCACGCACTTTCAAAGTGACTGTGTCCATATATTAGTTTTGACCATCTTCGTCTTCTCTGTATCCGGGAGTTCAGTCGTGATCATCACTAATGAGGACTGTTTACAATGTGCTGTGGCGTCATTCAGACAAGGGGCAACTTTCCGTTGCCATGAGTCGCCATTCAAACCAGGGGCAACTTTCCGTTGCCATGCAGTGCCTTTCAAACAAGAGACAATTTTCCATTGCCTCCAATCCGAGGTTGCGCATCTCGAGAGTAAGTTTCGTGCTCGTTGAGCATTGATCGTTTACAAAAATAGTTTTTGAGAATTTTTACTGAAGTTGACTATTTTCTCGAAAATTATTTCATTTTCCAAAACTGAACCTTTTTCTTGGACCCAAAAAGGAAAATTTTCAGTGCTCATAGCCTGACTTGCATGATTTTCAAATCAAAATCGAATAAGTATGTTAATCTAACTCTCATTTTGGTTAAATTTGTTTTAGTAGAAAACAAAAACAAAAATGGTCAAAATGATGAATTAGGGGCACAGTTGAGTCAGGTGTTCTGTCTTTCCCCCGTCATCAACATACTTGCGAGAAGGGCACTCTATTCGCCAGAAGAAGGCACAACTAAAGTTGTCAGAAAAGAGCTGAAAGCTCTCAACATCCTCTAAGCAACGAGGTATCAAGCCAAGTGCGAAGCACGAATTGGAATGGATCAAGATATTCCACTCCCTCATCCAGAACACCGACTAAATGTCACCAGAAGAAATAGCCGCGAGCTGGTTATGTTGGGCGTGAACCCCACTACCTCTTGTTTATCTACCGACCACCCAGGGGAGGGATGAAAAATGAGAGAATAAAGAATAGAGAGATGTACGATGAGAGAAAAAGTGAGAAAAGGGCTTTTTCAGGAAAAAAAAAATAGAGATTGAGTATCAGAGTGATGTGGGAATCACAAATGAGAAAGGGTGGGAAACAATACCCGGAGAAACTGGCTCCTCGTGGCTTCAGAGGTCTCTTGTCTTTGTAACACGTCCGTGTGTCATGTCTCTTGTCTTGTTTTGTCTGGACTTTTGTTTTGAGTCTCTTCCGAGCGTGTCTCGTTGTGTTTAGGTCGTGTACCTTTTGGTTGAGTCTTCTTCGCTGTGTTTAGTTGTAGGCTCAATACCCCAGTTTGAAAAACCCTTTTTCAATTTCAAAAATTTTCGTTTTGTGTGCTCAGAGTGCTGTGCCATTCTCTACATTTTTGCAAAACATATTTGGTTTTTTTGTAAAACTGCAGGGGTTCAACCCAGGTCACTTGGAAACAGTGAACATATGGGTTTCAGATTGCATCTGAGTGTGTTTCAGCTTCTGCCGATTCTACCTTTGTATTCCATCTTTTCAGATTTGGATTGTTCGTTCAGGGTTTGCCGTGTGCAGATAAACAAAATGTTGTGTTATGGGCTGTGTGTTTAGAATGAGCAGTGGGTTGTTTGAGTTGTTATGCTGTTGGCCGGTTCATTATCTGGTTATTACGATGCAGGTTTTTGATTTTCAGACAGGAGATCAATCTCATTTACATTGAGGTGTAATATGATGTAATGCGATGCAATGTATGAAATGTACCAATGTAACACTTTTTCAGATAAAAAGTTTGTTTCATTTCATCATCTTTTTCAAGTATAAAGTTTTGGAGAAAACAAAAACCTGCCTGCGACAGTACAAGGTACTCTAGCTACCAGCAAAAAAGTACAAAAAAAAAAATAAGAAAGAAAAGCAGCAAAAATCTGGATTAAGTGGTCTCAGGCCTGAGGGTCTGTCCTCGTCCTCTTCCTAGACGAAGGTCCAGGAGCATCGTTATCAGCGCCGTCATCTGAGCCCGAGTCAGTGCCATCTCCGGTCTCCTCCTCAGATAACTCCGCCTCAGCCTCAGCCTCCGCCTCGGACTCATCATCGTTGGGAACTGGTGCCTATGAGCTACTCCCAACATGAGTGCGCCCTGCTTTGGTGCGGAGGTATACTCTGCCCTCTCCATCTCCACATCAAGCAGGAGCGGAAGGTCCAACTGGAGCACCTCCTACAGTAGGAATCTGGAATGGAGGCTGAAAAGTACAAAAGGCAAATGCATCAATATCTTTGCGCCAAAAGCAGTACTGAATGTAGAATCACGATTGTATGAGTATAGTGTGTGAATACTATGAGCGATCATGTCTGAGAATACGATGTATGAGTCACAGTATGAATGCTATGAGCAGTATGTAATGCGAGAATCACGTGTTGAGTCGCGATGTATGAATGCCATGAGTAATGCTGTGAATAGTCTGTGGGCTACAGTGTATCAGATGCCGTGAGGGCAGTGTATCAAGTATTGTGTTATGCATCAAATATGTGAAACAGTTTCTGTATGGTTTGAGACTTTGGTCAGAAAAACATACCAGAATATTGTAAATGGCCAGAAGGTCAAGGCTCTACCGGAGCATCCCCATCACCGAAGTGGTCAACTCCAGGGACTGACGAGTGTACTCGGAGAAAGCCTGCAAAAGTATTAGAAGTATCAATATTCTGTGGAATATCAAACGAAATGAAATGAAATGACTGTGCAGAATGCAAAATGCAGTAGTACATACCGGAGGCAAGCCGTAGAACCCGACTAGGTCATGATCAGCTGGAGGGGGAGCGATGGGAATCTGGTAAGTCGCCCCACCGCGCCCTCTGCATGTCATCGTCACGGGCAGTGCTGGCTAACTAGCCCTCCATCCTCTCTGAGCTCTACTCCTGTCACGGACCCGAGCCACCCTCGGTGATCCCGCTCCCGCTCCTGCTCCAGCTCTAGTTGCCGGCGCCGCAGGCCTCTCTCTCTCAGCTCGACGGGCACTACTCAAAGGCTGCATGATATAGGTTCGGACGTACTTTGAGTAGTCGCCTATGCCTCTAAAGTGTATCGAATCCGAGCCGATCGTGTAGTCAGCCATCTGCTCGGGGGTGAACCTCTCGGTGTCCCTCATATGGTCAGGAAGGTGAACCGGGACTATCTACTCTGGTAACCCTAGGGTCTGGCCTAGGAAGCGCTCACCCAAGTACCAAGCCCGACAGACCGGGCTCTCCACCAAGATCCTGAACCGTGTGGTCTCCTTAGCACCAGCAAACCGCTCCCGGATCCCGGCTGACAATGGAGCCCAAGGCTGCCAGGTGATCTGTAAATGAAATCCAATTTATTATCTATCTGTTATTAAAAACACAGTGCAAAGCGAAGCTTAAATAAACTCTAAAGTTGAACATACCTCTGTAGGGGTAATGGTGTTGAAATAGCGGCAAAAGAATATGAACGTCTCCCGGGGTCTCCGCACGCATCTCACATCGAAGCATCGGGAGAATGAAACGCCGAGAGGGGTCTCCACGTCTAGCACTGGGGCAAGTCTCAGAAAGTAAGCGTAGACCCACAACTGCAGAGTAAGTACCAGTATGCTTATCAGATAAAGCAGAATCTGAGAATAAGCGAAGTCCTGAGCAGGTGTATTATGCGATGTATTGTCTGAGTGTATACGATGTATCTGATATCTGATCGATTAAAAGCGAGTATATACGCGTGTGTGTACGATATCTGATCGGTGTAAACAAAGCGTGGTGTGTTGTGCGATGTCTGATCTGAAAATGTAAATCAGAAATATAAAACAGAGGAAGAAGATGTACCTCCCAAGCTCGCCAGTAGCCCCCGAGCAACTGTCCTCTGCCACGGGAAGCTGAGCTCATGTACCCATAGAGAGTGGCCAAGCTGGCACCACCGCAATCATAGCGCAGGATCCGTGTAACGTCCACCAGAGCGCTCAGCAAACAGAGATGCACGGTGTTCGCCCGGTCGGCGAAAATCGTAGTCCCGAACAGGAACATGAAGAAGCCGCGTGCGTACTACTCCACCTCCTCCTGAGTCATCGGAGCCTTCTCAGCTAAAGCCAGCTGAATCCAGAAATGGTCCTCAAACCATGAGTATCTGACAAATCCCCGGCGAGCAAGAGGTGGCAGCTCGCCAAGCAGGTATATTTGGGCAGCATCCCACTCATCCATATCTGTGTCGAAGGGGATTGGATCACCTCCTACCCCGATGCCGGTGAGCATCAAGAAGTCATAGGAAGTCATCGTCATGTCTCCCGTGGCAGAGAAGTGAAAGGAGTCAGTGGTGTCCTACCACCTCTCCACCAAAGCAGCAAGGAGACGCTTGCTCGCGGTAAGGCGGGAAAGTCCTGTGCAGAAAGCGCCAAAGCCGGCCTGGTCGACAATGTGACGAACCGCATTGGGCAGCTCCATGTACCAATCTCGGGCGGCAACATTCCCATACCCCCGGAAGGCATGGGAATCTCCCTGTTTTCAAACAAAACAGTTGCAAAGCAATATAAAGTGTACAGTTTGGAAGAGCATTCAGAATTGGTGACAATATAGCGTAGGTGCACGTGTTCAAATTCAAACAGATATCGGGTGCTGGTGTGTTCGCAGTGAATTACAATGTATGATGTGTCAGTGTGTTCGAGTGGCTCAGGGCAAATGCAGTGTCTGTGCGCGTGTCCAATTCAAACAGATATCGAATGCAGGTGTGTTCACAGTCAACTACAGCATACAGTGTATCGATATATTCGAGCTAAGCAGTTAAAGGCAGAATCAACTATGGCAGTTTTGTATTCTACTTTACAGAAAATGAAACCGGGAAGAATGTACCTCGGAAGCGCCGTAAGACAGATGCGTCTCTGGCTCGCAAAGAAGCAGCTCTGGTGGCACCATCCTATCGAAACTCCTAAACTGGCGAAGTCCGTCGGGAGGAAGCACGTGAATCGCCGGCCGGTAGGTCACCGGGTCGAACGATCAAACGCTCAAGGGCAAGAGCTCGACCTCGGAATCCATCTCATGCTCCGGGAGAGTCCCGCCTTGTGAAAGATCGTCTGCCATGCGAAGAGTGGTGTGAAAATGGCCGGAAGAGGGAAAACCGGGCTAGAATGCGAAAAGTCAAGGAAAGTCAACCCCGGGAGGGCGAAAAATGGCCGGAAAAGTCGAAATGTGGAAAAGGCACAGAAATCAAGGAAAACTCGAGAGAAATAAGCCTCGAGTGGTGAAAATCAAGAAAGAGACACCGAAACGAAGTTTCGTTCGGTTCAAAACGTTTGAAACGCAAAGGTATTCGCGAATCGAACGACGAAACGGGTCTGAAAATCGAGGAAAACGGGGAAATGAAGGAAGAAAAATAGCCTAGGGAGAGAGGCAAAGGATTTTCGACCAAGAGAAAGTGAAGAGAATAGGGTTTAAACCCCTATTTTAAAAGACCCGAGGCCAAAAGACCAAACTGTCCTGATTCAGGCCGATTTGGCCGGTCGGCCACACTATTGGCCAGTCGGCCAAATATTTGGCCGGTGGAATATTTTGATGGTCGGTGACTCCCTCAAGTGGCCGGTGAGCCTCCTACCCCCTTGTTTGGGTCAAATGTGTGGTTTGGGGCCTCCATTGCTCAAGACAGTGCAAGAAAAGACATTTTCGAAGCTCAACCAGTCTCCGTTTTGACCTCAGACCATGTCTTCTATGCGTAGCACTTGAATACGGATGCGGTGTATCCTTTTTGTATCCTTTTGTCTCTTTCAAGATTCGAAAGTTGCCCCACATGCGTTGCTTTACAACGCTTTGACGTAAACGCGCATTGAGTTATACGTCATTATGCTTGCATTGTCATGCACCTCACCACGATCTGGCAAGCCCTTAAATACGCCCGGTTTAGGAGACCTTAAATCCTCTGAAGGTGCAAAACCTTTGTTGTTATGCACACACCTTGTGCATTGTAGCACACATCGTCCCTTGCATTGTTATGCATGCATACACGCGTTGTAACGCGCACAATTTGCATCGTCATGCATTTTTCCCCAGCAGACGGTCTAGGAGACCTTAAATCCTCTAAAGGTGCAAGTCCTTCGTCCTTCAGTGTTTTTCGTGCCTAAACGACTCTTAGTAGGTTTCATCTTATCATGCATTTCAAGCGACGCGCGTCGTCGCGCATTCGAGTTCATGCATTGTCATGCATCTCAAGCGACACACGTCGTCGCGCATTTGAGATCATATGCATTGTCATGCATAGCAAAAGACACGCGTCGTTGCGCATTCAAGCTCACATGCATCATCATGCATCATTTGTATTTCAAAAACAAAACCAAAAAAACATGCATCATTTGCATTTCAAAAACAAAAACAAAAAAATCATGCATTTTCCCCTTCATTTGCATTGTCATGCATTCAAAAAAAAAAATGCATATGTCATGCATACACTGTAAATAGTGCATATGTCATGCATCATTGTAAGTAGTGCATATGTCATGCATTCCACTGTAAATATTGCATATGTCATGCATTTCGTTGTATAAAATGCATATGTCATGCATTCACTGTAAATATTGCATTTACATCCATTGCATATTGTATATATTGCATTGTAGCTTGCATGCATTCACTGCATCACCTCCATTTATGGCTTGCGCCTTTCCATGTTGAGCTTGGTCTGGTATGTGCCCATATCTTTCACGTCGAAGCACAGTTATGATATTATGTGTACGCACCTATTCCATTGTTGGTATTGTGGTTTGAGGGTGACGGCATCGTATCCGTGTTAGACGCGGCTTGTACGTGTCCATGCCTTTCCTAGGCAAGATCTGGTTTGGCCTACGCGCCTTATCCACTGTATCCATTCCATCCATTGCATATTATATATATTGCATTGTAGCTTGCATGCATTCACTGCATCACCTCCATCTATGGCTTGCGCATTTCCATGTTGAGCTTGGTCTGGTATGTGCCCATACTTCTCACGTTGAAGCACAGTTATGATATTAGGTGTACGCACCTATTCCACTGCTGGTATTGTGGTTTGAGGGTGATAGCACCGTATCTGTGTTAGACGCGGTCTGTTTGTGTCCATGCCTTTCCTTGGCAAGATTTGGTTAGGCCTGCGCGCCTTATCCATTGTATATATTACATTGTAGTGTAATTTTTGCATCCAGCATTAGGATCACTGGTCTTTCCTCAGCAGGTCGTTACCTCACTTATATCATTCCACCCAATTACTTGTATCTTTTGGTCCGTCTATACACTCATAGTTCTGCATGTGTACGCGCCTATTCCACTGCTGGTATTGTGGTTTGAGGGTTGCGACACCTTTTCTATGTTAGACGGACTTGTCACCTCCATCATCTTTATGATATTTGTATGGTTTTGAACTGCTTATAGTTTGATCATGTTTCAAATGCATTGCATATCATTTGCATTGTTTCAAATGCATTGCATTTTCATTTGCATTATTTAATACATAGTTTTGTATATATTGCATATCATTTTGCATTGTCATGCATGTTGCTAACAATATTGCATCTATTGAGTTTTCTTTCTCTTTGAGGCACGATATTGTATGTACGGTTCATTTGAAGCTGGTGCAACCAGACGAATCGGACAGGTATTGTATTCTCCGAGTGAGACGTAGCGAAAATTGCATAATTCTCTTACATCCTTTCTGCATTGTAATGTAGTTGGATTTGTGTTTGATTGCTTAAAATTGTCGCATGTTATGCTTCATTACAACTTTTTTTTGCATGATCATAAGTTATGTTCGGCTTCTTGCATTGTCAGTTGCATTTTGCCCCTGCCTTCGGACGCATATCTTGTTTGTCTTGCATGCTTTGTCTAAGTCTTCGGCCTTGTCAAAAATGGGTTGTCTCTGGATTTTGACACTCACTCCCGTCATTCTTATGACTTTCGAGTTCTATCAAAGAGGGGCAACTATAGACACCCCATTTTTGGCTGTCCTCAAGACTTGGACGTCACCGTTTGAACACTCGGTGATCATCCTTGTTTGTGTTCGTCTTGAGTTCCCGGAGGTCTCGGCTACGCGCCTTATCTCAAGATCTCTCGACTCGACTGTTTTATGTTTGGTTTTGCACCAAACACTTGTGTTTTTGCTTTGGAGGGCAGGGAATGGCTTGTTAGCCATCCCCACACCTCACCGGCCATGGCTTAAGGCCACCAGCCATTGGTTTGTTGCCATCGGCCAAATGTTTGGCCGACCGGCACTCTTTGTAGTCGACCGGCCATCTTTTTTGGTCAAATAGCATTTTTGGCTGGCCGACCACTGTGCATCTGCTTTTGCAGATATTTTTATGCCAGTTGTGCTAGCTGGCATACACTTTGATCCCCTCCATACATGTATGGAGGGATTTCACTCTTGCTTAGCTTGTTTTGGAAGCTTTGCAAGAGTGAATCTCTATAAGAGGGAGCCTCTTCTCCCTCCATTAGGGTTACAAAAAAAGTCCAGAGGAGCTCTGAGTTAGGGTTAGGTCATTGGTGTATCTATCTATCTCTAAGTTAGGGTTAGGTTTTGCCTTAAGGTGTTTTGTGCTTAGTTTTGCACACAAACACCTAGAGTTACACTTTCCTTTGGCTACTGAGGTGCTAAGGAGTGATTTTTAGAGTTTTTGAGTGGATTCAAGCTTGGAGAAGCAGCTAGAGTGTTGTTCTTGAAAGGGATCAACAAGGGTAAGAACTTTGCTATTTATCCCCCATTTTTGCATAGCCTTTTTACCAATCTTGAAACTATTTTTAGACTTTGTATATAACTAATAAAAGTCTTGTTTTTACTTACTTAAAATAGTTATTTAAGGTTTCTTTGAGCTTTGGGGTTGTTTGACCCCTCTTAGGGCTTGTTTAGCCCCCATTTTGTGCTATTTTGGTGAGCTCCGGGACCACCTTGTTTGGGCCTCCTCACCACTGAGATTTCAGTGGTGAGGATGGTGGTTTAAGGTCCCAAGAAGGAGAGGGCCATCCCCTCTCCTTGTTGCCTTCAAAACATGCCATTTAAGCCTCATGTGTGAGCATCTTGTTTAGGTTCATGTTGGCCATGCCTTAGCTTTTTTTCATGCTTATTTTGTCATGATATAGCATTTTTGTGAGTTGGTTTAGACACACCTTGCATACCTTGCATACTTGTCTTGTAATGCCATGTTTTAGCCTTAACATGTTTTATGCTTTGAGCCTTGTTTCTAGCATGTTTTGGCCTAGCTTTGTGAAGCTTTCATGCATGTTTTGGTGTGCTTGAGGTCTGTTTTTGGTTGCTTTGGCTGACCATGGCATGCTTTGTATAGCCACCTTACATTTTGGCTTGTTAGCCTTTGAGTTTTGGACCATGTTGCATGTTTGGCTTGTCTTTGTTTAATTGGTTTGGCACCATTTCTAACATGATTTTCAGAGCTTAATATGCATGCCATTTGTCCATGTTTACCTTCTTTTAAGTGTGCTTAAAGGTTGCTTATTTGATGCTTAGGTGTTGGCCCATTTGCGTGCATGTGTGTATGTGTGTTGGCCCCATTTCCTTAGCCTTTGGCCACTGTTTTAGGCTTGTTTGAGGGCTGCCTAAATTAGTTTAAGTCCACCCCTTAGCATGTTGTTACACGTTTGCCCCTTTTGTTGTTGCATGCTTGTCATTAACATGATTATTGCATGCCTTGTATGCTTATTTGCATTGCCATGATTGCATGCTAGCTCACATGCCTAGGTTGCATGACATTGGCATGCATGCTTTGCCTCTTGAATTGAGTATGATAGAGGTTGAGCCTTATTTGTTTGTTTTGTGTGCATTTCATTCCACATTGAAAATGCATACTTGGCTTCTTGGGCCATCACGCATTGAAATGCGCGGTTAGTGGTCCGAGAATCAAGGAATATACCCCTTTGAGTCACAAACATGATAAGGGGTGTGTTGGTGCACACATTTGCTTGAAATGCATTGCCATGCCTTGTTTTGCCCTCTGCTGCTGTCAAAACAGGATTCTGCAGGAAGCTTTGGCCGGTCGACTACATACAGTGCCGATCGGCCAACAATGTCTAGCCGAGAGCTCAACCAATGGTCGATGACCCATTTTTCATGGCCGGTGACAATTCCCCTTGGCCGGTGGTGTTCCACAATGTCCAGAGAGTGTTCCTTGGGAATTATGCCATTTTCAGAGGAGCAGAGCAGGGAAAACAGAGGCAGCTTGTGCATAGTGGCGGATTTCCGAGCAGAACCGAGCACGCATTGCATTGGGCCCTCTTCCTGAGGCTGTTTACTACTTTCTTAGATTAGTTAATTTGCTTAACTAGTTTAATTGGTCTGTAATATTTAATTAGCTTGATAGTTAGTTAAATTGTATTATTCTTTTGGTCCCTCCGAGCGAGGGCGAATTTGTAATAAGTGTGGGTACGTGTGTGCATGTCTTCCAACCCCCACTTCTTTCTCCCTTTTACTTACTTGCTTTTGATGGTTAGTATTAGGGCATATTTAATTTAGCATACCTTATGCAATGCATGCGTGCATCCATTCATCAATATTGCATGCACTGAGCTTGGCGCATCATGCTAACTACATAAGTATTTCAAATCTAACTTGAATACGTGCATCAAATTGTTGCATTTCACATGCCATCCTAGGATTAGCCAAGCCTATCTTAATTGCATACTGTATGCATTGCACTAGGCACTTAACATGGACTTGGATCATGCATGATTGCTAACAAGTTATTTGTTTTGGCTCGGAGTACTAGGTAAGCTTTTATGCTTTAGCATCTCGCATGAGTGTGAATGTTAACATGACAGCATGCTTACCATGTGGCTATATGCTTATGTGATATAAACTGCTTGAATGCCTGTGGGTGAAGGTTGGATTGTTTGAATTGGAATAATTCATTGAAATTCGCATTTTAGCCTACTTGCGAGTAGCAAATTTCAAAACATTTTCCAAATAAACGGATATGTGATGCTTTGTTCCAAATTAGGCGATCTAGTCTATACTTTTGTGTTGTGCGCATCACATAGTAAGATTAGGCTAATAACCGGAATAAGAACACATAACGTTTTCAAAACTAGATATCATGGTTAATAGAGGCCGATCTTCGGATCGGGCGAGCGGGGGTGCTCACGAAGTGACCTTCCCCAATCATGCCCAAGTTCCCGAGCCGAGACAACTTTGGTTATGACGGACACGTGGCCTTAGGCAACGAGTCAGGGTTTCCTAAATTTTCCAAAATAAAATATTTAGGTGGCGACTCTATATCTGGCAAAGCAGTCCATGTTTAGCACTTCTTTCAAAAAATCTGTTTTCAAAAATGATTTTCTGGATTTGGACTCTTTGATGATTCATCAGTCTTGCATTACGCTCTGCGAGATTAGATACAGGACCGTGACATTGAGTCCTGAACTGTAATGGGCCCAAATGAACAAAACGGGGGGGGGGGGGGTTTTCCTCCCGGGACGTTCGGGGACATCTACAGTCACCCCTCTTTGATTTTAGCCCTCAAAACCACAAAACCACTACTGAAAATCTACTGGATTTCAATGGTAGGAAGGCCAAGCAAAGACTATCTCGAATGCCCTATGGCATGGCACAAAACAAGGCCAAAACAAGCATGCAAGAGGCTAGATGACCCCCAACACCAAAATGATCTTAAACAAACATGAAAAACCCTTAAATATGAAGCTTTTTTCAGTTGACAACAAAGCTCAAATATGTATGCAAATAAGGCTAAGAGAAGGATCAAGATAATGCTTAAAAGAGAGGAAATGAGTTACCCTTGTAGTTCAGCAAAGAGAGCAGCTTCTTGGACCAAAAACCAACCCTTTGAGACCTCTCAAGACCCTCCAAGAACCTTAGAACAATGATGGAGGTGTGTGCTTAAGAGTTGTGGTGCAAAGGGGTCAAGAATCAACACTTTCTAAGCCTAAATATAGAGATATAGAGAGAGATACAACCATTGTGCCTTAGACAATTTTTTCAACCTCTCTAAAGGAGAGGGAGGCCCTCTCTTATAGAGAAATAAGAGGGTTTAAGCTTCTTGCAGAAGCTAGGGCAAAGGTTCAAGCTTCTTGAAGAAGCTAAGGCAAAGGTTCAAGCTTCTTGGAGAAGCTAGGGCAAAGGTTCAAACTTCCTCAAGAATCTAGAGCAAAGGTTCAAGCTTCTTGGAGAAGCTAGAGCAAAGGTTCACAAGGTTCAAGCTTCCTCAAGAAGCTAAAACAAAGGTTCAAAAGGTTCAACCTTCCTCAAGAAGCTAAAACAAGGGTTCAAAAGGTTCAACCTTCCTCAAGAAGCTAAAACAAGAGTGCAAATCCTCCATACACGTGTATGGAGGATACAGTCTGTGCCTTCCAGCTGGCATAGCTGGTTTCCACTCAGAGAGACAAAACTGGAAGGAGTAGGCCGACCAGTTCAGGTAGTCGGCCGACCACTTCGCCTGGTCGACCGACCAGGTCAAAAGGGTCAACTCAAAAACAGGTGGTCAGCCAGCCTATTTGATGGTCTCCACATTGAATGCAAGCTAGTGGTATGGTGGGAGACCAGTAAATGTGGCCCAAAGACCAAGGAGACTAGCTTCCTAGCAAGAAAGCCGGCTGGCGGGAGAAAAGTGGTCTCCAAGGAGAAAAGGTGCTCTCCCACCCTTGTACCACCTCCCAAACAAAGAAAACAAGGTCCATGCCAAAAATGAACCAAGACGGATGCAAAACGAGGGTTCGGGGGTCAAAACGCGCAGTCAGGTGCCCCGAAAAAGATGTTAACCAACGAAAGTGGCGTGCGACCATAAAGGTGGTCTCCTGGGCCACAGTGTCCCTCTAGACAGAGGAAACAAGGTGTGCCCCAAAAACCGGGGCAAACAGAGAATGTTAAACGGTCCCGAACCGAGGCACGCAGCCGACGGCTCCGAAAACTGGAAACTGGTCTCCAAACGGAAACAGTGGCCTGCGACCACGAAAAGTAGCCTATGGCCACTGAGAGATGGTCTACAAGACCTCTCCCTCCCTTCGGGAAGAGAAAGCAAGACCTGGTCCGCAAACCGAGGCGAAGCACAAAAAGTTCCGAGGCTTGGAGGCAAGACTCTCAACCGAGAACTCCGAAACCTCAGGACAAGCACAACATGCACCATCACCGAGTGCTCAATTGATGACGTCTAAGTCTTAAGGTCGGTCAAAAATGGGGTGTCTACAGTAACAAAATGACTTCTATGCAAGAATGAATCATCAAAGTATGTGATAAGCAACATGCACCATCACCGAGCGCTCAATTGATGACGTCTGAGTCTTAAGGTCGGTCAAAAATGGGGTGTCTACAATAACAAAATGACTTCTATGCAAGAATGAATCATCAAAGTCTATGATAAGCCAAAATGTAATGAAATAGTATTAGTTGGACCACTTACTACTCCCATGTTGCACAATAAAATGGAACTGCTGAAATCACCCAAAACTAACAACTAATATTACTAACTGATGTCTACCTGTGTCAAAAAAAAAAATATATATATATATATATATCCTAAGTGCGCCTTTAATAATACTGGTATACAATAAATACAATGACATAAATACCATTTTAAATTTAGGGTTATTCATTACAAATTGTTAAAATTAAAAAATAGGAATTGATCTCCTAATCTTCTAATTTTCCTTAATTTTCACTAGGAATTTTCACTATTTTTTTTTTTCTTTTGGGTCAATAGCAAGATTGAACCCTTTGTTTGAGAATTTTTGCATGTACTTTATATATTGGTTACATAGCTCCCCAACGGAATGGTTCAGTTATAGCTTTGGAATATACAATTCTCATATGGTGCACTTCATTGAATTTATAGTAAATACAATAAAGAAAAATATATAGAAAACATAATGTAAGCAATTGATTGTAAGCAACTCACCAAAATTAAAACCTAATGTGGTAATAAGGGCTTTATTGCAAATCATAATTGAAATTGACGAAACCACTGATAGACTCAGCACGCCAACGGTCTCGAGCTAAATCCTCTTGCTCTCAGTCATCTTCTCTCTTTCTTTTCTCCAATCACAACACCTTTATTTCAATCTAGCAACAATGCATAAACAATAAATAAATAAATTTTTTTTAAAAAAAAAACCTAAATTTCATAGCAAATGAAAAAAGAAAATTACAAAAGAAAATCTGAAATAAATTACAAAAAACATCATAACTTATTCTAGATATGCTCAAGAAGAGCACGGATTTGAAAGCGAAACGAACTCAATTTTTCAAATTAAAACCAGACAACAAAAAAAAACAAATTAAAATCAGTACATTTTAGCCATTCATTCAAAGTACTAGATCTGATCCCTAAATGAATGAATATATGGAGAGATTGGAGAGACTTATAGTTTGAGCTTGATCAACAAAAGGAGAAAAAATCAAGGGCTTGTGATTGCGTGTTTATGTATATCTTCAGAGCCAGTGTAACCACCGAACTACAGGTATATATATATATATATTGTCCACATAGAAATAGTATGTATCAAATCACCATTTAGAAGCAATATTTAAGGTAAATCAGATCTCAGAAGAGCAAAGTACAGAGAGAGAGAGAGAGGCGAAGAGCCTGACTAGCATTTAATAAAACTTCTAAATATATCCCATAATCAAATCGGAATCATACTCTCCATTTTATTTATTGTATGGAACAATGGAGCATAATACAGATCATGAGTCATAATGTACACAATGATCGAATTTACCACTTGGAGCAACAAAAGTGTGGAATTAAACACAACTTGGAGCTCATATCTGCTTCAAATGTAGAAAAAGAGTAAAGCCCTAAAATGATTTTATCAAAATCCTACAACATCAAAAATAAAATCAAACCCTAGATCCGCGATTGTGAGGGAAGGGGGAGAGAGAAAGAAAGAGAGGGATGGAGAGAGAAAAACCTGAATGTGTTTGAGAGAGGGGAGCCGTGATGGTGATCGACGGTAGCGAGAGTCGCAATGGTTAGCAGCGGTGGCTGTTAGCAAGAATAGTGAGTCTGTGAGAAGAGGAAGAGCAAGTGACTGTATTGATGGAGAGATAAAAGAGAGAGAAGAGAGAGAGAGAGAGAGAGAGAGAGAGAGAAGAAAAGAACCCATGTTCGAAAATATTGAGAAGAACTGCGCGCCAACATTTAACACTAAAATTTTATATACATATAGCGACTAAGCTTTTTTTTTTTTTTTTTTTTTTTGCCAAAGGCTAATTTATAATGACTAATTTATTTAGTAGCCAAACATTTAATTAACAACGACTAATATTTTAGTCACCAAAAGTAACCATTTTGGCGACTAAAGGTATTTTAGTCACCGAAAAGAAATATTCAATGACCAATTTTTTTGTCCCCAAAGATAATAGTAAAATTTATACTTTTTATTTAGTGACTAAATTATTTTAGTAGGCAAAAATTACCTTACAGTGACTAAAAATTTTTTAGTCACCGAAAATGAATATTTGCCGACCAAAACTTTGGTCACCAAAGTTTAATAGCAAACATTATGCTAACCTTTTGACAACTAACTTTATTTTAGTAGCCAAAAACTGGTATATCACGACTAACAAAAATTTTAGTAGCCTAAAACATGATCTAATGCCGACTAAAACAATTTTTAGTCGCCTATTGTCACATATTTAGCGACTAATTTTTTTTTAGTCGCCAATAATTAAGATACAGCTACTAAAAAAAAATTAGTAGCTAAAAACCATATTCAACGGTGACCAATGTAATTTTTAGTCGCCTATTCTACAACTTTTGGCGACTAAAAAAAGTTCAGTCACCAAATTTAGTTGCTAAAAGTATAAATTGTTGTACTGCATGAACCCCTTTTCTTTTCGATGAGACCACCATTTGGTGTATCAAGCTGCCAACAATTTAAGCTTGGCTCCACACTACCCACATCATTCATCTCAACAACAACCCCACGACCATCACACGCGTTAATTGGGTCCACATCCATCATAATTCGACCATCTTGTCTTGTTTCATTTGCAACAGCAGCTAGTTTCAGAATATGATACTCAGTAATTGTCGCCGACAAATTTATCCCTTTCAATTTCCCCACAACTGCGCCAATGTTTCATCGACAAAACCTTGGTGTCACATTAGGCCTTTCCGGGGTGATGATGGTTGAATGTTCACAAATGAGAAACCGAAATGATGATATCAAACAAACCATTAAATAAGCCCATAACAATGTATGTCAGTTTTTTTTTTTTAATGATGTATGTGTTCGGCAAATTGGTTATTGTAGGTAACAGCAATGCTACAACACAACCAGTCACCCTCTCTGGCCTGTTGCGTATCTCATTTAACAAACCAATCAGCGTGTTCCTATAGACTGCCCGAACTTCCTCCGCGCGCCCCCTTTCGGAGAGGGCGCGGATTGGGTTCTAGCTACTACAGTTCAAACTCCTATCACAGTTCTGAATTTAATCTCACAAAGTGCAATGCAAGACTAATAAATCACCAAAGAGTCCAAATCCGGCAAATCGTTTTGGAAAATCGATTTTAATCAAAAAGCGCCAAACATGGACTGCTTTGCCAGATTTTAGAGTCGCCACCTAAATATTTTGTTTTGGAAATTTAGGAAATCGTGACTCGTGCCTAAGGCCACGTGTCCGTCATCACCAAAGTTGCCTCGGCTCGGGAACTTATGTACGAGAGGAGAAGGTCTTGAAATGAGCGCTCCCGCTCGCCCAATCAAAGGATCGGCCTCTACTAATCATGATATGTTGTTTTGAGAACACATGTCTTCTTGTTTTGATTATTAGCTAAATTACTATGTGATGCGCACAACATACAAGTATAGACTAAATCGCTCGATTTGGAACAAAACATCTCATGTTTGTTTTTCGAAAATGGTTTGAAGATGCTACTCACAAGTAGGCTAAAACGCGGATTTGCCACCAAGCAAGGTGCGCTTAAAACATTATGTTTTGCCACTCCAAGTGGGCTTAAAACTCACATTTTGATGAATATTTTCAATTCAAGTAATGAAGCCTTCATCCACAGGCATTCATGCATTTAATCATTTAAGCACATAGCCTCATGGCAAGTATGCTAAACATGGTAATCACTTACACTCATGCAAGGATGCTAAAGCGTAAACACTTACAGTGTACTCCAAGCCAAAACATAAGCTAGTTAGAAATCAATACATGATCCTAATTATGCTATAATGCCTAATGCAACGCATGCAATAATGCAACTAAATAGGTTCGGCTATCTAAGATGGCATATGAATGCAACACTCGATAACATGCTTTGGAACACGTATTCAAGTAAGTGTATTGGAATACAATACAGTTTGAATGATGTGCCGAGCTCGGTGCATGCAAGACAAAATGAATGATGCAAACATGCAAAGCATAAGGTATGCTAATTGAGATATGCCCAAATCTAACCACTGAAAGCGGATAAATAAAACTTAAAAAGATGTGGGGTTGGAAGACATTCACACACACGCACACTTATTAAAACAATTGCCCTCTCGACGGAGGGTCCAAATGAATTAGCTAAGCTAGTCTAAGCTAAGCTAACAATTAATCTAATAATCTAATTAGACTAATTATCACACAACCAAATTGAATAATAAGCAATCTACTTACTAATTATTACATCACTTAACTAATTAACAAATTAGCTAATTAAATTACAAACACAAATGCTAACTAAACATGTAAAGTTGTAACCAATGTTGGCTCAGCTCTGTTTGAAGATGTTGAACATGCATGCCTCGGTTTCCGTCCTAAAAAGCTCTCCGGTTGCTCTTTAGAGGCTCTATTTGCAGGGTGTCTCGAAGAACCTTCTGCTAAATCTTACCAAACCAATGCTGGGGAGTGCATCAATGGCCTGCCAGCCATGAGAAGCTGCTGCCGACCCCCCTACCGGCCAAGGATGCATTCTGCCGGCCAAGGATGAAAGGGTGTCGGCCAACAATGAGAGGGTGTCGGCCACTGGTGTGCTGTGACACCAAACTGCAATAGAGCACAAAACAGAGGAAATTGAGGGTCTCACAAGAGTATGTGTGTACTATGCCCCTCCATATCATCTCAAAACATCAAGAGAGAGGCATCATTCGATCCAAAACCATCAATCAAGCATACAATGCATGAAAGCTAAGGATCCAACTCGCACAAATTCAATAAATGCACAAATAAGACTCAAAGGTCCACAACCCTATCATGAATGATCAAGGGCAATGGAGACAAAGGAGATTGGCTCATTTTCATCACTTCAAGTATGAAATGGACCAATCTACCTTGTGTTCAATAGAACGTCCGATTGAACACAATGCAATACATACAAAACATTTTTATCTTGCATGTTTTACTTGATTCAATTTTGTTTACACATTTTACATTACCGATTAATCCTTTAACCAATTAAGTCCAATGTGAAAGTCCTCTAATGGGAAAGATGAACTCAGCCACGAGCACCTCGAGCATGGAAGAAGCCTCGTGCTTTTGGTTAGTAGAAACGCTCAAGAGAAGGCTAAAACCATTAGGTATAAGAGCCTCAATTCCATGCTCAAGCCAACAAGGAGCTAAAGACCTCTTTCAAAGCGAATGAAAGAGTGAAGCATGGAGTGCAATGGCATATATTTCAGCACTGAAATAGGATGCTACAGACACTAAACCATGCAAGCAACGCATGCACAACATGTTAAGAGCCAAAGGCATTGAAACTAGTGACAAGCATTACACTAGAGGCATGCAACACAATGCTCAATGGACTAAACCAACTCTGGAGAGAGCTTAAATAGGCCAAAACAGTGGCCTAAATGAACTGGAATGATGGCTTGAAAGGCAAGAAAATGATGCTCATGCAATAGCTCACATACAAGGCCTAAGGTACAACTCTCAAGAGCACTTAAAGAGTGAAAAACATGGAAGTGTGAAAACACTATATGCTCTGAAATAACATGCCAAATGATGCCAAAACATGCAAATACCTCAAGCCAAGCATGCAAAATGCCTCAAAACTCAAAGCTAGTCAAGGCTATTGCACTACAAGCATGCATAACAAGCACCATACGGCCAAAAGGTCTCAAAATAGAGCTAAAGCATGTTAAAATATGAGTTAAAAAACTTGCTAGAGTGTAGCCAAAACATGCTAGAATAATTGGCTAAAATGGCAAGGATGCAAAGCTAGTTAGTAAGGTTTACACTACAAGTGTAAAAAGCAAGCAAGAGGTGACCCCCACCAACCAAAATTAGAGTTAAAGAATGTCAAAATAACACCAAAAACATGCTTGAACTAAGCTAATTTAAACCACAAAATCATGCTACTTTGTAAGGCTAACAAGGCTAGTGAGCAAGATTGCACTACAAGTGCAAGAAGCATGCAAGAGGTGACCAAGCTGACCAAAAATAGAGTTATGGTAAGTCCCAAAAGTCACAAAAGTGTGCTCAAACTAAGCCACAAAAAGAGAGAAACACAAACTCATTTGGTGAACCATCAACATATGCAAACAAGACAAGAGGAGAGGGGACCACCCCCTCCTATTTTGGACCTCAAAACCACCTTTCCACCATTAAAATTCCTCTGGAATTTAGTGGTTCAAGGGCCAAAAAGAGATGGTTTCAAAAGCTTTGAAAGATGGCTCAAAAGGCTTTACAAGCCAATAAGCAAAGATGGGGAAACACCCCCTAAGTAAACAAGGCTTAAACTACCATTTTTAAACCATAAAAATAGAGTTTTTTTGTATTTGAAAACCAGCCCCAAAATAGTCCAAAACAATGGAAAAAAAGATGGTGAAGCAAGTGTGCAAAACAAGCTTAAAAGGGAGAAGTGCTTACCCTTGAAGCACAGTAGCAAAACCAGCCCAAAATCTGAGCCAAAACCACCATTTGGAGCTCAAACAAAGACCCAAGGAATCTCAGCCCAATGGTGGTCAAGTTTGATCAAGGATGTGTATGCAAAACTATGGTGTATCTAAGCTTTCATGCACAAAAGGGCAAGAGAGAGTGAACTCTAGAGAGAGAGGCAGAGATTAAGCTCTGAAAATTGTAGAGAGAGAGAGAGAGAGAGAGAGAGAGAGAGAGAGGGATTTTAGTGTGAGAAGCTCTCAAAATTTTCTACCCTCTCATATGTGAGATATAAGCTCCATATATAGCAAAACAAAAGCTCAAGGTTAATGATGCATGTGTTCGGAAAATTGGTTATTATACATACCAGTAACGCTATGACATAACCAGTCACCCTCTTTGGCCTGTTGTGCATCTCATTTAGTGAACCAATCAGCGTGTTCTGAATCCCTGCAATCCAGTCATACTATCTTAACGTATCCAGTTTGACAATAACACAAACAAAGGCCCATCCTATATGCTCGCCAATGGTTACGAAAAGTAACTTCGCACAAATGTAAAGACACACTAGTTTTGCCACGTCTTCTTCGTCACGTTCTATACGACCACATATTGTTTCGGTCAGCAAATCCTTTATAACTTTCGAAGATACCCAGCTAACATTTGCGCAACGTTTTTGCATGAAATCGGAAGGCCCTTTACCACCATGTGCCAAATCCAACTTCTCCTTCCCACATTGTACCCCAAATATCAATATGATGTCATTGTTCTGCAATGGTAGCTTAGCTCCACCAATGTGGAACTTCTCATCTTCGAGGTTGTAAGTTTGAATAATTCGACAGACCATGGCATCACACTTCTTGATCGATTTCGGATCAAGCTCGTTCACCTGAATAGAATCAATCATCACCCAAAATGGGGTTTTCTGTAATTGTTTAATATGCCCATCACGTAATTCCAATTCAAGCACTGTGTTAATCACCCCTGATATGTTGGATTAGTACATTAACCTTACCGGATCCACATCAGCTTTCATAACAGAACCACTGGCCCCTTTTTGTTTCTTGAATGGCAGTTTGGATTGTCTTTTCGTGGCCAACCTGGTCGACGTTTCCGATGACCTTGTGCCAATGTTCCGTTTTCCATTCCGATTGCCACTGGTACCTGAAACATAGGTTATACGCAAATTGTCAGGGAAAAACTAAAACCAACAACAACACACGCAAAACATCATGCATAACATTATTACAGCATACCGGGGAAATCAAACCCCACCAATTAACACCACCACATGTTCCATCATCAAAAGAAACACCAAATTAACTCATACTTTCACGCACCATGTCATAACAAATACGTAAAATAGGAACATACCATTAATACGTCACATCAACATAGTCTACACCTTCTAATCCATACCACACCACGTTGACCCATTACATGCAACATCATACAAAACAAGACAATTTCACTTTCCAACACACTAAATTAACTATTTTTAAGTACATAAGATACAAACCCAACGCACCATACATATGCATTCTTGCCACACCAAACAACATTACACTAACGCTAACAAATTATGTTCACTCATCCAAAAACCATACACATGTGTGATTACTACATTGAGATTTCAACGTTATCTCAGTCATGCGTCATAGTCCACTATCTATCAGACTGACATGAATTGATTCCCCCAATTGGCATACCTTCGGCCAATCAAACTCGCGACTCACACAACACCTAATGCCACCACGTATAATGTCCAAAAGTGACTATGCCAGCTCCAATAAACAACACCATGCACTTGACAACGTACCATATCATCACATCATGATGAAGTTGCACACACACAAAAAAAAACCCCAGACAAATTGAACCCTATCTTAAACATGCAAGTGCACCAGTCACACATTACCTGAACACCATTACTATTGCATTCAATGTAAAAAAAAACACAAACACCATATCCAAAACCCCACAAATACAGGACAATATGAACCACCAACAAAATAACAAAACCATCTTTCCCCACCCACCCCTAACAAAAAATGGCATGACATCATTGACCACAAAATATCATTACCATCACACTTACATTTACCAGACTAACATTAACACACTATCGGACAGAAAGCAACAAATTAGCAACAAATTCCCAACCCACAACGTGCCAACAACATTAACAAACTAACATATGCAACATGCATGCATTTCACAAAATCATCCATATCAGCAACGCTATATCAAATCCACAATAATATAAGGTTCGTAAGATATCACACACATCACACTTCTGAAAAATATCAACCAGACCAATAAAAACGAAATCAAGGGTTCATGTATATAAACGATTAATGTACCTGGAGCCATTATTGCCAAACACAGTCACTTTTTCCAAAGTATGAAGGTTTTCCGATCGCCGCACAAAAACACAACAGCGTCACAGTCACCCAAGCCACCGGTGTCGATGTATCAACAGGAAAGGGGTTGCGTATTTGCTAGGTTTTAGGATAAAATGAAAATTCGTATTCTAGTGTCCTAATCCTCAAGGATTCCACGTTGCTAATTACGAATCTTGATCTGCCCTACCCAACATTACGCTATTATGCTATTAACATCAGCGTACTGTTAAAATTTCCATACACGTCTCTTCGATTCCGATTTGTTTGGAGGGAAAAGATACATTAACACAGTAAGGGTTTTGGAAATCTTAGTCAATTCCACATTGGGGTTTTCCACATTTACCCTTACTACAATGTGCCAAACAAAGTGGAACACAGATTATTTTGTCATCAACACTACATTGGGACTTATTGGATCATAAGATAAAAGATAGGACCAACTGGATCAGAAGATAAGGATTTGGGATTTATTGGTGCATCTCCCATAAAAAAAATAAGAAATTAATTTAATAATGTAACATGTTCAATTTATTATGTTTGTCGTCTAAAAAATAAATAATTTATTTTTAAAAATATAATTTTATTCATTTTAAATTAACATTAATAAATTATACAGACTACGATTATGAATCATTTAAAAATAAATAAATAACATAGATAAAAAAAAATTTACAAAATAAATAATTTGAACCATTAAAGATTTTCAAGTTGGACAGTGGCAAAAGGGAAGCCAGACTCTAAAAATAGTCACAAAAATATTCTGCCAGTGACAACTTTTAAGATTAGCAATTCTTTCAATGAGCTTTTTCTTGGTTTTTACTTTTGAAGATGGGTTTGTCCGTGGAACAACGAAAGTTCCATCCAAAAGGGATTATAGAGCTCCTTTGGAACGTGAAGATCATCTAGAGGCTAACACATTTATGTTACCCACATCCCTAACAATTTCTTTCTCTTCCTTTGAAGCCTCTTCATTCGGAATATCTTTTGAGGTTACTCACTTCCAAAGAGAAGCAATTCGCATTAAGCACGCTCTTAGGATCTGCACAAAAAGAAACCTCCTCATTGGCTACACAAGTATTGAAAATATCAAATGCATTCGATGAAGATGAAGAGGTGAAAAAACAAAGTTACCCATAGCATTAACGATGTCCTTACCTTTTTTCTTTTTCACTTCAATCCATTCACTTGGCTTGCCTTTGTCCTTCATCTCGACCACTTCTTTGGCCTTCCACTGTTGTTTAAGTTTACTAGAAACTTGAGTTATCGATTTACTTGGACACAAACTTGTAGCATGACCAAATATTTTGCATTCTCCACACACTTGGGGTTTCCAAGGAACTTCTACTTTGATTTCAAACGGTTCTCCATATCCTAAGTTTACAACAAATCAAGTTGGAATCTCTTTAGTAGCTTCTATCTCAATACAAATCCTAGCAAATGTTAACCGACTATGGTTTTGGGTAAATTCATCAAGGTACAATGGATTACCGATAAAACTTGTTGTGTAACTCAATCCCTTCTCAGTCCACAATTCAAGCGGTACATTGAAAAATTTTACCTATATCAGCACACTTGAGAAGACATTTTTAGTAAGGGTCATATTGGGGTATCATTTCTTAATAACAATCAATTTTCTCCCAATATAATAAGGCCCCTCATCAATAATGGACTTTAAAACTTCTTCATTTTTCATCTTGAATACAAAGTACCCATTATCTGAGGTTATAACCTCTTCAAGATTTTCCTCCCACAACTTGTAAGCCCAAGTCTTCACTTGGAAGAAACACAATTTTCTATCAATAAAATAATCCACAAGAGCATGTTCCCATTGCTTAAACCCAATTTTAGAGATTTTCAATGGGATTTGAAGTTGATCGTTCTCATAACCCACCGAGTATCTCTTAAGACTTTTAACTACTTTCTCTTGTACCAATCTCAAATTTAAATAAACCACTCCAGGGCTTAAAGATAACATTAACATTATGGGAAGAAGACTTACCTAACCCATTGGAACTATGGCTTTGGACCATTTCTGCTTGAATCTGATCGGATAAGTCCATAACACCCGTCAACCCCTCCACACATGACATATGAACTTGATCATGCCCTTTTGTCTAATTGCAGTCTTGCACATTTGTAGCTTTCGTTGCTGTCTCAATATCTCCCATTAGTTTAGGTATGGTTGTTTTGCCCAGGTCTTGTTCATAGATAGCCATGTTAAATACTAGAACCTACCATGGCATTGTAAGCTTCGGGGGAATCACAATAAGTCTCTTCATTGTCAAAATCATCATGTTCAAACTCAAGTTCTAATTGCCTTTACATATAGTCTATGTTATTCTTGTTTTATCATTAACTTGATCTGAACTATTATGGCGCAATTTCTTTTTCACCAAGCTGGATTGGAATTCTTTAAGTAAGATTTTGGATGAGCTACCTCTCTTATTTCTTAATTTCTTACCCATTTTCAGCAATCAAATTGGGGAAATGGATAGGAATAAAAATGGAAAGATTTGAAACCTGTAACATGATAGGTTACAGCTCACTCTCTACATTTGCAAATCGTTGATCGGTGAATCGCTGGACAAAATCACTGGAGATCGCGAACGCTAGAGGTGCGAGTGATATGAGGAGGCTATACGGCGTCGGACAAGATGATGGTGCCAGTGATTCGTCTTTGTCTGCTTCACTCTTCTTTTGTCGTTCTCTATTCGGCACTGTTAATCGCTCTTCATCGCCCCTTCATCGCCCCTTTCTAGCGATCTATATGCTACCTCTCTCTCTGTCTAAAGCTATCCCTTTCTCTCTCTCTCTCTTTGACTTCACGGGTTAAAATTAACAAATTAAAACGTTATAAAACAAAATAACACAAAATGTATTATTCAAGGACAAAAATATATATATAATTAACCATATACATTACCCTCTTAAAAATAATTATTAATAGACACTTGGCATCACAAAAAAATTAATTAATTAATTAAGTGTATGCATATCTAACCTTTTCCAGTCTATATTTAGAGCATGAATTTAAGTAGAAATTCAAAAAAAAAAAAAAAATAGATATGAATCAAATATAATCATATTTTACATATTCTCAATCCATTTCCAAATTTGTATGGCTCTTTAGGGGCAATTTGGCAACCTAACTAAAAGTTAATTTTTAACTTTTAGTCTCCGTTTGAGAAGTGGGTTGGCTTTTTGGTTTTTTGACTTTTTTTGCTATATTAGCATGGGCTCAAAAGCTTGGTTTGGGAAGGACTTTTTGACTTTTTAGCTTTTTTAACTTTTTTTGTGAGAGAAGAGTGTAATGATTATGGGTTAGATGTGATGTTTTGTCTGTTGTGACTCAAAGAACCTATTCTGTCTTTTGTAACTCAAAGAGCCAAAAAAAGCCCCAAAGAACCCTTGCCAAACGACACCTATTTGAATTACATTATTTTTTATATTTTCTACACATAAAAGACAAAAAAAATCAAACAATAAACTTTTAATCAACTTTCAAATCACCCCTTAAAATAACTTAGCACACTATACAAAGTCTGTACCACTGAAAGAACCAGAAGAACAAACGCAGCCAATGCCGATATAAACGACCACGGACTACTAAAATAAGTGTACCTAAAGCTTGCCCACTGCACATGCCAACCATTCTTATAATACTGATTCACTTCACTAAACAACCCAGACAAATAACAAATCTCTATGTCAAAAGTCACATCTCTCCCCAAATTATTGATGAATTTTGCTAGCTCGGTATCGGTACCAAAATAATTTTCAATTATGTTTTGATCCGATAAGTACTCCACGTCTTTAGCCGTGTTGATTAAGCAGTCCAAAAATGTGGCATAGGTCGTAAAGTGCTGTGAACAGTTTTTCT
This sequence comes from Camellia lanceoleosa, assembly GCA_025200525.1. Lineage (NCBI taxonomy): Eukaryota > Viridiplantae > Streptophyta > Magnoliopsida > Ericales > Theaceae > Camellia > Camellia lanceoleosa. The sequence goes on from CM045761.1 coordinate 35,657,412, forward strand.
GACACTGTTCGTAGGCGACACAGTTGATCATGAAACAGCTCATGAAATCGTCAATGGAGATCGTCGGCATTTCGAGCACCCCGTTCTTGAATTTGACCACCAGGAAGCTATCCTCCGCCACCTTACCCTGCCGGAGATTAATTCCGGCACGGCGGAGCTTGGAGACGCATTGGATTACATGCGTGGCGGCTGCCGGATTTCGTTGGTTATATTGTTGTTGAGCCTTAGGAATAAAACTCGATCTGAGAAAATCAAGCAAGTGTTTTCCTTGTAGGGTTTGGCACTGGGCGATGACATCATCAGGCCTTTGGATGGCGTTGTTGAAGAAATCGATTGCGAGTTTGGCAAGAGAAGGACCGGACTCTTCTCCGGGCATTATCGAGAGATCGAACAAGCGTTGTAGGATAAAGAAAGGGATTTGATTTTCTAAGCGAATAAGATCTCGTAAAAAAAACGAGTATACCCAAGACAAAGACACTAATGGGTCGTTTTGGTCGAAACGAACCACGTTGCCTATTTTGCGAAACAATTCGATTATAAAACAGCCGTCGAGGACTAACATTTCGATGAATTCATCGGTGTCGAATCGGATGGTTTCAGAGTAGGAATCTCTGGCTTTGGATTCGAGGGGTTGAATTGCTTTGAGGTAGTCTTCTAAAGTGAGGCCTTTGGATTGGGTTCGAGTTAAAAGTGAGCCAAAAAAACGCCATTTGTGCTCTTCGATCATTTGGAGGTGGGGTTGGGAGTGGTGGTAGGGGCCGATGGAGACGATGTGGGGTTGATAGGCACTGCCGTTGATGTCGATGAGGGTTTGGGGGACTCGGAAGATGGAGCAGGAGCTGTGGCCGGCGGTCTTGCTGAGGAGGAGCGGTGTGGCGGTGATTTTTTGGCGCATGCTGTCTAATCGGGCTTGGTTCACTTCCCATACGGTGATGGTGTGGTGGTTGTGGGGTGGTTGTGTGCCTGAATTGCTACCCATGTCTGGTGGTGATGTGGGCATAATTGGGTAGAGAAGAAGAGGGCTTTTTCTTGGGGACAAATTTTGGTGGAAGAAGATTATAAGTTTGGTAGAACATGTATGAGGAAGAAAGGGGAAGATTATATGGTTATATTGCGTCTTTATTGAGTATTATGGGCCCGTGATATTTTTTGGTATGGTAATTAGTGAAAAAAAAGTAGATAAATAAGTTATTATATTAGGTGATTATACAATATAAAAAGCATAATAAATAATAATTGATAAAGAATTACAATCACATAATATTTCAAAGTCATTGTATAATTTGGTGATTATCTCCATCTACTAGTCATAGTCAATTATTTGAGGAAGGAGATTAGTAAACAACATAAAGAAGCTTCCCCTTGGTTGAATTTTGATAAGATATATATATATATATATGGGTAATGCTATAGTGTGCAACTTACACTTTACACCTTTTTGTGTTCACTTACACTTTTTTTACCTTGCACTTACCTTGCACTTACACCTTTTGTGTAAGTGGCACATGGTGTGCAACTTATACATTTTATTTATACCTTCCACTTACACTTACTCCATATATATATATATATATTGTTAGGTGTAGGTGGCAGGATGGTTTGTGAGGTTCATCCATTGGTGGTGATACTATATGTTATTAGTGGTGTGTTACCATCATTATAATTAAAATTATTTATTTTATAAAAAAAATTTATGTATATTATTTATTAAAAAAATAAATAATTAATTTAATTTTAACATGTTCAATTTATTATGTTTGTCATCTAAAAAATAAATAATTTATTTTTAAAATACACTTTCTAATCATTTTAAATTAATATTAATAAATTGCATAAACTACAATTATGAATCGATTTAACTTTTTCTTTCTTGTAAATAATATTGATAAAAGAAATTATAAAATAAACAATTTAAATCATTAAAAGATTTTCAAGCTGAATAGCGGTAAAAGAGAAGCCAAACTCTTAAAAAATTTACAAGAATATTGTATCAGCAACAACTTTTAAATGACAAGTTACTTTTCATGAGTTTTTTTAATTTAAAATAAATGAATACTAATTTAACGCATTATTTTTATTTATTTATTTATTTATTTATTTATATATCATTACACATTATCTTGTTATCATCCACTCATTTTTTAAAACGCAATCATCCACTCTTTTCGGATTGCTTTTGGACGCGGGACACCTTTGACGGGTAGATATGGAATAATGAAGGGCATATTGTACCCTTTTTCTCATTTTTTAAAAAAAATGTTATTTTGTTATTTTTTTAAGAATTCAAAATCTAAATTTGACCATCATATTAACTCTCATGGGATTCACCTGGATTTTATTTTAATAATTCAAACTGTTTATTTGTCTATATTATTTATATAAAAAAAAATTAGGTCTATTCGCTAATTATAGTATTTTTATTTTATCGTATTTTCTTACAAAAATAAATGAAATATATTTTTAAAAATAGATATCCATTTTTTAGACAAATGCGATAAAATAAAAATGTTATAATTATCATATTCATGTAATTTTTTTCAGGATTACTATATAAGGATAATCTTATAAAATGAATTATTTAAAATAATCAAAATAGGACCAATGCTGAGTCCTATAAACCTTAATATGACAATTAAATTCAGATTTTAAATTTGAGACAACCTCCAACCTTATTTTAAGCACTCATTAGGATGTAATCACAAATATGATAGTTAAGGCCGCGTTTGTTAACGTCTTCAATTTTCAATTTTTAATTTACAAAAAATAAGAAACAAGTTTTCATTTACTTTTACAAAAAATAAAAATATAACACTTGTTTAATATACAAAAATATTTTTAAAATAAATAAAAATAAAAATATAGAAATATATTTAATGAGTTGCCAGATTTGGTGGCCAGAGATGGAGGGTAGACTGATGTGGTGACTGTTGAACAATCTTCACTGTATTTAAATAGATTAAATTCTGTTGTGTACTAAACAACAACTAAAATATAAAGAAATAAACGAAAGGAGAGAAGTTGTTTGATTACAAAAATCAAACTCGAAATAAAAATAAATAAATAAAAACAGATTTTATTTTGTTACCAAAACAAAACTAAAATCTGATTTAAATAAACAAATAGAACAAAATAATAAATTAAACAACTTATTTGATTAATTTATTCAAATTAATAATCTGTGATCAAGTCCGGTGTTTGACATTGTGTCCTTAAGACAGATTCGTCATCTCCACGGTGCTTTCAGAATGTGGACATCTATCTCCCAGAATGAAATGATCAACTACAAACAATAGCAGCACTACAAATTGTTTGCCTAACGAACACACTAAGTGTTTATACTCTTTCTCACAAAAATAAAATGCAACAAAATGAAGAATAGAATTTACAGAAGTGAAATACGAAATTTCTGAATGTGTAAAACATCAAATGAGGGCTGTCCTATTTATAGATGTAATGGTGGCTGTAGGTTTTGAATTAAACAGGTGCAAACTTGTTTGAACAGGTATGAAACCTGTTTGGTTTTGAATTTAAATAGATTTGAATTTGTTGGGTTCACAATTCAAACAGATAAAAACAGGAAGGGCCCTGTTTGGGTGTACAGTAAAACCGGACCAGTTTATTTTCAAAATTTAATTTGAATTCTGGATTTTATTTTACCAAAAAATAAAATTAAATTCAAATATTTTTTTATCCAAAAAGATAAGTATTGGGCCGGACAAGCCCAACCCAACCTCACACCACACACCCGCGCCCAAACCCAACCCACTTGACCGACCGGAGGTCGGCGGTAGGGCGCGCGCGCGTATGGTGATTTTTGAGTCCAATGGGTCTAGCCCATTTCGCCCATAACCTCCCTCTCTAAAACACTTGGGTACCCCTTGGGGCATATCCCAAGTACCAAACACATGCCTTATAAACCCATTTAAAACTTCCCACCAAATCAATGTGGGACAAGCCTTATTCAAACCTTTAAGAATTTTCCACCAAAACTCCATTTCCATGGAGCACACTTTGGCTTCAATTTTCCATTCACTCGGTAATGGTTTTGAGTAACCAAATATACCACGTGAATCACAACGCGGTATAGAAAGCGTTACCACCTTGACCTGCGAAAATCGATGCAGGGGACCCACCTAAAAAATAGACCAAACTTAGGAAAAAATTCTGATTTTACCTAGAATTTTCCAACCATTTCCAATAATCCTCCACATTAATGGAATTTGATGACAACGGAAATGCAACAATATGCAGACTATATCGAAAGAGTATAAGTCGAAAATATCTTGCATCAGGATAGATAGCTTTCGGCCTTGAACCTTCCCTAGTGATAACCTATCGGACTTACTGGCTAACCAATGGATACGATGCCTTGAATTGTTCAGCCGTTTGTGTAAGTCAAGACAATAGATTTCACACAAAATATCTTCTAACACATCGTGGTTCTCACTGTTATGTTCATTTTGGCTTTGAACACTCTTGGTTTTCATGAGTGTTTCTTGAGAATTTAGTCTCTTCATTCTCATAGAACCGGCCCTAGTTCGACACTCATATGGATGATTCTTATTGTAAGTATCTCTATATACTTGTCTTGATTTTTATACCTAAATCAAGATATAAGTAATCATCAAAAGCAAAGCTTATCCTAATACCCCTGCAGACAACATATGTTGCAGATATCACTCTCACCATAGGAATGGGTAGGGATTTTTTAATCCCTTGGTGATTTCTGGCAAGCTATACATAACTTGGTTATCCCTTTGAACTTAGTTTTTGGGATCTCCAGTCATATAAGTAGGGTTACCATTATGACGACTCTTATATAATAAACGTTAATCCCATCCCCTTCGATGAACTATACACTAGCTCTTTTGTCAAACCTTTTGTTAACGGATCCCCAATATTCTTTTTAGATTTTATATAATCCATTGAGATTATTCCATTTGACATCAATTGCCTAACGATATTATGGTGACGACGAATATGTCGTGACTTACCATTATACATATAATTTTGTACCCTGCCTATTGCAGATTGACTATCACAATGAATGCAAATAGCTGGCACAGGTTTAGGCCACGTTGGAATATTTTCTAAGAAGTGACAAAGCCATTCTGCTTCTTTTCCTACTTTGTCTAAAGTAATGAACTCGGATTCCATTGTGGATCGTGCGATGCATGTTTGTTTTGTGGATTTCCAAGAAACAACAGCGCCTCCCAAAGTAAAGACATATCTACTTGTGGATTTTGAATATTTAGTATCCGATATCCAATTTGCATCACAATAACCTTCAAGTACTGCTACATATCTAGTACAGTTCTAACCATGATCACGGGTGAATCTTAGATATCTAAGAACCCGAATGATTGCCTTCCAATGGTCTTCTCCGGGATTACTAGTGTACCTACTCAATTTACTGATAACATAAGCTATATCAGGACGAGTACAATTCATTAGGTACATTAGACTTCCAATGATTTGAGAGTATTTTAACTGAGACACTGCATCACCTTTATTTTTCGATAAATAAAGATTGATGTCTATAGGTGTTCTAGTTAGATTCAAATCATCCTTAATAAATTTATCAAGAATTTTCTCAATATAATGTGATTGAGATAATGCATATCCGTCAGATCTTTTAGTAATTTTCATTCCTAATATAACATCTGCGACCCCCATATCTTTCATATCAAATCTTTTGTTAAGCATTCGCTTAGTTGATTTGATCATGTTTTGACTGCTTCCAATGATAAGCATGTCATCTACATAAAGATAAACTATGATATATCCTTGGTCAGTGTTTTTAACATAGACGCATTTGTCACATTCGTTTATCTTAAACCCATTAGTAAGCATTGCATGATCAAATTTTTCCTGCCATTGCTTAGGTGTTTGTTTTAATCCATAAAGGGATTTTATAAGCCGACAAACTTTCTTTTCTTGCCCTGGCATTACAAACCCTTCAGGTTGCTCCATATAGATATCTTCATTTAGATTACCATTTAAGAAAGCTGTCTTAATATCCATTTGATGTATTTCTAAATTAAACAACACTGCTACAGCAATAAGCATGCGAATGGATGTTATTCTTGTTACAGGAGAATATGTGTCAAAATAATCCAGACCTTCCTTTTGTCGGTAACCTTTAACTACAAGTCTTGCTTTATACTTGTCAATTGAACCATCTGCTTTCATTTTTCTCTTGAATATCTATTTATATCCAAGAGGTTTAGAACCTGGTGGAAAATCCACCAATTCCCAAGTATGATTTTACATAATGGATTCAATTTCATTATTAATAGCCTCTTTCCACAAAGGTGCTTTAGGACTTGTCATTGCTGCCTTAAAGCTTTGAGGTTCATTTTCTAATAGGTATATCAGAAAATCTGGACCAAAGAATTTTGATGTTCTCGCTCTCTTACTTCGTCTTGGTTCATCATCAGTTAAATCCTGTTGGTCGAGATCATTACTAGTCTCTTGTGCTTGATTGTCAATCTATTGACTTTGTGTACAATCATAAGTTCTTTTCTGTGAACTTAATTCATGTCCTTTCTTGTAAGGAAAGACATGTTCAAAAAACACAACATTCCTTGACTCTATAATAGTGTTCACATTTATATCAGGTATTTCTAATTTATAAGTCAAAAACCAATATGCACTACTATTCTGAGCATAACCAATAAACACACAATCTACTGTTTTTGGTCTAATCTTAGTCTTTAAAGGAACAAAAACTTTAACTTTTGCCAAACACCCCCACACTTTTAAGTATTTGTAGGAAGGTGGTTGACCTTTCCACAATTCATAAGGAGTGTTGTTGGTTTTCTTGTGGGGTATTCTGTTAAGAACATAATTAGCAGACAATATTACTTTCCCCCACAAGTTCTGTGGTAAGCCTAAACTTAGTAACATGGATTTATCATTTCTTTTACGCTGTGTTTGGTTAGGGGATTTGGGGAGGGATTTAGAAAGGGAAAGGGAAAATGTGTGTGAAACTATGTGAAATGTAGGTATATTTTTTTCACATTTCACCTACCTTTTCCATTTCCCTTTCCAAATCCCTCAACCAAACACAGCATTAGGGTTCTATTCTTTCTTTCAACAATTCCATTTTGCTGTGGAGAATAGGGTATTGTAGTTTGATGAATAATGTCATGTTGTGCACAAAATTCATTTAATGGTGCATCATATTCACCACCCCTATCACTTCTAACCATTTTAATGGTTTTACCAAGTTGATTTTCAACTTCTGTTTTGTAGAGTTTAAACATTTCTAAGGCTTCATCTTTACTTCTAAGTAAATAAACATAACAATATCTTATGCAATCATCGATAAATGTTATGAAATACTTTTTGCTCCTCTAGTTTGAACAGATTTTAAATCACATACATCAGTATGAATTAATTCTAGAGGTTCAGTTTTCCTTTCAACCGATTTAAATGGAGCCTTAGTTAGTTTCGTTTCTACACGAACTTCACATTTATGATTACGATTAATTTCAAACTTTGGTATATAATCCAAACCAATTAATCTACGCAAAGTATCATGATTTACATATCCTAATCTACCATGCCATAAATTCGACTCAAGAAAATAAGCAATAGATGTGTTATTCTTATTCATAGCAACTTTCAGTATAATTGTCATTACATTCAACTTAAAGAGACCATCACTCATGTATCCCTTACCAACATACATACCACTCTTTGCTAATACAAATTTATCAGACTCAAAAACAAGCCTAAAACTATTTTTACTTAACAAAGAACCATAAACTAAATTCTTCCAGATGTCAGGTACATGCAGTACGTTGTTGAGGGTCAGTTCTTTCCCTGATGTCATCTTCAAGATCACTTTTCCTTGTCCAACCACAGTAGAAGTAGAAGAATTTGCCATGAAAAGTTGTTCACCATTTGCAGCCTCATTGTAGGTAGTGAACATCTTCTTGTTCGCACAAATATGACGAGTTGCTCCAGTGTCAACCCACAATTCCTTAGGATTTCTAACCAAATTAGCCTCAGACACCACAGTAGAGAGGTTGATGTCATTCACTTCATCAGAGATGTAATCCAATTCTGTTACAATGGCCTGATTGGTAGTCTTTTTGCTTGTACTTCCTTGATCCTTCTTAGAGCGGCGACAGTCAGAAGCTCGATGTCCAGTCTTGCCACAGTTATAGCATTTTCCTTTGAACTTCTTATTACTATCGCCTTGTTTAGGACCATCTCCAGTAAATTTCCTCTTTTTGTTATGTAGTTTATGAACTTGTTCAACCACATTAGCCTTGGACTCAATGGGATTTTTTCCATTCCTCTTTTCAGCCTTTCGGTTATCTTCCTCAATTCTCAGTCTTACAATAAGTTCATCTATGGTCATCTCTTTGCGTTTATGTTTTAAATAATTTTTGAAATCTTTCTAAGCCGGTGGTAACTTTTTCACTAAAGCAACGAATTGGAAAGACTCGCTCAGAGACATACCCTCAGAATGAATATCAAGTAAAATTAATTGAAAACTTTGAACTTGAGAAATTACTGTTTGGGAGTCCATCATAACAAAGTTCAGAAATTTACCGACAACAAATTTCTTCGTGCCGGCATCCTCTGTCTTGTACTTCTTCTCCAAAGAATCCTACAATTCTTTTGCTGACTTTAGAGGACTGTATACATTATATAACATGTTGTCAAGGCCATTGAGGATGTAGTTTCTGCATAGGAAATTTGAATGCTTCCAAGCATCTACAGCGGCAACAACTTGCCGATCACTTTCACCCTCTTTAAGTGTTGGAGCCTCTTCATAGAGAAACCGGGCTAAATTTAGAGTTGTAAGATAGAACAGCATCTTCTGCTGCCATCTTTTAAATTCAGTACCGTTAAATTTTTTCAGTTTTTTCTCCATGATTTATTGGTACATAAACATGGTTTTGGATAGGGACCGGTGTTGGTATAACAATCGGAGTGCCACTTCCAATTGCAGTTTCAGTTGCAGTAGCCATAATCTCTTATTACAAAAATCAGGAAAAATTAAAACATAAATTAATTTTCTAGTTACTAAAACCAAAAAATAAATTAAAACACAAAATAATTTTATTTTCCTTGTTACTAAAACTAGAAAAATAAAATACCACAATAATTTTCTGTAACACAAATTGATATTCTACAATTGTTAACGACACCAATATATTACTACTAGTTGTCAAAGAAAAGAGACAGTATATTACTACTATCTGTCCAATAGCATAAAACACTATTTGTTTTTCCAAGTAGAATATGTCTTTATGAAATCACAAAAAATTAAGTACAATGAAGATACCAAAATAAGATCTGTCTTAAGATTGTTGGACAATCTTCACTGTATTCAAATAGATTAAATTTTGTTGTGTACTAAACAACAATTAGAATATAAAGAAATAAATGAAATGAGAGAATTTGTTTGATTACAAAAATCAGACTCGAAATAAAAATAAATAAATAAAAATAGATTTTATTTTGTTACTAAAATAAAATTAAAATCTGATTTAAATAAACAAATAGAACAGAATAATAAATTAAACAACTTACTTGATTAATTTATTCAAATTAATAATCTGATCAAGTCCAGTGTTTAACACTGTGTCCTTAAGACAAATTCGTTCTCTTCATGGTACTTTCAGAATGTGGACGTCTATCTCCCAAGATGAAATGATCAACTATAAACAATAGCAGCACTACAAATTATTTGCCTGACGAACACACTAAGTGTTTATACTCTTTCTCACAAAAATAAAATGCAGCAAAATGAAGAATAGAATTTGCAGAGGTGAAATACGAAATTTCTGAATGTGCAAAACATCAAATGAGGGTTGTGCTATTTATAGATGTAATGGTGGCGGCAGGTTTTGAATTAAACAGGTGCAAACCTGTTTGAACAGGTATGAAACCTGTTTGGTTTTGAATTTAAACAGATTTGAATTTGTTGGGTTCACAATTCAAACAAATAAAAACGGGAAGGGCCCTGTTTGGGTGTACAGTAAAACTAAACTAGTTTATTTCCGAAATTTAATTTGAATTCTGGATTTTATTTTACCAAAAAATAAAATTAAATTCAAATTTTTTTATCTAAGAAGATAGGTATTGGGTCGGACATACCCAACCCAACCTCACACCCGCGCGACTGACCGGATGGACGGCGGCAGCAACGTGTGGTGATTTTTTGGTCCAATGGGTCTAGTCCATTTTGCCCATAATCTCCCTCTCTAAAACACTTGGGTACCCCTTGGGGCATACCCCAAGTGCCAAAACACACGCCTTATAAACTCATTCAAAACTTCCCACCAAATCAATGTGGGACAAGCCTTATTCCAACCTTTAAGAATTTTTCACCAAAACTCTATTTCCATGGAGCACACTTTGGCTTCAATTTTCCATTCACTTGGTAATGGTTTTGAGCAACCAAATACACCACGTGAATTACAACGCGGTATAGAATGCGTTACCACTTTGACCCGCAAAAATCGACGTATGAGGCCCACCTAAAAAATAGGCCAAACTTAAGAAAAAATTCTAGTTTTACTCAGAATTTTACAACCATTTCCAACAGTGACTAGTAGTGGTGGGTAACCAAAGGTGTCCACCGAAGTTAGTAGTTGGATGTCGTAGAAGGACACAAAGTGGCCGGAAGGACATCAAAAGGTGGACTAAGATCACAACGGTCACCGTCCACCTATCAGAGTCGCCAGAGGTTGGTCGAAACTCACCATTTATCGACAGCGACGGGTGGTGGGTGGTGGTAAACGATGCTTGATGGTGGTCATGGTGGCCGAAGGTAATAGGTGAGAAGAGAAAGTGAAAACTTGTTTTAAAAATAAGTGACAATAACTTTTTTGTGTTTTTAAAAAATTCGAAAACTTTGAAATCAATTTTAAACAAAAACGTTAACAAATGACCCTAAGTGATTCAATCATATTATTTTAATTTTGGTTTAAAAAAATAGAATTGATTTTAAAAAATTAAATTAAAAAAAATATTTTCACATTTTTAAAAATAAATTTTCACCTTTTCCTTTCAGGGGCGGAGCCGAGACTTCTCTCCTAACGGGTCAGATTGCGTAAAAAAATTATAAAATAAAAATAATAATAATGCATAAGGCAGATTCTATTAGCCTGTCAATATATGGGGTGGAATTTTAGTTGATTAAATCATTATTAAATATTACTTAATAGATACTGATTGAACTAATAAAAAATATACGGGATTAGTCTTAATTTAAACACTATTTGTATAATTTTTATAGTTAAATGAATCAAATATGTGAATTTATAAATAAAAAATAAGATGGTATTTGCTAATAATTGAAAATATCTTAATGTAATTAATCTACTTTCTACTCAACTTTTTTAACTAACTTTTATAGGTTTAGTTTAACTTATAGGATATTATTTATATATCCAAATATGCTTTTTTGTTTAATATGATTTCAAATCAATCAACTAAATTATATTATAAGTTTTTTTAACAAGTGATTACCAATAGTTTTTAATATTAGTTGAATTTAATTTTTAATAATGTTAGGATGACCATTTTTTCTTATTATAATTTGTTTATCACCTTATTTATTGATTTAATGAGTTTTTCATCATTCATGTTTGCTACTAATGTATTGTCGACACATAAGATAATAAATAAAATATGATCGCAATGATATTATAATAAAAGTTTAGAGGACAATTACATTAAATCTTGAAAAGCAATTCTACTACATTATGAAATTTATATATATTTTTTTAAGTGCTATATTGAATTTTTGGAATGCCATCACGTAATATACAAAAAAGAAAAATTAGAATTAACATATATATAAAGTAATGAAAATTTACAGAACCTTAGATAATCCAGATCCTGACCCCTACCCATCTCCCCACCTTTGACCGCCATCCACTGCCACCATCGGCCATCACTATTCACTATCTCTAGTATTAACTATGTCACCTCCATTTATTTTCATTACTGATCACCACATTTTGTCCACCATCTATTATTAGTCATCACCAAATAAAAAAATTTCCCACATTTTATAAACAAGAAATAAAAAATAATAACGTTAATTAACGTCTTATTTCAATTACCAAAACATATTTGTGTACAAGGATGGTTCTCAATATTTTTATAACTGCATAACAGCTTTCATCCTAATTTAAAAAGTAATTAAGGCCATGTTTGTTTGGGCGGACTGGATTAGCATTCCTATGACTAATAGTCCTAGGATTACAAATCCTTTGGATTATGTATCCTATCTTAACTAATAGACAAGTTTAAAATAATTAGTCCGTACTTCAATTGTTTAACCAAATATCGGATCAATAATTTTATTGGACTATTAGTCCAATCCCAAGCTCATGTCCACTCAAACAAACATGACCTAAATGTTTTGTTCCCTTGACTTTTATTTCATCCTGCTCGCTTTGACTTAGCTTCAACACAATTGAAAAGGTACGATGCCGTTTGTATTCTTCTTCTACTTTTTTTTTCTTTTTTTTTTTTATAAAAATTATTTACACTTAAATCACTGATAAAAATAGTCAATTTATACTAATTCATAAATAAAAATAGTCATTAACTTTTTTTTTTAAGGGAAGTCTGACCATGCCCAACTTTTATGTAAAATGATGGGTTGATGATAGGATTCCAATACAATTTGTGGATATATATTGATCAATAATATTACATATCAAATCAAAAAAAAAAAAACAAAACAAAACAAAAATCATTAGGAAGACCTGGTTTGACCGACTACTAGCCAATGGCTACAACATTATGATATTTTTTGAAAAAGAATTTACAAATTATGAAACCTACACTTAGAGTTGGTTTGGGATGTCCTAAAAAAGTGTACTTTTTGACTTATTGGTAGGTTTGGGTTGGGTTTGATGTGATGTGTTAGAGAGGTGATGTGATTTAAATAAGATGATGTGACTTAAACAAAATAATGACTTTTTAACTTTTTGATTTATTTAGTACATGTCAAACTAGCCCTTATTATTATAGGGTGTTTTCTTTAAAAATGTAAAATCCAAATTAATATAATTCAGTGTGTTTGATTTGAGTTTTCTGGATTAAGTTTTTTGAAAATTGACTTTTTTGGTTTTCGTATTTTTTTATTTTTAGTGAATTTTTTTAAATTTTAAACATTTTTTAAACTTTTTTAGATGCACTTTACTTAGATGTATCTAAAAAGTAAAAAATTTATGAAAAAATATTTTAAAAAATTAATAAATACATAAAAATACAAAAAATGTATTGAAGTCTTATATTTTTTTTTTGTATTTTTTGGTATTTAGTGAATTTTTTTTAAAAAAATTTACAATTTTTTTTACTTTTTAGATGTATTTATGTTAGGTGTCTAAAAAATAAAAAAATTGCTTAAAATATTTAAAAATTTCAGTAAAAATAAAAAAAATAAAAAAATAAAATTTTTTAAAAAGTATTTTTTGAAAAGTAAAAACAAGCATTTTCATTAGTATTATTAATTTGTATAAAATTTATTTGAATTTTCAAACTTCCATTATCAAATTGTCATTGGAGCACTACAAGAAAACACCTTTTTGGCGACTACTTTTGGCTACCAAAACAAATTTAGTCGCCAAAAGTGTGGGAATTGGCTACCAAAATTAATTTTGGTCGGCAAAAGTCAATTTTTTAGCTACTAATTTTTTTTAGTAGGGGAATGTTGAATATTGGCGACTAAAAAAAATTTCGTAGCTAAAAATATTACAATTGGCGACTAAAAAAATTTTTAGTAGCTAAACATATCACAATTGGCGACTAAAATAAATTTTAGTAGCCGTAGAGCTACTTTTAGCTACTAAATTATTTAGTAGCCGAATGAATTTTAAAAATTTTATTTTTTATCTTTGGCGACCAAAATTTTGGTCGCCAATAGTTTATTTTCAACGACCATTGGAAAGTTTAGTCGCCGTAGGTAGAGATTTGGCTACCAAAATCTTTAGTCGCCGATTGTAAAATAAAAAATTATTTTTTACCTTTGGCGACTAAAATTTTTGTCGCCAAAAGTTGATTTTCAGCGACGAAAAATAATGTTAGTCGCCGTAGGTGTACATTTGGCTACTAAAATCTTTGGTCGGCAAATGTAAAATAAAAAATTAATTTTTACCTTTTGGCGACTAAAATTTTTGTCGCCAAAAGTTATTTTCAGCGACGAATAATAATGTTAGTCGCCAAAAAATTAAAATAATTGGGGGGAAATCAAGCGCCCAAATCTTCAACACATTTCATTCTCTCTCTCACTCTGACTCTTGGAGACTCCCCAACGAAGCTAACCCTCCGATTTTCACTCTCCTTTGTCCCAACTGTAAATTTTTTGTCTAGAATGGACTTGGGAGAAGAGTACGATCCAAGCTACAACGATGAAGACGAAGGTGAGATCACTCAAGAAGACGAAGATGAGATCACAAAGCGACATCATTTTCCTCTATTCTTCTCCCTCTCACTCTGTTCACTATTTCTAGGTCTCTCTCTCCTCTGCTCTCATCTGTAACTTTGTCTCAATCTCTCGCGCATTTCCTGCCTCCCTTTACTCTCTCTCCCTCCGTCAATTCACAACTCTCCTTCGGTGCCCTAACCCTACGCCGGTAGCCTTTCTCTCCACTCTCCTTCTGTGCTCCGAGCCAACGTTGCAAGCCGAAATTGAAGGCCAATCATTGAATTTGAAGGTAATGCATCACTCTCTCTCACACTCTCTCTGTCTCTCTCACCTTCACCATTGTTGACATTGATAACCTTTGTGTTGTTTGTATTGTTTTTCTATGCCCATCAGTTGTTCGATGAAATGCCTAAGCGAAAAATCAATAGTGGAAAATCATTGAACCCCTCACATATTATACTTGCACCCAATTTCTGTCTCCACTAAATATACATTCAATTTTTTCATTTCCCTTTTGTTATATTTCTGAATTTTCGGTAGTGGGAGCTCACCCAAAATTTTGGGAATTGGAAACTTCGTGAGAGTTGAATTTGGTTATGAATAATATTAGTATTTACATTTGTCATTTATCTTTGTTTTTGATGTTGGCTTTTTTATTAACTAGTTCCAATGTCCACAAATACACACTTATTGTTGACTTTTATTTGTATATATATAATTTTTAATAGAAGAAGCTTCTGATCAAAGTTTTCATTCTCTCTTTTTCTTTTTTGTTTTATTTTTCCTTTTGTGAATGGTTGATGTAAGTGCTTGAAGGTTTTAGACTTTTGAGTTGTATGGATTCTTAAAAAGTGAATATGATTCATAGTTTCAATTTCTTCTCTAACTTGGTAAAAATTTTTTTTTTTCATCAAATGCATATGCCCCCAGGTTCTGTTTTACAAATGAGGCTCTGTTGTGATCATAATTTTATTTGTTATTAGGTTCTCTACTAAGATACAGTGAAGTTCTTTCTCCCTTTCTTGCATCTTGAATTCACCTAGTTTTGAGTTTGAAGAGAGTGAGGAGACGAAGGAGGTCACCGTAAAAAGGAAGATGATGTGGCAACCGGTTCTGTTTATGCAACCAAGCTGATGCGAGTAAGAGACTATATACACACAAAAGATATTTAATTCATTTCACTTTGTTCCAACTCTCTCCACTAGTCAATGCAGATGATAAATGTACAAATGAAATTTCTCATTTTGTTGTTATGAACAACAGGTGGTTAGACGAACAAAAAAAACTGGCGAAAGTCTCCCCTGAATCTCCTGTGTGAGTAATGCTGCCACTGTTGCTTAATAATATGCGTGAATCTCTTTTTAACCCTAGGAAGCTCAAGGAAGAATTTTATACGCATGTTTGTGAACTTGTATCTAATTCCAGCGTACATTGTGCATTTAAATTGCATCTTTACTCATCATCATCCAAGTTATGATCTTCATGTTTGTTAGTAGTATTCATGTGCATCAACTTTGAGACATTGTCTATCACCAGGAAATTTGGATCAATGAGATCGCTCAAAACTATTAACATTTGGGACAAAAGTCTCACAAACTTGTGCCTATGTTTGTGAGCTACTTTTCCTGCTGATGTTTGCTTCAAGGAATTAATGATTATGCTTCTATTTCATTGTGTAGGTATTTATCCCAACGTATGAATTCATTTGTTAATATATAAAAAGGATGCCTTTGAGGAGGCAGAGAAAGCAAGAAGAGCTAAGGAAGAGGAGGTGAATAGTAATATATTTCCCACAAGTTTCTATTTACATCAGCACTTTCTCATCATTGATACTTCACAACACTTCTTTCATAACAACATATATGCATGTTCTATATTGGAATAAATGAATAGTAATGACTTTCATTATTTAATATTGATGAGTTTTCTTTTTTATTTACTACATCTGTTTCCTCCACCATGATTTATGCAGTTGTCTTTTTTATTTACTACATCTATTGGAATAAAACATTTTGTATTCCCCCCTCCACCATGGTTTATGCAGTTGTCTTTGGGCTGGATGGCTGGATGGATGTAATTCAAAATGGAAAGTTGACTAAACCATCACTTGAAATCTTAGGAAATTCTTGTAACCTCATGTATTTATTTTGTTTGGAAAAAATGTTTTAGACTTCTTGAATGATTGGGAAATGTTAGTGGGGTTTGAACTTTGAAGTGCCCAAATGTTTAAGTTTTGAAAGTGAAAGCTAGCAGTTTAATGTTCCTGCAATATATTATGAACATTGCTGAAATTGTATCAAAATCTATGATCAAACCTTTTGTCTCCACTCAATTGGTTTTAAATTCTCTATGTTGTGGTTTATCTCAATTGAAATGGTTAGATGTCCTTATGTATACCTGAAGGAAAGGATGCATTGTTTTTCTTTTTTTTGACATTTTTTTTGGATAGCTAATTAACTCACATAGTGATTTTAAAGGAGTAGAGTTCAACAAATCACTGGTGCTATAAATGATATGCAAAGGCATTCAGGGAATGTTCTATCACCACCAGCAGATGAGTACTGCATTAACAGCTCTGTTTCTTTAGGAAAACCTATTAGTCAAAGTGCTTCAAATGTAAGACTTTCAGTGTTCACTTTTTTGTTTCTTTGATTTTTGTTCTTTAAATGAGAAATTTATAATTTTTTCTTAAACAATGGATTAAATTAACTATTCAATAAGATGTAAATGTTTTAAATGCTTGCCTGTTAATGTCCCTCATGTTTTGACTTGACGATATTTTCTCGCAAGTGGAGTGTGAGGCTAAAAGTGTTGTGTGAATATCATTATTTTTCTATTGTTTCTCTGAGACATTTAATTTTATAAATTGTTTCTCTCTCTCCTTATTTTAACTAAAATGTGGAGTTAATTTGTAACTCATGTGCTATAAGGTTAGCATAGTCATTGTTTTTATTTCTTTCTACAGGTGGGAAGTTTGGAAGATGTTTTTCCTGCCTATGGATTGGACTAACAATGCAGTGATTCAGTGATTCCTTTTAATGTCCAGATTGAGTAGATAAATTGTCCACTGTTAGTCCACTCTTTTGTTCTTGTGATGTAGATAAATTGTTCTTATTACACATTTTATAGGCACCAAAGTAATGAATTTTATTTCATCAATTATGTATAAATTTAAGCTGTATTCAACTTAAATTTTCTCTTCTTTGTTGCAGGGGTATTCAATTATTTAATCAATTATGTATAAAGTTCATCTGGGTTCATCTTGGCATGCCTTCAATTTGGACTGAAATGTGGTGATTTTATAGACAACCTGAGATAGATTTGAAGTTTTGGGTTTGTATTGCTAAAATTGGATTGTTCCTGCTTTCATGGAGATTGTTCTGGTTGGAAGAAGTGATAATTCATCCAAAATTCTAAGTGATAATTCATCCTTGCTATGACCTGCCCTTTGAATGGTCCGAATACATTCGTATTTGGCAAATATTAAAATTCAAAGGCCGGTTGGTGTTTTGAGTAATGTTGATTGTGCTGTATTCATGATCTTAACTCTGTTTAGAAGAGAAAACCAAATGTTTTGTTGGTGTAGCATTTCTTTATGTATCTGTAATGCTTGTTTTCATACTGAAAGTTGAGTTAGCTTTCTGTATGCGGGTAAAGTATTAGAATTTGCCTGAGAATATGTATTCATTGGTTTCTTTATGATCTTTTGGTCAGACTCGAAGGACTTATTAGCAAATAGATAATAGGTTACATTACGTGTGTATGAGAAAATTGAACTGTGGCATTCTTTTAAAAATGCATATGTTAAACACGGATGATAGTCTGTATTTGTAAGTATTATGAGGCATGTGATTGATTGATGGCTCACTGATCAAAAAATTGTAATTTCAGGTCGGTACTCTAACTGGGGCAGAGGCATCAATAGGTTTAGTACCGCTGTTGCATTTGAGGAACCAATCACACCGCCTGTTAAACTTTTTCAGGAAAGATCACGAATAATGTTGCGGTTTGCTGATTTGCTTGAGAAGCACAGTGATCATATTGCGGCTCTTGAAACTTGGGATAATGGGAACAGGCTGCAAATGAAGAAATACCATTGGTGTGGTAAATGGTAGCTAATTTGGCATGGTAGAAATTAGCATATATGCTAATTTAGGTTGTGGTACATATGTCCTTTTTGTTAATTAATTTGGTTAGTCCTGTATTATGTATGAAATGAAATTATTAACGTTGGATTAGACTTGGTTCGTATGGAATTTGTATTATATATAGAATTGGACGTTCAATATTAATGTTTTGGATGGTTGGAGCTAAAATGTGTGCACATTGTTGAATGCTTGATAACATATTTAGTGTTGATGGATTATATTGCTTATACAGGGTACAGGTTGTATTCATAATGGATACAGGTTGTTTAGAAATTTAAAAAAAAAAAAAAACACGTTAAAGCATTTGGCTACCAAATATTTTGGTAGCCAAATATGTAATCAAATGTATTGGTGACTAATAATTTAGTAGCAAAACATAACCCAAAAAGTTTTGGCGACCAAATAATTAGTAGCTAAAACAATTGAGAATGAGAGAAAGAAACAATTGGCTACTAAATTTTTAGTCACGGAATACACCTTTTGCCGACTAAATAATGTTTCGTAGCTAAAAGTGTACTTTCGGCGACTAATTATTTAGTAGCTAAAGGTGACACCTTCCCCGACCACAACAACTTAGTAGCCAAAAAGCCTCATTCGGCGACTAAAGGTTTAGTGGCGGAAACATAACATTTGCCGACTAAACTAATTTTAGTAGCCAAATGTGGTCACTTTCGGCGACCAAACGAAATTTAGTAGCCAATACCATCGCCGACAGGGCAAAGGCGACGACCTTGGCGACCAAATATTTTAGTCGCTAAATCGTTTTAGCGACTAAATATTGGACTTTTGGCGACCAATATTTTGGTAGCCAAAAGTGACATTTCTTGTAGTGGAGATCAAGTACTTCAAAGGTCAATGTTCAAAAGTACGGGTTCACAGTCAACGGCTTTTCGCTTATCGATCCGCCCACAACAACAACCCCAAAAAATAAATAAATAAATAAATAAAAAATAAAAAATTAAACTAACTATTAATAAACACTCACAAACGAACATAGACCCTGTTTGGTAGAGCTGTGGGAAAGTGCTTATAGCTTATGCCTAAACAGCTTATAGCTTATAACTTTCAGCTTAAGCTGATTTTCAGCATATTCTTAAAGCATCTCCTGCCCCACTCAAAGAATAAGATGATTTCTGACTTCCAAAAAGCTATAAGCTATAAGCTATAAGCTAAACCAAACATATCAAAATAGCTTAAATTAAGCTAAAAGCTGAAATAAGCCGTAATTAAGCTCTGCCAAACAGGCACATAATGGAGTTAGCAATTGCTTTTTCTAAAAGTTCTTTTATTTTTATTTTTATTTTCGTTTCAATGATTTTTTTTTTAAATTAAAAAAAAATTTAATTTTAAGTTTTGTTAGACTATATGGACCTGAAAGTTAAAAATTAAAATTACAATTCTTGGGAAAAAAAATCAATTTTGTTAATTTTTTTATGCTTAGTAAACTTTTTTTTTTTTAATACTCTAAAAAATTATATATGCAAGCATTGTATGTTAATCACCAATCCCGCACATACCAGCCCATAACAAAGATAAAAGTAAAATTTACACTTTTTATTTAGTGACTAAATTATTTTAGTAGGCAAAAATTACCTTACAATGACTAAAATTTTTTTAGTCACCGAAAATGAATATTTGCCGACCAAAACTTTGGTCACCAAAGTTTAATAGCAAACATTATGCTAATCTTCTGGTGACTAACTTTATTTTAGTAGCCAAAAACTAGTATATCACGACTAACAAAAATTTTAGTAGCCTAAAACATCATCTAATGTCGACTAAAACAATTTTTAGTCACCTATTGTCACATACTTAGCAACTAATTTTTTTTTAGTCGCCAATAATTAAGATACAGCTACTAAAAAAAAATTAGTAACTAAAAACCATATTCAACGGCGACTAATGTAATTTTTAGTCTCCTATTCTATAACTTTTGGCGACTAAAAAAATGTTAGTCGCCAAATTTAGTCGCTAAAAGTGTAAATTGTTGTAGTGCATGTACCCCTTTCTTTTCGATGAGACCACCATTCGGTGTATCAAGCTGCCAACAATTGAAGCTTAGCTCCACACTGCCCACATCATTCATCTCAACAATAGCCCTATGACCATCACACGCGTTAACTGGGTCCACAGCCATCGTAATTCGACCATCTTGTCTTGTTTTATTCACAACAGCAACTAGTTTCAGAATATGACACTCAGTAATTGTCTTGACAAGTTTACCACAGTGAACCTAGAAAAAATCCAAAATAACACACATAAACATCATAGTATGCAAATAAAATATAAAAAAAAAATTTGCAACGCTTTTATTCCATACCTCAATGGAACCTTCTGCCGACAAATTTATCCCTTTCAATTTCCCCACAACTGCGCCAATGTTTCATCGACAAAACCTTGGTGTCACACACTACAACAAAACTAACTATTCACGGCATCATGTTTACGACATGCATTAAATGCATGTCGTAGTTAGTACATTCTACGGCATTTTTTTTTTTGCAAGCCGTTAATGTTTTATCAATAACAGCATACATACCATGTAAGTCGTTAATTCATATATTTATAGCATGCAAAAGTATGCCGTAAAAAATGTATGTTTTTACGACTTACAAAAATATGTCGTAAAATATTTGTACTTCAGACGACATACATTTCATGTTATAAAATATTATAACTTTACACGGCATGCATTAACATGTCGTGAAAACTTTTGCACAAAAAAAAAAATTCAATCCGGAATTTTTTTTATGGCATGCAAAAGCATGCCGTAAAAAATGTATATTTTCACGGCATACAAAAATATGTCATAAAATATTTGTACTTAAGACGACATATATTTCATGTCGTAAAATATTATAACTTTACACGGCATACATTAACATGTCGTGAAAATTTTTATTAAAAAAAATTTCAATCCGAATTTTTTTTTTATTTAGAAAAGCTAACAATTTCCAACCAAGTTTCTCACCTTACATTTTCCTAATTGAGGACAACGTAAAAAATAATTTATTCGTTATTTTATAATTTAGTGTCTCCTTTAAGGGATAATTGCACCCAGTGGGATTTTGAGAAAAAAAAATTACATATTCATGAAAAAGTTTATAATTTTAATAATTAATATTTATATGGCTTGTCATTAATTTGTAATTATTTTTTTTTAAAATTACCTTGATTTGATGTCTTTCCTTCTTTTAATAATTTATTTATTTATTACTTTTTAGATGTGCCTAATCTGAATACAACTAAAAAATAAAATATTTGTAAAAAAATATAAAAAAAATATAATATATATGATTAAATTTTATATTTTTTTAAATTTAGTAATTTTTTTAAAAAATTAAAAAATATTTTTCCTTTAAATACATGTAAATTATTTGGATTTAAAAAGTAAAAAAAAATTTATTTAAAATATTTAAAAACTTACTTAATTAAATTGAAAATCATTGCCCAATTACTCTCTCAGTCACTCTCTGGGTCTCTCTCTCTCTCTCTCTCTCAACCCTCTCTAAATCCTAACCTCTCTCAACCGATCGAATCAATCCCCTTCTTCTCATAAAACAATGACTATTACTTTGTAAACATACAAAGATAATTCCTCCCAATCGCTCTCTATTTTGCTTTCAAAAGAACTTTCTAGTCTCCAGATAACAACTATTTATGTCCTTGGTTGAGTCGACACACACATTTCATTTCACACGAACTGACATTTCATTTCACACAAACAGAGCCAGAATGAGAGAAAACAGAGGTTGAGAGAGATCGAGAGAGAGAGAGAGCAGAGATTTGGAAAATGTCGTGGCAGACATACGTGGATGATCACCTGATGTGCGACATCGAGGGCAACCACCTCATCTCCGCCGCCATCCTCGGCCACGACGGCAGCGTCTGGGCTCAGAGCGCTTGTTTCCCCAAGGTTCTCCATAGATCTGTCTTTCTAATTTATTTATTGAATTATAATATGTTTGATTTCGATTGCTTTTTCATCAATATGTTCGTAAAAATGTTGATCGCCGATTGCCTTTACTGATTTTATGAATTGTTGAGATTTCGATTAGATCCGAGTGTTCATCTATCGAAACCTGTAATGATTCTATGAAACCTTTTTTGATGGTTGGTTATTGAATCATGAGATGTGAGATTTGATTTGTTTGGTTGATTAACGCCAGTTTAGAGTGTTTGATTAGCGCTTCTTTCTAATTTTGTTTTTGTGGTATATCTAAAGCTACTTATGCTTTAAAATTTTGTATGCACTTGATTGGTACTACATTCTTGGCCCCATGAATGTACAGGTTGGTGCAATGGCCCATGGGAAAATTGATATTAAGGATTATGCAGATGATTTTATCTCAAGTAAGCTAATTCTGAATTTTTTTCTTAACTTTCTTGAATATATATTTGTAGTAGAAATTACGCCTCCTACACATATCTTTTCGCATCTAATTTCCTCTCTTTTGTGTACTTGGCATCTTTGTCACTGCTATCTAGATGGTAGTGGTTTAGTTGGTTTAGCATCTTATTTACATAGTGCTGAAGGAATTGGTATATCTTGTGTGCGGACTATTGGAGATTGAATGCCTATTTAAGAAGCACGAGCATGGACATGGGAAAAAATGATTTTAAAAAAATAAGACATGAACATGGAGGGAATATGGCAAATTTTTCAATATACTTTTGTTTGCTATTTATATGAATATAAATTTAGGACACATAGATAAAGTGGCATCAATATATATATATACATGTGGGTGAATTTTTTTACTTCGATCCAAATCAACTTTCTAAAATATTTATGAAAAAAAAATTCACCGGAACACAAGACACGCGTGTCAGTGAAGTGTCCCCAAAGTGTCCTACAGGAAAAAAACAAAAAAATAGGCATGTTTGACACGTGGACACATGTGAATGAGGCATGTCATGTGAATGAGGGAAAAGTATGATTTTGATAATGTTTGGTATTAGGCTTTCAAATATTAATGAAATGCAGATTTAAGTATAGATTAGGCTCTCTTCTTTCTCCTGCCCTCATCTCTCTCTCTCTCTCTCTCTCTCTCTCTCTTTGTGTGTGTATATATATATAATATAATTTAATTGCTTGTCTTTATACTATGTATTGAGATAAAAAGAGTGAAAATCATCTCTAGTGTAATTTAATAATATTGTTGTAATTTAATTGCCTGTCTTTATACTATGTATTCTTCTCCTCCTAAGGTTTACAATCTTGAATCTCCTCTTAGGGTTTGCCCCTTGCGATTTCAAGCGGTAAATTCTCTTTCTGATCTTGAAGTTCATATTTAATTATAAATTTGTTGTGAGAGATTTGAATTTGAATCCATGTGTTCATTTGATTTGAATTTGGATATGAATATGAATTTATGTTGTCAAATCGTGAAATTCAATCTGTGATGCTATGATGTTGCTTCCTCATGAATTTACTCGAGTTATTGTGTGCTTGTGATCTCCAAGTTTATATTGAAGGCTTTGTTTAGTATATAGGGAAGGTTAATCCTCAATACTACTCAAGAAGACCCATAACCATTGCAGTAGTAGAAACAATCAGATTTACATGTGTTTCCCCCCCTAAATATTTAGTCTAATGGAAATCAACCTACTTCAATTATTTTCCTTTTTTGTTTTTTGAAATGGTACAGAGGTATCATTGTATATATACACTGCAAGATTGTTATAAGGTAGTGTTAAACTTGTGATATGCTTCACAATAGCCACATGTTAGATCTGAGTTAAGACGATTCTTGATCAAAGTCAGTGAGGAAGCTACTTATGGCCTAAGGTCTCCAAAATTCATCCAATAACCCTCTATTTTGGAGTATTGTCCTTGTGTATGTCCTACTATATCTTAATTTCATGGCTTTCCCTGACTAGCTTTTTGGGTTTGATTAGGAGAGAGACTGGTCCTATCCCTTCAACATTAACACAGATTCCCAACCTCAAAACTCTGTGAGTCATAATTTTTTTTATTATTTAGTGGAGTCCATGCAGTTAACATTACCATATGTTTTTTTGATTTTATTTACACCAAAGCCATAGACACTTGTGCTAATATATATGTATGCCTTGTCTTTGTGTAAATTTATTCGGTAGGGACCTTGCTCGTAACCAGCTTATTGGTGAGATACCGAGGTTAATCTATTGGAATGAAGTATTACAATATCTGTAAGTGCTACATCAATTAGGGTTTAACAACTGATAGATAAAATCCAATTTCATAATATTATAAGCTAAGAGAAATGGGGAACTTCCATTACAACATTGTTACTAGGATAATGTTGTAAGATGTGACTAGAGAGTTGGGTTGTAATTGACAAATTGTATCTGCTTGCTTGTACAAGAACTTCCTGCTGAGTCCTCTTCTGCTTCTTCCTTTTTGTTTTTCAGCTGTGCATGATTATAAGTCAGCACATATTTCAAAGCATTCCTTCCTGTTTATTATTCCAAAGCTTGCACCATGCCTCCTTTGATGAGTTTTCCATTTTGTAGGTAAAACAACTTGATGAGAATCTTCCATCTGAACTTGAGGATGTTTTAAGCAAGAAACAGCAGACTGAAAAAATTAAATTTTACAACTTTTGCAATTAAATTTTACTTCATTTCATATCTCTCTCCTCTTCTCTTGGTCCTCCTCCTCCTCCTCTGGCCACCACCACCTAGGGGTGTAAACGGTTTGGTCAGGAATGAGGGAAAATTTAGCACTGAATTGGAATTTTCAGTTTTGTTGATTGAAGAACTGAATCAAACTGCATGCTACGGTTTGGTTTTGTTGGTTTGGTGTAGATCAGGGATTCACATGAGATTTTAAAGGGTTTTATAAAAACTTATAGAATCCCACATTGGTAATAAATAAAGAAAAATAGTGAAAGTTGTTCTATAAATGCATCCCTTCCTAAGTTTTATTGCAAAACGTGTATTGTTAGTCAGTTAGCTTCTAATGTTCAAAAGATTAAAATATTAAGTATTTAAATAAATATATTAGTCTGGTCGGGTTTGTATCGGTGTAGAAATTTTCAAAATCAAAATAAAAGCAATTGAAAACCAAAATTTCATCGATCTTGAGCGTGGTTTTGTTACGTACATCTTTTTCACCGCACCACCTACTACTCTGCTACTATTATCATTGTAACTACTACCGGTGGTTGCAGTAGCCACCATGGAATTACTCTGGCCTCACTCTATAATTTGTTCAGTGTAATTTGTAAACCACATAGACTAATGTTGAGTCCATAAAATGTGAGCGATCAAGTTGGTGCCTGAGCATGGAAATGTTAAAAGTAAGAGCCCCCGAAGAGAAGTTGAGGCGAAGGGTATTTTTGGCTCCATTGCATCAAAGGGGATAAGGTTGAAACGTCGACCGGTGAATGGGTAACACGCCGCTTTAGATGCACCCAATTTTACGTTCTTTTTCTAACACTTTGGGGTTTAACTCATACGACTTGTAATTGGACGTACAACCGGAGACGTTAGATGATTTTGATGATGACACTCTGACTCTGGAATGAGGAACACACAGGATGAGTAAGGGCAAGCAACTTCACTGCGTTCAAGCAAACTCTCCAAACTTGTAACTCCTCGGGTGAATAAGCCCAAGGTATGAATCTTGAATGTTCCTCCTTTAGATATTCTTTGATAGGCTAGGTTGTCGTGCAACCTGTTAGCATCAATCTTGTATTCATGTGGATGGTGTGAATTGAGAAGAGTAGTTTGACATGACCTTGGCAAGAGTTGCGAGCTTTGATATTTCAAGTCGCTTGATTAAACTTCTGATTGGTGCTCCACTTCAAAGTTAAGTAGCATATGTTATAATGGAAGTTCCTGTTCTAAATTGCTAGGCTTTTTCTTGGTTGCCCGACAAAAATCACTTTTGAATACATATGCAGATGCATACATCAAGAAAACTTAATCCACTGAGGTTATTAATATACAGAAATCACTGGGAAAAAAAATACAAAAATGTTTTTTAAAATTTAAGTGTTGAGCTTGATGTGGTCTTGTTGCCTTGTTATTTTGGTATACCTTTACTTTCTTACTTTACATCTATTATTTGAATTTCTCATTTTGCTTGAACTATATTTATACTTAGAAATGTACTCATTGCTTCTGTTTAAATGCTAGTTTCATATGCAATGCACATATTTTCATACTAGTCTTCATATGGCATGTTCTATTGCTTGCGGAAGTGGAGGCCATAATTAAGGAATGCGGTGCCATGATCATTTATTTGATGTTATGTCTTATGCACATGAAACCCAGTTATGACATCAAAATTTAAGCGAGGAAAGTAATCCTTACTTGAATTTATCGTTATCTTGTTATTAAAAAAAAAATGTTAATCACTAAACCTAGTTTGAGCTCACACTTGACCTCTTGATGTGTTTCAATGTGGACATTGATCAATCTTAAAATGGCTGCTTATGCATAAAGCCAACAAAACCCATGTTTTAGGCTCCCAAATTGGAAGGTTCCCAAAATTTTATAGTCTACATGCTATTGTTAAGCCCCATATAGTTTCTGATTTCAACATCTTTTTATTTTTTGGAAAAGAAGGCCCTCTTGATGTGTAAAGTTGTATGTATTGATGTTTGATTTGAAATTTGTGGTTTTTTGAATTTTATATTGGCCATACCATTTGTAATCTAAGATGTAAAGTTGAATTCTTTTTGTTTTTGTATTTGTCGAGTAATAACAGGGGCAAAATGGCTTCTTGTTGTGTTATCTGCTGCAAGTGAAGATGGTGATGATGATTATAATTCGGTGACAGAGACTTGAGATGCCGACACCATAGTGTCTGATAAACAAGAAAGCTGATTGTTACAGCTAAGTGATAAGTGTTGCATTGCCAACAGTTGTGAAGGATGGTGATCATAATCATCTCTGAGCACTATTGGATCCCAAAACTTGTACTTGGACAGTTCTTTCATAGTGTAGATCATGTGATTTAAAACTCTGGATAAATGCATAATCAGATGGGAAAAGTTTGCCATCTTTCATAGTGTAGATCATGTTGATAAATGAATCTTATGATTTGGATACTTTTTTTGATTTGTATGTTTGAGGTTGTTATCAACTTGATATGATCGAAGTTGAGAATAAAAGTTAGTATGCAAGTTATTTGGTGTATGGATATTAGATTTTTTTGCTTACTGCATAGTTGCTGCCTCTACTTGGTTTGTAACATGTTACATTTTATAAACTACTGTCTACATACGGTTAGGCAAGGTCATATTCCTATATATATATATTATATTAAAAATAACTTTCTACGGCATGCAAAATTATGCCGTGAAAAGTGTAATGATTTATGGCATGTTAGAAAATGTCGTAAAAGAGTATATACGGCATATAAAATATGTCATAAATATATTAAAATGACCTTCTACGGCATACAAAATTATGTCGTGAAAAGTGTGATGATTTATGACATGCAAGAAAATGTCGTAAATATTATATACGGCATGCAAAGTATGCCATTAATTTTTTAAAAATAACCTTCTACGGCATGCAAAATTATGCCACGAAAAGTATGATGATTTATGGCATGACAAAAATGTCGTAAAAAGTTATATACGACATACAAAGTATGTCATTAATGTTTAATTTATTACTTTTTACAACTTTACCTGCATGCCGTAAATGATGCTCAACTTTCAACGGCATGTCATATAACGACATTTGTGCACATGCCGTGAAAGAGTTTTTACGGCATGCATCGCAAGTCGTAAAAATTCAATTTTGTTGTAGTGACATTAGGCCTTTCCGGGGTGATGATGGTTGAATGTTCACAAATGAGAAACTAAAATGAAGATATCAAACAAACCATTAAATAAGCCCATAACAATGTATGTCTGTTTTTTTTAATGATGTATGTGTTCGGCAAATTGGTTATTGTACATACCAACAACGCTACGACACAACCAGTCACCCTCTCTGGTCTGTTGTGCATCTCATTTAGCGAACCAATCAACGTGTTTCGAATCGTTGCAATCCAGTCGTATTGTCTTAACGTATCTAGTTTGACAATCACACAAACAAAGGCCCACCCTATATACTCGCCAGTGGTTGCGAAAAATAACTTCGCACAAATGTAAAGACACACTAGTTTTGCCACGTCTTCTTCGTCACATTCTGTACGACTACATATGTCGTCAATCAGCAAATCCTTTATAACTTACAAAGATATCCGGCTAACATTTGCACAACGTCTTTGCATGAAATCGGAAGGTCCTTTACCACCATGTGCCAAATCCAACTTCTCCATCCCACATTGTACCCCAAATATCAACATGATGTCGTTGTTTCGCAATGGTAGCTTAGATCCACCAATGTGGAACTTCTCATCTTCGAGGTTGTAAGTTTGAATAATTCGACAGACCGTGGCATCACACTTCTTGAACAATTTCGGATCAAGCTCGTTCACCCGAATAGAATCAGTCATCACCCAAAATGGGGTTTTCTGTAATTGTTTAATATGCCCATCACTGTAGATACCCCATTTTTGACCGTCCATAAGACTTCGACGCGACTGATGGTTTACATGGTGGAGAAAGTTGTGCAGGGGAAAGGTGCAATTTCTTTGGCAAAGAGAGAGGAACAAATCCCAACTTCACACCCCATTTTGGACCAAAGCTATTTTGAATGGTTTTTAGACCTTAAAACCCTCTCTTTCAAAACATTTTTGAAATAAAGTTTCTGCGATGTTCCGAGACTCGTCTTTTGTCAAACGTCGCGTTTTTCGATAAACCGAGCAAGGACAAAGTGGAAATGAACGAAAGAGAGATGAAATCTTTGAAAAATATTTCAAAACACCTTACTTAGGGGTTTGAAGTTGAAGAAAAGAAGAGAAGAGGGAAGAAATCCAGTCGGGGGAGAAAATGGGCATGAACCGTTAAGAGAGAGTCGAGCAGCCCTCGCCGAATCGGGCCTATTCATTTGGATACTTGGAATCAAGCTATGAGGCCACCACCGTTGGAAAGCTTACTCCTGGGGCTTCTTTTTTCACTCAAGAATCTCCTAAATCCAATTCCGGATAGGGGAGATATCGTTGATTGAAGTAGGGTATCACTCCGGTTGGGACCGAATCTGCGCGGCTTCACGGAAACTAGCATAACTTTTTCTACAGGAGAAATTTTGATGCAAGGTTTGCGCCATTGGAAATCTAACTTCTGGGGCTTCAATTTGGATACTTGAACGGCCACATTTGGACTTCCCAATCACCCACCAGACACTTTTCTTTCCGGAAGTCCATGTTTTTTGTCCTGAAAGTAGCTGGCCGGCCAGAAAAGCCAGAAAAAGTAGCCGGCCGGCCACCTAAGCCCAAGAAATCTGGCTGGCCGTGTTCCTCACACCTGGTTCCTTCCAAAAATGCCCTCCTTTCCCCCCCAGATTGTGTATCCGGGGAGGCCAACTTTTGGGGAGAAACTTGGATTGTTTTCCCCACCTTTTTTCCCTCTCTTTTTTCACCTCTTTTTTCCTATATAAACCATCATCCCAGGTCTGGTTTGGGGCTGAAAAAAATTGGTCTTGAAGCCTTGCATACATACCTCCATTCATCTCCCATTTCCAAGCTCCAAACATCCAAGTTCCTACACCCTTTCTTCACCATCACCTAGCACCACACCACCACCTCCATTCCAGCCATTTGGAGCAGGTTTCCAGAGCTTGAGAGGCAACATTTCTTGGTCCAAGAAGCAACCAAAGATTGGTCTTCAAGGGTGAGTGCCATTTCCCTCTTTTCTAGCTCATCTTTGTACCATTTCTTAGGCCTTTTTGCTTACTGTTTTGAGCTCTGGCCATAACTGAAAATGTCATTTTTTTGAGCTCATTTTTCTATTTCATTAAGAGTCTTATCCTGTTTGGGACCCCCATTTTACACTTGCTTCAATATCCCTTTGTATGCCATTATTTTGCATAGTATTTTTGGCCTATGTGTAATCTGTTTTGGAGCATGATATAAACTGTAACTGAGCTTATTTTGAGCCCTTCTTCAACATTGAAGAAGGGCTCACCACTGTTTGGGACCTCCATGTATCACTTTCCATTGTACCCCTCTTTGGTCCCCATTTTTGCATGATTTATTAGCTTATTTAGCTTCTGTTTTTGGACCTTGGACCGAACTGAAAATGGCCCTATTTTAACCCCCTATTCATGTTTCATTAAGGGTCTATGGCTGTTTGAGACACCCTTTGTATACTTCATGTTATAGCCCTTTTGGTGGCCTCATTTTGCATGATATTTTGAGCCTATTTTTACACTGTTTTGAGCTCGGCCATCAACTGTAAAAAGTCATATTTTGGGTCCCTCTTCAATATAATTTAAGGGCCCTCACTTGTTTGAGACCTCCATGCACCACTTGCTTCTTTGCCCCTTTGTTGGCTCATTTCTTGCACGAGATCTTTGGCATACTTGTATCTGTTTTTGGGACCTTTCATAAACTGTGAAACATCATATTTTTGGCCGCTCTTCAATATTGTAGAAGGCTCCTTTTCTTTTTGGGGCCAGAATTTGTGACTTGCTTCATTACCTCCCTTGCGGAGCCATTTTTGTATGCTAATTTAGCCCTACCTGGGCCCACTGTTTGGCCTCACTCTAAACAGTAAAAATGCTTGTATCGGGGCTTCCTTGCTTCTGTCTTTTCATTTCATATTCAAATTATGTATGCATTGTATAGTTATAGGCCATTCCATGCGCCAAAACCCGTGTTTCGAGACTCATTTCATGCATCGGGTGCATTTTTACCGGGTTTCGGGGCTGTTTCGCATCTCATTTTGCTACTGAAATTTTCATGTTTGCATATCATATCCCATATCTTGCCATGTCTTGTTAGAGTGGCATTTCCGTGCCTTAGAGTCGGTCCTCGGTTTGCGTGCACGCGCGCACGTATCCCGAGTTGTCTCATTTTCATCATTATGGCCTCTCATGTGAGTGTGGCTGAGGTCCAATCATGTTAGTGTAAGTCCATGTTGCATTGTGTATGCCATTTCATTCCATAGCATTGCGTATGCTAGGCCGTATATTAGCGCATTGTGTATGCCATGTTTCCTCGTGCATCGTGTATGTCATTTCATAGCCTTTCGCATGTTAGGTTGTATCTTAGTTGCATTTCATGCATATCATGCATATTGCATCGTGTTCGGGATAGGAGTTAGCCCGGGCACGGGAAACGAGGTACGTTCCGTACTCCGAGTGACGGAACGTATCTCAATTCCCCGGTCACCGACACTCCAGATTACCCATGATGGAGTTAGGTTTTGTTAAGTTTTCATGTGCATTCATTCCATATCGAGTTGTGCAATTCAACTCCTCGGCCATCATGAATTGAGATGCGTGATTGGTGGCACGAGGATCGAGACATGCATACATTTGTGAAAATACATTGACATGCCCCTTTCCTGCTCTCTGTTGCAGCAAAATGAAGAATCAGCAACTTTTCGGAGCTTGGCACGCATTTCAAGAACAGGTGCAAACAGAGGCTAATTGGGGCATCGTCATGGATTTCCGCACAAAGGCAACCCGAACATGCATCATTCATCACCCGGAGCGAAATCAAGGCAGTCCCTAGCTTGCATGCCAGTTTTACAGCTTTCTTAGTTAATTTGTTAATTAATTAGGAATTTGTACATTATTTGGACTTTATTATTTGGACTGTACTATTCTTTTATTTGAGACTGTATATTTATTCGGACCCTCTGCGCGAGGGCAAAACTGTAATAAGTGTGGGTGAGTGTAATGTATGTCGTCCAATCCCACGTCTTTCTTCCCTTTTATTTACCTGCTTATGATGATTAGATTAGGGCATATTTCAATTAGCATACAGTATGATAGCATGTTTGCATTCATTCATCTGTTTTACATACACCGGGCTCGGCACGTCATACTAACTGCATTTGTATTTCAATTCCAAGTTGAATACATGTTAGCTGTAGCATTCCATATGCCATGTTTAGAATAGCCGAGTCTTCTATAGTTGCATTTTTGCATGTGTTGCATTAGGCATTTCTGTATATTTAGGATCATGCATGGATTTCTAATCGGTTTCTATTTTGGCTTGGAGTACTCGGTGAGTTTTATGCTTTAGCATCCTTACATGCGTGTGAGTGACTGCCATGAATAGCATGCTTGCCATGAGGCTAACTGCTTATGTGATATAACTGCCTTGAATGCCTGTGGGTGAAGGTTTGGTTATTTAGATTGGAACAATTCATCAAATGTTTGTTTTAAGCCCACTAAACAGTGGCAAAATCATGTTTTCTAAGCCCACCCGAGGGTGGCAAAATCCGCATTTTAAGCCTACTTGCGAGTAGCAAACCATTTTCACAAACAAACATGAAGTGTTTTGTTCCAATTCAGACGACTCAGTCTATACTTGTATGCTGTGCGCATCACATAGTAACCTAGGCTAATAACTGGAATAAGAACACACAATGTTTTCAAAAATAGATATCATGGTTAGTAGAGGCCGGTCTTTGACCGGGCGAGTGGGGGTGCTCACAAAGTGACCTTTCCCAATCGTACCCAAGTTCCCGAGTCGAGGCAACTTTGGTGATGACGGACACGTGGCCTTTGGTACCGAGTCAGGGTTTCCTAAATTTCTCATTAAAAAACATTTAGGTGGCGACTCTGTATCTGGCAAAGCAGTCCATGTTTGGCACTTCTTTTCAAAAAAATCTATTTTCAAAATCGATTTGCCGGATTTGGACTCTTTGGTTCAAGATTAAGAACCGTGACATTTGAGTCCTTGAACTGTAGTGACCCCAATATGAACGGAACGGGACTTAACCCTCCCGGGGCGTTCGGGGACGTCTACAATCACGTAATTCCAATTCAAGCACTGTGTTAATCACCCTTGATATGTTGGATTAGTACATTAACCTCGCCGGATCCACATCAGCTTTCATAACAGAACCACTAGCCCCTTTTTGTTTCTTGAATGGCAGTTTGGATTGTCTTTTCATGGTGAACCTGGTCGACGTTTCCGGTGACCTTGTGCCAATGTTCCGTTTTCCATTCCGATTGCCATTGGTACCTCAAACATGGGTTACACGCAAAATGTCAGGGAAAAACTAAAACCAAGAACAACACACGCAAAACATCATGCATAACATTATTACAGCATACTGGGGAAATCAAACCCCACCAATTAACACCACCACATGTTCCATCATCAAAAGAAACACCAAATTAACTCATACTTTCACGCACCATGTCATAACAAATACGTAAAATAGGAACATACCATTAATACGTCACACTAACATAGTCTACACCTTCTAATCCATACCACACCACATTGACCCATTACATACAACACCATACAAAACAAGACATTTTCACTTTCCAGCACACTAAATTAACTATTTTTAAGTACATAAGATACAAACCCAACGCACCATACATATGCATTCTTTCCACACCAAACAACATTACACTAATGCTAACAAATTATGTTCACTCATCCAAAAGCCATACACGTGTGATCACTACATTGAGATTTCAAAGTTGTCTCAGTCATGCGTTGTATTCCACTATCTATATGTAACAACCCAGATTTTTAATTATTCTATAGAATTTATACTAATATTATTTAATCTCAGTTGAAAAATATACGATTTATTTTGTATTATTATGTATAATTATTAAAAATCTAGGGACCAAAATATAAATAAATAATAAAGTTATCCATTAATTAAGTTAAAGATAGGCTTGAATTAATAAGCGTATTTGGGCGCGACGCGTGGCAGTCCGTGGCTTGGCGCCCACGGCTGCCACTCTATATAAGGGAGCAAAGACCAAAAAAGAAGGGAAGACCAAGAAAGAAAGAAGAAAAAAGAAAAGAAAAGAGAAAGAGAGAAAGAAGAGAGAAAAGAGAGGAAAAAAGTAATGAAAGCTGAAAGGGTCTTTGGTGGTGGAAAGGAAGAGTAAGGTATTAAAGTTAAGGTGAGTTATATTATACCTTGAGTTACCAAAATATATTTTACTTATGTTTTGACTTACCAAAACCTATTTTATAAAAGTTATATTTTATTAATATATTAATAAAAGTTATGTTTTATAAAAGTTTCAGTTACGTGGTTTATTTTCTAAACCCTATTTGTTTAAAAGGAAACCCATGGATATGTTTGTTTTACTTTTAAAGAATATTTGATTATGACCTTATATGAAAATATATTTTGTGAATACCACCACGGGAGTCCCATGTTTTGGGGGACTTAAATAGCCATTGGCTTAGTGATGTCCCATGTCTTGGGGGACTTAAATAACCATTGGCTTAGTGATGTCCCATGCCTTGGAGGACTTAAATAACCATTGGCTTAGTGATTGACCACTCTGTGGTCCAGTGCTTGTCGTGGATCCATTGACCAGTGTAGTGCTTGGCACTTAGTGATGTACCGTGGTTATGGTTGTATAATGATTTTCGTATTATATGTTAAATGCGTATTATATGTATTATATGATCTGAGGTACATGGCAAATGATTTGTGTATTATATGTATCAAATTCTTTTTGGCCTAACTAATGTTCCATAGTGAATTTTATGCCTTATACTCTTAGTATAATATTTCTCACTCTGCCATGAGCTTATAGTTTTTTACCACTTTCAGGTGGCATGTCATGATCAGCGTGTGGAGTAGGCACAAAGCACTTTTATTGATATACTTTTTATATGTAAATATCGGTTTTTTTGGTCAATAAATTTTGTAATAAAAATAGAAGCTCCGATGATTATTTTAGTACCCATATTTAAATATTTCTTCTGCTTGCGTTTATTGATTTGTTAAAGATTTGGCTGGAGGTAACCCAGTTACTGGCCATCACGATGCCTAACCCTTGGGTACAGGGAGCAGGTCGTGACACTATCAGACTGACATTAATCGATTCCCCTAATTGGCATACCTTCGACCAATCAAACTCGCGACTCACACAACACCTAATGCCACCACGATAATGTCCAAATGTTACTATGCCAGCTCCAATAAACAACACCATGCACTTGACAATGTACCATATCATCACATCATGACGAATTTGCACACAAAAAAAAAAAAACGGCAGACAAACTAAACCCTATCTCAAATATGCAAGTGCACCGGTCACACATTACCTGAACACCATTACAATTGCATTCAATGTAAAAAAAAAAAAAAAAAAAAAAAAAAAAAAAAAAAAAAAAAAAAACACAAACACAAACACAAACACCATATACAAAACCCCACAAATACAGGACAATATGAACCACCAACAAAATAGCAAAACCATCTTTCCCCGCTCACCCCCAACAAAAAATGGCATGACATCCTTGACCACAAAATATCATTACCATCACACTTATTGAGAGGGAGATTTATGATCTGGCATTGAGCCGAGATAGTCTGTGATCCGCCCAGAATTGGGCTACTAGGACTTGGGCCGGGCAGGTGTTGGGCCAAGTACGGGCCGCCCAGTCCGGAAAGAAGTTGCTCGGCTAAGACAACGCTCAGTTGGACCGAGCTATGTGTATGGCTTAGACGAAACCAGTCAGGTTGGTTGTACCGCGCCCGGAAAGGCGTAGTCGG
The DNA here is from genome assembly GCA_025200525.1 of Camellia lanceoleosa. Taxonomy (NCBI): domain Eukaryota; kingdom Viridiplantae; phylum Streptophyta; class Magnoliopsida; order Ericales; family Theaceae; genus Camellia; species Camellia lanceoleosa. The sequence goes on from CM045761.1 coordinate 35,693,534, forward strand.
CCGAGATACAGGTTTGCTCGGCGGCAAGGCCGATCTCAGGTGTGCACGAGATGTCCCGGGTATGGCCTTGCCGAGATGCAGCCTAGCCCGATTCTCTAGAGCTTAGCCAGTGAAGTGCTTGGGCGTGAAGCAAAGCCCGGCCTTGGATAGAGCAGCTCGGCTGCCGGGCACCAGCAGAGATGGCTGGCAGTTGAGATTAGGTGATGTTCAGCAAGGTTTGCGCTGACAGATGGGATAGCAGAGCCACGTGTCAGGAGACGACTGGGAGTGGATATGGGGCGCAGAGGGTATATAAGCATGTCTGCGCCCTCCATACGCGACGGATGAACACTTGATAAGGCATTCTTACACAAAAAACATTCTCCTCTCTCTCTCTCTATCCCTAGGTGTGTGCTAACTTGATCGTCGGAAGGGTTTTCCGGCCACACACCGCCGGGCAGCTCATCGCCGTTGTGCTTTCAGGTGATCGGACAGAAACGGAGCTTGGAAGAAAGGAGTACGGGCTTGCCGGAATATTTGCTCCCCGTACAATTGGCGCCGTCTGTGGGAATGTTGCAGACAAAACCTGGTCTTCCACGCTCGTCTGATCGCCGACTATGGCAAACAACGAAGAGTTTCCGTTGTCCGCCATTGATGGAGTCACGCCGGAGTCCGGCAGGCGGAGAGAGAGGCACCCCGACATCATTCCGATGTCAAACCTGGAGACATTTCCAGGTGGACAGTCGGGTGACGCGTGCGATAAGCGTGGCAGGAGTCATGGCCATTCACGGAGTCCAGACGGACATCGGCGGCGGAGAGACTCGCACGCCAAGCGCCTGGAAAACAAGCTGAAGGACCAGGACGCCGTCATTCGGCGTATGGCGGCAGAAATGGAGGAGCTGAAGCGACATGTCAAGGGGAAGGGTGTAGCTGGAGTGGGAGACCACAGTGAGCACACCCAACCCCGCCGTTCAGGTAGTCAGAGTCAGCGACACACTCCGTCTATCTCCATTACCAAAAGCTACAAGGTTGGTGATTCCGATGTGCGCGCAGAAAAGTCCACCACACAAGATAACACTTACCAACCCTCACGTCCGGCGACGACGTCGAGGTACTCCTATTCCGCTTGCACAGAAGACTTGCGGGCAGTTTTAAAGGAGCGAGCTCGCCGACGAGAGGCTCAAAGGATACCGGCGTTCCAGCGGTTATCCTATGGGGTTCCCGCCAGCGAGGAGGTCAGAATGCCTCCACCCCGCCAAGCAGCACCGCTCCTGGTGGATTCCGACTTGGCAAGGTTGAGCGCCACCCCTTTTTCCCTGGAAATAGAGACAACACCTCTTCCGTCGGGCTTCCACCAGCCAAAGTTCACATTGTACGACGGGAAGACGGATCCTTACATGCACGTAAGCCATTTCCGACAGGTCATGGCCGGACATAGGCGGAATAACGCTCTTATGTGCCTCATCTTTTCGTCAAGTTTGGGCGAACTGGGTTTGAAGTGGTTCGAAAGGCTGCCGGAGGGAAGTATAGAGAGGTGGCATCAGTTGGCCGAAGCCTTTGTGACACGCTTCAAAACTAACACCAAGACACCTAAGGAAGTGGATCACCTACTGAGTGTCAAGATGGAACCAAGCGACACATTGAAGGCATACAACTCCAGATATTGGGAAACCTTCAATGAGATTTTGGATTGCCCGGTCAACCTAGCAATCACTCAATACAAGCGAGGTCTCCCGGTCGGGCATAGACTGCGGGACGCGCTTACCATGCATCAGCCGACATCCATGGGCCAGCTCATGCAGCGCATCAATGAGCACATCCGGGTTGAGGATGATGCGTCGGCGTCTACTGTCAAGGCAACTCCGGCAGTAGCGGACAAGAAGAAACGGCGAGCAAAGGTGCCTTGATTGGACAGGAGTCCAGCCGCTCAAGTGACAGAGCAGAGGAATCAGACCGTGGTTCAAATCAGAAGAACCGAGGTAGAGGACGTCAACACGACCGGGATGATTACCCCAGAGATGATGTTGCTGATGCCAACAGAAGGTTGAAGGCAAGGACTGGCATCACCACGGTCTTCAAGATTCCAATTTATCGCATACTTAGTGAAATTCGAGACGAGGAGTATATCCGGTTTCCTGCTAAGTTGGGCGATGGACAGAAGGGCTACAATCCGCGGTATCGTTGCACATTCCACCGAGAGAGAGGCCACCGGACTAAGGATTGTTTGCCTTTAAGGCAACACTTGGAAGAGCTGGTCGCGGCCGGATACTTAGACCTTTACATTGATGGCGGCGTAAAGCCGAATCATGCTCCGGTTGATCCCAGGGGACAGGATGACCGAGATGCACCGCCACAAGGAGTTATTAATGTCATCCATGGTATAGTGGAACTGAAGCGTGTTTGCGAACTCCGGGGTATGATCAAGAAAGCAGAGCATATGAGAGAAGTTTTGTTGGTACAGCCCGCCATCAAGAGGGGGAAGACCGAAGAGAAAGATGTGATAAGTTTCACCTTAAGGGATCTAGAGCGTATCCAGACGCGCTGCGCGATCTTAGTAGTAGTGACACTTCGCGTCAAAGAATTCGATGTCAAACGGATCTTGATCGATCAGGGAAGCTCGGTCGAGATCATGTATTACGACGCGTTCAAGCAGCTCAAACTCCGAGAAACAGACTTGGCATCGGCAACTTCGCCACTTGTTGGTTTCAACTCACAGCTAGAGTGGCCCTTGGGAAAGATTATCCTACCGGTCAAAGCGGGATCCGTCGTCAAGCAGGTGGAGTTCTGGGTGTTACAAGTGCCTTCGACTTACAACCTCATCCTTGGAAGGGGATGGCTTTACGCCATGCAAGCTGTAGCATCGACCTACCACCAGGTGATGAGATTTCCCTCGGCTATGGGGGCAATCGAGGAGATTTGGGGGGATCAGGTCATGTCCAAAGCGATTAGCCGTGGCGGTGAGCAGGCCGGGCTGCCAAAGGCTTCGTGCAAATGATAGAAGGACCGGAAGACCGAGGAGTTCTGGAGGATGTGGGCACCAAGGCAGAAGATAAGGCTGTGGAGGACTTGGTGGAGGTGCGAATCGATATGGAATGACCGGATAAGTTCTTCCTGCTCGGTTCCGGCCTTACCGCCCAGGAGAGGACTGAGATGGTTGAGTTCTTGATGGCCAACATTGAAGTCTTCGCATGGTCGCCTTACGACATGCCCGGCCTCGATCCAGGTTTTATCTGCCATCACCTCAATGTCTTCCCTGGAGCAAGGCCAGTCATCCAGCGAACAAGGAGGTCGGCGTTACATCACGCCGAGGTAGTGGCGGAGGAAGTCAAAAATTTGCTTGAGGCACGAGCAATTCAGGAAGTGCACTACCCTCGGTGGATCTCCAACACAGTGGTGGTGCCCAAGAAGAATGGCAAGTGGCGAGTATGTGTTGACTACAAAACAGTCAACCGAGCTTGTCCCAAAGATAGCTTCCTTACTGGCGAATTGACCATTCGTGGACTTGACGGCCGGACATAACAGCTCGATTTCTTGGATGCCTACGCGGTTACCATCGATCGCCATGCATGGGCCTGACCGAGAGATCACTTCTTTTCACGACTCCAAGGGGACTCTTTTGTTACCGGGTCATGCCTTTTGGTTTGAAGAACGCCGGGGCAACCTTTCAGAGGATGGTGACCAAAATGTTTGCTTCTTTGCTTGGCCGGACAATGGAGGCTTACATCGATGATATGGTGGTAAAAAGCCGACACGAAGCAAATCATTTGTCCGACTTAGCCGAGATGTTTGCCATTCTCAAGAAGTACAAGTTGTGCCTGAATGCGTCCAAGTGTGCCTTCGGCGTGGGATCCGAAAATTTTTTGGGGTTCCTAGTCACAAACCGAGGCATCGAAGCAGACGACTTCAGATCGAGCCGTCACGAGAGTTAAGCGACCAGCTTCGGCAAAGGGCGTCTGACATCTGGTTTGGAATGGCCGCCGCGCTTAATCGATTCATAAGCCGGTCATCAGATCGCTGCCGTCCATTCTTTCAAGCATTAAAATCAAAGTTCTCGTGGGACGCAGAGTGTGACCGAGCTTTGGCCGAGCTCAAGGAATATCTGTCTTCTCCACCACTGCTGGTTACACCTCAGCCTGGCGAGGAACTTTTTCTTTACCTCGCCGTCTCGCAGCATGCAGTCAGTGCGGTGCTCGTTCGCGCTGAAGGCATTAAGCACTTCCCAATCTTTTATATCAGTAAAACCTTGCTGCAGGCAGAAACGAGGTATTTGCCATTGGAAAAGCTGGCGTTGGCATTAATGATGGCTTCAAGAAAGTTGGCACATTATTTTCACGCTCATACCATCATCGTACTGACCGAGTTCCCCCTGAAGGCCTTGTTTGAACGGGCGGACTTCTCCGGCCGAATCCTCAAGTGGGTGGTCGAATTGGGACAATTTGATGTGAAGTTCCAGCCGCGCACAGCTATAAAGGCCCAGACTTTGGCTGATTTCGTTGCAGAGTTCTCACCAGGTACCCATCTGGTATGCCCGGTCGACATTGCCGCGGCGGAAAAAGAAAATGCAAGCCTGACCGAGATACAAAAACTTGGTGGAGTTGGCGACGCGGCATTTGCGTGCCCCACCCAAGTGCCCTCAGCTTATACAATTCCGTTAACCGGTGACGTGATGACCGAGTCGGGTGTTGTTGTCCCACCCACTCTGTCCGGTACCGCATCACCAGGGGGGAAGTAATAGAACTACTCGACCTGAGCCGCGGCATAATACCGCCGCTGGTGATTCGCCTCTGGACTTAGGCATTCTAGACCGACTTCTGAGTCGGTCTTAGAATCACCAAGAAATTTGGAGTAGAACCGATCAGCGGAACACAGCAGACGGTAGAACAGCAGTGATCCCATCACCCTCCGCAACTCTCAGGACCCGTCAGACTGTTGGAAGCTTTTCGTGGGGGAGATGTGGAAGCTTTTCGTTGATGGAGCATCGAACCGTCACGGTGCCGGCTTAGGTATCGTTCTTATCTCCTCGGATGGCCAAACCATTAAACATTCTATCACGCTTGGCTGACATCTAACAATGAGAAATTTGAGTCACGAGGCCCTTTTGGTAGACTCGAGCGCTATTCGGATGAAGGCCGGTGATTATGTCTGATGATTCCCAACTTGTGGTTAACCAAGTCTCTGGGATTTATGAAGCAAAGGATGAAAGAATGGCGAAGTACCAAGCTCTGGTCAGGGAACACATCAAATAGTTTCTGGCAATCAGAGTCCAACAGATTGGCCGTGAAGAAAGCAATGTAGGGATGAACTGGCCGGCCTCGCTTCGATGGTAGATAGTACGTCTCCAAACCCCCTGTTAATTGACTTTCTTCCACGGCCAAGCATTGAAGACCCCGGGCAGACAGATGTACTCTGCGCCGCGCTGGGCCCTTCGTGGATGGACCCCATAATCTTGTTTCTCAGGGACTGGACTCTACCAACCGACAAGAAAGAAGCACACAAAGTTCGGGTGAAGTCAGAGCGGTTTTGGCTCTCTCCATTTGGTGCGTTGTATAAAAAGTCCTTCACTGGTCCTTATCTAAAGTGCGTGCACCCGAGTAGTGTGGAGGCCTTCCTGTTCGAAATTCACGAAGGCATTTGTGGCGACCATATAGAGGCGAGTCCTTGGCCTCTGGGGCTATTCGCGAGGATCTTGGTGGTACGTGCATGCGAGCGCACAAAAATACGTCATAAATGCCAGAAATTCGCCCATCAGATCCATCAGCCTGCCAGGGAACTTCTTCCCCTCATCAGTCCTTGGCCCTTCGCCATGTGGGGGCTAGATATAGTGGGGCCACTGCCAACAGCACCGGGCAACCGAAAATTCTTCATTACGACCACAGATTACTTCACGAAATGGGTTGAAGCTAAGCCCTTGGCAACAATCAAAGAGAAAGACGTGAAGCGGTTTGTCTGGCAGAACGTGGTCACACGGTTTGGCGTCCCAAAAATTTTGATCTCTGACAATGGCACCCAATTTGACAGTCGCCTATTCAGAGGATTTTGTGAAGATCTGAAGATTGAGTTCTACAACTCTACTCCGGCTTACCCGCAGTCCAATGGTCAAGCCGAAGCATCGAACAAGACTATTCTGGATGGGTTGAAGAAACGACTGGAAAAGGCAAAGGGAAAATGGGCTGAGGAATTACCCAGTATCCTTTGGACATACTGAACAACCCCGCGGCGATCTACTGGGGAGACTCCATTTGCTTTGGCTTATGGCATGGAGGCGGTCATACCTTTGGAAGTTGGCATGCCCACCCTAAGAAGCGAGAGTTTTAAGCCAGAATTGAATGCCGAGGCAATTGCCTTGGAGCTGGATCTAGTGGAAGAGCGTCGGGAGAAGGCTCTCATCCACGTGGCCGCCTACCAACAAGAGCTCTCAAAGAAGTACAACAAGATGGTGCACCCCAGACCGTTCAAAGTTGGTGATTGGGTTTTGAGGAAAGTTATGGGCAACACCCTGGTGCCAGATGAAGGCAAACTAGGGGCAAATTGGGAAGGACCCTACAAGATCACCGGTCTGGCGGGCAAGGGGGCTTGCCACTTGGAGGATCTAGAGGAAAGAGCAATACCCCGGCCATGGAATGCGGCCAACCTCAAACTGTATTATTTCTAGCTTTAGTTCTCTCTTCTTGTGCAAAGGAATTTTTTGGCTTGCACTTCAGAATGTAATTCTTTTTGTCAATATATAGAAGTGATTTTGCTTTAGATTGTTGTCTTAAATGTAAAAACCGAGATGATTTGCTCCGGTTGGCGCAGTTGATGTTTTGTTTAACTTAGATATTTCTTGCCGAGATGTTTTGCTCCGGTTGGAAGAGTTGGTGTATTGTCCAACTTAAGATTCCCAACCGAGATGATTTGCTCCGGTTGGCGCAGTTGATGTTTTGTTCAACTTAGATATTTCTTGCCGAGATGTTTTGCTCCGGCTGGAAGAGTTGGTGTTTTGTCCAACTTAGGATCCCCAACCGAGATGATTTGTTCTGGTTGGAGGAGTTGATGTTTTGTTCAACTTAGATATTTCTTGCCGAGATGTGTTGTTCCGGCTGGAAGAGTTGGTGTTTTGTCCAACTTAAGATTCCCAGCAGAGACGATTTATCCCGGTTGAAAAAGTTGGCGTTTTGTTCAACTTAATTATTCCCGACCGAGATGACTTACTCCGGTTTGCAAACTGGGTGGTTCGTTCAACTAGTTATTACCAACCAAGATAGACATTCCGGTTTATAAAGTTGCTTTAGTACTTCAACCGAGTTATGTATTCCGGTTGACGAAGTGTTCAGATTTATGATTTATGCCGAGATGTTTTGCTGAAGATGGAATTGATGTTAACCGTGCAAACACTTAGCAAAAATATCAAGTTTTTTCATTGCTAAAAAGTCATTACAAAAGGTGGGGATAGAGCCCGATTACATGGGAAATGCAAAACATACTTATAAAAGAAAAGAAAACTAAACTAGGGGAAGAGATTGGTGAACTCGTCCTCGGTCGTTTCAAGGTTAACGGTTGGGCTCTTGTCTTGGTCGCCGGGCTCGTCGTTACCGGGCTGCTCCTGCACCTCGGCATCCTTTGCCTCGGTATCTGTCTCGTCGTCTCCCTCTTCAAGCCCTTCCTCGACCTCGGCTTGCAACGCGCTGAAGATGTCGTTTGCGTAAGGCACGAGGTAGACCGGTAGAGAAGCAGGAGGAGGATTGGCGAACATATCGGTACCGGAGCCCTGACCGAGATGCTCACAAGCCGATTTACAGCCGGCTTTGAAGTAGATGTCCTGAGTTGCAAACACCTGCTTCTTGTAGTTTTCTTCAGCTTCATTGAAACCGGCATTGTTTGCATCTCGGCGGTCCTTTTTTCGTGATTTCTTCAGAGTGTTTAGCTCGGCCTAGAGCTCTTCTCGTTTCTTCTCGGCGGCCTCCAGTTGACCAAGCAGTCTGTTGTTGTCTGCATTGGAGTTCTCAAGAGAAGTTTTTGCCCGACCAAGCTCGGTTTGGAGGCTCTGGACTTGGCTGGTAGTGTCTTGGGCCTTTTGCCGAAGTCTATGTATGCGTTCCATAACCAGATGTTGTTTCTGAATAGCCTGCAAGCAGCAAAGTTGATTAGAGAAGGAGCCGGTCTAACACTTATAAAAATTTCGAAGGAAGATTGCCTTACCCTGGCCATGGACTTGACAGATGATTTTACCAACCGAGTATCTGGGACGTGGTCATTGCCGACCACGTCGCTCGGTAATAGGAGTGCTTTGGAGAGATCGAAGGCGAGCAAGTGCTCCTTGTCAGCCTTGATCGAAGCAGTTGCCGGGATGTCCTGGCCCCGGTGTTTCAACTGAGGGCGCCAGGCCGGTATTGGGTTAACTGTTTCAGTTGGTTGCTCGGTGGTGAGCTCGGCCTCGGCTTCGGTGAGCCATCCATCGAGCTCGCTTGCTAGCCCGGCGTTGAGATGGTTGCTTGCTGGATTGCCCGGCAGCCGGAGAAGAAAGAGCGATCACAGTGTCGCTTGTTTGTCCGGTGGCTGGCGAGCGGGTAGCAATGCTCGATATCTCGGTCGATGTGGCTGTGAGCAAGTTCTTGATTCTGCTTCTTTTTGCCATCTCTTGCTCCTCGGTTAGACGGATGAATGGGACGTCTGGTAGGGTTGGATCTGGTGGAGGTGATGGAGTGCAAAGGAAGTCTGTGACTTTACTCCGGCGGGGAGCGGAATATCTATATATGGGAGTGTAGCTGAGCAATTGGTTGCGATACCGGAGCGCGGTCCTGATTGCCTCGACGTTGGGGAAGTGGTAGTTGGCTTGCAAGGCTTGGATTGCTGCAAAAGAGGCAAGAAAAAATGATTAAGTACAGAAATAGGGAAAAAGTAAGTCAACCGAGTTAACTTGTGCGGCTTACATGTATTGTCAAAATTTTTGCTGATCATCCAGCCCGGTACTGCGACTGTCTCCTAATTGCCCGACACCCAGAAAAAATCATCATCATGAAGATCCTTGTCTGGAGTGCCGGTCACAATTTTCTCTCTGCCCGGTCTAATTTTGAGGTAATAGGCGAGACCGTCGCCGGTGTGGCCTAAGGTGTATTGGCGAAGGATCTCGGCTAGACCTAGGCTTATGCCCAGCCGATTGTTCAGTTCGTGCACTCCATTTATTATCCGGTATGTGTTGGTGGATACTTGGGTTGGCGCCAGCCCGGTTCGGCGCAGGAACTCGGTCATGAGGGGATTGACCGGGAAGCGGAGGCCTCCTTCTACTATTGACAGCACGGTGAAGGGGCATTGGTCAAGTCTGCCCCAGGGTGTTGTCTTCTCTTCTGCCAGCTCTAGATGGACGTTGGCCGGGATGCCGTACTCCTCTTTAAAGGCATCTAGCGCGGCTGGAGAGTCCACTAGGAAGCGGAATTTCCCCGTGTGACCGAGCTAGTGTATCACGGCCGAGGGGTTTGGCACAGTGCTAGTTGGATTTTGCTCAGTCTTGAGAGCCTCAGTAGTGGTCAAAGGTCCCCTTGGACTCTGCAGGAAAAGGATGGCAAGTATGAGTGTGAGCGCGATCGCGCAAAGCGAGCTTAATTTTAGCTCGGTCATGAAAAGTGCCAAACCACCTCGGTGTTCTAAGCTTACCAAGGAGCCCGGTCACCCAAGCGGACCAGATATTAGCCCGGTTGAACGACCTGGTCCTCGTTGGTATCTCGGTTTTAGCTGGGTTTATGACAAACATGTTATTTGCTCGGTTCTTAGAGTTTTTTGGATCAAAAGAAGACCAGGAGCCCGGTCCGCCCCAGTTCTTCAGTGTTCTTCAGGAAAAATGAAGAACACTATGAATGTTCGAAGGTTTAGGGTGGTTTTTGGGGCCCAAATCCTAAAAGCTACGTTTTTCTACCCTAATGTGTGAAATACCAAAAGAAATGACAACAAAAGAGAGGTTAAAGGGCATACCTGTGGAGGGCAGTGGCTCTTCCTTCTTCAAACGCGAGTTCAACAATGGCGAGGGAGAAGGGGGCACAGGAACTCTGAGTAGCTTGAACGAAGAAATGGCAGTAGGAAAGGAATGAAAGTGAAGGGGGCATGTATATAGGCGTTGCGAGGCCGCCAAAATTTGAATTTCGACGGTTGGATGGTTGCTCGAGGACGAATAGGGGGGCGCCACCTGTCGCTATTAATGGCAGCATCAGAGTTGAAGAGACGGGGGACAGGTGAGGCGTCAGCCGAGCAAAATGAAGAGACAGGCTGGAGAGTCGAGGAGTCAATCGGGTTACATTTGAAGTAGGGATCACCACCCGTGGAGTATAACCGGGCAAGTTTGCAAACAGGAACGTTTAACTAGCCCGGTCACCATTTCGCATTCTGACAACCGAGGAGGTGTAACCCCGGTCGAAGTGAATAATCCCAGTCACGCTTTTGCGGACGGAATTAAGGGGCAATTGAGAGGGAGATTTATGATCTGGCATTGGGCCGAGATAGTCTGTGATCCGTCCAGAATTGGGCTACTAGGACTTGGGCCGGGCAGGTGTTGGGCCAAGTACGGGCCGCCCAGTCTGGAAAGAAGTTGCTCGGCTAAGGCAACGCTCAGTTGGACCTAGCTATGTGTATGGCTTAGACGAAACCAGTCAGGTTGGTTGTACCGCGCCCGGAAAGGCGTAGTCGGTCGAGATACAGGTTTGCTCGGCGGCAAGGCCGATCTCAGGTGTGCACGAGATGTCCCGGGTATGGCCTTGCCGAGATGCAGCCTGGCCTGGTTCTCTGGAGCTTAGCCAGTGAAGTGCTTGGGCGTGAAACACAGCCCGACCTTGGATAGAGCAGCTCGGCTGCCGGGCACCAGCAGAGATGGCTGGCAGTTGAGATTAGGTGATGTTCAGCAAGGTTTGCGCTGACAGATGGGATAGCAGAGCCACGTGTCAGGAGACGACTGGGAGTGGATATGGGGCGCAGAGGGTATATAAGCATGTCTGCGCCCCCCATACGCGACGGATGAACACTTGGTAAGGCATTCTTACACAAAAAACATTCTCCTCTCTCTCTCTCTCTATCCCTAGGTGTGTGCTAACTTGATCGTCGGAGGGGTTTTCCGGCCACACACCGCCGGGCAGCTCATCGCCGTTGTGCTTTCAGGTGATCGGACAGAAACGGAGCTTGGAAGAAAGGAGTACGGGCTTGCCGGAATATTTGCTCCCCGTACAATTGGCGCCGTCTGTGGGAATCTTGCAGACAAAACCTTGTCTTCCACGCTCGTCTGATCGCCGACTATGGCAAACAACGAAGAGTTTCCGTTGTCCGCTATCGATGGAGTCACGCCGGAGTCCGGCAGGCGGAGAGAGGGGACCCCCTTACCAGACTAACATTTAACACCCTAGAAAGCAACAAATTAGCAACAAATTCCCAACCCACAACGTGCCAACAACATTAACAAACTAACATATGCAACAAGCATGCATTTCACAAAATCATTCATATCAGCAACGCAATATCAAATCCACAATAATATGAGGTTCATAAGATATCACACACATCACACTTCTGACAAATATCAACTAGACCAATACAAACGAAATCAAGGGTTCATGTATATAAACGATTAACGTACCTGGAGCCATTATGGCCAAACATAGTCACTTCCGCCAGAGTATGAAGGTTTTCCGATCGCCGCACAAAAACACAACAGCGTCGCAGTCACCCAAGCCACCAGTGTCGATGTATCAACAGGGAACGGGTTACCTATTTGCTAGGTTTTAGGGTAAAATGCAAATTTGTATTCTATTGTCCCAATCCACAAGGATTCCACGTTGCCAATTACGAATCTTGATCTGTCCTACCCAACATTACGCCATTAACATCAGTGTACTGTTAAAATTTCCATACACGTCTCTTCGATTTTGATTTGTTTGGAGGGAAAAGAAACATTAACACAGTAAGGGTTTTGGGCATCTTAGTCAATTCCACATTGGGATATTCCACATTTACCCTTACTACAATGTGCCAAACAAAGTGGAACATGGGTTATTTTGTCATCAACACTAGATTGGGACTTATTGGATCATAAGATAAAAGATAGGACCAACTGGATCAGAAGATAAGGATTTGGGATTTATTGGTGCATCTCCCATAAAAAAATAAGAAATTAATTTAATAATGTAACATGTTCAATTTATTATGTTTGTCACCTAAAAAATAAATAATTTATTTTTAAAAATATAATTTTTATTCATTTTAAATTAACATTAATAAATTATACAGACTACGATTATAAATCATTTAAAAAAAATTAAATAATATAGATAAAAAAATTTACAAAATAAATAATTTGAACCATTAAAGATTTTCAAGTTGAACAGTGGCAAAAGGAAAGCCAGACTCTAAAAAAATTCACAAAAATATTCTACCAGTGACAACTTTTAAGATTAGCAATTCTTTCAAGGAGCTTTTTTTTGGTTTTCACTTTTGAAGATGTGTTTGTCCATGGAACAACGAAAGTTCCATCCAAAAGGGATTACAGAGCTCCTTTGGAATGTGAAGATCGTCTAGAGGCTAACACATTTATATTACCCACATCCCTAACAATTTCTTTCTCTTCCTTTGAAGCCTCTTCATTCGGAATATCTTTTGAGGTTACTCACTTCCAAAGAGAAGCAATTCGCATTAAGCACGCTCTTAAGATCGGCACAAAAAGAAACCTCCTCATTAGCTACACAAGTATTGAAAATATCAAATGCATTCGATGAAGATGAAGGAGGTGAAAAAACAAAGTTACCCATAGCATTAACGACGTCCTTACCTTCTTTCTTTTTCACTTCAATCCATTCACTTGGCTTGCCTTCCTCATTCATCTCGACCACTTCTTTGGCCTTCCACTCTAGTTTAAGTTTACTAGAAGCTTGAGTTATCGGTTCACTTGGTCACAAACTTGTAGCATGACTAAATATTTTGCATTCTCCACACACTTGGGGTTTCCAAGGAACTTCTACTTTGATTTCAAACGGTTCTCCATATCCTAAGTTTACAACAAATGAGGTTGGAATCTCTTTAGTAGCTTCTATCTCAATACAAATCCTAGCAAATGTTAACCAGCTATGGTTTTGGGTAAATTCATCAAGGTACAATGGATTACCGATAAAACTTGTTATGTAACTTAATCCCTTCTCAGTCCACATTTCAAGCGGTACATTGAAAAATTTTACCCATATTAGCACACTTGAGAAGACATTTTTAGTAAGGGTCATATTGGGGTGTCATTTCTTAATAACATTCAATTTGCTCCCAATATAATAAGGCCCCTCATCAATAATGGACTTTAAAAATTCTTCATTTTTCATCTTGAATGCAAAGTACCCATTATCTAGGGTTATAACCTCTTCAAAATTTTCCTCCCACAACTTGTAAGCCCAAGTCTTCACTTGGAAGAAACACAATTTTCTATCAATAAAATAACCCACAAGAGCATGTTCCCATTGCTTAAACCCAATTTTAGAGATTTCCAATGGGATTTAAAGTTGATCGTTCTCATAACCCACCGAGTATCTCTTGAGACTTTTAACTACTTTCTTTGTAGCAATCTCAAATTTAAATAAACCACTCCAAGGCTTAAAGATAACGTTAACATTATGGGAAGAAGACTTACCTAACCCATTGGAACTATGGCTTTGGACCATTTCTGCTTCAATCTGATCGAATAAGTCCATAACACCCGTCAACCCCTCCACACATGACATCTAAACCTGATCATGCCCTTTTTGTCTCATTGGAGTCTTGCACATTTGTGGCTTTCGTTGCTGTCTCAATATCCCCTATTAGTTTAGGTATGGTTGTTTTGCCCAGGTCTTGTTCATAGATAGCCATGTTAAACACTAGAACCTACCATGGCATTATAAGCTTCAGGGGAATCACAATAAGTCTCTTCAATGTCAAAATCATCATGTTCAAACTCAAGTTCTAATTGCCTTTACATATAGTCTATGTTATTCTGGTTTTATCATTAACTTGATCTGAACTATTATGGCACAATTTCTTTTTCACCAAGCTAGATTGGAATTCTTTAAGTGAGATTTTGGATGAGCTACCTCTCTTATTTCTTAATTTCTTACCCATTTTCAGCAATCAAATTGGGGAAAATGGGGAGAAATAAAAATGGAAAGATTTGAACCTGTAACATGATAGGTTGCAACGCACTCTCTGCCTTTGCAAATCGTCAATCGGTGAATCGCTGGACAAAATCACTAGAGATTGCGAATGCTAGAGGTGCGAGTGATATGAGGAGGCTGTACAGCGTCAGACAAGATGATGGTGCCCGTGATTCGTGTTTGTCTGCTTCGCTCTTCTTTTGTCATTCTCTATTCGGCACTGTTAATCGCTCTTCGTCGCCCCTTTCTAGCGATCTACATGCTGCCTCTTTCTCTATTTAAAGCTATCCCTTTCTCTCTCTCTCTCTTTGACTTCACGGGTTAAAATTAACAAATTCAAACATTATAAAACAAAGTAACACAAAATGTATTATTCAAGGACAAAAAAAATATATAATTAACCATATACATTACCCTCTTAAAAATAATTATTAATAGACACTTGGCATCACAAAAAAATTAATTAATTAAAAAAAAAAAGATGTGAATCAAATATAATCATATTTTACATATTCTCAATACTTTTAGTCTATTTTAGATCACATCACTTTTTATATTTTTTACGAAATGTTTTTTAGCTCGAAAAAATCGGCCCCGAATGCCCCTAAAGCCCAAAACGACGTCGTTTTGGGCTTTAGGTTTTTTTTTTTTTTTTTTCTTTCTTTTTTTCCGCCATTGTTGACGCAAAGGGAAAGGGAGAAGAGGAAGAGGGAGAGGGAGAGGGAGATGGAGAGAAGAGAGGGAAGAGGAAGAGGAGGTCGTCGCAGCTCGCCGTCCAGTCACGCCGTCATGTGACTTCATGACTCATGCTCTGCCCGATCACGTCGCCTCCACCCCCTCCCCTCCATTTTTAGGCCCCTCCACCCGCCTCTCTCTCTCCTCTCCTCCTTCCTCCCCGATTTAAGGCTCAAAAAAAAAAACCAAAAACAAAAAACGGTGCCATTTTCTATTCGGGGCTTTCGAGCTACGTAGCATAACTCTATTTTTATTCATAAAAAGACAAAAAAATCAAATAGTCAACTTTTAATCAACTTTCAAATCATCCCTTAAAATAACTTAGCACAGTATACAAAGTCTGTACCACTGAAAGAACCAGAAGAACAAACGCAGCCAATGCCGACATAAACCACGGACGTCTAAAATAAGTGTACCTAAAGCCCGCCCACTGTACATGCCAACCATTCGTGTAATACTGATTCACTTCACTAAACAACCCAGACAAATAACAAGTCTCTATGTCAAGAGTCACATCTCTCCCCAAATTATTGATGAATTTTGCTAGCTCGGTATCGGTACCAAAATAATTTTCAATTATGTTTTGATTCGATAAGTACTTCACGTCTTTAGCCGTGTTGATTAAGCAGTCCAAAAATGTGGCATAGGTCGTAAAGTGCTGTGAACACTTTCTCTGACACTGTTCGTAGGCGACACAGTTGATCATGAAACAGCTCATGAAATCGTCAATGGAGATCGTCGGCATTTCGAGCACACCGCTCTTGAATTTGACCACCAGGAAGCTATCCTCCGCCACCTTACCCTGCCGGAGATTAATTCCTGCACGGCGGAGGTTGGAGACACATTGGATTACATGCGTGGCGGCTGCCGGATTCCGTTGGTTATATTGTTGTTGATCCTCAGGAATAAAACTCGATCTGAGAAAATCAAGCAAGTGTTTTCCTTGTAGGGTTTGGCACTGGGCGATGACATCATCAGGCCTTTGGATGGCGTTGTTGAAGAAATCGATTGCGAGTTTGGCAAGAGAAGGACCGGACTCTTCTCCGGGCATTATCGAGAGATCGAACAAGCGTTGTAGGATAAAGAAAGGGATTTGATTTTCTAAGCGAATAAAATCTCGTAAAAAAAACGAGTATACCCAAGACAAAGACACTAATGGGTCGTTTTGGTCGAAACGAACCACGTTGCCTATTTTGCGAAACAATTCGATTATAAAACAGCCGTCGAGGACTAACATTTCAATGAACTCATCGGTGTCGAATCGGATGGTTTCGGAGTAGGAATCTCTGGCTTTGGATTCGAGGGGTTGAATTGCTTTGAGGTAGTCTTCTAAAGTGAGGCCTTTGGATTGGGTTCGAGTTAAAAGAGAGCCTAAAAAACGCCATTTGTGCTCTTCGATCATTTGGAGGTGGGGTTGGGAGTGGTGGTAGGGGCCGATGGAGACGATGTGGGGTTGATAGGCACTGCCGTTGATGTCGATGAGGGTTTGGGGGACTCGGAAGATGGAGCAGGAGCTGTGGCCGGCGGTCTTGCGGAGGAGGAGCGGTGTGGCGGTGATTTTTTGGCGCTTGCTGTCTAATCGGGCTTGGTTCACTTCCCATACGGTGATGGTGTGGTGGTTGTGGGGTGGTTGTGTGCCTGAATTGCTATCCATGTCTGGTGGTGATGTGGGCATAATTGGGTAGAGAAGAAGAGGGCTTTTTCTTGGGTAAAGAAAACCTTTTTGAGTTCCCTTTAGTAGGAGAGCAGTGCGTGTAGAAGTGGGTTTGAGAGAACTTGGGCAGTTCTTCCATTATCCCTCCTTCATTCCTCCGTCCTTGTTTATTGAGAGAGAGAGCGAGAGAGAGACAGACCAGCGAAGGGACGAGGAAAAAGAAGAAGGGAGAGAGGGGTCAACGGTCTCAAACCATGGACAGAACGAGGATTATTTAAAAATTGGTGCCGCTCAATATAATTTTAAAATTATTCACAAAAAAAAAAAAAAAAAATTGAGATGCTAACTCATATAATTTTAAATTAATTTTAAAATTATTAAAAAAAAATTGAAGACACAAACCTTATAACTTCAAATTATTTTAAAAATTCTCGTATAATATATATGATATTTTTTAAGTTTTTAGAGTTGGACTGTCTCCTATCCCTAAATTCATATCAAGGTTTTAAAAATAAAAAATCATTGGTCTCAACGGTCGCCAAAGTCAAGGTTCAAGTAAATAAATAAAAAAAAGAAGGAAAAAAAACTCTACAGTTTGATCTTAAACATATAGATATTTTTTATTTGCAAAGAATTTTTAATTTTTTAAAATTAAACTAAATATATTAATCTGATTTCAATTCTACACTTCTGTCTTGTTGAGAGAGAGAGACGTATGAACAACCACGTGTTGCCAAAGTTGTGTTTGTTTGGAAGGTGGGCTCATAATGAGTAAAGCTAGAAGTATCAAAAATGAAAAATGTTATAAATTTTGGTAGAACATGTATGAGGAAGGAATGGGAAGATTATATATTGTTATCTCGCGTCTTTATTGAGTATTATGGGTCCGTGATACTTTTTGGTACGGTAATTAGTGAAAAAAAAAAAAAGTAAATAAATAAGTTATTATATTAGGTGATTAAACAATATAAAAGGCATAATAAATAATAATTTATAAAGAAATACAATCACATAATATTTCAAAATTATTGTATAATCGTTGGAAAAATGGTTTAATATAGATATATTTTTTAGCCTAAATTTGAGTGGGCTCCAAACGTCTTTTAGAGTGAGTCCGAAAAGGTGAAATGTTCTTTGCCACGTGGCAAGTCACACGGTGAGGACGGAATGTCAAAACCATTTATGAGTGAATGGGTAGTTGACGTCATTTTCTGGTCTAACATTAATTTTTTAGATAAAATTCATTTGAATTTTTTCAATAAAAATTATTGTAAGAATTTAATTTAATTCAAAATTTAAATTTTGAGTTCCTAAGTGATTTCCTAAAATTTGTAATTGTGAGATTTTGATTTAATTTTAAATTTAAATTTAATTTAAATATAAATTTATTTTTAATTTCCTAAAGTGATTTTCTAAAAAATGATTAAACTATTCAAATAGTTTAATATTAGTATTCCATTTGTTTAGGAACTGTTCCACCTCTTATACCAACGGATCTTTTCTTTTCAAATTGTTTGAATATGTGTTCAAAGCAACGGCCAGGATTGTTCGAAATTTTTGGTCTTAGCAACGGTCAAAACAACTTTGAATAGTTGGTTTTCTGTTCAACTCTTTGGTGCACCTTTTCACTTCAAAATTTGGAACTTGTTCGGGTCTTATGTTTGCCTATAAATATAATCTTTTTTTAGCAGTCCGGGGATCCGAAAAAAACAGTCTGATTTTTGTCTCTTTACTGTCCATTTTATTCTAGTGCATTTATTCTTCATATACTAGTTTTAGATTAAATTTAAGAGAGTATAGAACACAAGGTTTGGCTCTCCGTACAATTTTGTTTGGTATGCTATAGCAATTTTGTGAAGATCATTGTATTCTGGGAGATAGACGCCACTCAACCGTAAGCACCGTAGCGAGTCGAATCTGTCTTAAGGACAGAGTGTCACACACTCGACTTGGTCTTTAATTATTGATTTGGTTCAACAAAATAAATTCTGTAAGTTTTATTTTATTTTGTTTAAATTATATCAATTTATTTTATTTACACAGAAGATTGTTCCAACAATCTTAAGACAGATTCGAATTATTCTATTTACAGAATTTTTCGTTTGTTTCTCATTCTTCTTTTAAGAAAATTATTTTCTGTGGATTTATAAAATAATATTCTAGTTGGAAAAACAAATAGTGATTATATGTTATTTGACAGATAGTAGTAATATACTCTCTCTTTTCTTTGACAACTAGTAATACGATACTGGTGTCATTAACAATTTAGAATATATTTTTGTAGAATTTTTTCAGAAATTAATTTTGGATTTTAGAAATTATTTTCTGAGTTTTCATTACTTAAAATTCTGTTTTAGTATTTTAATTACTAAATTGTTACAGGAATTAATTTTTCTGTGTAGAATTAATTTGGCTCCAAATTAATTGAAAAATAAAAGTTATTTTCTTATTTCTTTTATTTTACAGAATTTAATTTTCTGTGTGGAATTATTTTGATTAAATAAAATTTTATTTTATTTCCAAATTATTTGAAAAATAAAAGTTATATTTTTTATTTCTTTTATTTTACAGAATTTAATTTTCTGTGTGGAATTAATTTGTTTAAATAAAATTTTATTTTATTTTCAAATTAATTGGAAATAAAAGTTACATTCTTGTTTCTTTTATTTTTTACAGAATTTAATTCTGTGAATTTGGTTTAATTTTCTGTGTAGTGTAAATTCTACTTATAATTTTGTTTTATCAATTAGAATTAATGGCTACTGAAACTAATGTCCAAGCAAGTACTACTATGGTGGCTGCAATGACGCCAACCCCCTCTCTTGTTGTAACAGTACCGGTAAATCACGGTGAAAAGTCAGAGAAATTCTCTGGAACTGACTTTAAAAGATGGCAACAGAAAATGTTGTTCTATCTTACAACTCTAAACCTAGCTCGTTTCCTCCGTGAAGATGCTCCTATCCTAAAAGAGGATGAAACCGACCAACAAGTGGTTGTTGTGGTTGATGCTTGGAAACATGCCGATTTCCTTTGCCGGAACTACATCTTGAATGGATTTGACAACACATTATACAACGTCTACAGTCCAATCAAGACAGTAAAGGAACTTTGGGAATCATTGGAGAAAAAGTATAAAACGGAAGATGCCGGCTCAAAGAAATTTGTGGTTGGCAGATTCTTGGATTTTTTAATGGTTGATTCAAAAACTGTGGTCAGCCAAGCTCAAGATTTTCAACTAATTCTGCATGATATTCACGCAGAAGGCATGTCTCTCAGTGAATTCTTCCAAGTTACAGCCTTAATTGAAAAATTACCAAAAAGTTGGATGGAATTCAAGAACTATCTCAAACACAGGCGCAAATAAATTTCTGTGGACGAATTAATTGTGCGTTTGAGGATTGAGGAGGACAACCGCAATTCTGAAAAGCGGGCTAGTAAACATCCTATGGAGTCTAAGGCAAATGTAGTGGAACATGCTTCAAAAACCAAGAAACGAAAGTCTTTTGGAAAAAGCTCATCACAAGGCTCTAAAGGGGGGGGATAATAAAAGTACAAGTTTAATGGCAAATGTTACATCTGTGACAAAGAGGGACATCGGGCCAAAGATTGCCGTAGCAAAGGAAAAAGCAAAAGAAGAAAAAGCATGAAGCCTGCTCAAGCCCATATGACCGAAGTGGACAAGATTTCCAATGGTGTAGATGACATCAATCTTTCTACAGTTGTTTCTGAGGCAAATCTTATTGGAAATCCTAAAGAATGATGGGTGGACACTGGTGCTACTCGCCATATTTGTGCCGACAAAAAGATATTCACATCTTATTCTACAGTGGATAATAGTGAGCAACTTTTTATGGGCAACTCCTGAACTTCCAAAGTTGAAGGACAAGGAAAGATTGTTCTAAGATGACATCTGGAAAGGAACTCACTCTCAATAATGTGCTGCATGTACCGAACATTCGCAAGAATTTAGCTTCCGGATCTTTGTTGAGTAAGAATGGATTTAGGCTAGTTTTTTGAAAGTGACAAGTTTGTACTTACCAAAAACGAGATGTATGTAGGAAAAGATTACATGTCTGATGGCCTTTTCAAGTTAAATGTAATGACCGTTGTACACTCAGTTATTAATAATAATACATCTTCTTCTTACTTGCTTGAGTCTTCAAATTTATAGCATGGTAGATTAGGACATTTTAATTATGGATCTTTACGTAGATTAATTAATATGGAATATTTACCTAAATTTGACATTGATTCAAATCATAAATGTGAAATTTGTGTTCAGACAAAATTATCTAAAACTCCTTTTCATTCAATTAAAAGAAGTACGGAACCACTTGAATTAATTCATAGTGACATTTGTGATTTTAAATCAATTCAAACCAGAGGTGAGAAAAAGTATGTTATCACTTTTATAGATGACTATACTAGATATAGTTATGTTTATTTAATTCGAACCAAGGATGAAGTTTTGGAAACTTTCATTTAATATAAGAATGAAGTTGAAAATCAACTTAGTAAGAAAATCAAGAAACTTAGAAGTGATAGAGGTGGTGAATATGAATCACCTTTTGGTGAATTTTGTAAAAAACATGGAATAATTCATCAAACCACCGCTTCTTACTCACATCAGCAAAATAGAATTGCTGAAAGAAAAAATAGGACTTTAAAAGAAATAATGAATGCTATGTTAATAAATTCTGGATTACTTCAGAACTTATGAGGGGAAGCAATACTTTCTGCTAATTATATACTTAATAAAGTATCTCAAAAGAAAGTGAATTAAATACCTTATGAATTGTGGCATGGAAGAGTACCATCCTACAAATACTTAAAAGTGTGGGGGTGTTTGGCTAAAGTGGCTATTCCTAGTCCTAAAACGATGAAGATATGTCCTAAGACCATTGATTGCATTTTCATTGGTTATGCCAAGAATAGTAGTGCATATCGGTTTTTGATTCATAAATCAGAACATCCCAAAATGCATGTAAATATTATTATTGAATCTCAAAATGCATCTTTCTTTGAACATGTATTTCCAAATAAGACTGGACAAGAGATTAGTAACAATAAAAGATCTCATGATCAAGAATATGATCAAGAACAAGAGTTAAATCAAAATGAGGAAAAGGAACCTAGGCAAGGTAAACGTGCTAGAACCTTAAAATCTTTTGGTTCAGATTTCCTAACATTTTTGTTAGAAAATGAGCCTTTAATTTTTAAAGAGGCTATGTCCAGTCCTGAAACTCCTTTATGGAAAGAAGCTGTCAACAGTGAAGTTGAATCCATCTTGAAAAATCACACTTGGGAATTGGTGGATTTGCCACCAGGTTGTAAACCTCTTGGGTACAAGTGAATTTTCAAAAGAAAATTGAAAACAGATGGATCAATTGACAAATATAAGGCAAGATTTGTGGTCAAAGGATTTAGACAAAAAAAAGGTCTTGATTACTTTGACACATACTCGCTGGTTATTAGAATAACACCTATTAGAATGCTAATTGCCATTGCATCTCTATACAATCTAGAAATTTATCAAATGGATGTGAAAATCGTTTTCTTAAATGGTGAGTTAAATGAAGAAATTTACATAGAACAACCAGAAGGTTTTTCTATTCCCGGAAAAGAAAATAAAAGTGTGTACATTGGTTAAATCATTATATGGTTTAAAACAAGTGCCAAAGCAGTGGCATGAGAAATTTGACAAGGCAATGATGTCAAATGGTTTTAAAATTAATGAATGTGACAAATGTGTTTATATTAAAAACACAGACAAATGTTATGTCATTGTATGTCTTTATGTAGATGATATGCTCATCATAAATAGTAATAATGACATGATTAAAACTACCAAGAAAATGTTGAATACACATTTTGACATGAAAGACATGGGCATTGCTGAAGTAATTCTTGGTATGAAAATTACCAAAACATCAGAAGGATATGTTTTGTCACAATCTCATTACATTGAGAAAATACTTGACAAATTTAGCAAAGATGATGATCATCTTGCTAGAACTGCTGCAGATGTTAATTTGTATCTTTCTAAGAATATAGAGAAAAGTATTTCTCAATTAGAGTATGCCCAAATTATTGGAAGCTTAATGTACTTGATGAACTGCACTCGCCTAGATATAGCTTATGTAGTAAGTAAATTAAGTAAATATACGAGTAATCCGGGAGTAGAACATTTGAAACCAATTATAAGGGTTCTAAGATATCTCCGATTTACTCGTAACATTGGGCTTAATTATACTAGATATCCAGCAGTACTTAAAGGATACTGTGATGCAAATTGGATATCGGATACTAGAGACTCAAAGTCCACCAGTGGGTATGTCTTTACTCTTGGTGGGGCGGCTGTATCTTGGAAATCTTCCAAACAGACTTGTATTGCTAGGTCTACTATGGAATCTGAATTCATAGCTTTAGACAAAGTCGAAGAAGAGGCAGAATGGCTTCGCCACTTCCTTGAAGATATTCTAATATGGCCAAAATCGGTGCCTGCTATATGCATACATTGCGATAGCCAATCAGCTATAGGTAAAGCACAGAGTCATATGTATAATGGTAAGTCATGACACATTCGTCGTCGACATAACACCGTAAGACAACTACTCTCTAATGGAATTATTTCCATAGAATATGTTAAGTCTAAAGAAAACATAGCAGATTCACTGACCAAAGGGTTAGCAAGAGAGTTAGTTGAGAATTTATCGAGGGGAATGGGACTAAAGCCTATTAAATAAGAGTTACCACAACGGCAACCCAACCTAGTTGATTGGAGATCCTAAGATCTAGGTTCAAAGGGACAACCGAGTTGTGAATGACTCAGAAGGATCACTGGGGAGTCTAACTCCTATCAATTTCTTTGATGAAATAGTGATGTCTGCAGCGTTTGAGGTTAAGTAAAATTTTAATGATTCTTATATCTAGGTAAACCTAGTGGAGTATGGCAGGATACTCTTCATAAGCATCACCTATGTGAGTGTGAACTGGGCCGGTTTTGTGAGATATATGAAGGGCTACAATTCTCTAGAGCACTCATGAAAAATCAGGTTGTTCAGGGCCAAAATGAACACAATAGTGAGAACTAAACTGTATCTGGGAATATATTGTGTGAGTTCTATTGTCTTGGTTTACACAAACGGCTGAACAGTTCAATATATCATGTTCACTGGTCTAGTAAATCCGGTAGTGTCTCACAAGGGAAGGTTCAAAGCCAAAAGTTACCTCTCATTTGCAGAATATTTCCAATGTCTGTACTTTCTATAATTAGATCTTGTTGTTGCATTTTTTCTCCGTCAAATTCCATTCATGTGGGGGATTGTTGGAAAAATGGTTTAATATAGGCATATTTTTTAGCCCAAATTTGAGTGGGCCCCAAACGTCTTTTGGAGTAAGTCCGAAGAGGTGAAGTGTTCCTTGTCGCGTGGCAAGTCACACAGTGAGAACGAAATGTCAAAACCATTTATGAGTGAATTGATAGTTGACGTCGTTTTCGGGTCTAACATTAATTTTTTAGATAAAATTTATTTGAATTTTTTCAATAAAAATTATTGTGGGAATTTAATTTAATTCTAAATTCAATTTTTGGGTTCCTAAGTGGTTTCTTAAAGTTTGTAATTGTGGAATTTTAATTTAATTCTAAATTTAAATTTAATTTAAATATAAATTTATTTTTAATTTCCTAAAGTGATTTTCTAAAAAATGATTAAACTATTCAAATAGTTTAATATTAGTATTCCATTTGTTTAGGAACTGTTCCATCTCTTATATCAACAGATCTTTTCTTTTCAAATTATTTGAATGTGTTCAAAGCAACGGTGAGGATTGTTTGAAATTTTTGGTCTTAGCAACGATCAAAACAACTTTGAATAGTTGGTTTTTTTGTTCAGTTGGTTTTTTTGTTCAACTCTTTGGTG
Source organism: Camellia lanceoleosa (assembly GCA_025200525.1). Classification (NCBI taxonomy): domain Eukaryota; kingdom Viridiplantae; phylum Streptophyta; class Magnoliopsida; order Ericales; family Theaceae; genus Camellia; species Camellia lanceoleosa. The sequence continues at coordinate 35,717,944 of CM045761.1, forward strand.
CACCTTTTCACTTCAAAATTTGGAACTTGTTCGGGTCTTATGTTTGTCTATAAATATAATCTTTTTTCAGCAGTCCGAGGATCCGAAAAAAAAAGTCTGATTTTTGTCTCTTTGCAATCCATTTTGTTCTAGTGCATTTATTCTTCATATACTAGTTTTAGATTAAATTTAAGAGAGTATAGAATACAAGGTTTGGTTCGCCGTACAATTTTGTTTGGTGTGTTACAATAATTTTGTGAAGATCATTGTATCCTGGGAGATAGACGCCACTCAACTATAAGCACCGTAGCGAGTCGAATCATTCTTAAGAACAGAATGTCACACCTTCGACTTGGTCTTTAATTATTGATTCGGTTCAACAAAATAAATTTTGTAAGTTTTATTTTATTTTTTTTGAATTATTTTAATTTATTTTATTTATACAGAAGATTGTTCTAACAATAATTTGGTGATTATCTCTATCTAATATTCATAGTCAATTATTTGACAAAGGAGATTAGTAAACAACATAAAGAAGCTTCCCCTTGGTTGAATTTTGATAAGATATATATATATATATATATCTTGTTACGTCTAGGTGGCAGGATGGTTTGGTTTGTGAGGTTCATCCATTGGTGGTGATATTATACGTTATTAATGGTGCGATAATGCTACGTAATTCAAATTTTGTGGCTAAAAAATGGTTCAAATGGCTAAAACGACGTCGTTTTGAGTACAGAACAACATAAAAATGGCTAAAACGACGTCGTTTTGGTTATTTGAGTCACTTTTGAGTCACAAAATTTGAGTTACGAGACATTTTCTTTAATGGTGTGATATCATCATTATAATTAAAATTATTTATTTTATAAAAAAAGTTTATGTATATTATTTATTAAAAAAATAAATAATTAATTTAATTTTAACATATTCAATTTATTATATTTGTCATATAAAAAATAAATAATTTATTTTTAAAATACACTTTCTAATCATTTTAAATTAATATTAATAAATTGTACAAACTACAATTATGAATCGATTTAACTTTTTCTTTCTTGAAAATAATATTGATAAAAAAAAATTATAAAATAAATAATTTAAATCATTAAAAGATGAGAAATGTTTTTTAGCTCGAAATTCCCCAACTCGAATGCCCCGATTTTCAAGAGAGAGAGAGAGAGAGAGAGAGAGAGAGAGAGAGAGAGAGAGAGAGGAGAAGGCTCATGGCAGAGAAGGCTCATGACCCTCCGCCATCGCCGCCTCCGCCGTCGCCCTCAGCCCGCCCCGCCTCCCGCCGTCGCCCTCCGTCGCCGATCGCCATGCTCGTCGCCTCTGCCATCTCCGAAGGCGATCGCCATGCCCGTCGCCTCCCGCCTCCGCCATGCCCGTCGCCCTCCAGCCATTCTTTAGGCCCCCTCCCCCTCCTCCGCCCCGCCTCAGCCCGCCTCCGCCCCCTCCTCCTCCATTTAGGCCCCCTCCAGTCCTTCCTTCCCCCTCCCCCTCCTCCCCTCCCCCTCCCCCTCCTTCTCCTTCGTCTTCTTCCTGCAGAGAAAAAAAAAAATATATATATATATATAAAACGACGCCGTTTTATAAATTAGGGGCATTCGGGGCCCCTAATTTCGAGCCACCAATCGCGGTTGTTAAAAGATTTCCAAGCAGAACAGCGGTAAAAGAGAAGCGAGACTCCGAAAAAATTTACAAGAATATTGTGTCAGCGACAACTTTTAAATGACAAGTTACTTTTCATGAGTTTTTTTAATTTAAAATAAATGAATACTAATTTAACGCATTATTTTTATTTATTTATTTATATATCATTACATATTAGTCCTGTTTAGTAGAACTGTGAAAAAGTGATTATAAATTATAGCCTAACAGCTTATACCTTATAATTGTGAACATAAACTAATTTTTGACTTATAAATTAAGCTTCTTCTCCCCACTCAAAGAATAAGTTAATTTTTGACTTACAAAAAACTATAAACTGTATTATTAAGCTGAACTAAATATATCAAAATAGCTAAAATTAAATTAAAAATTAAAATAAATTAAAAATAAACCCTACCAAATAAGATATCTTGTTATCATCCACTCATTTTTTAAAACGCAATCATCCACTCATTTAGGATTGCTTTTGGACGCGGGACACCTTTGACAGGTAGATATAGAATAATGAAAGGGAAAATGTCTCGCACCTCAAATTTTGTGGCTCAAAAGTGGTTTAAATGGCCAAAACGACGTCGTTTTGGCCATTTTTATGTTGTTCTGTACTCAAAACGACGTCGTTTTGGCCATTTGAGCCACTTTTGAGCCACAAAATTTGAGCTACGTAGCATTGTCGGAATGAAAGGGCATATTGTACCCTTTTTCTCAATTTTTTTAAAAATGTTATTTTGTTACTTTTTAAGAATTCAAAATCTATATTTGACCATCATATTAACTTTCATGGGATTCACCTGGATTTCATTTTAATATTTCAAACTGTTTATTTGTCTATATTATTTATATATATAAAAAATTAGGTCTATTCGCTAATTATAGTATTTTTATTTTATCGTATTTTCTTACAAAAATAAATGAAATATATTTTTAAAAATAGATATCCCTTTTTTAGACAAATATGATAAAATAAAAATGTTATATTTATTAGGTTGATGTAATTTTTTTTAGGATTACTATATAAGGATAATCTTATAAAATGAATTATTCAGATTATCAAAATATGACTAATGATAAGTCCTATAAACCTTAATATGACAATTAAATTCATATTTTAAATTTGAGACAACCTCCAACCTTATTTTAAGCACTCATTAGGATGTAATCACAAATATGATAGTTAAGGCCTCATTTGTCAACGGCTTCAATTTTCAATTTTTAATTTACAAAAAAAAAAGAAACAAGTTTTCGTTTATTTTTACAAAAAATAAAAACATAAAACTTGTTTAATATACAAAAATATTTTTAAAATAAGTAAAAATAAAAATATAGAAATATATTTAATGAGTTGTCAGATTTGGTAGCCGGAGATGGAAGGTAGACTGATGTGGTGACTGGTAGTGGTGGGTAGCCAAAGGTGTCAATCGAAGTTAGTAGTTGGATGTCGTCGAAGGACACAAAGTGGCCGGAAGGGCATCAAAAGGTGGACTAAGATCACAGCAGTCACCGTCCACCCATCGGAGTGGCCAGAAGGTGGTCGGAACTCATCATCCATCGACAACGATGGGTGGTAGGTGGTGGTAAACGATGCCTGATGGTGGTCATGGTGGTTGAAGCTAGTAGGTGAGAGGAGAAAGTGAAAACTTATTTTAAAAATAAGTGACAATAACCTTTTTGTGTTTTTAAAAAATTTGAAAATTTTGAAATCAATTTTATATTTTTGAAAACGAAAATAATATCAAACAAGTTTTTGTTTTCCATTTAAAAAAAAATGAAAACGAAAACAAAAAATCGAAAACAAAAACGTTAACAAATGACCCTAAATGATTCAATCATATTATTTTAATTTTGGTTTATAAAAATAGAATTGATTTAAAAAAATTAAATTAAAAAAAATAGTTTCACATTTTTAAAAATAAAATTTCACCTTTTCCTTTCTAGGGGCGGAGCCGAGACTTCTCTCCTAATAGGTCAAATTGCGTAAAAAAAATATAAAATAAAAATAATAATAATGCATAAGGCAGATCCTATCAGCCTGTCAATGTATGGGGTGGAATTTTATTTGATTAAATTATTATTAAATATTACTTAATAGATACTGATTGAACTAATAAAAATTATACGGGATTAGTCTCAATTTAAACATTATTTGTATAATTTTTATAGTTAAATGAATCAAATATATTAATTTATAGATAAAAAGTAAGATGGTATTTGCTAATAATTGAAAATATCTTAATGTAATTAATCTATTTCTACTCAACTTTTTTAGCTAACTTTTATAGCTTTAGTTTAACTTATAGGATATTATTTATATATCCAAATATGCTTTTTTGTTTAATATGATTTCAAATCAATCAACTAAATTATATTATAAGTTTTTTTAACAAGTGATTACCAATAGTTTTTTAATATTAGTTGAATTTAATTTTTTAATAATGTTAGGATGATCATTTTTTCTTATTATAATTTGTTTATCACCTTATTTATTGATTTAATGAGTTTTTCATCATTCATGTTTGCCATTAATGTAGTATCGATACATGAGATAATAAACAAAATATGATCACAGTGATATTATAATAAAAGTTTAGAGGACAATTACATTAAATCTTGAAAAGCAATTCTACTACATTATGAAATTTATAATTTTTTTTTAAGTATTATATTGAATTTTTGGAATGCCATCACGTAATATACAAAAAAGAAAAATTGGAATTAACATACATATATATATATATATATATATGTAATGAAAATTTGCAGAACCTTAGATAGGCCAGATCCTGACCCCTACCCATCTCCCCACCTTTGACCACTATCCACTGCCACCATCGGCCATCACTATTCACTATCTCTAGTATTAACTATGTCACCTCCATTTATTTCCGTTACTGATCACCACATTTTGTCCACCATCTATTATTAATCATCACCAAATAAAAAAATTTCCCACATTTTATAAACAAGAAATAAAAAATAATAACGTTAATTAACGTCTTATTTCAATTACCAAAATATATTTGTGTACAATGATGGTTCTCAATATTTTTATGACTGCATAACAACTTTCTTCCTAATTTAAAAAGTAGTTAAATGTTTTGTTCTCTTGACTTTTATTTCATCCTGCTTGCTTTGACTTGACTTCAACACAATTGAAAAGGTACGATGCCGTTTGTATTCTTCTTCTACTTTTTTTTCTTTTTTATTTTTTTTAAAAATTGTTTACACTTAAATCACTAATAAAAATAGTCAATTTATACTAATTCATAAATAAAAATAGCCATTAACTTTTTTTTTTTTTTAAGGGAAGTCTGACCATGCCCAACTTTTATGTGAAATGATGGGTTGATGATCGGATTCCAATACAATGTATGGATATAAAGTGATCAATAATATTACATATCACCTCAAAAAATAAAAAATAAAAAAAATTTACAAAAATCATCAGGAAGACATGGTTTGACCGACAACTAGCCAATGGCTACACCATTATGATATTTTTTGAAAAAAAAAATTTACAAATTAGGGTTGGTTTGGGGTGTCTTAAAAAAGTATACTTTTTGTCTTTTTACTAAAAGATGTGCAGAAAAGTAGAGAGGTGATGTGATGAAAAAAAAATAAAAAGATAAAAAGATGAATTATATAGATTATGCCAAACCTAGCCTTATTATTATAGAGTGTTTTCTTTAAAAATGTAAAACCCAAATTAATATAATTAGTATTATTAATTTGTATAAAATTTATTTGAATTTTCAAACTACCATTATCAAATTGTCATTGTAGATCAAGTTCTTCAAAGGTCAATGTTCAAAAGTACGGGCTCACAGTCAATGGCTTTTCGCTTATCGACCCGCCCACAACAAAAATCCAAAAAAAAAAAAAAACTAACTATTAATAAACACTCACAAACGCACATAATGGAGTTAGCAATTGTTTTTTCTAAAAGTTCTTTTATTTTTATTTTTATTTTCGTTTCAATGATCTTTTTTTAAATTAAAAAAAAAATTAATTTTAAGTTTTGTTAGACTATATGAACCTGAAAGTTAAAAATTAAAATTACAATTCTTGGGGAAAAAAAAAATCAATTTTGTTAATTTTTTTATGCTTAGTAAACTTCTTTTTTTTAATACTCTAAAAAATTATATATGCAAGCATTGTATAGATAGTTAATCACCAATCGCACACACTACGCTAAAATTGGGTTTTAATGGCAGTTTTTTACCGCCGTTAAAGCCTTTAACGGCGGTTTCATTACCGCCGTTTATGCGCGTGTCGGAAAAAGTACAACCGTCATAAAAAGATAAATTACCATCGTTAAAAGTCGACCAAAAATGGCGATAATATAGGACAAAAAACGGCGATTTTTTATCGCCGTAAATAGGTTCTAATTTTTCAAAAAATAATTATTTCTCCTTGCACTCCCCAAGTCTTGAACCCTCAATCTCTCATCCACTCAGACCAACCACTCTACCATAGCCACTCTTCATGAAATATATTCCCTAAATAAATATTTAAACATTACTTTTAATTTATTGTAGATGGTTTCGCCGGAGCTCACCGAGGTTCCGCCGGAGCTTCACCGGCAAAGACCGCCGTCATTAACGGCGATAACAAAATCGCCACTAATGCCCATTCATTACCGTCATTAAAGACACTTTAGTGGCAATTTTTTTAACGGCGGTAACGAAACCACCATTAATGATACATTAACGGCGGTATTAATGGCGGTTTTCGTTACCGCCGTTAATAGTACCTTTAACGGCGGTAACGAAAATCGCTGTTAAAAAAATCGCTGTTAATGCCCTGTTTTGGCGTAGTGATACCAGCCCATGATCTTTATATTGGGTATCCTAGGGTTCACGGCCCATATCCACCAGAAGTGAATTTCATTATTCTTAGTCATGGGCCTGACCCAACAACACACGGGGAAATTACTACAAAGTCCTATGTAGGAGATTTATTTCTCTTATAGTCCCACTGTATTTTTGATAAACCAACAAGTCCATAGTTTTGTAAGTTTTTTGTACCTAGAGGTCCTGTTTTTATATTCTTGTTTTTGTAAATGACTGCATTACACTTTTGATTTGAGATATATATACGTGAAAAATCAAATTTTAGAAGGGAAACTGTGGTCTAGCCTCTATGAGGTCGATTTTGTCTCCGATCTCAATCTCTCTTTGTAAGCTCGATCTCTTTTTGTGTGATCTCGATTTTTGTGTGCAATCTTGATCTGTGTGTGCGTTTTGTGATTTCTTTATGTTTGCGGATCTATGTGGTGCATGATCTCTGTGTTTCCGCGATCTGTGTGTACGCTCTCTCTCTCTCTCTCTCTCTCTTTCTCTCTCTCTCGATACGTGTATGTATGTATATATATATAGATAAGCAAATTTGTGATTTTTGTATGTGACATAGTGTAATGATTTGGATTTTTTCGATTTTATTTGTTATATAGTGTAATATATTTTGAATTTGTAGTTTGAAATTTTGAATTCTAAAGTATTGATTCTGATATGTTGTGATTGTATAATTTTGCAGTTTGGACTCTGTGATTAATTGTTTATTGGTTTATGGTTTGTAATATAGAGGGGTGTTTCATGTTAATGTGCAAATACAATAAATCATGTGCTGCTATTAAAATTAGTAGTTATGATAAAGTTGTTGAGAAAATAGTTGCAAAGTTCAAGGAGTTGAGTATTGGTAACTTTTGTTTGTTTTTCTCTATTCCTGGATATTCTAATTGTATTGTTGAAAGTAATGATGATTTTGGGAATATGCTGGCAATAGTAGTTTCTGGTGGTTTTGATGTTGCTGATGTTGTCGTGGGTGGTAGCAGAATTGTGGAAGTTGATGATAATTCTTCTAAGATTGATTCTGTAGTTTGTGAGAGTTTTTTGGTTAACGATTGTAATAATTTTAGTGGTTTTTTGCCTAGTTTTTATCTAGAACAAGAGAGAGTTTTGTTGTCTGCTAGTTGGAAGAAAATTATACACAGTGTTAATCAAGAATTTGATGAATTATTTAAAGAATGATGCAATTAGAGTAACTGTTGAATGTATGATGAAGTCGTTTACGGGGTTGTAAGTGGTTTGTGCATAAAAGGGTTTTGATGAACTCCGAAATTTTTTTTATTATGAAGTTGGATAATGTGTATATTTGTGGGTAGGGCAGTACAAAATACCACCTAATCCACTAAAACTGCACTGATCTACATCAATCCGCACCGCTCTAACTGCTAACCGCAATTTAAACTTTAAAATTTATCATCCGCCAACCGAACCGAACTGCTCTACTCCGTTATAGTTAATACATATATATTTTTTAATTTCCAATGAAATATCAATATAAAAATGAGTGTGTGAGAGATTTAAAATATAAAATTTATTACAAATTAGTGGTTATATATATGAAACATATTATGTAAAATTACTTTGTGTTATATATCTAAAAAAAATATTATACAAATTAGTGTTATATATTATGCAAATGTATGATAATTAGTTAGAATATTCTCCAATCCGTCAATCTGTCAAAAACTGCCCAAACCATAATTTGTCAATCCGCTAACCCGCCATTTGGTTTGTAATTGTACTCTCAAATCACCCGAACCACACCACGTACACCCCTACTTGTGGGGTTGTTGCTCGTAGATCTTATAGCAAAATAGTTGGTTCTGGACTTGTCTATGATATTATGCATAATGACATTAGTGATAATCCGTTGACTTATCCTATTGAAGTTAAAAAAAAAGTTGAAGAAGCAATATAGTATAGATGTTTCTTATCGAGTTGCATAGTTAAGAGTTGATAAGGCAAGAGGTGGATTGTTTGGTGATTTTGCATCTTCTTTTGACCAACTTCAATGGTACTTTGAGACAGTTATGAGAACGAATCCCGGAAGTGTGTTTGAATTAGATGTAGATGAAAGTAGTGAGTGTTTTCGGAGGTGGTTTGTGGCATTTCGTGGATGTTTGTATGGATTTCAATTTTGTCGTCTTTTGTTGTTTGTTGATGATACATTCTTGAAGGGGTGTTATAAGGGTCATTTGCTTGCAGCAACATCAAAAGATGGTAATAAAGGTACATATTTATTTGTAATTAGGCCTCGTTTGGCAAGTGTCCCTTTTAGCCAAAAAATCAAAGTTACTGAAAAAACCAAAAAGCCAATAACCCATACCAAAAAGTCAAAGATTCCATTTTCTCTTTACTTTTTGCACATTTTTTTGTAAAAAGTCAAAAAGTCATCCCAAATATACTAGTTTTTTTTACATCACATTTTAGCCAAAAAGCTAAAAAATTACTAAAAAAGTCTGTTCCCAAACGAGGCCTTAGTATAGTTTTGGTTTGTTTGTGTGTTTTGGTAATTTGTGGATTTTGGTTTCTGTTATTGTATTATAAGACTACTAATTTTTTTTTTTTTTCCAGGCCTATTTCCTTTGACTTTTGCGATTGTGGATGTTGAAAATCAAGATAATTGGATGTGATTTTTAAGTCAGTTATTGAAGGCTATTGGTTCGGCTCAAAGATTGACCTTTGTGTCCGACCGTTAACATGGATTGCTAGATGCTCTTGCGGTGATTTTTCCTAATACATATCATGCACATTGCTTGAACCATTTGAAAAGAAATTTGACTGACAAATTGGCAGAACTTCGTACTATCTATAAGCTGACTTTGATGAAAATATTGGTTAAATGTGCTTATGCGCCAACTGTTACTTCTTTCCAATATTATATGGAGAAATTGTAGCATATTGCCGGGAATGATAGAGTCGATAGTGTGTTGGATGGTTTGCAAAATGATAAGTGGGCGAATGCATTTTTTAGAAGGAAAAGATATGGTAAGATGTCATCTAATGCTGTTGAGCCTTACAATAATTGGATTGGTGAGACTCGTGAGTTGCCTATTACTTATATGGATGATATGATTAGAGTTCAAATCATGACTCAATTGTCCAATAGGAGAGCTGAATCTAAAAGATGGACTATCAAATTGTATCTAGTTATGGAAAAGAAGTTGATGGACTCTTTGAAGCTAGCTAAGTCTTGGATGTGATTGTTGCTAGTGATATTGTTCTTGAAGTTCATTCTTCTATTTCGTTTTATGTTGATATTAGTAGACAAACTTGTTCTTGTCATAAATGGCAACTGAATGGTTTTCCTTATTGTCATGATGCGCATGCTTTGCGTAGTAGTCGTAGAGATGTGTATAATTTCATTGATTTTTTTTTTCCCAGGTGGATTGTTTTAAAGAGTCGTAGAACGAATCTGTTTCTCCAGTGTTTTCAAGTGAGAGATGTGACTTTGATGGCGCCGATAGTTTGATTATCAAACCTCCTATAATGAAGAAGGAACCCAAGCGGAACAAAAAGAAAAGAATACCTTCTAGGGGTGAGAATGTAAAGCAAATCAAGTGTTGGAGGTGCTTGAAATATGGAAATCACAATAAGAAGACATGCAAGGCTGCTATTTGAGGCTATAGTCTATTTTTTGAATTTGTATTTGAAGTTGAGGAATTATGATAACAAAATGTGATACTTGATATTATTGAAGTAATGAATAAAGTTGGTTGCATTCTTTTTGTTTTTCGATGTGGTTTTTAGTTATTGAAGTTTTTCTTGCAACAGTCGGTTTTTTTTTTTTTTTTTTTTGGTGGAGTTGGTCAGTTTTATTTTTTGGAATGCGGAGAAGGTTTTTGAAAATTTCTTATTGAAATTGTATAATCTTGTAGTTTTACTACATAATGTGTGCATTTTTAAAACTACAAATGTTTACATTTTCATAAAAACTGTATAATATTATAGTTTCATTTCGAAATAGTCAACACGCCAACACATAAAAAGGTATGAAGTCATCTAGAAATTCTTATTATTTTGGTTCATTACATAGTAAAAAAAAAAACATATCTAAAGCATTATCACTATCATTTTCAAAAGAGTGATTGTCGTTCTTACTCTTTGAAAATAATGGAGTACCTTCCTCCATGTCATTATCGTCCTTCTTCAAATTGTCATCGATTAACCAATCGATATTGGTTTTCATCACACTTAGTTGAGTTTCGATCCTAGATAAATGCTCATCAAATCGATCATGCCTTTTGAAAATTGAATCAATTATTTTCTATCAATCGACCATTTTTTGAATCAATGTTGTTTAGTTCTAACTGTATACTTTTTTAATCGGAAGAAATGGCTATTTATAACTCAATAAATGCATAGACAATTTCAAAAGTCTCAAATAGTTAAATGCTTTTAATATCTCATTCATTGTATATGTCTATAACATTGTTGTACAATGATTAAAAAATGATATTAGTATCTCATTCACTGTATGTGCAGATTACAATATTAATGCAATATTGGAATAAATAGCTAGTTAGATATTAATATTTTAACAGATAATCAATGTATATATTATAATAGGTGGAGGGTAATTGACTGTGAATTTTAAAAATAATTATAGTTTGGAGTTATGAAACTGCATAATTTTGCAATATTGTTTTGAGTGATGAAACTGCATAATTTACAGTTTTAAGAATTATTGGAAACAACTTGTTTTGTATGAATTTATAGGTAATTACAAATGTGACGACAATAACAACCACAAGAACACAAATAAGAAGTTTAACCATAGGAAGAACAACAACAATAACAGCAACAACAACAAAAAAAAGGTTCTACGACGTGCAACGCGTGTCATATTATGACCAGTCATGAAAAGTCATTCACTTTCAACGATATGCTTCGTACGCCGTTAAAAACTATTTAATAGCGAATTTTGTGCGTCGTTGTTACTTTTTCTACGACATGCTATAGTACGCCGTTAAAAACTATTTAATGACAGATTTTATGCGTCGTTGTTACGTTTTTTACGACTACTTTTGCACGCTGTTAATTGGTAAGACAAATAACGACGCTAATTGCGCGCCGTAAAATATGTAATACAACAACTTATTATGCCTGTCGTAGAATATACAGTTTTTTTTTATTTAAATTCAGCAGGTTCTATTTGACCAATTTTGTATAATCTAACAAATATTACAAACAAGCATCACAAAACATCAATCAACCGCCAAAATATTGTTTAAAACATTAAAAATAAACTATATCCATAAATTATAAACATTTAACAATTGTCTGTACATTCCAAACATTCGAAAACTATATCCTTAAGTTCTAAACTATACAAAAAGTTTAAACCATCCAAAACTATGCATATCTAACTTTCTAAACATATCGACAACTATTAAGAGATTATCTAAAACTACCAACAACAGTTCCTAGTTGCAGCTGTAGCAAATCCACTTGCTCCTATCACAGGGACGAGGGTGCCCAATGTATGTGTTAAAGCACCTAAACCCGCGACAATAGTTGGAGCAACTAACCCTGTTATATTTCTTGTCTGCATAACAAAAGAAACTTCACATAAGTACAAAAACCAACGACTCAAGGACAAAAATATTTCTTGAGGTATTAAGAAATGATCAAGAAATTTTAAAACATCAACAAAACATTTCCAAAATTAATAAGATAATTCAATGGCCCCATAAAAGCAATGTCATAATGAAAAATTAGCAAAAATTCAAGATCTCAATAGTCTCAACGTATATGCAAATAAAATCCACATAAAGCAAAACATTTTTTTTCATACCTCAAATGAAGTTACCTCTAATAAAGTTACCTCTTTTGTTGCAATGCTTCTAGAGGGAAATGAGTAGAAATCTTCAAACAAACCATTAAGTTTGTACAAGAAAATATAGTTTTCTACTAAATCTAGGCCATAAGAAGCTCAAGAGAAAAATTAAATTTAAAAAGAAGAAGTGGTGGAATTAATCTACTTCAATGCAGCACCTACTTGGAACTTGCATAACTATGTTGAAAGATCTCTATGTATGAGGTTTAGGTTTGTATAGGTTTTATCCCTTACCATTGTAAGTTTCAAAATAAAGAGTCCAAGTCAAATTAGAGTCTATATTATTTACAAGTTTAAAAAAGAAACTTTCAATCTATTATAGAAGAAATTTAGGCAAGTTTTAGTAGCTTTAGGCACTTTTTGGGACAATGTGATGTAATTCTACCTGAGTGCTTAGTAGCAAATACATAAGCTAAGGAACTATAGGAATAATCCCTAAGCTAATCTTTTTTTTCTTCTTTAATTTTTTACTAGTATGTAATTCAATCACAAGCTATTACTAATTCCATTGACTCTTGAACCTTATAGCCTACTTCCTAATATTATATGCCTTTTCTCTAATAATTCAACCCTAAAAAGTATGCCACTTGAAAAAACTAAACAATATTCATAAATAACATAGTTGCTTCATCCATACCATTTATAATCTACAAGCCACATCCTCTTAGTGTTTCCAAAAACCGACCGCCACAATTATGTAACAGTATTAGTGGCTCCACCACTCCAAAAAGGGATGTAATAACCTCATCTGCAGAAAATCAATGAACCTATCACGGGTATGACACTAATATAAGAGACAAATATCTATGCAAACCTTGCAACTTCACCAGCAACAGAATCATTTAAACCAGATCCATTCACAATACTTTTCATTCCATCACAATAACCTATTCAAATTCAAGTATTCAACCATTAAAGTAGAAACTGAAGAGGAGAGAGATGATAACCAATATAAAGCAGATTTTTCAATTCAATTAGGATCAGCAATGCCCATTGATTCAAGATGAATAAAGAGGCACACTTATAAAAATAATAAAATTATATGGCATATTGGATATGGTTTTATTCTGCTCCTTATCAGAAATCATGAGCATGAAGTTCCCTGGTTCCTCTAGATTTCTCAAATACTTTTGTATTTCATTCTAGATTTATCATATTTTATATTACCTACATAGAGGAATAAATAAATAACACAAGAGCCAAAGGAGATATGTTTTCTGCTAGCATACTCTAAATTGGTTGCAGGCATGATGTCCTTTTTTTCCCAAAATCAAAAAACATGAGTCTATCATACTCCACCAAAAAACTGACAGAAAAAGTCTTTTGGGTAACACTTTTTCAAGCAAATTAACTACAACTGCTTCAGTTTACCATTTCACTAATCATTTGAAACTAGTATCTTTAAATCAAAATCAAAGGGGATTTTTTACTACGAGCAATATCACTGACCATTCCTAGCAATAAATATTTTTGAACCATACATACACTCCATCATACCTAGATAGATGTCAGTATATCAGCTATATCATATATTGGACTCCATTGATTTTGTAGAAGATCCAGACAAATACTTCTATCTGCATGAACTGGTCCAAGCACAAAACAATAGTATGAACAACTAGCATAGGCATATATCTTACTGAAATTATGTTTCACCACATAAGAGAAGAAATCAAATATCAAAGAGTAATCAAAAGACACAAAGAAAGGAGGATTCTGTGCAATGCAAACAAATAAACCCCAAAAAGTAATAGAAACTTCTAAAGACAAGTTTAAAGCAATGTTGGCAATCCTAAGAGGAGTAAACAGTATTGAAGTTAATATTAGTGGCAAAGCATGACTTCTGAGGATGCAGTGGATGTAGCACAACTAAAGTAGCTGCAACATTTTTACAGCAAATCATTTAACTCCTATAAAGATGCAGATCCAAACCATACACATTGAACACATTCAAAATCACTACTGAAAGCAAAGGCCAAAATATTAACTATTGGTCGGTCTTAAATAAGAATCTTTATAAAAAAAAAAAAAAAAAAACCAAGACGATGTAGTTCAAAGCACAACTTACTGTTTGGATGGAACATTCATGAAATAAACATTCATGAAACAAACCTATTCAAAACAAAATATGAGTCGTGAATAAAAATGAAAAATAAAAAAACTTGACCCATATAAGACGGGTTAGATTCCATTGAGGATGGGGGAGAAGGTAAGAAATTGACAAAGTTCTGATACAACAAAAATTTAGGTAAGTAATAATAGAAAATCATGAGTTAAATTTAGCTTTATCAGGTGCAATGCCACCAGAAAATCAAGTTAAGTTAAAATCACAAATGAAAAACTGAGAACACTTGCATTAATAGAAAATCATGAGAATTAGTCTTGAAAACAAGTATTTCACAAACATAATATAACATGCACATCATATAACTTTAAACCATTCTAATAAAATTAAAAACACAATATCTACCAGCTAGAAATAGCGACACACACTCACACACAACACCTGGACAGTTGCTAAACAGCCAACAACAGAGCTAGCAACAGCAAGGTAGAGACACTCTTACACACAGCACATGGGCAGCTATTCATAGCAGCTAAACTAAAGCAAACACAACACAAACTTGCAGAACTTATAGATAGTAACAGCAGGCAAACACGACACTTGGACAGTTATACATAGCAGAACACATCACACTCCAGCAGAATGTGTGGATAGACCACCAGACTCCAGAGTGTAGCCTAACTAGCTTGGTCTTCATGTCTGCAACCTCCCCTCTATCACTATTGATTTTAGCAAACCTGAGAATGACACTCTACATAAGTAGGCATCATATCTAGATAATCCAAAACCACTCATCATTATTGAATTTTTTTTCACATATGATAGAGCCATAGCTCTAAATCTCTCATAGATGAAAGTATTAGAGCCAGCCTCAATAATAGACTTTATAAGGGGAAACAAATCATATCTAATAAATGAGCTCTCTTATTTACTAACTGTAGAACTTAAAACTTTAGTAGTTTTTCTTTTTGATTGA
Source organism: Camellia lanceoleosa (assembly GCA_025200525.1). Taxonomy (NCBI): domain Eukaryota; kingdom Viridiplantae; phylum Streptophyta; class Magnoliopsida; order Ericales; family Theaceae; genus Camellia; species Camellia lanceoleosa. Next base: position 35,733,318 of record CM045761.1, read on the forward strand.
AATGATAAAAAAAATAGTAGATTTGATTCATTTGCATAAGCAAGCAACATAAAAAGCACATAGAAGAAAAAACAGCATGCAAAGTTAATAAACATGCATAAGTTGTTGCATCCCAACCTTCCATCACAAAAAAGGGGATAATCAAAATTTAGAGTCATAGAAAACCTTGATGCAAATTAGAAGGAAGATGAGCCTAGATGTTAGAGACATTCAAGACATTTTCCAAAGAGGAAGTGGAAAGTTTTTAAGGAGAAAATCAGGCAATCCGAGGTTTAACAAAATTCTAGACACAATTTTCTTACAAATCTGAACTAAACAGCAAGAGATCCTAAAACCAGCATTGGAATAAGGTTAAATAGAGTTCAAACTCAAAAGGATAGAACTTTGTAAAATAGATGAGGAAGAATAAAACCAAAAGATAAATATTCTGACAGGTGAACAATTAACTCAAAGTTAAAATTCAAAATATAAGGAATAAAGAAACAAATTTACCAAAAAAAGTAAAATAGGAAATAAGAAAATAACAAGAGATAAGTTCAAATGGTGGAGAACTACCAAATTGACCTCATAATTGGTTTAACAGCCAAACTAACACAAAATCACCACACAAAAAAACAAAAAAAACAAAAAAAACAAAAAAAAAAAAAAAAACAAATAGAACATATATATATATATATATAAATATATGAGAGGGAGAGAGAGAGTATTCATATGTTATAAGTATTACATGACTGGCAAGTCATTTCCATAGCTGTAAATATAGGTACCTTCCATATTTCTATGTGAATAAGATGATTTTCATTAAGGTCAAAAATTTTAGAATGAGGGACACTAGCCAGGGCAAAGACCCATAAATTTACTCCCCAAAGCCAAACCATCATAGTCTGCATCACCATAGCAAAAAGAAAATGTGTTGATACAAGGAAAGAAAAAAAACAAAAACTAATTCAACCAAAAATAAATAAAAATTAGATAGAATTCACTAACCACAAATGAAATCATACATAAAATGTATAACATAAGAAAATAAAATAAAATAAACTAATGAATAAAACCAAAAGTTGCAATCATTAGAAATAAAATAAAATAAACTAATGAATATTCAAAGTGGGTTCTCTATATGTACACACTTTAACCATATCAAGAGTTTTGTTCTACAGTGTTGTGTTTCTTGGCCTACTGCCCAAGTCTATACTTCTGCACATCAAAATTTGGAAGAACCTTAAATTGGCAATTCATAGAAAGCAGCATAGAGGGGAAGGAGTGCTAGAAACAAAAAGCACACCTGTAAATGACTCTTTAAATGGTATAACATCAAGCCCTTTACGCCCATCACTCTCAGCACTGACTTGGGAGTCACTTCTGCAAATTGAAAATCCTCCTAGAATTGAGTTTGTACTAAACTCGCAATTGAAAAAAGCTATAATACTTGTGTAGACAGAACACTTTTAAATCGTGATATTGTTTCATCTACTTGTAAACACGAGAAATCAATGAAATTGGTGAAACCTAATAACTTTATATATTATTCATAATAATTACCTTTTTTCACCTCCCGTTTATCTATAGGAATAATTATCATGTGATTCACATCCATGGTTCAAAATGAGACATATTATGTGCTGCTAAAGTGCGATTTTACATTCTTCATTGAGTCCTCTATAGGTGGGATTTAATGCAACAAAATTTAGGTTTTTCCCGAAAAGGAGACATTAAATATTCACAGAGAGTTAATTAACAAATAGCCTAAACTGAACCATGGCACATTAAAATGCTAATCACGAGTTTTTTATGCAGTTCTAGATCGATAAATGGCCTAATTAGACAAAGTCTTGAGAAAGAATCTAAAGATCGACAAAGTAAGCTAAGGACAAAACCCTACTACTTTTGGAAGAGTGAGACCATGATTTGCTAAACTACGATCTACCTCCTGAAATTACAATTTAAAACACAAATTTGGCAAAACTAATTGTAATCTAAATAGACCTTTCACCAATTAGTTTCACAGAAATTTACAGCATGCCACAAACATATCAATTTCAATTTTCATATTTTGATTTCACAATCAAAGAGCTGCTCATCCAGTTGTCCTTGCACATTCTAAAAATTCCAAATTTGGCATAGACACAATACAAGTATACAAACACTTTAATTTGAACAGATTGCCCATCCCCCTTTAAAAAAAGGAGCGGAGGGAGTGAAAATTTCAATGTTACAAACAAAAATTATCCATTTCAATTTTATTCTAATATAAGAGTGACTCAATTGTTTATATCTTCAACACTAGGTCTTCTAAATGGAATGAAATTTTAGAATAATTAGTCAAACCCATTTTTTGCAAAAAGGATACTTTGTATGTCCAAAACACACAGAGAGAGAGAGAGAGAGAGAGAGAGAGAAGCATCATGACCTTTGCCAGCTAACTACCATCTTGTATAACCAATAAGTAGATTGCTCTAGGACCAGTGATCATTACCTTCAATTTAAGAGATTGAAAGTAAACCAAACAAAATTAAGAGAAACCCAGATGTGAAAGCATCTCAGAAATCCAGAGAATGAAGCAGAAGGTGTTCGCGAAGAGGAGCGCAAGTTTAGAAACGTGGGATCCAAAGGATATAGGAGGGAGGGAGAGAGGGGGAAAGAGAAGGTTAGAGGCTAATTTATCAAACCTTGTCGCAGGTACCCAGATTTCACAGCCGCCTCCTCTCGTCGTCGCAACCCCTGCCAGTTCATCGTCAACCTCCGTTCACCATTGCCCTCTGATTTCGCTCAACCTTCGTCGTTCTCTGTTTCACGGGTTAGGGTTCAAGACAATGAGAGAGTGGAAAAGAGGGGAAAACGGTGTTGATTGGTATTTCCTTTTGGTGTATGTATCATTCGATACATACAGAGAAATAATAAAAGTAAACGTAAAATAAAATTAGGCAGTAAATATTCCCTCCAAAATTTTTTGATCACATTGATTCCTTCTAATATATATATATATATATATTTAGTGATTGGCACCCCAAATACCATTTTGGCGCTTTTTTTTTTTTTTTAATCATACAATTCATGACATGCATTGTGCGTCGAAAAAAGGCAATATTTTTAACGGCAGGCGATGTGTGCGTCGTAAAAAGTGAAATACTTTTAACGACGGGTGTTGTGTGCGCCGTGAAAAGTTTACGGCTGGCGTATGCACGTTGTGTATAATTGATGTATTAACGGCATGCCATATGCATGTCGTAGAAAGTTTTATTATTTACGACGTGCATTGCAAGCCGTAAAAAAACATCGTTATTACCATTCACAACCTACACAATAGACGTGTCGTGCTTGGAAAAGTATTTACGACGTGCAAAAAAAATAAGTTGTAAAAGTGAGAAACTACAGCGTGCATTTATTGTATGCCGTTGATGTGGTGCCGTAAAAAGTCAATTTTGTTGTAGTGAACAAGAATAATACCAACAAGAACAGCAACAACAAGATCAATGATAACAATCAGCACCACCACGATAAGCACAACAAGATGAACCACCAATAGAACAAAAAGTAATTGTCATACGTAAAAAACAATACAAAAATATGTTCATATGAGTGTTTCTATTGTCAAGAAGTTTGTTAGTTGTTTCTATGATTTGGTATGTTTTATCAACATTTGATAATGCTCGAGATTCCAAGATCAATTCTTATCATTGAGGAATTGACTAATGGTTTCTGCTAGAAATTTGACCCACTCAATTGGTCGAAGTGGTTTCTACACAGATTGCCAGTTGACATATTGGTTGATAACATTGCAGATAGCAATTGCATAGTCATTCTTGTAAAGTTTTAGATGAAATGAATTAGTTAGGTGAAATTGAAAAATTTAGCATATTAAAACATTAATTATTGAGCTTGTACCTTACGAGTGTGGGGTTTGTTGTGGGCATTCCTCAATTAATGCAATTACTGTTTGACATTCTTGAGATCATAACATGTTTTCTTAATTGCTGAATAATTCTCTATTCCATTTCAGTTAATGTTGTTGCTATAAAAGAGTTAATGGGTGTTTTTGTTAGTTGTAGTGAGGTGCTTAGATGTTTTGAAAGGAATAGAACTAGGTAGAAAATTTTGTTTAACTTACAATTTCTTTTGCAATTTTAAAGTGCTTGTTATGACATCCTTTTGTTGGCCTCAAAGAGTTATAGTGCCTCCATATCACATCATCCTTGTCAAAGACCACAATGGTTCAATGGTTGTCGTGGTTGATTGGGAAATGAATACATCTGTTTTTCATTATTTCTAAAAAATGGATGTCCATCATTTTTTCTCTCAGCGCCTGATCTTGGTTTTGTAGTAGAGTTTGTAATTTATATATGTTTGAAATATGTTATAAAAGTATGCAGTAAGACATGTTAAGAAAGTATAAAAATTTACAATTTTAAATAATATTGAAAAGTATTTTACTTACATTAATGAGTGCTGAGAACACATAAGATCTTCTCACGTACAAATTTCTTGCAAAGTCCAGATCATGTTTTTCAAAGTCTTCAATTGATGGTTGGAGTGCCAATTTCATTTCTGCAAAGATATCAATGACCTGAAACATATTATGTATGAGAATGTGTTAGGTTTGTGGAAAAATTTATTGAACATAAATAGAAACTATAAAATTGTGCATTTTAATACATACATTTCCGTATAGGGCTTCTTTGTTACACAATTTGCATATATCGAAAAAGTATATGCGATTTTCATCTTCGCTGTAGGACCAGACACAAGCAGTTGATTGTGTGTTGTTGATGAGTTAAATTTGGTCTTGGTCTTGGTCTTTTTGGGATAGGCTATGCCAAACTTGTTTGTTTTGCGGAATGAAAGGCTGAGTGGCTTGTTTTCAATGGGTTTTTCTTTGAAGTCATCATCACTTTCCAAATCAACAACCACTTTAACTTGTGTCTTTCCTTCCTTGGCATCCTTTTGTGGTTTAGCTTGACCAGCAGGTTCTTCTCCTTTGCCGATTTCTTCTTTCTCCTTCTCTTTTCATTCGTTAGTACCCTCTTTTGGCTTGGGTACATTAGCAGGCTCTTTGTTGTGTTTTTCCTCTTTGCCAATTTCTTTTTTCGCATTCTCTTTTCCTTCACCAATACCCTCTTTTGGCTTGGGTACATCAGCAGGCTCTTTGTTATTGCCTGTATCTTTTTTGTCGTTTTGTTTCTGCAAATTTTCTTTGGCTTTTGTCATTAGTTGGTATTCAAACTTTGGCTTATGTGTTCCTTTTCTTGACTTGTGTTTGTTTCTCTTGACCATTGATTTTTCTTTGGGACTTTTTTCTGATTGTTCATGAGGATGTTCTTTTTGCTTTGAAATTGTGCATGTAGTTTTTTTGTTAGACATTGCCTTCAACTCCTCTTCCTTTTAACTTCATTTAGCCTTGAATTTTTGTTCCATTTCCTGCATTTGTGCTCTCATGGATGCTATGAGTTTGTCCTTGTCGTCCTCTTAGGTTGATGTTTGTTCTTGCTCATCACCTATAAAAATGTTACATTTTGTTTTGGTTAGTTTCATTAAATTTTGTAGTTTGGTTCAAAATTAGACAAGAGTTTACCTTGTTCGTGAAATGTGTCAAATTTTTGGACTTCTTGTTGTTGGTCTGTCCCTTTTTGTTCTTGTTGGTCTACTTGTTTTTTTTCTTCAAGTTGCTATTATTGTTGGTCTGTCACTTTTTGTTCTTAGACTTCTGCTTTTTGTTTGTCTGTTTGTTCTTCTTTTTTTTTTTTTTTTCATCAGTCTCTTCTTTTTCTTCATGACTCTCTTCTTCTTTAAATTGTTGTTTTTGTTGTTCTTTATTTATTTTTCTTTTTTTGTTGTTGTTGTTCTTGTTTTGATTCTGATTGGTATTCTTCTTCTACAGTGTCTGATTTTTCATCAACAAATTCTTCCTCATCACTGTCTAGAAGTTTCTTTTTTGTTGTTTTTTTTTTTTTTTCCTTTTCTTGTCTATTCTGTGGTCATCTTTCTTTGCTGAAGAGTCTGTTGATGTGCTTTGATTGATATGCAATAATTGTATTTCTGGTTCAGTTGAGATTAAAGCACTTTGGTCAACCTACATTGGAACAATGTGGTATATATGACTCATACATTTGTAATACTGCAAAATTGATCAGTTTCATAAGATGATTTTTACTATGATCAATGTGAGTAAAGTGCTGAATATTTGTGGTTTGAAATTGTAAAATTTTACAGTTTCATAACATAATGTTTACTGTGATCAATGTAAAAGGAGTGGTGAGTAGATTTGTGCTTTGAAACTACAAACTTTTATAGTTTCATAACATAATTTCTACTATAATGAATTTGAAAGGAATGTTCAATAGATTTGTGCTTTGAAAATGCAAACTTTTACAGTTTCATAACATGGTTTTTACTGTAATGAATGTGGAAGAGTGTTGAATAGATTTGTACTTTGAAACTGCAAACTTTTACAGTTTCATAACATGATTGTTACTGTAATGAATATAAAAGGTGTGTTGAATAGATTTGTGCTTTGAGAGTATAGAAGAGTTTGAATACTTTTTCAAAGTCAGGGAGGCTGATGTGTTTTCACTTGGAGTACATTTTGCCAAGGTTCCACCTCATAAACCTTGGGAAACCTTCCTTGTTGGATGGTAGGAGGAGTTTACTGTGTTCGTAGTACCAGTACTGTAATAAACATTGAAATATGTTAGATAGTTTGAGATAGTTGGATGTTTGATATTTTGTGTGAAGTAGTTGAGTGGTGTATTTACCAAGAGTAGCATGACACATCCAGTGACATGCCTTGGGTTGTTGTTTGCACTTGTCATTGAATTCATCAGTGTGTCTTTTATTAGCTCAACCCAATTGTAATTCTTAATGTTGTTGAGATTTTCAACATAGTTGAGGAAACTCCAACTGAGTATATGTCCTGTTGTAGGTATGAGGAGTTTCAGGCACAAATATAAGCTAAGCACCCTTGCAAGATTTTGACAGCCATTAGTTGTTTTTTCTTCTTTTGTTTCTTCAAATATTTTGGTCAATGATTTACCATCTAATCTCTTGAATGATTTGCATCTTCTTTTGTAAAATTCAAGCTCAAAGTCCTTTGGCCTTTTCATAGGATTTGGTGTTGATGCTGTCTTGTCCACAGTCGATACTAAATATGAGCCTCACATCACTGTTTTTGACTTCATCTCCTTTTTCCAAGTATAAATGCTTTCTTTTTTATGTTGTAGATTGTTGTTATTTCTGCCACAATGGAATTGTAGCATCTGTACCAATAGGCTTTTAGTTTTTGTGTTGAGGAGTGAGCATTTATGATAGCCCAAAAAGGGTTTTTTTTGCAGCTAAGTCTTTTGGGCTTTGTGAATTTGACCCCCTTAGATAGTTTGATTACCATTTCGATTTTGGAACGATAATTAAACTGTTGGACTCTCTTTGCAAGGACTGTTTATTTGTGTTCTTTGACTGCCTTAGTTTGTTGTGCTTCTGAATTCTTTTCTTTGGATGCCTTTGTTTTGGGGACTGCTCATTTTCTTCCTTTGGATGTCTTGGTTTGTGTTTTAGGAGTTGATATGCTTTCTTGGAGCTTTTTTTTTTTGTTGTTGTTGTTGTTGTTGTTGTTGTTGTTGGAGGAGGAGGAGCTTTTTTTTTTTTTGCATTAGCTTTCTTTTGTTTTGTTTTGTTTTGTTTTATTTATTTATTTATTTATTTTTGTGGTTGGAGAAGTTGTTGGTGTTTGCTGTGTGGGTGTAGTATTTGCTGTAGTTCTTGAGCTTTTTCTTGTAGGTGGTGTAGTTGTTTTGTGGGTTCTTTTGGTTGTTTTTTGTGGTGGTGGTTGGGTTTTTTGTGGAGTGGGAGATGTTGGTGGCTTTTCGGTGGATATGGGTGAAGGAGTGTCAAAAGGGGAGACATTTAAAATCCTTGATTGGAGTTTTGGGCATACGGGTTTTCTTGTTCCAATATCTTCCAACAGCTACTTTTGAAAAAAATGAAAGCAAAAGCAAGACATGAGTAATATAGTTACAAAACTGTATAATTTATTTGCAGTTTAATATTAAGTTTATATATTTGTTGTTAATAGTTACAAAACAGTATAATTTGGCAGTTTGATTTGCACTTTATAATAAGTTTACCTAATTGTTATAAATAATGATTAAACTATGTAATTTTGCAATTTCATTTGTGGTTTGAATAAATTTAGATATTAAATTTTTAAGTGATGAAATTGTAAAATGTTTCAATTTTATAAATACTAGTTGAGAATTAATGGACAACAAGAACAGTCCATTGTATTTTGTAATCAAAGAAGAAAAAAAAAAAAAGAAAAAACGAAACAACAACGATAACAACAAGAAGATGAAGTATTTAATGAAAATTAACAACAATAAGAAGAATATTTACCAACAAGAACAAGCAATAACAACAAGAATAAGAGAGTTGAATGTGTAAAAATAGGAATTTTGTGTAAAAACAAGAGATTATATAACTAGAATGAGTAAAAATGGAGGATTGTGTTTTGTAACAATAGGTGAAAGCGTATAATCTGGGCAAGAATAAAATGAAAAAGACATTTAGAATTGTAGGTAGAATGTATAAAAATAGGGTTGTTGTCCATTGCATTTTGTAATCAAAGGAAAAAGCAAGCAACAAAAATAACAATAAGAAGATGAAGTATTCAATAAAACTATAACAATAATAAGAACAGTATCTAACAATAAGAACAATCAACAACAACAAGAATAAGAAGTTGAATGTCTAGATAAAGGGATTATGTCTAGAAAAGGGGTACGCTGTGTAAAAATAGGGGATTATATAACTAGAATGTGCAAAACTAGGGGTTTTGTTCTGTAACATTTGGTGAAACCGTATAAGCAAGAATAAAATGAAAAAGAGATCTAGAATCGTATGTATAATGTGTAAAAATAGGGTTTATACATTGAAGTATGTAAAATGTTTTTAAATGAGGGGTTGTTTATGAAAGTATTGTTGAAACAGTATGATATATACAGAATATCAAATAATAATTTACAAATTTGAATGAAAAATAAAATGTAAGTTTTTTGAAGTGAGATCGTACTTTTTTTTTTCCTCCTTTTTTTGAATCGAAAGTGAGAAACTATGAAACTTCTTCAGTGTGGTGATTGTGCTTGAACGTGATGGTTCTTTAGTGTGGTAAGAGTCGCCAATTGGAGAAGATGAAGGGTTTGTGTTGTGGATAGGGTTTCAGAGGTAGTGGAGTCGAACAATGCATCAATGAAAGGACTGGGAATGCAAAATCGAGTGACAGAGGTGTGATAGTGGAAGGGTTAGAGTGGTGTGACATGATCGTGAGTAAAGGTTGTGCGCGTGTAAATTAGGGGATATGTGAGTATATTTTCGTCTAATTGTTAATTTGACAATTTAATGGAGTACTGAATTTGTTTTAGGTCTAAATGGGGCGTGATATGTTGGGCTTGGACTTTTGGGTCAGTTCTCCATAAATAAACAAGACCTCACTTAATTCGTTTAATAGAGAATTAAAAATGTTATTTTTATTAAAAGATATCATGCCATTTCAAATCTTTTTGTATAGAAAAAAAATAATAATAAATATGTTTTTTAAGATTATGTATTTATTTTTTAAGACAAACACAATAAGATAAAAAATCACAATTGCCAAATTGATCTAATTATTTCGTGAATAATATATATACATATCGTCTTACAAAATAAATAATTCAGATTATTGAAACAAGACAAATCATTCAGATTTAAAATTTTAAAAGTAAATTATACCGGTAGTCCATATATTTTGTTTATTATGTCATTTTGCTGACACATGCTATTTATGTGCATATTTTTCATACAAAAATACTAACAGTTATAATCAATTAGACTAAATTAAGATAAAGTCATAAATCTATGATCAAAATTGAGTCAACTGAAATTACAGAGACTAAAATGATACGAAGCATCAAAATACAAACTACCAGTATAATTTATCTAATTTTTAGGGGATAATTACATTTTATCCCCTTGTAGTTTCAGGTGTTTACACATTACCTCCCTAACTTTTATAAACGTACTCATAAATCCTCTGTGATTTTGAGTAATGTGCAAAAGTGATGGGATGTGACGAAATTAATGAAAAGATTAGAATACCCTTAGATATTTATAATGCTTACATCCTACAGTCTCTTCAGTTCTATTTCTCACTCATTCGAGAAGCAAGATAAACCTTTTTTTCGATCTAATAGCGGGTGGTTTCCCATACTACATGTACATCGAAGAAGACAATTACGATCAATTCCAACAACTAGTCGATAACCCCAATGGCCTCTTTGTCAAAGACCAACTCCAGCACACAGATGAAGACAAATCTGAACCTAAATCCGACTATGAAGATAATGACAATTCCAACAAAGAGGAAGAAGACAAGGATGTCGTTCCACTACTGCCGCCTAAGGTTTTGTTGGCTTCGGAGAATGTGGGTGAAGAGACAGGAGATTGTAAGAGGACAACAGAGGGGGCCTAAACGTCGTCGTCATCATCTGAAGGTGATGGTATCGGATAGAATGACGGTGAAGAAGAGTGCAGTAGGAGCGAAATTGATGGCTTGTTTTGCCCAATTTGCATGGAAGCTTGGAGCAATGGCAGTGACCATCAAGTCTGGTGCGAAAACTCTTACTCTTTCAATTTGATTTCATTGTTTTATTTCTTTGAAATGTATATAAATTCATATTCATGTTTCAGAGTCAAAAAGGTTTAGAAACCCTAGAACAAATCTAGGTTTTGAAGCATGAAATCGATTAGACATGTTATTGGGTCTTCAAACTCTTTCTCTCTCTCTCTCTCTCTCTCTCTCTCTCCATATATATATATATATGAGTGTTTGTATTGTGTATATGTAAAGATTTTCTTGGAAAATCTTGGGATAAAAGTAACTATTACTAATTGGTAATCTCAAAAAAGCAGTTTTTTTAACTAAAAAAGTTCAAAGAAAAACACTTGTTTGGTTTGGTTAAAAAAACAAATTTTCAAATTAAAAAAAAAAAATCATAAAATTGTTAATATGTGATTTTACGTTTTCTATTTTGTTAATAAAAGATATGCACATACTATTTATATTTGACCACTGTTTAATTTTTTGTTTCATACTAAAGTGGAAGCTTTGGGCAGATGACATCTTCAAAAAAGGAAGTGATTTTAGAATTTTTTAGTTAGAAATAGTGGGTTTGGTGGCTTGATGGTTATATAAGAAAGTGGAAGGGCATATGAGTCACTCAAAACTCTAAATTTGGTCCTTAATTCCAATGTAGACACGCTTCTCTAGTGCGTCTGCCCCATGCACTATTAAATCTATTAGATTCCGTCACTTTTGCATATTACTCAAAATTACAGAGGTTTATGAGTATATTTATAAAAGTTAGGAAGATAATATGTAAACGTGCCAAACCACATGGAGGTAAAATATAATTATCCCAATTTTTAATCATATTTTAGTCTTCTTACCAACTAAACTATATGTGGGACTTATTTTTTTTGATCGGCAAAAGAAAAGCTTTATTGATAAAAAAACATAACAAGAATGAACTTACATCAATAAAGAAGAGGGTGCAAAAAGCATCACGGTGAAACATTTAGATCCCAACTAGGTTGGCACCAAAACGCACACCAAATCATCTGCTAGCACACACTCAAGGCTCCAAGTTGGGACTTATTCTATAGAAGTTTTCTTTGAAAGCAACACACACACACAGAAAGATACCTAGAAGTTTCACATGCACATTCAAATCACTTTTCCAAGAGAGACCCTTATTTGTTAAACCTTGAATGAGTATTCATATATATATATAGAGAGAGAGAGAGAGATTTGGAGGTTTTGAGAAGTAATGCCACCCTTGTTTACATGCTTGTGTTTAAGAAGAAAGTCCACTTGGGAGCACCATGGTGGTGAGTTTGGTGGTGGTGGTGGTGTTGAGTTTGGTGGTGGTGGTGGTGGTGGAGGAGGAGATGGAAATGAAAGTCCACTTGGAAGCACCGTAGGCACCCTTGTAGAGGTGGAGAGCAAGATGGATCGCTACGAGGTGGTTAATGATTGTTGGGTAGTGGGTTCAGGTGATAATTATTCTCGTGATCCCCACAAACTTGAGGCATTTAAGGTCATAAGTATTGATCTACGTGGTAGAGGATTAGCTTCTTCTCTTGTTGCTGATGGCGGTGGCGGTGGACAAGTACGGGGAGATGCTTATAGCCGCACCACCACCAAACAAGTGAAGGACGGCGGTGGCGGTGGTTGGTGGAGGCGATGGAAGATGCCACGGTGGTGGAAAAAGAAGGGACCACACTCTTTAAGTGATGCAACAACAACTTGAAACTTGATTAATTTTTTACTTTTTTTTAACATCATGTTTAGGCATCTTTCTAATTCTTCTTTGTTTACATGTTAAAACTAATTCTTCCTTGTTTTTAATTTTTTTTTTAATCCCAATGGTAAAATAATTCGATCTCATCATATGTAATATCATAATGTAACAAAGTGATTTTTTCTTTTTTGTTTTTTGGGTACTATGAATGCTCATGATTGATGATCTCTTGGTGATTTACAAATATTGTTTATAAGCCTCAAGAACATAGATGGATTGCCCCCTTACAATTTCAAACCCTCCCTTTCAAATTCGCCCCTTTAAGTTGTAAAAAAAATTTAAGTGATTACACAGCTCACAATTTATATCTATAAAAACACGGGATATGAAGTATAAAATTTAATAATTTGAACCAAAAATAATATTTAAAAAAAAAATTGATTTCATAGATTGTCTTACAATTCCTTTTTTTTTTTTTTTTTTTAACTCAACATGAATATAAAAAAAAATATTTTATTTATATATGTTTTATGGTATTTTTCTCATTTTATATGTAGAAATTGATTTTAAAGTTTATACTTTCTTTTTAAAATTTTTGTTAGTATATGTTCACCCTTTATGTTAGAATTCTGGATCTATTCCTATGTAGCACTTCATAATTTAAACATGTCACAAAAATTAACGGTATTATTAAATTTGGGTTGGGCTTCTCTTATGTTGAGATCTCAACATAAGAGCACTTGGGCAGCCTTTAAGGCCCACCATAGGTCTCATTTTAATGATCTAAACTATTTATTTTGTAGGACTTTCAATGTATATTATTCATAAAAAAAAATAGTTCGAATTAATAATCTTAACTTTTACATTTTATCACATTTGTTTTCAAAAAAATGAACAGCAAATATATTTTTAAAATAGATCATTTATTTTTTAGAGACAAATATAATTAAATAAAAATATTATAATTATCAGATCACCCTAAATTTTTGTATTGATGTGATGCAACTTTATTACCAAAAAAAGAAAATTATAGCACTAAATTATTTTTGACTAAGGAAGATTGCAGAGTTAATATGAAAGTCTACTAAATAATTTGAAAGGCCCATATTGATATTGTAGTTTGTAGATCATTGCTTCATTTTGGAGGGAGAAAGTTGGGATTTCCGATCATTAGGTGGGTTATATCAAGAGTGTTATTATTAGCATCTCATCAATTATTTTGGACCCTCTATTTCTTTGGACTCCCACTTATAAATTTTAAAACTCTTCAAATTTTTCTTGTCCTAAATAATACCAAAATTATCTTTGTAAAAACATTTCACTCATTCAATTGAATGCACAACCCCACACCCAAAAAGCCTTTGGCCCAAAAACCCTAACAAAACCCACAAAGGGGATTACTAATTCATCTCTGCATACTTGTTCATGACCTGAGAAAATAAATGTTCAATTACATGTTCCCGAATAGATAAACAATATTTGGGTCTGTGTTCTCGAATTTTAGTCATATGTTCGGGAGTTCAGTCTTGAAAAAACATGACGAACAATTTTTATTATTTTTGCCATTTTTTTCTAAAAACTTCTCCTTGTAAGGCCAATCTCCTCTAAACTAAGAATACCATCAAAGCTATGAACATCTTTTGAGCTTTTATTGTTGTACTCTTTCCATCTCATGGAGTTGTGGTTGCTGAAATTTTTTTTACTCATTGTCATTGCCGAAGAAGTGTAAGTATCAAATGATTGTTACCCTTACCACCGAAATATTACCACCAAATGGTTTTTAAGGTTTTGAGGGTGGGTAGGTTTTGAAGATGAGATTTGTGGAAGGTGGATGGGTAGTGACAGAGGTGGGTACTCTTATAAACTTTAACTCATGATGTAGTGGGTGTATGGACTTAATTGTGACATAGAGTGTCTCAAAATTATTGATATCCTTTTTAATAATTTCATTTGAGGTTATTATTATAATATAAAAATAAATAAATAAATGCAAGGTTCAAAATAATTGATGAAATACTAATAATAGCACTCTATACCAATCATGCTTTTTCAAATCATTTGGCATTTTCTGTGCTTTAAACACCACAAGAAAAATGAATTTTGGCGACGTTTATTTAACGACGTTTTACTAAACGCCACATTTTATAATATTTAACGACGTTTCTCAAACATCGTTGTTTTAAAAAAATCAAAACAACACCGTTTCAATCGTTTAAAAGCGCCTTCGAATGTCCTCTCTCTCTCTCTCTCCCTTAAATAGGCAACCCTCTGAAGCCCTAGGGTGTGTTTAGTTTGTGTTTGTAGAGTAGTTTTTGAGATAAAAAGTATGAAAACTTGTTTGGTTTGCCTTTTTTTCAGAAATGGTTTTGGAAAATTGTTTTAGGGAGAGAGTTTTAAAAAAAAGTGATTGATTTGATGTGTATGAGAGAGAGAGTGATTTTGGAAAGAGGTAACCAAACAAAATTTTGAGATTTTTTCTAAAAAAATTTGTTTGGTTTGATTACTCTTGAAAATTTGTTTGTAGAGAATTTTTCCCAAAAAATTTTCTGAAAAACAAACCAAACAAGGCCCTAATCTCTCTCTCACTCATTTTGTAGCCCTAATCTCTTACTCAGTCTCTCATTCGCTCTCTCTTTCTCTCTAAACCCTCTCAATGGATCGATTCATCTCTCGCTGATTCACCTCAGAATGATACAATCTCGGTGATTCATCTTGGCGATTTCGATTTTGATTTCGAAGTTCTCTCTCAATTTCAATTTCGAAATTTATGTTTCGGTGATTCTCTCTCTCAATTTCAAAGTCCATTTTGAATCTGAGAATAATTGTTAAAGCCCTTTGTAAAGCCTTATTTGGAATCCTCATGCCTTCAAATCTCATCTCTCTTAACCCTCTATAAACCGTTATCATTCTCACATATTCATCTTTGAGATTCAGAACGATTTCGATTTTGAAGCTCCACCGCCACCACCGTCTGCACCAGCTCGATTTCTTTGATTTTGATTTCATCTGAATCTCTAATTTCGATTTGGATTTTGATTTCGAAGCTCCATCGCCATCGCTATCTGCACCGCCATCGCCACCACCATCTGCACCAGCGAGGTATCTATTTCTCTCTCTCTCAAGCTCTTCCTTCCTGTATCTCTCGATTTGGTTATTGAGATTGAGATTGTAAGCAAGAAACTACAAGTTGATTTGTGGCTAAACACATCCCTTTCTTCTTTTCTTTTTTTCTTCACTCTCTGCTTCGTTGAACTAGATTTAAGTCATTGCTTCAAGTCCAGATGTGTGTGTGTGTGTGTATGTGTGTGTGTGTGTGAGAGAGAGAGAGAGAAAGAGAGAGAGAGGAAAAGAAGGAGGAGGAGAAGTTGATTTGTGTCTGAACGTATCATTTTCTGATCTGTTATATTGAAAAAGTTGAAAGATCTTTGAATATACACTTGCCCATTTACAATCCCATATATACAGTTACTTTCCTTTTTCCAGATTCTCTTTAGCTTGAGGTACAGATCTCCAATCTCTTCACTTTCTATACCTTCAAATCTTGTGTGTATGCATATTTGGATTTATTTGTGTATATTACATGTTTGTTTATATGCCAAGCTCAAGTTGAAATTCTCTCTTTCTTGTTCTTTGTTAGATTTCTATTTTTCTATTATTTTCCTCTGCACCCAAAATAGAAAAAGAGACACAAAAATACACTTGTTAGTTTGTAACACCCAAAATACACAAGAAATGCAAGAAATCAGTACAGTTGCTTCCTTGTAGCGGATAAGGAAGCAACTATACCCACATAATTCACACTCTAGCATTAGTTAACCCCATATTCTCATGTTCATGATTACATAATCTCATTGATAAAGAATAATTAGAATTCAAAATTATCCTTTAAATCTACACAAAACATAACATGTTCTGTTTCTAATTTTGCTAGGCAAGTTCAGTCTTTAACAATTGTATTCAAAAACCCGTGGCACCTCCTCCGTTTAGGATAACGAAGATTCGAGCTATCATTCCTAGCCACTGCTACGTCAAGAACCCATGGCGATCTATTAGTTATGTAATTAGGGATGTTATTCTGGTTTTTGGATTAGCTGCATTGGCAAATTTCTTTGAAAGTTGGGTTGTTTGGCCTTTTTACTGGGCTGCCCAGGGGACAATGTTTGGGCACTGTTTGTTCTTGGTCACGATTGGTAATATACATAACATGCTTACAATTCCTATTTTGGAAATTAAATTTGAAGGCTCATTTTTGTGTTTTTTATTTATTTTTTATTTTTTATTTTTATTTTTTTGAATCTGCAGTGGCCACGGAAGCTTTTCCGATGACCCTTTGTTGAATAGTATTGTTGGATATCTCCTACATTCGTCAATTCTTGTGCCTTATCATGGATGGTGTGTTCTTGATCTTAACTCTTTGATTCTGATATTTGTATATCTATCTAGATTGAGTTTGTGAAGAAATGGTGCTTGTGCATATGACTGATATATAATTACAGGAGAATTAGCCACGGAACTCACCATCAGCATCATGGACATGTTGAAAATGATGAATCATGGGTACCGGTAATACTTCTATAATTTTCCCTCTTTGCTCATCTTTTTCTGTCCAGTTTATTGATGCCGATGGACATCACCATTCTCATATTTTTAATCTTCTGAAAACAATAATCTTCTTTGGTCCATTTTGAACATGATACATGTATGATTATTTCAGTTTTTAGAACGACTTTAAACAGTAAATTGCGGCATCGTTGACAGAACACAAAGACTCCGATCGTCGTTGTCTCCGGCTCTAAAAGTAGTCCACTATCATGACTTGTAAGACCCACCAACCATCTATATATATGTGTGTATGTATATATGCTAAAAGGGTTTATTGTTGTTGAATTTGTAAATTTGAATTGAAGGGCAATTTGGAAGAAGGCCATGGGAAAGGAAGAGAGAGATGAAGGTCAAGATCATCAGACCCCTTTTGTTGATTCTTCCATCGACAGAACTGGTTTGTCTTTCTTTCACTTTCTTTCTCTTCCCTTGTTTTTTTTTTTCTTCCTGACAGCAACCATGAATTTTACATTTGGTGATTTAATAAACCAATGATTTTTTATCCACAAGAATTTCCAAGAAAGTATATAATGTAAGTTTTTAATGCCCAAAAGTCAAAATTTTCCACACCCACTTTTTTACACAGCATCATCAATTCTCCAGCCCTTAAATATCAGGACACAATATATATATATACACACACTAGGGGTATAAGCCCACCCCATGGGTGTGCTATTAAATTTGTAAAATATAAATTTTAATTTTGAATTAAAAATATATGTAGTATTTGTTGATCAAGTGGTAAGGGTGTTATTTTCCAAACTCAAGATCTTAAGTTTAAATCTTGTGCACTTCACTTTATAAATTTTTTTTCTCTTTTTTGATATAAATAAAATCCACTTGGGAACTTTGTGATTTTTGTTTTAGTGATCCTGGGAACTTTGTGCGGGTTCATGAAATGTTATTTAGTGATCCTATGAAATGCATTGGAATAAAATAATTGGGAACTTTTTTTTAAAAAAAAAAAAATTCAAAATTTAACATTGTAACAAATTAAACTAGTATTTTTATTTTTTTTCAATTTGAACTTTAGACATTTAAAATATTATCAATTATCAATTTTAACTATCTGGCTGTGTCTGTTAACTTGTATAATGGAAAAGGACAATTTTGACATTTATTCTTGGTTCACATATGTATGTGCTATGTATTTTGGTACTTAGATTGGTATATATTGACATGATTCTGTGACTTGAAATGCACTGAAAGAAAGAAATTTAAGAACAGAGTATCCATGCCTGCCACAATTATAAGGGGCAGTGGCTTACAATAGTCAGATAGGGATTGTTATATATACACATATATGGATTATGTATTTTGGTACTTAGATTGGTATGTGTTGATTATATGATGATAAAGGGAACATATGGATCGGTGTGGCGCACATAATAACAGGAGTGATAGGATCAGGGGTACTATGACTAGCATGGAGCATGTCTCAGTTGCGGTGGATTGCAGGCCCATTGGCTATGCTGCTGTCACGACCCAAACCCACCCCTATGGGTTTAGCATCAGAATCGCAAGTAATCCGAGATTACAAGGCCGCTAACAATATTCAAGATGTAATGCTTATGCACAATATTTATGATCATTCAGTACAGGGACTTAATCCCTACTAAACAATACAGTATGGTGCTGTCAGTCTATACAGTATTACAAAACAATACAGAGACAGATGGGGAAATAAAAACACCCCTAAGCCATAGCTTGGCAGGCTCAAAACCTCGTAGTGAGGCACATTGGTTGGCTGACAAAACTGGAGTTTACCCCGACGCTTCTAGCATTGGTCCGGTGCTTGTACACCTACATATATATATATGAGCAGTGAGCTAAAGCCCAGTGAATAACACAATGCATAAAGGGGTTAAGAATGAACGTCCTTACAGTAATGAAAACAGTTCATTAAACAGTATTTCAGTCTTTTAGTTAGAACAGTTATTCAGTCATATGTGGTACATCCATTAGCATAACAGTCAACAGTAGGTCTTAAAAGACCGAACAATAAGTGATGGCATCAATCAGTAAACAGTAGTGGTTCCAACGAGGGAACCGACAGAGATCTCTGTAACAGTAACAGTAAATAGTAGGTGCTAAGGATGCCACAGTACAGTTCAGAATATATGACATACATTCATTTAGTAAACAGTAAACAGTTTAGAAAACAGTACAGTTCAGTTGTTCAGAAGATAATCATCTTGAACATATCTTTACACAATTGTTACTCACAGAGTTCTGGGCTACAGTAGGCTAAAGCGTCTCCTCGAAATGCCAACCCCAGACAGTACAGAGTGAACACACACTAAGCTACATAGTTGGGAAAGATAATAATTTAATCCCTAATTTGCCTCGGTGTGTTCTACATCTATATCCTCATTAAGATGTCTTAAACTAGGCCTAAGGATGCCTAGGATGGGATGAGGATGCAAAGATGCACTTAGAAAACATTTTCAGAATTTTCAGAAAAACAGATCCTCGATCGAGCGCAGGTTTACCCGCTCGAGCAGACATGCAACAAAGGTCCCCGCTCGAGCGAACCAAAAAGTACTGGATAGGTGAAATTCACGCTCGACGCTCGCTCGAGCGTGTCACACAGTCCTCCGCTCGAGCGGACTGATGCACAGTGCAAGATGCTGGGAGCTCGATTTTCCCGCTCGATCGGTACTTCCCCCGCTCGAGCGGACGACCAAAATCTGGAAATTCCAGACTTGAGTCCCAAGCTCAAAATCAAGTTTAAATGCTAAAATTTCGATCCTCTTGGGCTAATTTTCTGGAAAACATAAGTAAACTCATAGAACAACATGTTACAAAGGTCAATTTGAGAAATCAAGGCCCAAGGGTGTTTCAATTAAACTCATTTTCAAACCCATTTCTCATGATCATGCATGAACATGCTACAAAGTGACATGCATGAGATTAAATCAAATCAAAGCTTCAAATGCTTGCTCAAAAGAGCTCATTCCTTTCAAAACAAGATGGAATCATGGACTACTCTCAAAATATGGACATGCATGTAATGAAATCATGAACTATGACCTCAAAACTTAACAATTCAAACATGCATGCATGGAGTGAGCTCCAATTCAACATTATTGAACCAATTCTTGACTTAACTCTTTAAATTATCATGACCCATGCTAGATAGGGCTTAAATACACAATTAGGAGGATGAAATTCATACCTAGGTTCCTCAATGACAAGTCTAGAGGCTCAAGAAGGCAAATCTCCTACAATTTCTTCAAGTCTTTCAAGCCAAGCCAAGATGAAGCAAGATGAACTCACTCTCTCACTTCCTCTCTCTCTATAGTCGGTTATGAACACAAGAATTTGGCTGATGAAATGTGTTGTGTAATGCAAGATAGAGTCTCAAAAGTGTCTAGCTAGTGACCACTAAGTGGTATTTTGGCAACTAAGTCCAACTAATGCAATTTATCAATATTTAATCTAATTTAATCATACAAAATCAATTTTCAATTAAATACACCATAAAATCACATAAATTCTCATGATCCTAAATCATCAATCAATTTCAGATTCGGCCGTCGATAAGGCCTTCAATTTGCAATTTAAACATATAAACATGAACAGATAATCACACAGTCAAACAGATCGAAATGTACTTAAACAATTACAGTCAATCATTCAGTTTTAGATTTCAGTCAATTAGTTCAGTATTTTGTTTACTTCAGGCATCAATCTTAATCAGTCTCGGTTTAACAGTAATCAGTGATCATTCGATAAACAGTGGTGAGGGTTATGACAGTCTCCCCTCCTTAAAAAGAATTTAGTCCTCTAAACTTGAATTACCTTCATTCTGGAAGAAAACAGGATTCAGTGGAAACAGTTCGGGATATCTCTTAGCCATGTCATCTTCCCTTTCCCAAGTGGCATACACGCCACCATGGTTCTGCCAGTCCACTTTCACTAACAAGATCTCTTTATTTCTCAGTTTCTTGATCCGTCTGTTCATAATCTGTATAGGCCGTTCCTCATAAGTGTAGTCATCACTCAACATTACACGAGTAGGCTCAATCACATGGAAAGGATCCCGAAGGTAGTCTCTCAACATCGAAATGTGGAAGACGTTATGCATATGTTCCATTTCAGGAAGAAGCGCGACTTGATACGCCACCGGATTGATTTTCTCAATGATCTCATACGGTCCGACATATCTTGGCGCTAACTTGCCTTTGACTCCGAAACAAGTCTGGCCTTTCATTGGTGTCACTTTCACAAAAACGTGATCACCCACTTCATATTCTCTGTCTCGTCTTCTGACATCTGCATAACTTTTCTGTCGGCTTTGTGCAGTTTTCAGTCTCTGTTGTATCAGTTTCACTTTTTCAGTCGTTTCATAAACAATCTCGGACCCAAGCAAAGGCCCGTCTCCAACCTCTGCCTAGCAAATCGAAGATCTACATTTTCTGCCATACAATGCCTCGAAAGGCGCCATGCCAATACTTGAATGATAACTGTTGTTGTAGGCGAATTCAGCTAATGGCAAATGGCTTTCCCAGTTTTCCTGAAAATCAAGGACACACATTCTCAGCAAATCCTCTAGAGTTTGGATGGTCCTCTCTGGCTGACCGTCTGTCTGAGGATGATAGGCACTACTCAGCCTCAGTTCAATACCCAATGCAGTCTGTAAGCTTTGCTAAAATCTTGATGTAAACTTCGAATCCCTGTCAGAAACAATGGACACAGACACTCCATGCAGTCTAACAATTTCATCGATATAGAGTATAGCCAATTTGTCCGCATTATAAATTGTCTTAACAGGTAAGAAGTGAGCAGATTTAGTCAGTCTATCAACAATAACCCAAATCGAGTCCATACCTTTACTGGAGCGAGGCAATCCCACAATAAAATCCATGGTAATATGTTCCCATTTCCACTCCGGTATCGGTAAAGGCTGCAATAAGCTGGCGGGTCGTTGATGTTCAGCTTTGACTTGTTGGCAATGAAGTCATTTTGATACGAAATCGGCAATTTCTTTCTTCATTCCCGGCCACCAAAAATTCAGTTTCAAATCTTGATACATTTTCATGTTTCCCGGATGGATAGAAAATTTTGAGTTATGGCCCTCTTGCAGAACTCTCCTTTTTAGTTCAGTATCATTCGGTACACACACAGTCTTTCTTGAAATTTTAGTACATTGTTTTCAAATTTGAACCCCGGTCTCGGTTTAGATTCCCTTTCTTCGATGATCTTTTTCAAGAAGTTATCCTGTTGTTGTTTCTCTTTAATTTCCTCAATCAATGCCGGTTGAGCAGCAATAGCAGCCATTGTGCCACCTTGTTCTCTTAAAACAACTTCAATTTCAGATTTTTTAAGATCACTAAGCAACTCTTTTTGTCCAGTGAGCAAACAGGCTAAGTTCCCAATCGATTTCCGGCTCAATGCATCAGCAACGGTGTTGGCTTTTCCCGGATGATACAAAATCTGTAGGTCATAGTCTTTAATCAGTTATAGCCATCTCCGCTGTCTTATATTTAGTTCTTTCTGGGTGAAGAAATACTTCAGACTCTTGTGGTCGGTATATACTTCACACGTTGCCCCATACAGATAGTGACACCAGATTTTCAGTGCAAATACTACTGCAGCAAGTTCCAGATCATTGGTTGGGTAGTTCTTTTCATGCGGTCTCAGTTGTCGGGAAGCATAGGCAATTACTCTCCCATTCTGCATTAAAACATATCCCAAACCCTTATGAGAAGCATCACTAAATACAGTATAACCATCCGTACCTGAAGGTAAGGTAAGAACAGGTGCAGTCACAAGTCGAGTTTTCAATTCTTGAAATGCTGATTCCCTTTGGCCAGTCCAGTCAAATGATGTCCCCTTCTGAGTTAACTGAGTCAACGGTAAGACAATTTTGGAGAAATCTTTGACAAACCTTCTATAATAGCCAACCAAACCCAAAAAGCTTCGGACTTCTGTCACATTTGTTGGTCTAGGCCAGTTCACTATAGCTTCAATTTTCTTCGGATCAACGGAAATCCCATCTTTGCTAACAACATGCCCCAAAAACATAACATGATGAAGCCAAAATTCACATTTAGATAGTTTAGCATAAAGTTTCTATTCTCTTAGGGTCTGTACGGCAAGTCTCAAATGATGTTCATGTTCTTCTCTAGTCTTAGAATAAATCAGAATGTCATCAATGAATACAACAATAAAGTCATCAAGGTATGGTTTAAAGATCCTGTTCATGAGGTCCATAAATGCAGTAGGTGCATTGGTAACTCCGAAAGGCATAACTAAAAATTCATAATGTCCATACCTCGTTCGAAAAGCAGTTTTATCAATGTCTTCTGGTTTAACTTTCAGTTGGTGATATCCAGATCTGAGATCAATCTTACAAAACACTTGAGCACCCTGTAACTGATCAAATAAGTCATCAATACGCGGTAATGGATATTTATTTTTCACAGTTACCTTGTTCAGTTCACGGGAATCAATGCACAATCTCAGTGAGCCGTATTTTTTTTTTACAAACAAGACAGGTGCACCCCACGGTGAAGTACTAGGCTTGATAAACTTCTTGTCTAACAGTTCTTGCAGTTGCACTTTCAATTCTTTTAATTCAGTTGGAGCCATTCGGTTAGGAGCTTTCGATACAGGCTGTGTACCCGGAATCACATCAACTGTGAACTCAATCTCCCTGTCAATCAAATCCTCTGGCAGATCATTTGGAAATACATCTGGGAATTCTCTGACTATAGGAATACAGTTCACATCAGTTTTAATATTATCACTAGTAGATACAGTCAGTACAAAACACAAATACCCTTTACACCCCTTCCTAATCAGTTTAACAGCTTTCACAGACGAAATCAAATACGGAGGAGGTACTACTCTAACCCCATTAAACACAAATTCAGGTAAACCAGGTGGAAGGAAAATAACTTGCTTTGTCACACAGTCAATGGTAGCAGGATATTTTTGTAACCAGTCCTTCCCCAATATTACATCAAAATGATCAATGTTCAATGGCAGTAAATCAATAAACAGATGCATATCCCCAACAATGATTTCACATGCAGGGTACATATAAGCACATGTCATGGATCCCCCAACAGGTGATGATACAGCTAACAGATAGTTCATGGGTTCTAAGGGTCTATTTAATTTTCGTGAAAATCAATCAGTACATATGCATTTTGAGTACAAATAGAGAGGATACCTGACACAACGGTCTCGGTATTTTGCACATCTCCCGGTACTAGGGCGAACACTCGGCCCTGCCTCATGGGCTCTTTCTCGGTAGCTTTGGGGTTCAGTTTTGGTGCAACAGTTGATGCTGCGGCGTTGCCTGCAGCTTTACTATTGCCCGGAGCAGTGGAAGGGCAATCTTTAACCATGTGGTCCACCTTGCCACACCTGTAACAAGCACCAGAAATTTTATAACAAACTCCCTTATGGTTCTTACCACATTCGGAACAGGACGAAAATGAACGATTTTCTTGACTAGAAGTAGTCGTTGACCCCGTATTTTGCTTTTTGTTCAGCGGGTTGTTCTTGCCTTTCTTGAACTTAAAACCCTGCCTCTTACCACGCCATTCAGACACTGGTGTTTCAGATTGTTTCATAGCTTCGATGTTCGACTCAGCCATCAATGCTCGGTCAAGAACACCTACATAGTTTGGTAATTTCAGAACACTTATTATGTCCAGTATTGCAACATTCAGGCCGCCTTCAAACCTTTTGGCCTTCTTGTAATCAGTGTCCACCATGTGTGGTGCATATCTAGCAAGCCCGGTGAACTTTGTTTCGTATTCAACGACGGACATCGTGCCCTGTCTCAATTGTTCAAATTCAGTCACCTTCCTATCCCTGACACACTGAGGAAAGTACTTTTCAAAGAAGGCTACTTTGAATTGAGCCCAAGTCATAGCAATGTTGTTATCACGGGTAAGCATCCACCACCTTCTAGCCTCTTCTTGCAAAGTGAAGGTGGCCAACAGTACCTTATGTGCTTCCGAGCACGGAAACACTTCAAACAGTTTTTCAGTCTCCAAAACCCATGCTTCAGCTTTTAACGGTTCAAGGCCTCCCTGAAAGGATGGCAGTTTCAGTTTGTTGAACTTCTGGGTAAGAGCAATTATGTCCCCATCATTAACATTCACATTCAGTTCCGGCTGTACTGGAGGAGGAGGTGGGGGCTGTTGATTCTGTTGTTGCTCTAATATTGCAGTTATCAGTTCCATCATTCTTTCCATTCTTGCCATTCTTGCCTCAGTGAATGAGGACTCAGATTCATTTGCATTATCCATTTCACTATAAGCAGTTATAGCAATTAAAAACATATGCAGTTGCACACTTAACAGTTTATCACATTAGTACATATTCAGTCATGTCATAACCACACACTTATCATGCTCATGTAATGCCCTAATCGCTTTTCTAGGACATCATATAGCTCATTTGGACACGTGGGTGCTGTATAACTCGTGGTTAAGTATCGCTCTGATACCACTCTGTCACGATCCAAACCCGTCCCTATGGGTTTAGCACCGTAACCGGCCAGTAATCCGAGATTACCGAAGGCCTGCTTAACAGTAATACATTAAAACAGAGTATAGGGGCATAGCGGAAGCCATCGCAGTAATAAAACAATGTCCAATGAGCTGTGACAGTCTGTATGCAAAAAGACTTTCCATACATATAAACATTCAGTACAGAACAGTTATGCACAATATTTACGATCATTCAGTACAGGGACTTAATCCCTACTAAACAGTACAGTATGGTGCTGTCAGTCTATACAGTATTACAAAACAATACAGAGACAGACGGGGAAATAAAAACACCCCTAAGCCATAGCTTGGTAGGCTCGAAACCTCGCAGTGAGGCACATTGGTTGGCTGACAAAACTGGAGTTTACCTCGATGCTTCTAGCATTGGTCCGGTGCCTGTACACCTACATATATATATGAGCAGTGAGCTAAAGCCCAGTGAATAACACAATGCGTAAATGGGTTAAGAATGAATGTCCTTACAGTAATGAAAACAGTTCATTAAACAGTATTTCAGTCTTTTAGTCAGAACAGTTATTCAGTCATATGTGGTACATCCATTAGCATAACAGTCAACAGTAGGTCTTAAAAGACCGAACAGTAAGTGATGGCCATCAATCAGTAAACAGTAGTGGTTCCAACGAGGGAACCGACAGAGATCTCTGTAACAGTAACAGTAAACAGTAGGTGCTAAGGATGTCACAGTACAGTTCAGAATATAGGATATACATTCATTCAGTAAACAGTAAACAGTTTAGAAAACAATACAGTTTAGTTGTTCAGAAGATAATCATCTTGAACATATCTTTACACAATTGTTACTCACAGAGTTCTGGGCTACAGTAGGCTAGAGCGTCTCCTCGAAATGCCAACCCTAGACAGTACAGAGTGAACACATAATAAGCTACATAGGAAGGAAAGATAATAATTTAATCCCTAATTTGCCTCGGTGTGTTCTACATCTATATCCTCATTAAGATGTCTTAAACTAGGCCTAAGGATGCCTAGGATGGGATGAGGATGCAAAGATGCACTTAGAAAACATTTTCAGAATTTTCAGAAAAACAGATCCCCGATCGAGCGCAGGTTTACCCGCTCGAGCGGACATACAACAAAGGTCCCCACTCAAGCGTCAACTTCCCCGCTCGAGCGGACCAAAAAGTATTGGATAGGTGAAATTCACGCTCGACGCCTGCTCGACGCCCACTCGAGCGTGTCACACAGTCCTCCGCTCGAGCGGACTGATGCACAGTGCAAGATGCTGGGAGCTCGATTTTCCCGCTCGATCGGTACTTCCCCCGCTCGAGCGGACGACCAAAATCTGGAAATTCTAGACTTGAGTCCCAAGCTCAAAATCAAGTTTAAATGCTAAAATTTCGATCCTCTTGGGCTAATTTTCTGAAAAACATAAGTAAACTCATAGAACAACATGTTACAAAGGTCAATTTGAGAAATCAAGGCCCAAGGGTGTTTCAATTAAACTCATTTTCAAACCCATTTCTCATGATCATGCATGAACTTGCTACAAAGTGACATGCATGTGATTAAATCAAGTCAAAGCTTCAAATGCTTGCTCAAAAGAGCTCATTCCTTTCAAAACAAGATGGAATCATGGACTACTCTCAAAATATGGACATGCATGTAATGAAATCATGAACTATGACCTCAAAACTTAACAATTCAAACATGCATGCATGGAGTGAGCTCCAATTTAACATTATTGAACCAATTCTTGACTTAACTATTTAAATTATCATGACCCATGCTAGATAGGGCTTAAATACACAATTAGGAGGATGAAATTCATACCTAGGTTCCTCAATGACAAGTCTAGAGGCTCAAGAAGGCAAATCTCCTACAATTTCTTCAAGTCTTTCAAGCCAAGCCAAGATGAAGCAAGATGAACTCACTCTCTCACTTCCTCTCTCTCTATAGTCGGTTATGAACACAAGAATTTGGCTGATGAAATGTGTTGTGTAATGCAAGATAGAGTCTCAAAAGTGTTTAGATAGTGGCCACTAAGTGGCATTTTGGCAATTAAGTCCAACTAATGCAATTTATCAATATTTAATCTAATTTAATCATACAAAATCAATTTTCAATTAAATACACCATAAAATCACATAAATTCTCATGATCCTAAATCATCAATCAATTTCAGATTCGGCCGCCGATAAGGCCTTCAATTTGCAATTTAAACATATAAACATGAACAGATAATCACACAGTCAAACAGATAGAAATGCACTTAAACAATTACAGTCAATCATTCGATTGATTTCACCAATCGATTCGATTTCGTTTACTTCAGACATCAATCATAATCAGCCTCGGTTTAACAGTAATCAGTGATCATTCGGTAAACAGTGGTGAGGGTTATTACAGCTGCTTTTTGCATCAATAAGCTTTGTTTCTGCCTTCTCTCTCTGCCACCAGATCACCCGATCTAGGGCCCAAGAGAAATCCCTCCTACCTAGAAGCTGTTCAGACGATTTTGGGTGAGAGTTCTAAGTTAGTTAAAATAAACGATCATCACATCATATCCCTTTTTAAGGAAAGCTATTCTCTTGATATTCCATTTTTCAGCAACAACTCAGATCTTTATTTTATAGAATTGCATTGAAACTATCTTTCTCTTCTTTATTTTTGGAGTAATGCTATACAAATATAAAAATTATATAGTATTTTTATTTATACAAATTGATTGATGTAGTTGAACTAAGATTGTGCTCATTTCAAAGTTAAACAATCATTAAGTTGACTCTTAATTTTTAAAATGTCATCTCGCCACATCATTCTATATGCACATTTTTCGTATATAGAATAGACATTTATTTTTGCTGAGAATGAAGTGTTAACATTCTTATGATAGTTTTGCTTGGAGTCTATCACAACATTCTTAGTTAGAATTCCACACCACTATGTAATTCTCACATAAATTTCCCTAAATTAAGAAATGTTGTGTGAATGATGGGTTGTTGTAGTGTTAAATTTTTTTGTTGAAATGACCTGGTTTGAGGCGATGACTTATGAAGACAATAGGCAACATGTACTTCCTTACCTGGAATTGATGGGTAACATAAGGTAAATTCCAGATTTATTAATATCCATTAGTATCATGGATTCATTTGTTTGGCAGAAAATTTGTTCTAAATAAAATAATAATATAAAGAGAAAAAAAAATTATACTTTATACTAAATTTTGTAGTTACTTCAGAATAAAGGATGGCCAGCAAGAAGAGAGTAGACAATGAATGAGGCTTGCCAAATTGGTTGGGTTAATTTGGAATCAAATATTCCCAGGAACTTTTTTAAAAAATGGAATGCTAAATATTTCACAAAAATCCTGACTTTTAAGAATAATTGAAACATATGTTAATTTTTCTTGAGGAAAAAAAAAACGCACTAAAATCATTTCAAAAAGAGAAACACATCCAAAGTGTTTGGCTTTTATAAGAAGAGGTTCCAAAGTGGAAAGATAAACAGAATTAAGGTATAAATGTTTGGCTAAGGGTGACTAGTGAGACCCTATACTCAATCCTTTTCAGGTAGGTCTCCAATTGATACCCTTTTAGCATTTTGTCTGTCAAGATAATATCGTGTTGTCTTGTAGGTCTCCAATTGATACCCTTTTAGCATATCTTTTCTGTGTGTGTGTGTGGGTGGGTGTGCATGTTTGTATTTACTTGTCTGTGGTTTCTAATTTATAAATGAACAAGAGTTATGTACAATAAGAAAATGCCTTGGGATTGGATGTAGTAGATGCTACAGCTTACTCTTTATATGCAACTATGGGAGAGTGGTTCTGGAAATAGTCTTTTGATCCAACGAGGCACTCAAGATCCTCAGCAAGAGACTTGAAAAAGAATGAACACTCCAGTCGGGGGTGCCGGAATTAGCACCCAACGGATAAGTCAGTATATACTCTTTGGATTGCTTGTATCTCAAGTTAAGTGTCCTAGATCTCACATACCTCACTCTGGCTGATGTTCTTCTATTTATATCTTTTCTTTCTTGGGCCTCAGGGTTGGGCCCACCTTCAATTCGCCGTATAACTATTTACTCGGCTCTTTTTGTTACAAACCGCTCTTCACTCAGCCCTTTACTCAACTGGTTATTTGGCTTAAAAGGGTAGGATTTGTATGTATAAGACGGGGTCGAATGTGATGTATATATTTCGACTCTCCAGGTCCAATTATTCGACCTCTTTATGTCTCCTAATATTCGGCCCCCACAATTGCCCCCCAAACACCCCACTAACAACAACTAGCTGGTGTGTTTGGTTTCGAACTCGAAAAGTCAAAGCCAAAATTCGGCTACTATCCTCATTCCAACGCAGATGTCAGAGCTCATGCCTTTCGGTCATCATTACAACTTCCCGCCCCTTTGTACGCTTCTTTCATTTGTTGTGATTTAAAATTTTGTCGTCTTTTTGAATACATACACATTTTTAGATGCTTGAAGCTCTTGGAGTGCCTTCCGACTCACCTCTGCAACTTTCTTTTATCCCTCATTGTCCTCTCCGTCTCTTGTAAGTTCTTTTTCTCTCTGCTTTGAATCATTTTTCCTGGTTTGTTTTTAGTTTAGCGTACTCCTATAGGCTGACAAAAATGGCAAAACATTTGAAAGACCTCCTCTCCGCAGATCGAGTCTCTGGCTTTCGACGCCATTTTTCTATCCCAGATGACGTCCGTCTCTCACTTGTGATAGACAACACCCTTGATATGGAGAGGGCTGATGAAAGTACAATCATCTTTCCTCTCTTATCAATTGCAAAGGGTGGAGTCTGTTTCCCTCTTCATCCATTCCTTAGGGCTATCCTTCGCTATTGCGGTCTAACCCCTTCCCAACCTAATGTAAACTTTTTTCGAATTGTAATGGGGATTATAGAGTTAAACCGTCACCTTAGGATTAATCTCGGAATACCTGCTATTCGGCATTGTTATGCCTTGGCTAAGTCTTCTAGCCAACATGGGCGCTATTTCCTTAGGGCCAAGGACACCGACCATCAATTAGTGACTATGCTTTCCAGCTCTGGCAAGCGAGTCGATGATGTCATGGTCGTTGTCCGAGGTAACTGGGAATTCGGTGAAGGCGAGGATCGCCTGGATCCTATTCCTAGACGGAGGGGCGAACCAGGTGGCTGTATAGCTCCTTGCGTTTATTTTTCGTATATTTACAAGGCTTCATTTTTGTGGTCTCATGGTTTTGCTTGTGCAGGAAACGATTTGAAGAAACCTTTGATTTCAACCGACGACGCCATTCTTACGGAAATTGAAGTCGTACTCAAATACTTCGGCCGTCTAAGCCTTCAGAGACAAGGGAGGGCGGCCCACATTCTTCTTCGATACGAGCCGACGTATACGACGTTTCGGCAACAGAAAGCATCCCAATTCCAAGGGGCGAAAAGTTTCTTACGGCTTTTGTTTTAACCAACTTCAAAAACTTGTGGCAAGTTAGTTTGGTCGGATCCGACTCAGAGCAGGCGGAGGTAGCTGAGGAGGTCACTAAAGAGTCAAACCAGTCTGAAGCCGAAGTAGACGAGGCTTTCAAGTTGGCCTTTGAGGAAGTCGGCCTTAATTCAGTCAACCCTCCGTCCACTTCGGGCCGAGGAGACATTTCCTTCGACGACATCTATACTGGTTTAGAAGACCTTCCTGGCGTGTACCCTGAGGACATGGCCAGGTTGTCACTTACATAACTCGCCAAAAAGAAAAATGCCGAAAGAATGGCTGTGCGGTGGAGAGTAGCGGCCATTCAATCGGAAGTGCCACCCGTCGCCGATATTGAGCCCTCCTTGCCTGTTATCCAAGTGGTGACCGCTCAAACCTGAAATGTCGAGTCGGATCTGATAGAGCAGGCGAATCAGGAGGCTATGCGAGGGGGGGAAACATCCTACCGAGGTCGAGGCTGGCTTTGAAGAAAACCCCGCTGACAAACGGCCACACTTAGAGGAGTCGGATGTGGTTGTGCCTTTTGTCGTTCAACCAAATATAAAAAACATGTCGATCTCCTAAGACGCGTCAGCTATGAAAGACCCAGCCGTGGCGTTGAGCATGGCTTCGTTTGTCTCATTGCCGGCTGATAAGGCGGCTTTCCTGGCGGAGCCGGATCTGTTGGCAATAGCATTAGCTGCTCAATTGACTCTTCTGGTATATAACTTGATCCTATCTTTCGTTTTTATGCGTATACTGTTTTGGTTTTAATATCCTATTTTGCAAATGGTCGGAAGGATAGCCGAGATAGGCCGGCGCCAGCATGACGCCATCGAGCAAATCGGCCGTTTAAAGTCGAAAGTTGAGGGCGAGAGGAGCAGGGCCGAGTTTGAAGCAACGAGGGCGAAGATGGAAAGTGCAAGGGCCGATACCGAGATGGAAAGGGTGAGAAATTCTAACCAGCTCAGATTGGCTGTCGAGGAGAGGGCAAACGCTACCGAATGTGTGCTTAAGTTAGCCCAATAGGTGATTGCCAAATTGGAGGCCGACTTGGAAGAATCGAAGAAGGCGAAGGAAATAGCCGACTCTGCGGCTTCCAAGGCGTACGAGGCTAGGCAAAGTGCCACCTTTGCAAATTATGTGGAAGAAGTCCCCAAATTTGAGAATTAGGGATTCAAGCATGGCGGGCTCAAAGCCCTTACTACTGCAAATATGACATTGGCTATGCCGATTCCATACGAGCAAATGGACATTAAGCAGCTGGAGTCTGACCTCGAGGATTGATTAGGACGACACTCTAGTTGTTTTTGTTAAGGATTTTGAATGTATTGTTGTAGCTTTTCATTTAGTAATTCTTATGTGTAAAATGGCTACTGTTTGTACCCAATTTACTAATGAAAATTTCCTTTGTACTTTGCTATTATTTGTGCTTAATTTTGCTATTGATGAATAGTATTGCTTTTCGCTACTTAGGATAAAATATCCGTGTATACTTGTCGATTAGATAACTAGGCAATTTAGTAATTTATCCTTCAATTTATCCGAATAAGTGAAACGGCTCAAGGCCTCATCAAATAGCCGATTAGCTTCATGAATCTACCCTCAGCCAGTATGAACTCCAAATGACGAATATCATTAGTTCATGGAGTGGCTGCAGCACACGTCGATCGGTATCAGGCCTAGATATTTGGCCGATCAGATTAATAAATCTTCCCTTGCCCCAGCCAATTTATGAACTCTGAAGGCTGAATATCATTAGTTCATGGAGTAGCTGTGGCATACGTCGATCGGCATTGAGCTTAGATATTTGGCCGATTAGATTAAGAAATATGCCCTTGCCCCAGCTAGTTTATGAACTTCGAAGGTCGAATATCATTAGTTCATGGAGTGGCTGCGGCACACGTCGATTGGCATCAGGCCTAGATATTTGGCCGATTAGATTAATAAATCTGCCCTTGCCCTAGCCATTGTATGAACGCTGAAGGCCAAACATCATTAGTTCATGGAGTGGCTGCGGCACACATCGATCGGCATCGGGCCTAGATATTTGGCAGATCAGATTAAGAAATCTTCCCTTGCCCCAGCCAGTTTATGAACTCTGAAGGTCGAATATCATTAGTTCATGGAGTGGTTGTGGCACACGTCGATCGGCATCGGGCCTAGATATTTGGCCGATCAGATTAATAAATCTGCCCTTACCCCAGCCATTGTATGAACTCTGAAGGCCAAACATCATTAGTTTAGGGAGTGGATGTGGCACACGTCGATCGGCATCGGGCTTTTGAAGTTGCATTAATGAAATTGCCTCAGGGGCGCTGCATGCGTTAGGAATAAATTGGGTGAGTTCTTCGCGTCCGTGAATCAACGTATTGTGTTCAGACTCAATTTAAACCAGTTTGTGGCGGAGGTTAGATAAAGTGCGAATTTCAAATAGACTATTCTTCAACAGCAAAGGAGAAGGGTGGACATTGGCTGAGCTTGACATTGAAATGAATCACAGCGGTGAGCCCACACGCACAGGAAGTAGGACGTCGAGGGAATGGGAAAAATGTCAGCCCCCAAGTCGTTGAAGTAGATCACCCAGAAGGGAAAAACAGCAATGGGAAAGCTCACCTCAACCGCGGCTGAGAAATGAATCCAATGCAACACCGCGACTGTTGAGCTTTGTGGTTTTTTTGGGGAATAAACCGATGACGGAGGCGGATTCTATTGTTCACGACCCAGGTGTAGTAGTCGAGTTTGCTCGACAGATTTTTCCACCGGAAGTCCAGCAGTCAATGGTTGGTCGACAGGATTTCAAAGCGCTTCGAGAGGACATCCATGGAGCAGTAAATGGGCTGTATACTGCCTATGAAGTCGGCATGCGTCTATGTGCAACATGGCGGGAGATAGAGCAAAAGAACGAACGAATTCGAAACTTGGAGGCTCGCACGGAAAAGGCCGAACATGAGCTAAGGAAGGTCCAAACTATCGGGCCGCGTACGGCCAGACAATCTAACCCGGTCATGGAGGAAAGAGTGACCCAACAGCTAATAAGTCTTGCGATTGCCGATCGAGATATGACAAGCATGTTTGCAGTAGAGACTGCAAGGTCCATGGGTTATGAAAAAGGCTTCCATGATGGCCGGAGAGTCGAGATAGACAAGACTAAGGAGAAACTCGCTGAGGAAGTATGTCGATGCGAGAATTGAGGTTTTAGGCACATGTGGATTAAGGCTCTCTAACCCGCAGAGGCTCTCCAAGAAGCAGGCGTTGGATCGGCGTTGCCATTATACCAACGTCATCATTTTCCTTTTAGCACTTTCGAGATCAAGAAGAGCGACGACAAGGGTGACGCCAAATAAAACTAAACATATTGTAAACACTCCAACGCAGATTGGGCACCAACTATGTATTTATTGGTTAATTTAATAAAATACTCTATTTAAATGTTTGCATGCTTCAACTAATGTTCATACGGTTTGTGCCGGTTCAACTTAATGAAACATTTCATTTTGAATGCTTGCATGCTTTAACTTATGTTTATTCAGCTTGTACCAGTTCAATTTAACGAAACATTTCATCTTAGATGCGTACATGCTTCCATTTTCGCCGTGTATTGTGTCATGCACGTATGGGGCTCCGAATTCGGAGGCTTTTTGTCGTCGCCAATCGTGACATCTACAAAGAGCACTCCAAATCCGGAGTCTTATTCACCTCAACCGTGTCATGCACGTATGAGGCTCCGAATTCGAAGGCTTTTTGTCTTGGCCAATCGTGACATCCACGAAGGGCGCTCCAAATCCGAAGTCTTATTCAGCCCAACCATGTCATACACGTATGGGGCTCCGAATTCGGAGGCTTTTTGTCTTGGCCAATCGTGACATCCACGAAGGGCACTTCGAATCCAGAGTCTTATTCGGCCTAAACATGACCTGCACGGATGGGGCTCCGAATTCGGAGGCTTTTGTCTTAGCCAATCGTGACATCCACGAAGGGCGCTTCGAATCCGGAGTCTTATTCGGCCCAAACGTGACCTGCACGTATGGGGCTCCAAATTCAGAGGCTTTTTGTCTTGGTCAATCATGACATCCACGAAGGTTGCTCCAAATCTGGAGTCTTATTTCGGCCCAACCATGTCACGCACGTATGGGGCTCCGAATTCTGAGGCTTTTTGTCTTCGCCAATCGTGACATCCACGAAGGGCGCTCTGAATCCGGAGTCTTATTTGACCCAAACGTGACTTGCACGTATGGGGCTCCGAATTCTGAGGCTTTTTGTCTTGGCCAATCGTAACATCCATGAAAGGCAATCCGAATTCGAAGTTTTATTCGGTCCAACCGTGTCATGCATATATGAGGCTCCAAATTCGGAGGCTTTTTGTCTTGGCCAATCATGACATCCACGAAGGGCGCTCCAAATCTGGAGTCTTATTCGTCCCAAATGTGACCTGCACGGATGGGCGTCTGAATTTGGAGGCTTTTGTCTTAGCCAATTGTGACATCCACGAAGGGCGCTTCGAATCTAGAGTCTTATTCAGCCCAAACGTGACCTGCACGGATGGGGCTCCGAATTCGAAGGCTTTTGTCTTGGCCAATTGTGACATCCACGAAGGGCACTCCAAATCTAGAGTCTTATTCGGTCCAAATGTGACCTGCACGAATGGGGCTCCTAATTCGGAGGCTTTTGTCTTGGCCAATCGTGATATCCACGAAGGGCGCTCCGAATCTGGAGTGTTTTTTGGCCCAAACGTGACCTACACGGATGGGGCGCCGAATTCGAAGACTTTAATCAGAAGACTTTTGAATTGAGTTTCACGATAAGAAAATACGAAACTTTGCATTGCAAAAGTGAAATTTGTATATGGTGAATCATTCAAAACAAATATGATGCCCCACTGGTCGGATTTAATGATAGAATTTACGCGAATGCGAGGAATTCCAAGGGCGTGGAAGACTCCTGCCAGACATGTCTTTGAGCTGATAAGCCTCTATTCCTGCGATTGAGTCGATCTGGTAGGGGTCGTCCTAGTTAGGACCCAATTTTCCATCAGCCGGCTTCCTGGCAGCTAGAAGCACTTTCTTCAAGACCAATTCGCGTGGTACATAGTGGCGTAGCTGAACGCGTTGGTTATACGA
Organism: Camellia lanceoleosa; assembly: GCA_025200525.1. Taxonomy (NCBI): domain Eukaryota; kingdom Viridiplantae; phylum Streptophyta; class Magnoliopsida; order Ericales; family Theaceae; genus Camellia; species Camellia lanceoleosa. The sequence goes on from CM045761.1 coordinate 35,769,314, forward strand.
CTTAGCAAGCTGCTGCTAGTACCATGCAATGGATGCAAGGGCATGGTCTCTTCATTCTTCAATCAGAGTCAAATCCAAGGCCACCATCATGTTGTTTTGGCCCATATCAAACACTTTTGATTTCAAGGTTGGGAGGTCGATCTCCAAGGGGATGATTGTCTGCTGTAGACACCCCATTTTTTACTATCCTCAAGACTTGGACGTCATCGTTTGAACACTCGATGATTATCCATGCTCGCATTCGTTTTGAGTTCCCAAAGGCTGTGCGCCTTGCCTTCAAGCCTCTCAACTTGTCTATTTTGTGCTTGGTTGTGGACCAAGAGCTTGTGGTTTTGTTTCTGAGGGAAGAAGGTGGCTTGTTGGCCAGCCCTACAACCCATCGGCAAAGCCTTGTGCTTATCGGCCTTGTATTCTCCCCATCAGCCATCAGTGTTGGTCGGTCGACACTTTTTTTGGTCGATCGGCCATTTTTTGGCCGAGACCCCTTTTTCTACTTTTGCAGATATTTTTCTTCCAGCTGGTGCCAGCTGTTGGTCACTTGGTGTATCCTCCATACATGTGTATGGATGGATTCAAACCAAGTCCTAGCTTGTTCAAGAAGCTTGGGACTTGGTTATCTATAAGAAGGGAGGTCCATCTTCCTTTCCAGAGGTTCTGAAAATTGATATACAAAAGATATATCGCTCTCTCTCTATATATATCTCCCTCTCTCTCTATATTTGTGTGAGTTAGTGCTTGAAGGTGTCTTTTCTTCACACTTTAGCACTACAGCACCTAGTGAAACACCTTCTCTACTGAGCTGAGGTTCTTGGAGGTTGCATTTGGTTGGTTTAAGCTTGGTTTTTACCTTTGTAGTTGTTGTTCTAAAGTTGTTCTACAAGGGTGAGTTTCTAACCTCTTAAAGCTTTGTTTTGGTTTAAGTCTTTGGTCATCCTTGCATATTGTTTTAGGCCTTGCTTTCAACTGAGAAAAGTTCTATATTTAAGTGCTTTTGATGGTTGTTTAAGGTCTTTTGGTGTTGGGGGTGTTTCACCCCCTTTGTATGCCTTATGTGTTAAGCTTTTAAGCCATGCTTTGAAGCTTTTGTATCAACCTTTATTTGGCCTTTTAACCACTAAAATCCAGTGGATTTTCAATGGTAGAAAGTTGGTTTTGGGGGCCAAAATAGGTGGGGGTGGCCCCCCCCTTTTGTGTCTTGTGTGCTTGTGGTATTAGCTCACCAAGTTAGCATGTTTTTCTATCTCCTTGAGGCTCCATTTCAGCATGTCTTGGGCTTTGTTTTGCCATGATATAGCACTGTTTTGGGTTGGTTTGATCACTTGTTGCATGCTTAGTATACTTGTAGTGCAATCCTCTCTATTGCTTTAACATGCATCATGTTTTTGACCATCATTCTAGCATGCTTTTGGCTCTACTCAAAGAAACTTTTGTTCATGTTTTGCCATGCTTAAGCTCTGATTTATGTTGTTTTGGTCATACATGCCTTGCCTTGTATAGCCATGGTTCATTTTTTTGCTCACTAGCTTTGAGTTTCCAAGTCTCTAGTATGGCTTACTTGGGCTATTTGCATGATTTGGCATCATTTGGTATATGATTTTAGTATGTATAGTGTGGCCATGCTCTCTTATGCTTCACTATTTCAATGCTTCTGGTGAGTCATGCTTTATGCTTTAAGTATGAGTCTATATGCATGCCTTATTGCCTAAGCTTTTGGAATGTCATCTCAGTGGGTTTTTGGTCCTATTTTGACATGCCATAACTCTGATTTTGGTGGGTGAAGCCATCTCATGCTTGGTTTTGGTGGGTGTAGTGTAATCCTCTTTGTTGGCCTAGTGTGCTCCATGCTTCATACCTTTAATTCTAGCTTTTGTTGGCTATGTTCAAGCATGTTTCTAGCCTTGTTTTGGCCTGTCTTGTGACTAGTTTGTGTCACCTTGACCCTTTGGGGCTTGCTTGTTATAGCCATGGTATATGTCCTTTTGATAGCCTTAAGCTTGGAGCCTATTAGCATGACATGCTTGTATTCTATGCATGATTTGGCATCATTCCTTACATGATTTCATAGCCTATTTCACTGCCACACTCTCACCCTTTCTACTCCTTCAATATGCTTGAGAGTTGGCGCCTTTATGTTTTGTTTGTGAACCAATTGGCATGCATGCTTGTTTATACTTTTGGACTTCACTTTCAGCATCCTTTCGCCATTGTCTTGGCTCATGTATGAAGCTTGTTTGTGGTTGGTTTGGTCCTTTAAGTGTTTGTTTATACTTTTGGACTTCACATAGCCCTTGCCATTGCATGTTGTTGCATGCTCATGTTGCTTGTATATTGTTGTTGCATGTTCATGTTGTTCGCATGTTGCATATTGCATTATCTTTGCATGTTTATTGCATTACATGGTGTTTGGGTCGGATGTTGATCCAAACACAGAGAACGAGAGGCGTTTCATACTTGAAGTGATGAAACACACCTCATTCCTTAGGTCACCGACACCTTTGATCATGCATGATAAGGTGGCGGTTCATTGAGTCCTATGTGGTACTTTTGTGCATTCATTTGACATTGATTTGTACAAATCGGCCTCTTTGGCCATCATGCATCGAGATACGTGATTGATGGCTCGAAAGCCGAGCACTATACTCCTTTGAGCCTTAGACATGATAAGGAGTGTGGCTACACACACATTTTCTTATAGATACATTGCCAAGCCTCTGTTAGTACTATGTTGCAGCAAAAGAAGAATTTGTAGGAAGCAGTGGCCGATCGACCACTTAGTCTGCTGATCGACCATCAAAATTGGCCGATAGCCTTCAACTTTGGCCGATGGTCATAAACACTGGCCGATGGCCACTCTCCTTAGCCGACCACCTCTTAGTATGTCCATAAGATGGATCAAAATCATCTTGGAGGTTGGCACAGTTTTCAGAAGTCTATAATAGTGCTAACAGAGGCATCATGAGGCACGGCAGTAAATTTCCGATCGAAGCCGACCGAGCATGCATCATTCATCATTCCGAGGCAGAGCTGTGGCAGCCTATTTTAGTGTCTTAGTTGGTTTTGTAACTTAATTAATTAGATTAATTAGTTAAATTTTTGTAATAATTAATTAGCTCATTAGTTAATTAGTTTCGGTTTGTAACTAAGTAGCATAGCATAGTTAGCTTATTATTTGGACCCTCCTGTGAGAGGGCACAACTGTTGTAATAAGCGTGCGTGTGTGTGATGCATGTCTTCCAACCCCCATTTCTTTCTCCCTTTTACTTACCTGCTTTTGATGGTTAGTTTTAGGGCACGTTTCAATTAACATACTTATGTTCACATGCATGCATCCATTCATCGGTTTTACATGCTGTAGACGTCCCCGAACGTCCCCGGAGGGAAATCCCATTTTGTTCGTTTGGGCTCACTACAGTTCAGGACTCAATGTCACGGTCCTGTATCTAATCTCGCGAAATGCAATGTAAGATCGATGAATCATCAAAGAGTCCAAATCCAGCAAATCGTTTTGGAAAACAGATTTTTTGAAAAAAGTGCCAAACATGGACTGCTTTGCCAGATACAGAGTCACCACCTAAATATTTTTTTTTTTTTGGGAATTTAGGAAACCCTGACTCGTTGCCTAAGGCCACGTGTCCATCATCACCAAATTTACATCGGCTCGGGAACTTGGGTATGATTGGGGAAGGTCACTTCGTGAGCACCTCCGCTCGCCCGATCAAAGATCGACCTCTACTAACCATGATATCGAGTTTTAAAAACATTATGTGCTCTTATTCCGGTTATTAGCCTAGATTTACTATGTGATGCGCGCAGCATACAAATATAGACTGGATCACTTGAGTTGGAACAAAACATTTCATGTTTGTTTTTGAAAGCGGTTTGGTACTTGCAAGTAGGCTAAAATGTGGATTTGCTACCCTCAAGTGGGCTTAAGAAAAGATGGTGATTTGCCACTATCAAGTGGGCTTAAAACTCACAATCAATGAATTATTTCAATTCAGATAACCCAACCTTCACCCACAGGCATTCAGGCAGTTATATCATTTAAGCACATAGCCTCATGGTAAGTATGCTATCATGACAGTCACTCACACGCATGCAAGGATGCTAAAGCATAAGTACTTACCAAGTACTCCAAGCCAAAACAGAAGCTATGTTAGAAATCCATGCATGATCCTAACTATACAGAAATGCCTAATGCAACACATGCAAAAATGCAACTAAGATAGACTCAGCTATTCTAAGATGGCATATGATGATGCTACAGCTAACACGTATTCAACTAGGAATTGAAATACAATGCAGTTAGTATGATGTGCCGAGCCCGGTGCATGCAAGACAGATGAATGGATGCAAACATGCGAGCAAAAGTATGCTAATTGAAACATGCCCTAAACTAACCATCATAAGTTGGTAAGTAAAAGGGAGAAAGACGTGGGGTTGGAAGACATACATCACACACACGCTCACTTATTACAATTGCCCTCGCTCGGAGGGTCCGAATAAATAATACAAACCGCCTAATTAACTAACTCACGAGCTAATTAATTATTACAAAACCGAATGAATAACTAGCTACAACTAATTATTACACAACTTAATTAATTAACAAATTAATTAATTACAAATAACCAATGCTAATTAACAAGTAAGCAGTAAAAAGAATTGCTCCAGCTCTGTTTGAAGAAGAAGAGGGTATGCATGCTTGCTTCGGTTCCTCGCCTCGAAACGCCTTCCGGTTGCTCTTTAGAGGCTCTGTTTGCAGGGTGTCTTCCAGTGTTTGTTGCTGGAACTTACCAAAACACTACTGGGGAATTCATCAGTGGCCTGCCGGCCATGTAATGAGAACTGCCAGCCAACAACAGGGCACTGCCGGCCACTAGTGTGCAGTGACACCGAGCTGCAACAAAGCACAAACTAGAGGAAATGGAGGGTCTCCCAAGGGCATGTATGCATTATGCCACCCCATATCGCCTCAAAACATCAAGGGAGAGGCCCAGTCGGATCCACGACCATCAATCATGCATCCTGATGCATGATGGCCAAAGATCCAACTTGTGCAAATCGATATGAAAATGAATGCACAAATAAAGCAAGTAAAGCCTAGAACTCTATCATGAATCATCAAGAGTTTCGGCGACTGAGAATTGAGACACATTCCATCACTCGGAGTATGAAACACTCCTCATTCCTCGTGCTCGGATTAACACTTAATCCAAACAATGCAACACATAAGCATGGCAACAAGCATATAAGCATGATATGAGGCAACAACCTTGGACAACATGACAAAATGCAATATGAACGTACAAACATGCAAGGCATGTAAAGGTGGACAAGTATGCAACAACATACAAGCATGCGACAACATGGTAAGATGGGCTTACACCAAAGATGGACAGCTCTCAAATAGGTCCAAATCAGTAGCCATAGTGACGGAATTAAACCATCAAAACACACTCAAGCATGCAAAATGCAAAAGGCTCACCAAAGAGGCCTAAGAGGGCAACTCTCAAGAGTTCTTAAGGAGTGACAAATGTGCAAGTGTAACAACACTAGATGCACTGAAATGAGATGATAAACGATGCCAAATCATTTAAACAACACAAAGATAACATGCATGAGCTAACAAAACACAAAGCTTGCAAAGCCAATTACACTACAGCTATACAAAGCATGAAGGATATGGCAAGGGCAACCCAAAATAGTCCTAGTACATGTTAATATGAGACTAAAACATGCATGGAAGTAAGCCAAAACAAGCTAGCATACAATGCTAAAACATGGGACATGCAAGGCTACAAAAGAGGCAATGCACTACACCTATTTGAACCAATCATGGCATGACTTGGACAACATAAAACAGAGTCACATTATGGTATAACAAGACCAAAAATGCACTGAAGTGATGAGCCAAAGGCTTGTGCTTTATGGCATGCACAAAGGTCCATTCTTGAGGCATAAAGCACAAGCTCTATAAAGCATTCAAAGCATGTCAAATGCAAGTGTATGACAACATTTCACAGACTGAAATAGCATATGGAATGAGGGCAAAGCATGCAAACATCACATGTATGGCATAGTAGGGGCCTCAATACCCAAGACTAGCCTAAGCATTTACACTATAGCTATACAAAGCATGAGTGATATGGCCATGGCAGCCTAAAACAGTCCTAGGACAGCCCAAAATAAGCATAAAGTCATGTTAGAGTAAAGCCAAAATATGCTAGGATGATAAGTCAAAACATCATGCACAAAGAAACAACAAACAAGATTTGTTCTCACCTATATGGAGCATACAAAGGATGATCAAACCAACTATGGATAGGATCATTACATGCCAAATGATGACCAAATATATGCATAAATGTAAACCAAACAAGCTAACATGACATGGCAAAGCATGGAGCATATGAAGTTAGTTTAGGAGATTTATACTACAAGTGTATCATGCAAGCATGGAGTGACAAAACCAACCCAAAAAAGATTCATGGCATGGTAAAGCATCACCAAAAACCCACTGAAATTGACTCAACACAAGCTAAGCACACATGCTACTTTGATGAGCTATGAATGGAGTTACATTACACATACTAGATGCATGCAAAATATGACCAAACCAACCATGGACAGGGCCAAGGTAGGTCCTAAAAGTCACAAAAATAGGCCTGAACCAAGCCTCAAAGATACATAGAGGGATGGTCCTTTGGAAGGCCAAAAATGCAAGCAAAGAGGAACTAAAAGAGAGGGGGCCACCCCCTCTGATTAAGGACCTCAAAACCACACCTTTACCACTGAAGCCAAACCAAGGCTAGCTTGGAGGCCTCAAGGAATGGCTTAAAACAAAGCCAAACAAAGCATGCAAGGGGGTTACACACCCCTAGCAGCAAAAAGGCCTTAAACAAACTTCAAAAGCACTTAAATACAAAACTTTTTTTAGTTATAAGAAAAGCCCAAATCAATATGCAAGGAGGGCTAAACTGAGGTACAAAAAGGTGCAAAAATGGAGAAAATACTCACTCTTGAAGACCCTCTTCGAAACCAGCAACTTCAGGGGGTGGAAACCAGTTTTCAGACCTCAAGAAGAGCTCCCAAGAAGCTTGGTCCAATGGTGGTGGTGTATCTCTACGTGTTGTAGAGCAAAAGTGCAAGGAAATCCAACTTTTAAGCACAAAATACAAACAATATAGAGAGAGAAAGAGAGCTTTTTCTCTTCAAAATAGCTGAACACCCATTAAGGAGAGATGCTCTCTCCTTATATAGAGGAATGCAAAGCTAAAGCTTATTCAAGAAGCTTTATAAGGGTTCCATCCCTCCATACACGTGTATGGAGGGGAGCAAACAAAAAACCAGCTGGCTCAAAAGATCTGGAGGAAAACCAGCTGAGATAGGGGAGGTGCCGGCCATCACCAATGGCCGGCAGTGGCTCACCACTGGTCAGCAGGGCATCGCCCATGGCAGGCAGGAACAAAGACAAGGCCGGCAGTGCCATGCCATGGCCGGCAGTGCACCAAAAGGTCCACTATGACAGGACCTAGCCAAGGTCCAAAAATGGGGCAAAAAGGATACAAGGTCCAGGAAGCTCGAACCGGTGACATTCCCCCGCAACAATCGAGTACTCAGCGAGCAATCGAACTAGTTGTTGGGTGTACCTACAAGCACAACCAAGTCTTGAGGACGGTCAAAAATGGGGTGTCTACACATGCACCGGGCTCGGCATATCATACTAACTGCGTTGTATTTCAATACATTTACTTGAATACGTGTTCAACAACATGTTATTAAGTTGCATTCGCATGACATCTTAGAATATCCGAGCCTATCTTAGTTGCATTTTTGCATGTGTTGCATTAGTCATCTTAACATAAACTAGGATCATGCATGATTTCTAACTAATTCTCTGTTTTGGCTTGGAGTACACTGTGAGTGTTTACGCTTTAGCATACTGCATGAGATGTATATGTTGCCATGATAGCATGCTTGCCATGAGGCTAAATGCTTAAGTGTTTAACTGTTTGAATGCCTGTGGGTGGAGGCTTGATTGCCTGAATTGGAATAACTCGATGCTTGTGAGTTTTAAGCCCACTTGAAATGGCAAAATCATGTTTTTCTAAGCCCACTTGAGGGTGGCAAATCCGCGTCTTAGCCTACTTGTGAGTAGCACTTTCAAACCACTTTCAAAAACAAATATGAGTTGTTTTGTTCCAATCCACGTGATTGAGTCTATACTTATATGCTGCACGCATCACATAGTAATTCTAAGATAATAACTAGAATAAGAGCACATGTGTTTTCAAAAACAACATATCATGTTAGTAAAGGCCGATTTTTGATCGGGTGAGCGAGGGTGCTCATTGCATGACCTTCCCCTCTCGTACCCAAGTTCCCGAGCCGAGGTAACTTTGGTGACGACGGACACGTGGCCTTAGGCACGAGTCAGGGTTTCCTAAATTTTCCAAAACAAAACATTTAGATGGCAACTTTGTATCTGGCAAAGCAGTCTATGTTTGGCACTTCTTTATAAAAATCAGTTTTCCAAAACGATTTGCCAGATTTGGACTCTTTGGTGATTTTATCGGTCTCACATTGCACTTTGTGAGATTAGATTCAAAACCGTGACATGAGTCTGAACTGTAGTAGCTAAGAACAAACGATTTTGTGCCCTCGCGTGCGAAGTCGGGACGTTCGGGTGGTCTACACCTGCGTTCCGAAGCACAAAGCGAACAGCGTTTCCCCGGTGGGTCGTCTCGGGGTAGTGCGATGAACCCATAATACACTCGGCAATTATTCGACCAATCAGCCTGTCGCCTTCTCCAGCCTCTTTCTGATGCCGTCCAAAATGGCTTTATTTGAGGCTTCAGCTTGGCCATTACTCTATAGACAAGCCGGGGTGGAGAAATAGGGCTGAATACCATACTTGCTACACAGCTCTCGGTAGACACAGCTCTCGGCATCAGCTCTCATTGTCGGGCAGTAATACCCCTATGTCACAGCTCGATGAGCCAAAGAGCGCCCACCAGAATGGGCGCCACAACTGCCTTCATGTATTTTGGTCAGAAGTTCTTCGACTTTGTCTGGATGAACACATTCCAAGTATGGACCAAAAAGGGATTTTTTATAAAGCTTTTCTTGCGGATCCAAGTAGTATCGCAGGGCTTTGTTTCGCAACTTGTGTGCTTCTTTCTTGTCCGTTGGAAGCTGTTCGGAAGACAGGAATGCAGCAATGGAGTCCATCCAACTCGGTCCTGACTCTATGACATTGACCTAGACTTCCTCCGAAGGGCCAATGCTCGGCTCTAGGATGAAACCTACTTCAATGGCCTGTTTAATCTCAGAGTTAATGGCGGAAGCTAGGCAAGCCAAGGCATCTGCGTGTGTGTTCTAGTCATAGGTTATTTGGTTCAATTCATAATAGTCAAATTTTGCCAACAAGGAATTTGTCGTTTTCATGTAAGCTGCCATACGGTCGTTTTTGGTCACGTACTCTCCCTTTAGCTAATTGATCACCAGTTTTGAATCACAAAATACAAGCAAACGCCGAGCACCCAGAAGATGTGCATTCCACAAACCGGTTAACAGGGCTTCGTATTCAGCCTCATTATTCGATGCTTCAAAGCCGAGTTTGACGGTCTGCTCAATTATTACGTCGTCGGGAGCCATGATTACTACTCCGGCTCCACTGCCCCGTTGGTTGGATGATCCTTCATAATGCAACTGCCAAATGTCCCCAACATAAATTCTCCAATTCGGCTTGGGTTGAATTTGGTCGAACTTGAAGTCGGCAAGACCCCCCGTGAATTCGGCCATAAAATTAGCAAGTACTTGCCCCTTAATTGAGGTTCTAGGCAGAAATTGAATATCGTACTGGCCGAGTTCGAGAGCCCACTTTGAAACGCGCCTTGATACTTCTGCACTACGTAGTACTGACCGAAGGGGGTAATCTGTTAGTACCCCGATGCTATGCCCTTAGAAGTAATGCATCAGTTTTCTTGCTGCCATGACGAGGGCTAGGATGAGTTTTTCCAACGGAAAGTAACGTGTTTCAACGTCAACCATTGCCTTGCTCACATAATACACTGATCGCTGCTCCCCAAGCTCTTCCTTTAACAGTACGGCGCTGACGGCCCGGTCGGAGACGGCCAGATATAAAATAAGCGAGTCAGCTGCCGATGGTGTTGTCAATAGTGGAACTGATCGGAGATAAGTCTTCAGACCATTGAAAGCGGCTTTGAACTCAGAGGTCCATTCAAAAGATTTACCCTGCTGTAGGGTATGAAAAAATTGTCGACAGCGGTCCGTGGAACGACTGATGAACTTGTTGAGTGCTACGGCCATCCCCATCAACTTCTGAACTTCCTTGACCAATCGAGGGGAGCCGAGTTCCAGAATTGCTGTGATTTGCCTCGGGTTGGCTTCAATTCCTCGATTGTTGACAATGTAACCCAAGAATTTGCGAGAACCGATCTCAAACACACATTTGGAAGCATTTAGCTTCATTCTGTATTTGCGTAAAATGTCGAATGTCTCTTCCAGATCGGTTAGATGAGTTTGCTCTTCTTTGGACTTGACCACCATATCGTCAATGTACACTTCCATAGTGTGGCCGAGTTGCTCCTTGAACATGGTAGTGACTAGTCTTTGGTAAGTCGGCCCTGCATTCTTTAGCCCAAAAGGCATAACCTTATAGTAATAGGTTCCCCTTGAGATGAGGAATGCAGTTTTGTCTTGGTCCTCCGGATGCATGGCAATTTGATGGTAGCCTCTGTAAGCATCGAGGAAGCTCATACGCTGATGCCGTGCCGTAGCATCTACAAGTTGGTCTATTTTGGGAAGGGGAAAACAATCCTTGGGGCAGTCTTTGTTTAGGTCCGTGAAATCAACGCAGACTCGCCAAGTCCTATTTTTCTTCTTCACAACCACAGTATTAGTGAGTCATGTAGGGTAGGTCACTTCCTTGATTGCCCCAATATCAAGCAACCGGTCAACCTATTCAACAATGGCGGCAGTGTGCTCTGCGGCTGAACGCCGGCTTTTCTGAATAATTGGCTTGCATTTAGGGTCAACATTTAAACGGTGCTGTGAAACAGATGGATCCACACCCGGCATCTCATATGGCGTCCACGCAAATACATCAAGGTTGCAGAGCAAAAAGGAAATTAGCTGCTACCTGTCGGCTTCATTCAGCGACGCGCCAACCATAAAGAACCTGTCTGGGTTTCCGTCAATTTCAACTTGATCCAGGGCTTCCGTGGCCTTTTCACTTGGGAGCTGCCCAACATCGTCAAGGCTCTCTCGATTCGGCACCTCAATAGAATTCACTTCCAACTCTTTTGGTGTCTTTCCAACAAGGAGATAACATGCTTGTGCCGATTTCTGAGAGCCACGAATTTGCTCAATGCCGTGTTCTGTCGGGAAACGGAGCAGTTGATGATAGGTGCTTGGCACAGCCTGCATGGTATGCAACCAAATTCACCCCATGATGAGATTATACAGCGAAGGTAGCTTGACGACCAAGAATTTCACATCCACTAGTCGGGAGCCCGCTTAAACTGGTAGTGCGATTTTGCTCAACGGGTATTCTGGATTAGCGTTGAAGCCGAATAATGGATAAGGAGCTGGAGAAAGATCCGATTCGGTGAAGCTGAGTTTGGTGAATGTCTCCTCAGGGCTAGGCCCACATTCAATTCTCCGTATAACTATTTACTCGGCTCCTTTTGTTGCAAACCGCTCTTCACTCAGCCCCTTACTCAACTGGTTATTTGGCCGAATAGGGTAGGATTTGTATGAATAAGACGGGGCCGAATGTGATGTATATATTTCGACTCTCTAGGTCCAATTATTCGGCCTCTTTACGTCTCCCAATATTCAGCCTCCACAGCAACCAATGTTGTTGTGACTATGTATATTCATTATTCATATACCTCTTGTAGGGATGAATAACTGCTATGTCAAGGACTTGTACTAAATGATGACTTGCAGCGACTACTAGCCAAACATGAATCCATTGTCTCAGGAATTTCTGCGAAAACAGAGAAACCGAAGCCTAGACCTGTTGAAGCACTGGTGAATTTGAATGCTCCTCTAATTTTTATTCTTTGCAATATGTTTTGGTTAATATCCCTGATACATTAGTTATTGTTGGAATTGGTCTTTTGAAAATTTATATTGGGTATAGTTCATAGATGTCAAAACATTAGTGTTTATGTTTTGCACAATTTTTTTAGAAAGACAATGGCTAGACAATTGGGAAATTAGAATTAACTTTGGAAGACTTATGCAATGGATATCTAGAACTTGAGTGAGTTTATTCTCATTCTAGAACAGATGCTTTGACTTTCTATTTTGTTGAATTAGTGGGGTTCTTTCCAGAGATTTTTGTATTTTTCTGTTGCTCTATTCTGTAACTTATATTCTACAAGAGAGAGAGAGTCAATTTGTGTTTTAAGACAATTCTAATTGCCTTCTATATTTGATTGTTGTTGGATGATGTGAAACTGTGCATGAGATGTTGGATTAACTTGTTGGATTTTTTTGAAGGATGTTGTATTGGGTACTATTATAGATGTGAGGGAATATTAATCTCACATAAATATATGTCTATACAAAGTTTTATTCATTATTGCTATTTTATAGGTATTTTTTTAAAGTTAAATCTCACAGAATTAGTAGCTTAAATTTAAAAAAGAAAAAAATTTGAATCTATTGCGGCGTTTTTCCAACGCCACTATAGTTATATTTTTAAAATAACAAAAATGTTATTACGACGTTTTTAAAGCGTCGTTGAATACTTGTGTGACGTCATTTTATTGTTGGCTCACATTTAGCGGCGTTTATAAAACACCGCCTATTCTAATTTCACGACGTTTTTAAAGCGCCATAAACTTATAGCGACGGCCGCGTTGTCGGCATTTGGTAGGAAGCGTCACAAAAGGAATTGGCGGCGTTTTTCAGACATATAATGGCATTTTTAAAACGCCTCTAAAAGTCATTTTTCCAACAATGTTTATTCTTTCCCTTTGGTGGTGGTGAGTGTACATGAAGCTTTTCCATGGAAGGTGAATAGAACTTTAATGGTACTAATGCTCTAGTTTTATTGGTGATATATGTTTAAAAGTTTAGTTTTACTTTAAAAGAGAATGAAAGCTTGTAGTGACAGCTTTATTAGAGTAGTTAATTTTTATTTTTTTTTAAATGACATTAATTATAAAGTGGTTTAAGCCAAACTAAATCATGTGATTTATTTGATTAATGAATAACATAGCGTAAAAGAAAAAATAAGTGACGATAAAACTTCTTGTTACCACCTTTCATATGTCACATATGAAGTTTGGATATTTAAATTTTAGGGTGCAATTTATCTCTAGTTTTATGGGCATCACTTTGAAATTTCAAATTATTCATTCATACAAGTCCATGTGTGTAAGTTTTTTATGAAAAAATCAAATTGACTTCATAATCAAATCTTAATTTTGTTATATTAACTTTAAAAAATAAACAATGTATTTTTATAATCATACTTGTCGTCTAATCTTTTAGAACAAATATTATAAAATTAGGTGATTATAATTTTAGACCAGCCTAATTCTTTCATAATTGAATTAACGACAAGTACGAGGAACACTTGTGAGGGGTGCTTGAGTTGCTTAGAGCCCATAAATTGTATGCTAAGTTTGGGAAATGTGAATTTTGGCTAAGGAAAGTTAGGTTCTTAGGCCATGTGGTATCAGGGGAAAGAGTGAATGTAGATTCATCCAAGATAGAGGCAGTGCAAGATTGAGAACAACCTAAGAATGCTTTTGAGATCAGTAGTTTCTTGGGATTGGCCAGGTATTACAGTCGGTTTGTGAAGGATTTCTTTAGATTAGCTTCACCGTTAACTAAACTAATGAGGAAGGGAATTAAGTTTGTGTGGAATGAGACTTGTGAGAAGTCTTTTCAAGAGCTTAAGGTTAGACTTACTGTCATGAACCAAACCCGCCCCTAAAAGTTTGGATCATGACCGGCCAGTAACCCTAGATTACGTTCGGCCTCAAAACAAAATTTCAAAATATTTAAATCATACTGGGGCCAAAAACGGAAGCAAAACAAATAATAATATCCATTAAGCTTGTGCATACATGATAACTGGAATAATTAAAACATTTAGACACACTAGTAATTTATATCCATATACAAATCTTATATATATCACTCACATATACATGAGACTCAATAAAATATAGAATTCTAGCAATACAAAGCTAAAGCCCCGACACAAAGCGCATCATGGAGTCTTGGCATAACAAGTCCACAAAAGAACTCCTGAGGCTGACCTAATATTGGTCTCCAGATTGATCACCTACATACATATAAAATACGAAGTGAGCAAAGCTCAATGAGTAATAATACTGTAAAGAGGTTTAAATGAATGAGCCCAACATCATAGTAAGCATACTAATAGAAATCCATACTTTTCTGAAATCAAATTTACAGAACGACCTCGGGTCCACAAAATGGCCTCAGGCCCAACATAATATAGAACGGCATCGAGCCCAATAGAATACAGAACGGCCTTAGGCCTAACATAATATAGAACGGCCTTAGGCCCAACATATAACAAAACGGCCTCTAGCCCAACATTTATCAAAACAGCCCCGGGCCCAATCATATATCAAAATGGCCTCGAGCCCAATTCATGTATGTATGGACCCAAGAGGTGACTCGTACAAACTCTACAGGTGACTCCCACTGTAGCACTTAGTTCCGTACAGCACTTTGTTCCATACCGAAAATCAATAGGTATTAAAGTCCGAACAATTCATATCATGTCATAGCATAACAGAACGGATAAATGAAGCAGCCTTAGGCCCACCATATCATATTACAAACAATTCACATTTCTTGTTCATAACTCATTTCACATTTCTTCGACACTTGTGCATTTTGACAAAATAAAATATTTAGAGAATCATGTCGTACATAAATCAAAATAGATAATGAAAAACATATTGTTACTATAGTATAACTCACAATGGTTTCTAGAACTAGTTAACCGGTCCTTGAATCTTGACCTGCAAGCACAATGCGCATAGCACAACATATCGAAATATAGAATTACTCTCTTGATCAAATTTACTTCTTTTAATCTTTTCTTAATCAAATAAACCAATCCTTTACTTTGCTCCTTAACCGATTATTTATGTTGGTTCTCAAATCATTAGTCCTCAATGAGTTATAATTCATATCTTAGAAAATAGGAAGAAACAAAATGAAACTGGGTTAGAAGAGGAAATAGCACAAAACGGTTAAAAAGAAAGTGAACAATCTTCACTAATTTGAACATATCTATTCGTTTACTTAGAATTTGGATGTGAGACAACCACCACCATTGGAAAATAGACGTCCAGAGCTTGAATATAGGCTCAAGAATCGTCCAAAATGGAGTCCGGATGAGGGAGATATGCCTATTTAAAGTTACCAGGTATAAGCTAAAACAGGGTTGGCTACACGTACGCCCACTTTGACCGCTTATGCGGTGGCCTTGGCCACTCAAGCAGTGGTTTAGGAAGAATGCAATTCTCCATTTTTGTTCATGTTTTGCTTGTGTGGAGCCCGTGGCCACTCGTGCAATCTGGGCAAAATCAGACAGTTCGAAAATTCATCAAAGTATGAGTTTTCAAACCCAATTTCAAGCCAAGATCTCATATAATCTTCCTTTAAAACATGATAAACCAGCATATTTCAAGGGTAATTCAAGCTCAATTGCATCAACTTGCTTTGATTCCAAAATCAAAATATTAACTTCTTTGAATTCAAAGTTTTCAACATAAAGTTTCATTTTCATGTAAATTCATGGTTGGATTTCTTCACTCAACTAGTTTCATGTAAAATCTAGAGTCCATTTCACGTTTATTTCTTCATATTAAACTCAAATCAAACAAACTCAAAAGAAATAAGGTTCTATTAACTCCAAGGACCCATAACTCAAAACCCTAGCTTATTTAAGTGTTTAATCTTCAACTTTCCCCTTGATTTCATGCAATAGATAAAGTATCCACAAATATTATAGTTGAATTCACATACCTTAGCTCAAATCCTTGAATTTCCCCCGTGAATCTCTTTAATCTCCAAGCCTTCCTTCTATAATTCTAAAACTCTCTTCTTTCTCTTCCCCTCTCTTGTTTTTATCTCTCCAAGAGAATTTTTTAGCCTAAATAACTAAAGCTCTTATATATACATAAATAAGTTAAGCTAATTTACTTAGGTTAGCTTAATCTAAAGTTTATGTTAATTAAACTCAATTAATTCATTACGAATCGTAATTTTGCCAAATTTCACTACAGGCTCTAAAAATCATGCTAAACACAAATATGAAGTCAGCTTTAGTTTATCGAGCCTCTAAGGCTTTCAATTTTCAGTTTAAAGTTTCAATTGCAATAGATTTTCCTACAATCAACAGATATAACTTTAAATCCTTATAATTGACATCCTTAGACATGCAATTCCACAACAACCACATAATTATCCTAATCATAACTAATCACAAGTCCCACATAATTTAATTAACCTAATTTAACTTCTATTAGAGCCCAATTAATTATATTTAAATTTATCAATCCGAATTAGATTTTTAACCAAACTCTCAAAAGGCACCAAATATCAAATTAAACTTTTTCCATCATCAATCGTGATTTTTCACATCAGTAAGGCCCTCAATTTCAGGTCAAACTCAAGGTCTCTGGTAATAAATTATATACTCAGATTAAATATCTCATAAATGAATTTAGTTCGCAATAATCCTAATTCTCACCCCTCATAACGTAATTAACTCTAATTCGGACCCAATTAATCAAATCTCAATTTTAAAATTCTGAATTGAATATTTAATTAAACTCCCATATGATCCGGTACTCGAAATTTAAATAATTCGACTCACTACTTATTCTTTCTTGAGCCAATAGGCTTTCAATTTCTAATTCCAAATAAATCTTTAATAGAATCATATACAAATCACTCTCCATAATTTTCATAATTTCCAAATTAAATCAGAATAGTGGGCAATTAAAATTCAAATATCCGTCATTAATTAAATATAAAGTATTACACAATGGTGTTATTACACTTACCACTACTCTAGCATTGATTATTCTGCAGAGGGGTTTGGGCTATTTAGTGTATTATGATGCCTCATAAGAAGGTTTGGGTTGTGTTTTGACATGCAAGAGGGGAAGGTCGTGGCCTATAGCTAACATCAATTGAAAACACATGAGAGGAACTACCCTATTCACGACCTAGAGTTAGCGGCTTTGCCTTTAAGATTTGGAGGCATTATCTGTATGGAGAAAAGTTTGAGATGTTTTCTGATCACAAGAATTTGAAATATCTGTTCACACAAAAAGACTTGAATTTGAGGCAGAAAAGATGGATGGATGGAGTTTATAGAGGATTATGATTTCAAGTTACATTGTCAACCAGAAAAGGCCAATGTTGTGGCCGATGCCTTGAGTAGGAAATCCATAAGTAGCGTAGCTTGTATTGCAATCTGAGAATGGGAGATGTTGAGTGCCATTGGAGAGTTTGACTTGCATCTTGGCGAGTCTGTTGAGTTTGCAGCCTTGTTTTCGGTAGTTGTACAACCTATACTTGTGAATCGAGTGATAGAAGCACAGAAGGGTGACCTTCAGGTAGAATCCCTTCGAAAGAAGATTTCCAGTGAAAAGGTAGAAAGAGGCTTGAACATGTACTCCAACTCGAGTATTAGATACCTTGACCATCTCTTCATGCCAGAGTCTTGTCAAAAGGGAGTACTCCAAGAGTTTTATCATTCACGCCTTGTGGTACATCCAGGAGGCACAAAGATGTATTACAACCTTTGTCGCCAATTTTGGTGGAAGGGAATGAAGAAGGATGTGGCTGTGTTTGTGTCTAAGTGCCTTACTTGTCAACAAGTGAAGGCTGAGCATTAGAGGCCAGCGAGTTTGTTGCAATCCTTGCCTATAGCCGAATGGACGTGGGAACATGTCACAATGGATTTTATTATGAGCCTTCCGAGGACTCAACAGGGTAGTGATTCCATTTAGATGGTAGTTGACTAGATGAATAAGTCAGCGCAAGTAACTCAGTAGATTATCTTGTTGATCTTTACATTAGGGACATAGTGAGGTTTCACGGTGTCCCAATGACGATTGTTCCGGATAGAGATCTGCATTTCACGACTCGGTTGTGCCAGAGCCTACAGAGTGCCTTGGGCACGAGATTGACTTTTAACACAGCATATCATCCTCAGACTGACGGGCAGTCAGAGCGCACCATTAAAATTTTAGAGGATATGCTTCGGGGTTATGTCCTTAACTTTACGGGCTCATGGGAGAGGCACTTACCCTTAGTGGAGTTTGTCTATAACAATAACTTTCAGTCGAGTACTGGTATTGCACCGCTTGAGGCCTTGTATGGCCGACCGTGTAGGTCTCCTGTGTGTTGGGCCGAGGTGGGGGATGCACCTATGTTGGATTCGGAGTTACTTCGAGAAATGACTGAGAAAGTTGTGTCCGTAAGAGATTGGTTACGGCCTAAAGTCCCCAGAAGAGTTATGCCGACCGTAGAATGAGACCCTTGTCTTTTGAGGTGGGAAATCATGTCTTTTTGAAGATATCATCTAGGAGAGGTTCGATGAGGTCTGGAAAGAGTGGAAAGTTGTCCCCTTAGTTCATTAGGCCTTTTGAGATTCTTAAGCGGATTAGAGAGGTAGCTTATCGTTTGGCTTTGCCGCCACAGCTTTCTGGGGTTCATGATGTATTTCATATTAGTATGCTTCAGAAGTACAAGCTAGATCCATCTCACGTGTTGTATTGGACCGACTTAGAGGTAGATGAAAATGCCTTGTATGAGGAGAGACCGGTAAGAGTCATGGATACCCGGGATTAAGTCTTGTGAGACAAGACAATTCCCTTGGTTAAGGTATTATGGAAACATCACGGGATTGATGAAGCAACTTGGGAACGTGAATTCGAAGTCCGTGAAAAGTATCTGAATTTGTTTGTTAATGTTTGATCATGTATTGTATTGTTATTATGTTAATGAGAGATGGAAACATTGTATATGTTGTTTATGTTTTAAAAATGCGACTTTATTATGAACATTGTATATGTTTTGGAAATATGAATTATGTATCCAGTATTGAGAATTTGTTTATCATGTTGATAGGATTGAATGACTAGTGAATGAGTCATGATGATGGTGATGGTGATGGAATTGAATAAAGTTATGTTTGGGAAGTGGCTAAAATAGCCAAAAAGCCAAAAAGCCAACTAAAACACATCACATCACCTCTCTACTTTTCTGCACACCTTTTCGTAAAAAGCCAAAAAGTTACTAAAATAGCCTGTTCCCAAACCAAGCCTAATTATCATTATTGTTGTATTTGGTTTTAACTTAGTTTTAAAACTTGATTTAAAATTTCGGGGACAAAATTCTTTATGGGAGGGAGGTTATAGCGATTCGGGTTTTGACCCGACTCTTGTTGTATCCCGAACTCGGGTTTAGTGGTTTCATATTGTTGTTTACATCTTGCTTTCCTTGTATATCCTTAAATTTGGCTATGGGATTGTTGTGGTTGCATTTGGGATAAGTTAGTTACTTAGTTTCCAAACTCTTGTTGGCTAGAATTTTGCTCCTCCGCTCAAGTGGGCTTTGTAAACTCTCAGTACTTTTGCAAGTTTGCAAAACTACTGGGAGAGTGTATTCTACACTCGAGCAGTCCTTTCTGCGCTCGAGCAAGTTTAGCTCGAGCGGCCATTCTTGCGCTCAAACGATTGGTTTATTGTCTACAAAACTACTGAGAGTATGCATTTTGTGCTCAAGTGTCACTTATTGCGCTTGAGCGAAACAACTTATTGTGTCTGACACTCGAGCGTCACTTCTTATGCTGGAGCGGACCATTCGTATATTAGTTCGTAATAGCCACTTTTTACATCACTTTTTCATCTCTTTCTCTCTCTAAAACATTTCAAAATCCTAGATCTTGAGTTTCTCTCTCTAGAACTCACATTCTCTCTACATTTTCATCTAGATCCATTGGTTCCTCTACCCTAGTGTCTTTGGAAAAAAGGTAGAGCACCTCAAAGGCTACGTTTTGTTCCGAATAAACCTTGGTTTCGGCATCTTTGGAGTTCCTCCATTGCTTTATTTCTCTTCTCACTTTGAGATAGGGACTTTCTACACTCTCCTATGACTTTTAACTTAGTTATTTGTTGATTGTGTAAATAATATTGGGATTGGGAGATTTTCAACAAACCTAGGGTTTTCGTTTAAAATCTAAA
This sequence comes from Camellia lanceoleosa, assembly GCA_025200525.1. NCBI lineage: Eukaryota > Viridiplantae > Streptophyta > Magnoliopsida > Ericales > Theaceae > Camellia > Camellia lanceoleosa. The sequence goes on from CM045761.1 coordinate 35,789,611, forward strand.
GTGGGGTTTTCAAATAAAGGTATTGAAAATGGTTATGGGTGTAGACATAAGGATGTGTTATGTTAAATTTGTTGATTTTGACACATGGGTTGGATTTGGAAGAAAATAAAGCTTTGCCCTAAAATGTTTCAAATAATTATTTTGTATAAATAATGAAATTGGTATTGGGAATGTGAAATTAGATGAATGTGTATATAAATAGTAAAGTTGGATGTATATCATCTCTCATTTATGGAAATTTGGATAATTTGTCTGTCTTGGAGATTGTATATCTGTTTAGAAATATCTGTTTAGGGCTATCGGTGGAGGATAGTTATGATTGTTGTAGAAATTATATGAGGATTAGGTAAACTGGAACTAATCTCTTATTTGTTGTCATTGAATATGACTGTGTTTTAAATACATTGTATATGTATGATATTGGGAGGAGAAAGGGGATGTACTCCATGTTTGGGAGAAGAAATGGGATAGACTCCAATGAATTAAGTTGGCATGTGTATCTAGGGTGAAAGTCTCGAAAACCACGCGCATACATGGGTGCCGCCGCAGACGAAATTTTTGTAAAATGACAAATTTGAAGTGTTTGTGTAATGATTGTATTAGTTAAAGAATCACTGAGTTATAACCTCAGTTGGGTTGTTTGGATAACAATGGACTTAACTCATGGATTGAGGTGAAATGAATTGTAACGACCGCGCCTTTCTTTTCATCTATTTTCTTTCTTTCTTCACTCCGTCCTTCTTTTGTTTTCGTTAGGTTTAAAACATCCAAAAATAATTCTCTAAATAGAGTTTTTGCTCTTGTTTTGCTCGATGTTGAATTTCACTTGTTCCGGAGAGTGCTCGGGTGAGTTCAAAGTACCAGGGGTCGAACCATAACTTTTCTAAGCTAGTTGGCTAGCCACACATGCGGGGGCCTTGGGCCGCACGTACGGGAGGCTAGGCTGTACGTGCGGAATTCAGGGGAGATAGGAAGCTGCACATTGCCTAAAAGGCAAGTACGGAGGGAGGTGCGGCAGAGAGCCACCGCATGTGTGGGGATGAAAGCCGCACGTGAGAGAAGGGGTGCTCTGCACGTGCGGGGAAAGGCGCCACACGTGCGGCAGTCTGGGTAGATCCGAGGCTCTGTTTTCTTTCTTCTTTTGGGCTGTTTGTATATCATTTTAACCTCATCTCTCTCTTTTTAAAAATATATCCCTCTCCCTTCTCTCCACATCTTAACCTCAAGGCAAGATTAAAACCCTTGATCTTCTTCCATCCATTGAGATCCAACCTTGACTCATTCACCAAAGATTGAGAACATCTCAAGAGCTCTCTTGTGTGTGGTAGAGATTTGGTTCTTGGCACCATCAATCCTAGGGTTTCAACTCCTCTTCTTTATCAAAACCTTGAGGTAGGGAAATTTCCTTAAGTTATATATATATATATATATGCTAGATTTGGTTGATTTAAAGGTTTCATTAATGATATTGGGAGTTTGGTCTTGTCTCATAAATGCTAGGGTTTAAAAAGTGGGTTTAATCTCTCTCTCTTCCTAAACTATCTTCTTAAGGATTTCAACTCACATAATAGGAGGGGTGATGTCTTGAGGGAAAACCCATTCAAAAGATGGGAAAATGTTTGTTTTAGAAGAAAAACCCTAGAAACGTGGGGTTGGGGAGAACATGTTGGGGATTTTATAGATAAATTTTATTTACTTCCAATGTTAGAAATGTTGTTCTTGTGTGATAAATGCAATAAAGAAAAAGGGGCTTCTTAATCATGTTGATGAGAGAGAAATGGTATGGAAATTGTGGAATGGTTATTGTTGTTTATAAATGTTAAAATGTGGTTGTTCATGATGAGTCTAAATGGACACATAGTCATCTTGTGAATCTTACATTTGGGAAAGGCATGAGAGTTGGTAAAATGCACACTTCACTTGATGGTTATTACATTTTGTTGAACACGTATAATTGTGAGATGATAATTGTTGAGTGCCATGGATTATGGGAATTGAAAGCTTGGAAATTAATGTTTGGGAACTTTATATAGTCTTGAAATGACTAGAACGATAAGAATTGTGCATGATGAGAAATTGTTACCATGTGTTGATAGCATCAGTTAAGCAAGAGGTGTTACTTATTGCATCATATTCTCAGTAATTATTTATCACCATTGCGCATCTTGATTGAGTTGGAAACATTCACTTTGAGAAAAGATTATTGTAATGAAAGCTATGGAAAATGTTTAAGGGGTAAATACGTTGGTAAGTCCGGTTAGGAGATGTAGATGAAATTGATAAGTTGGCCTGAATGTCTGGGGTGAAAGACCGAAAACACGCGCGAAAGAGGTACCACTTCCCTTCCGGTTAGCAACTGGTAAAGTGGGGTTATTGGTAGTGCTTGTTGAGCCTACCTGCAGACACCAACCTAGAGATTACCTGTATCGTATTTACCGCCCCTTATGATTTAAATTTTGAAATCTGGAAATTGATGAGATTGCAAAATGTTAATGAAACGCATGGTGTTTTTCAAGAAAGGCATGAATAAATTTTGAAAAGGCATTGCATCACATTTGCACTTGCATTTAATATTGGATACCTTATATAAATGTATATACTTTGTTAAGGATTTCTCTACTGGGCTTTATGCTTACCCCTATGGGATTTGGTGCAGGTAAAGATGTGGTGATCCCGCCAAACTGAGGGCGTGAATATGTTTTTGGTGAAGAGTAGACTGCTCTTTTATTTGTGTTAACTTTTGTAAAGCCAAGGGCTAATTTGTATGGATCTGAGAGACCATTTTGTGTAACCGGGCTATTGCCTTGGAAGATGTCAGCCCTTGAGGACACTTTATTTGTTTTGAGATTAAACGTTTCACATACTAGAGATTCACGTGTCCTTCTTATTATTGAATGTATATCTGCATGTGGAACTTTTGTATAAAACCTTGGAGATTTATGATGTAAATTTTGGAGAATGGTTATGTTTAATTAATGAATGTGACATGACGTTTTATACATGTTGGGTTTATTTCGGGGCGTGACATGAATTGTCATCAAATGAATTAAGATAAAATGGCTTGAAATATGAAATTTGGCATATTATGATCTTGTAAGAATACAAATGATTTTATCATGGACATTGTATCTACATATCATACTTATATCTTTGTTAAGAATTATAAATTGCGTTAGATTGTTTCTACTGGGCTTTGGCTTTGAAAAATATTTTCAGGTATTCGGGACATGCCTCTGCCTTGACAATAGATTGGGAGGAATCGAAGCTAAAAGCTTCTTTTGTTTATTATGTTATCGTTTGATTTAAGCCAAGGGCTTTACGTGTAGGGGTACTTACGTGTATATCTTAATAAGTGGACTTATTGTCTAATAGGTCTTATGGAAAAAATTTGTCATAAAAAAATATCACTAATTGTAAGTTTTAGCAACAATTTATAAAAATCATGACGAAAAAAAGTCACTAATTGTCAATTTTTAGCGACATATATAAAAAATTGTCACAAAAATTATTTTTAGTGACAATTTTACCAAGACTTATTTTCAATAAGACTTGATAGAATTAAGTCCAACTATTAGGACTTATTGGTAGTTTATCCTTATATGTATTGGATTTGTATCCACTTTTGTTATAACCAGGCAAAACCTTAGAAAGATATAAGCCTTTAGGGCATATGAATATTTGTTTAACTTTAATTTCTTATTACTACTTGTAACATATGCTGTAGATTCAGGATGAATCATTTGTGAATGTATGAGGCATGTGTCACTTTTTGTGTATCAATTCTGATTAATGAAATATTACTATTTTGTTTATGTCACTGTGTATATGTTGTTGAAAGTCGATTTATGACATTTATTTCGAGACGTTACAGCTATCTAGCGAGATTGTAGTGAAAATTAATTACAAATTATTAAAAAAAATTATAATTATAATTATTAATATTTTTTTATATTTTTGTAACTAATTTTTAGAAAATTTACTTTTAAATTTTATATGGAGAAATATTAATCCATTTAGTTTTAAGAGTTTTTTTATGAATCAATTAGTCTTTTTTATTTTGAAAAAATTTATTTATTTGATTTGGTACTATTTGAGTTTAAGTAAATACTTTTTTGTGATTCATTTTTTTAATTTTCTAATTCATTTTTGTGATAGGAATGAGAATATGAGGTTTGAAAGATTTTTTTTTTTTTTAGCAAGATGGGTGGCTGAAGGGTTAGTTGTTGAGCGTTGAAATCTATATTTCTATTAGTGTAATTTTCTGATGTTATATAATGTTACATTAGAGTGTTATGTTTGGAAATATATACTAAGGAGTTTTTGTGTGTTACATTGATTGGAGTGTTACGTTTGGGAAAAATATACTATGGAGTTTTTTTTATAATGTTACGTTGTTACGTTTGAGAAAAATATACTAATTTTTTTTATTGTGCTACATTGAAGTGTTAGGTTTGAAAAAAAGTACATTAAGAAATTTTTTTTAAATGTTACGTTATTACGTTTTAAGAAAAGTACATTAAAAAGTTTTGTAGTACATTATGTTGGAGTGCTATATTTGGAAAAAGTATACTAAAAAGTTTGTGTGTTACATTGATTGGAGTGTACGTTTAGAAAAAAAAAGTATACTAATTTTTTTTTTTTTTTGAAATGTTACATTAGAGTGTTACGATTTTTGAGTGTTATATTAAAATGTTACGTTTAGAAAAAGTACACTAAGTAATTTTTTTGAAGTATTACGTTTAGTAATTTTAACATTATGAAAAAAAACCTAAATCTACATTTGTCCCTCAACACATAACACACGAGCGTTTATGATTGATTCTTTATGTAATTCACACTAAAATAAGATCTTTGAGTCTATAAGAGAAATAAAGACCAAACAGTTTATAAAATTACTTTGAGATTTATTGGTATTTCACCCTTAATTTTTTTCAATATCACTGCCAAATTATTTCCTTCACAATTAACCCCAAAAAAAAAAAAAAAAAAAAGAAGAAGAAGAAGAAGAAGGAAAAGTATCAATTGAATATGGGTATGATAACAAGTTTTAACACCATTCACTTTGTAATTAAAGAATGTAATTAAAGAATGGGGGAATAACACAGTGGAGTTGAGCAAAAATATTTACAAAATGATAATTTTTTTTTATAATTTTAATTATTAATATTTATTATTTTTTGTAAATATTTTTTTATTATCCACTGATGTATAATTCTCTCTTAAAGCATCACTTTCATGTTAATTTATGTATTAATAAGCAACTGGCGCCATATGCCAGAGGCAATCTCATGTACTGAACTTATTTTATGGGTTGTTTTAGAATGATTTATAAATTAATTATTTTATTTCTTATAAAAAAAAAGTGTAAAAAAGTAAAGTAGTAATATGATTTAAATCTATATAATAAAACAGAATGGATTTTGAAAATGTCCCAGATACAATCGTCCTACTAGGACATTTCAACGGCTGAGATGACTTTTAATAATAACATCCAACGCTTAAAAATGTATAAACTAATCTAAGGGCTGAGAGTAATTTGTTTCCCACCCAAACACACTCTGCACTCTCCCACCTACCCACGTCTCCTTCCCCATTCCATCTTTATCTCTTCTCTACCAGTTTTCTGAACAACAAGATAGACCTCCATATATAGATAACCATTGAGAACATCTTTATCTCTTCTCCCCCTCTCCCCCTATCCTCCCACTCGGTGCCTCTCCCCCTCTCCCTCCTTTCGCAGAGACGCTCCGCAACCCTCCTACTCGCAACCCTCCCACCCCGCCGTCAGATTTTTTTCTCTCTGCTTGAACCATTCGCCTCTCCTCTCTCTCCACCTCCCACTCGCCGCCTCTCCTCTCCTCCTTTCGCAGAGACGCCTCCGCCACGCCTCCCCCTCCACCAAATTCCGAAGATCCAACAGTCACTTGATCCGGATTTTCTCAAAACTTCACTGTTTTGTTGGGTTCATCGACTGATCAGGTTGATTTATATTATGTGTTTTAAGGGCGTATGATTGTTTATTTATGTTAAGGGTTATGGGTATTGATCTGACGGGAAAAAAATGATTCTTTGTTTGTAGGCTTGCAGAGAAAGCAGAACGCACAGATTCGCAGATTCGCAAGGTAAAATTCTCTTTTTGGGGGTTTTGAGAAAGAAATTTTGGGTTCTGTTTTCTCCTCTTCATAACGTTTTCTCTAGTTTACAAATGTTCATTTTTTGAGGTAACAGGTCCTTTTTTGGAGGTTGATTTCTGGGTTTGTGATCCATTTTCTTAATTGGGTATGTCATTAGTTCTTAATACTGTTTATCTGTGATCAAATTCAGTTATAGCAAGAATATTATCTTTCAATCGTCTCTGAAAGGCTTGGTTGTACTATAAGCTTTTCAGAGTATGGAGGTATTGAAATTGAAGAGAACTGGGACAAGGTATTTCAAGGCATAAAATGTTACTTGCATATTGATCTACGATATTTGAATGTCTTCTGCAGTGGTGCATTTACTGTGTTTTGAACTCTTGGTTCATATAGGTTAAGGCAATATTTCTCCCAACTGAAAAGCCTATGACAACTGAGGCAATTGCCCCATTGATTGCCACACTTCCCTTAGAGGTAAGTCCTGTTTCATTTACAATTTAACTACCGTGACAACTAGGATGGAATTCATTCTTTGCAGGATAACTATGTAAATTCTTCATTTAGGATGGGTAATGTCTTTTTTGGCCTCCGAATTTGTATCCTCTATGCTGCACGTGGGCCACTTGAGGACCATAAGCAAAACTAGACTGTTTGAATGGACATTTTCACCGAACTAGTTAAAAATCATGTTATTGCAGGAGGTACATATTATATTAGTGTGGAAACCCATTTAATATATGAGGTGGAAATTATATGAGGTGGACTAAGGTGTTTAATTATAAGGTAGAAATCCATTTATGCTTATAAGGTGTAAATAATGGGATTAATCTAAGGTGTTTGCTCTGTTGTCTGAGGAGGGAATTGCCAAGGGAATTTGTAGAGTAACTGCTGTTACAACACTGTGCTTCTAAGGCCTTGCAAGTAGCATTGTCACTTGAAGTAAATGAGGCATCAAAAACAAAAGGAAGCTCGCTGGAACAGGTTGTCACTTCTTTTTATTATTTTTACCAGATTCAGATACAATGTCTCTTTCTGTGAATTAATATATGATAAACTGAACTACTTTTTCAAATTCATTATTCATGTTTGGCCGTGGCTTTTTGTGTGATAGTTTGAGTTACATTTTCTTCTTCCTGAAGCAAGGGTGTTGCTTAATTCATTATTCATGTGTGACCCTGCCTTCCTCCACCAGCTTTTCTACCCTTTTTAACTTGCATTAATCTCTTTTTTGCCAGGTCTAAAATAGTTCTGCACCTGGATTTTGACTTCTTATTGTTTATAAGCTTGGTCGACTGTTGAAGGGATTGTGGTGGAAGGGATGGTACTTTGAAATGTAAATAGAATTTGTTTGTAAGTGTGGATTGTGAAGTACAAAGTTTCACTTTTAAGAATATGATTCATTGAATGTTGGTCATTTGCATGTGCCATATGTTGACAAATGTGATTTCTAATTCATGATTTTAACTAAATATGCAACTGCTCCCTAAACTTCTACTTCAGCCTAATTTTATTTTTTGGTTAGCTATTTCCTAAAATACATCTTTTTGTTGTGGTTGGGAGTGCTTTTTCATTTAGTAGAACCTGAATCGTGGAGGCACTAAAGCAGCTGCCTCGGGGAAAAATCGAATTAGCCACAAAATTTGGTATTGCCAAAATTGAACCTACCCAAGTTGTGGTGAAAGGCACCCCTAAATATGTTCGCTCCTGTTGCGAGGCGAACCTGAGGCGCCTTGGTGTGGACTACATTGATCTCTACTATGTACACCGGATTGACACATCAGTACCTATAGAGAAAACCATATGTGTCTTGGTTCTTCTTTCCGATAATATCAATACATCCTAAAGTTTACTGGTTTATTTTTCTTTTAAAAAAAAGGGGAGGTATTATTGGAGTTTGAAAAAAAAAAATTATTAGTATTATTTGTAATTTTTTGTGTATGTGATGTTTGAATGAAATTTTCTTCTTCAATGGCAGATGGGGGAACTTAAGAAGTTGGTGGAAGATGGTAAAATAAAGTTCATTGGATTATCTGAAGCAAACCCAAACACAATATGGAGGGCACATGCCCCCTATGGGCCCTACCTTTCTACACAACCATATCAGCATTCTTCTGTTGATTACTTGTAAGGATGTTTCTAAGCAATTGGTGTTATGATCCTGAGCCATATCCTGCTTGCATGCCTTAAATACATTTCCCATCATTGGTTTGAAAATTTTGCTATTTATTCACTATATATATATATATATTCACTATTAAATAAATGACTGCACAGGGTAAATGTTCAAATGTTTAAATAAATGACTGAAGGAGACCAGGTGGTAGTTCCATGTTTAAATTCACTATATATGTAAATTAAGTTAACAACCTTATTTAAGAGCTCCATTTTGATCATCACATTTAATAATAATGATTTTATAGTTTGTTTTTAAGTTACTATGAATTTTAAATTTCTCTCTCATCTACTTCAAATGGGTTTCATTTTGAAATGTGTTTTGATTTCTGAAAGGTTTTATTGTGTTTGAATTTGTGTTTCTAAGATTTGGGTTTGGGTTTGTGATCTTTAATGTGTTGTAATGTTTATTAACTAGGTTATGACTCCCATTCAAAGCTCAACCTTGAACAACAATGGAATTCAAATAGGAAGAGAAAGACGTAGAGGAAAAAGAGAGACAGAGCTATCTGCTCGAAAAAGAAGGAGAAGAAGAAGAAAAGTAGCTTTAGTTAAATAATTGCACAGAATTGTTTAAAGAATAATGCTACAAGATTGTTATTGTTTAAATAATTGTTTTTATATTAACAATTTATTTATTTTTATTAAATAGTTGACTTCAAATTGTTATAATAAATTATATTCTTATAATAAATTATATTTTGACTTCAAATTGTTACAATTTTTTAAAAAGAATAGTATTTCTTTTTTTTTTCAATATTTTTGTCAAAAAAATTACAGACTTCATAATAAATTTTAATATGATACGTATTAATTACAACTGTATTTTGATCACAACATTATTTATACCGTGCTTTCAGGCACGGGCATACGCTAGTAAATTAATAAAGCAATAAAAACGTCAGGTTCCCAAATGAGCTCTATGTTAATTTATGAAAATATAAAATTTTGAACTAAAAAATTACATTTATAAACAACAAAAATAGTATTAGATATATGCACTGTTAAAGATGATTTATTAAAATATAAAATTTTAAATGTCAATACAAATAAAATTACATAACATGCTGTGGACCGTATTATCCTCTTTTAAAAAAATGGATACGTTTCCTTCTAATCCAAAAGGATCCAATTTAGGCAATTTGAAGCCAACTTTATTCATTCAAAACATTCGTTTTTAGGCTTCGTTTAGAAAGAGGGGTAACTTTTTTATTTTGGCGATTTTTTTTTAATGTCTCTAGTATTAAAATTTTATAGCATAAAGGACGCTCAATATTTTTATAATATTTAAGGTCCCTCAACATTGATCCAGAGAAAATTCGATCCACAAAGAATTTCTCTAGATAAATTTTCGCTGGACTTCATAGAGAAATTCAGGTTCACAGAAAATTTCTCTGATCGAATTTTCTCTAGACTTCACATAGAAATTCTTTGCAAACCAAAGAAATTCTCTCCAAATCAGAAAAATTTCCAGAGAAATATGTCTCATTACTTGCGGAGAATTGCTCTAGAATCAAACCAGAGAAAATTGAAATTTTTCTGAACAAAATTGTTAATTTTTGAAGCTAGACTTTACAAATACAAAGCAATTCACTATGCTCCATTTGGAATACCTATATATTCACCATTACAGTGGCCTAGAGAGTGTGAGAGAGAGAGGGAGAGCTTTACATCAATGGCGTTTACTTACAAACTAGAGAAATTCTCTCTGATTTAATTTTCTATGTTAGTTTTCTCAGTGTGATAGCCAGAGAAATTTGTTCATTTTCTCTGGCCAAGTCACATACTCACCCTGTGATTTTCTCTGGCCAGACTACGTACTCATCCTTCATCTCTGTGTTAAACAACAATCAACAGCTAATATTGAAATCAATTTTCTTTTACAAACACATTCATATAATCAAATCATTTACCAATCAAATCATTTGCTTCTGTAGAATCCTCTACTTCTGTAGAATCAAAATCGATCAACAACAACAACAATGCACAATTCATCAAACACAAATTAGTCATCAATTTACACATATAAAATTCCCCATTTAAATTTGAATACACAAAACATATTCAAACATGTTTTTTCATACACAAATTTGTATGCTAAAATGCAAAATTAAAACCTAGGGTAGCAAAAGCAATTAGAGGAAGAACTGTGTGACCTGGGTTACTTTTGTAGAGGAGACCTAGATGATAACAACATCAGCAATTAGGAACAAACCGACTTTATATCTCCAAATCGTCATGAATCCACCAAAGACCCAGAAATTAAATTTGCAAATTTAATCAAAACTAACAAAGATTTATGTTTTTCTCTCCGATATTTGAGTAAATTCACGATCTTTCACTTTTGTCACTGACACAAAAACCAAGAAAACAAAAACCCAATCCTAGAATAATTATTCCCACCAACACTCCCCTGCTTCTTTGTTGGTAACAGATGCAGAGTTGCGACGACAAAGGCGAAGTTGCGGCGGTAACAGCAGTGGCAATGATGGACGCTAGTGGTGGCTGGAGAAGAGAAAAGAGGAGACGATGATGGAGATGGCGATGGTGATCGCGGGCTGAGGCGATGATGGTGGTGGCAATCTGAGGTGATAATGGAGAAGACGACGGCGGCGGCAATGAAAAGCCGAAAATAAGAGAAAAGCAAGAGAGAGAGAAAGAGATCTAAGGAAGGAGATAAAGAAAGGTCTAGGGTTTTAAACTGGTAGATGGAGATAAATCTAGTAGAGATCGATGGGAAGACGAAAGTGATTTCGTTGTTGAGATCGACGAAAAATAGAGAGAGAGAGAGAGAGAGAGAGAGAGAGAAGAGTAGCGAGAGAAAGAGATAGAGAGCATGAGACATATCAAATTTCTCTGTGATATATGGGTATGAGGTTGAAGGACCTTAGACATCAAAAAATAATATTGTGAATCTCTTCCATTATTAAAAATTTGAGAGGGACCTTAGACTCATTTTTCTTTTTCTTTTTCTTTTTTAACTTTTTACCTATTTTAATGTAAGGCTAAAAAGTCTCGTTTAGGTAAGATTTTAAATTTTTTTAATTTTTGTGAGAGAAAAGTCAAAAAGCTAAAAAGTCAAAAAGTTAAAAAGCCAACCTACATCCCAAACAAAGGCTTAGTGGAGGAAAGTGATTTTTTTTATAATTTATGATTTTCCATGAAATTAACCCTTTTTTAATGTTTCTACAAGATGATAAATAATTAATGGCAAACATTAACAAGTGACTGTTAAGTTAGAAAATGTGTAAAAGTGTCTTGTGAATATATAAAAATATTAAAATATATATTAATTTTAAAAAAATGTATTAAAGTTCGTAAAAAATGTATTATGTTTTATAAGTATTTTATTTTTTACTTGTGCCCTATGGGCATTAGCAAGATCCATAATTTCGAGTTGTTAGGGATATGGGTTGGGCTAATTTAGTACACAAAAAATAGACTAAAAAATCAAAATAAAATAAAATGTCACATTTAAATTATAACTATTTTTTTTCCCCCTCACAATCCTCATATCCAAACAAAAAAAATATCAAAAATCTATCCCCAAATATAATTTTTTTAGCTAAATTAAAATAGTCAAAAAATAAACTAAATTTTTTTTAAACCTTAATTATTACAAAAACGACAATATAATCCCATTGCAAAACCGAGAATTATAAATGTTATTTTATTAATAGTGTTACACGTATTAATTAATATATTAATATAATTTATGATATTGTTATTTTAAAATTATAATCTCATTTGTTATATAAATTATAAAGATTCAAAATTATGTCATATCATCTCTTAATACACTTACCAATTAATGCATATACTCTCTTCGTCTAAAAATAATAGTCTCTTTTAGGGAGTTTAATTTTTTTTAGTAGTACAAGTATTACATTTTTAAAATATTAATTTTTTTAAATTATCTTTTGATAATATTTTTTTTTTGAAAATATCAATTATTATAATTATACTTTCTGTATTGTTAATGAATTTTAAAAATAAATAAAATAAAAATTTATATTATTTTAATTCTTAATTTTTGAAAAGAAAATAATATTTTAAAACAATAACAAATAAACTAAGGCTAAGTTTAGCAAGTTGAAAATAAGTTAAAAAATTACTCAAAAAGTTAAAAAGTTATCACTATTCATCAAAAGTCAAAAATTACGACTGCACAACTCACAATCTTAATTTTTCCGTACACACTAATTTATACAATTTTTTAATACACATTTTTCCGTAAAAATTCAAAAAGTTAACCTCAATAACCATATTTTTTTTCTCAATTTTTTAATCTAAAAATTTTAAAAATGTACTTATTTAAGACATCCCAAACAATCCCGACTGACGAGCTCTTATCACGTGGGACACGACTCACGATCATGGTAACTGAACACGTGGCCTTATCTCATTGCTCATCACAAATAAGGATTTGTTTAGCAATTATTTTTTTTTTTTTATTTTTTTTTTTTCTAAAAAGGCTTGTAGAAAGATTAAAAAATGAATGGGTAAATTACTGACATTCCTAAAGTTTCGATTTAATATAAATTTTTCTCATATTTGAAAAGTTATACTTATTTTTTATCAAATTAAAATTACATATTTATCTTTTAGCTTTTATACATATAAAATAATACATATATTTTATTTATGTCATTTCAAAAGAAATAACAATCATCTTCTTTAGTTTAACTCACAAAAAAAATTAATTTTTTTTATTTTTACTAATTTTTTTAATATTTTAAGAAATTCTTTTTTTGTATTATTTTAGATATACCTAATCTAGATATACATAAGAAGTATAATATTTTATAATTTTTTTAAATTCACCAAATACAAAAAAAAAAATACAAAAATTTAATACATTATCTTATTTTGTTGTATTCAATAATTTTTTTAAAAAAAATTCTTTATACAAATTTTATACCTTTTAAATATATCTATATTAAATTGATGTAATCTATATATAATGGTAGAAATAAAAATAAAAAATTATATTCATATATATATATATTTATACAAAAACTATTTTAAAAACATTGTGATAGTGATATTATTGTAAATATAAATCATGTTAATGAGTGTTTTGTTTTAAAGTAAAAGATCACCATTAAGCTATATCATTATATTTGAAAATTATATAAAAAATTTATATTTGTATATCATCACTTAATAAAAATATGTTCAAGTAGAATTTAATAATAAAAAATTATAGAATGTAGTCATAATGATAGGAAGAAGAAATGGTAGGAAAAGGGGCAAAATTGTCATTTAAAAAATTTTAGGATATGACATCAGCAATCCATTGTATAATTTGTAATGAGATTACAACCTCAAGGAGAGGAATGTAATTTTCAAAATGTGAGAGAGCGATCTGTATTAAACAGAAATCTCAAGGGTGTCAATGTAATTTATCCAAAATGATTTCATAACTAACTTTGACTTTTTAGTTAAATTTTTTATAGATAAATTACAAATATACATAATTAAAATACGAATCGCCTTCTGTGATTTTGGAAATTATATTCCACCTCTTGAGGTTTTTAATTTCATAACAAATCCCTCATTTTATTAATAAATTATTAAGTCAATTAACAATTTTTAATGATATTAGAAATATGTTTCAATTAATAATTTAGTTAATTTTATTATTGTATAGGAGAGCAATTATGAATTTCATTTTTTTAGTTAATTCTGCTAAATAAAAAATTTCTAACATGGGGATGTTTGTAATTTTTTAAACCATATGAGACAATTTGTATTTTAAATAAATCTTAAGGGCTGTATTTATAATTTATCCATTTTTTATTTTACAAAGAAGGTTTAAATATTAAATAAAATAATGATAGGAGAAATATCAAATCAGTGTAGTTTTAAAATATAATTATAAATCAGTAAGAAATTTTTATAAATATTAATAATTAAAATTATATATATATTTTTATAAATATGTAATTTGTTTTTCTAAAATTTCACTAGAGTGCAATTACCCCATAATAATATCATCATCTAATAAATAAATAAATACAAACTAAATTATTAATTATTTTACACATGAATAGTAAAATAATTAATAGTTTTAGTTTGTAATTGTATCAAAGCTCAATAAACAATCTTGCATTGAATTAAGAAATACTATATTTTTGGATTAATGAAAATTAAGACTTGTCCAATTAATTTATTTACAATTTTTTATTGATTCATCACATCATGTAAAAAAGTGCCATTGTTATTCTCAATATTTTTTTTTTCCCCTCAATGAGTTAAATTGAATTGTTTATTTTAAAAGACATTCATATGAAAAAATTGATAACAAATTTAATAAATTTTTTGAAGCGTTGAACATTTTTCAAAAATATTTACAATCTAAGGACGGGGTGGAACTTTTTATATGAATTATTTGCACATAAAAAGTTACACACCCGTCATATTTTTTTAATTATTTCCTATCTTTCATCCTGATTGGCAATTTCCACAACCATTAACATATGATCTATTGTAAGTAATTATTGTCTGATACATTTAAAAAGGGAAAATCATTGTTTAGTAAAAGAATTATTACGTGGAAAATTTTAGGAAAAATTATATATAAATCTCATATGGGAAAATGTTACTCTATTTATTTTTAGGTGTTTTTATTCAACCAATTAATTTTTTTTTTTTTTTTTTTTTTTGATATGTTGTATTTGTTTGATTTATTGAGTTTGGAGTTTACTTATTTACTCTTATTTGTGATTTCATTTTGATTTTTCCTTGGTGTGTGTGGATATGACAATGTTATAACATTATTATTTTTTTTTAGGAGGGGATTGCTTGGTATGTTTTGGAAGTTTTGATATTTCTCAGTTGATGTTTTATTTTCTAATGTGGATTCAGTGTATGTTGCTTTAGGATTGTACATGAGTGTTTGAATGGTGCTGCTCGATTCTGAGTTTATGCAATTGACGTGCTGCGTGATTTTTTTCAACACAACCAACTCAATCATCACGCAAACAAACAACATCAAAAATTACTTCATACACCTTACAAACATGTTTGTCAAATGACACTACCAAAAAAAAAAAAAAAAAAAAATTCACTTTTGGTGTCAAAACCATCAACTCCTAACACCTAAAAACATACCCTCACAAGGTCCCTCACCCACTGTTGGCACCATAAATATGTAATTTTTTTTATTATTTATTATTTATATAATTGTAGGATATGTGATATCCTTTTACTCATTTGGAGATTATGAGAAGTTATGAAATGTGAAAAGATGATGAAGAATAAAGTAGAGAACATGAAGCATGAAGTGGAAGTTGAAGGAAGTTATGAAAGATCATATAGTATGAAATAGAGGAGGTGGAAGAGTAGGTAGTTTTTTCCTATAAATGTTTGTTTATAAATAGTCATTCATGGCTACATTGTAAAAATCTAGAACTCAAATCAAAGGCAATTGATTTCAATATTTCTTGACATTTTCCTTATTTTATGAGTTGTTTAACATAGATTTACATTTCGAAACATTTATTTTTAGCATTTCCTTTTCAAAACATTTTATGCACTTCATTTTCGAAGCATAAGAGGAGAAGTAAGTAATTGTTACTTTGATTGTTTACTCAATCGTCTTTCTCCATCTCCCTCATTCTTCTTTTAATTTTTCTTTTCTCTACACTTGGTAATTTTGAAATCCTCTTTGTTGAGGCAAAAGAACCATCAACGCAATCACTTGATAATTGGCTTGAATTTTATTTGTAAAGATTTTTCAATCCTTACTGCTCGCATTTATGATATTTTCCTTCGTAGGAAAAATAAGCCAACACCCACATGAACAAAAACAATAAGACCAACACAAACAACAAAATTATAGCAAACACCATGTTGCAAAACACACTTAGATACATTATCACAATTAACACCACATAATAAGGACCATTACTTTACCTTACCCTCAATATAATTGGATTCCCATCCTGCCATTACAACAATGTACAATCTAACATTACAAAGTAACATGCAATGTATAATCTAACATTATAACAACGCATATCGCATCGAAATAGGTTTTAAAATATAACGTCACACATACATTTTTCACCATTCCATAACAAAAACAAAAAAACAAAAAAAATCAACAAAATACATACTTGTCACTGTGGGTGCTAGCAATAAACACCGACACTGACGATGTTTAGCTGAGGTCTTCATTGTCACTGGACAAAAATGGCGAAATGACCCGACGCCACGACGGCTGTAATGTATTGCTAAAATAGGGTTTTCAGCAATCTGGAATTTTTTTTGAGGAAGGGAGAGAGGGGGGAGGGAAATGGAATGTTAATTTGGAAATGAACATTAACTTTACCAAATTAAATAATATTCAAAGAAATTGAGTGTTTATCATCGCTGTAACATCAGAATCAAAATTGAGAACTTTCCATCTTTACCGTTTCCGTTTTGATAGTACATGAGTGAAAGCAAAAAACACTACAGTACGCTTTTGGCCATTTTGATAAATTTAACATCACATAAAACAAATATTTACCCTCACAATTTTCTACTCACACACTAAAATCATGGGCTCAAAGATCTTTAACATTAAAATGGGATTGATCGGTCCATAACAAAAAAAAAAAAAAGACAGAACTAAATGGTTCAATATTCTTTGATTTGGGATTTAATGGTGCTTTATCCAAAATTTTATGATATTAATTATTAATATTTATAATATATATTTTTTGCAAATATTTTTCACTGACACCATGTCAGTGTACTAAATAATGGGATAAAAAAAATTACACAAATATAGTAGGTGCAAATCATTTTGTGATGGGGTGCAACTCAAATTCTATAGAGGTGCAAGTCTGACTTATACCTTTTTATGTTTATGTATTTTTTTACACGACAGTGGGTATTTCAATATATATATACATATTCACTGAAAATTAATGATTTTAATTATTAATATTTATAATTGTTTTTAAAGGTTATTTATCAACAAATCACATCTTATAAACAAGTACTTCAATTGGTTTTAAGTTTTTTTAATTGATCTGTTAAGTTTTATTAGTGGAGAATTTCTTTCTGTGTAGTTTTATTTTCGATTTTAGTAATATTTTGGTGGATGATTATACTATTTTAGTAATGTAACAGGCATGATGTGACACTCCAGTATGACATGTATTAATGTGACATTCCAATGTAGCAGGTATAATGTGACCAGGGTCGGCCCTGCCCTAAGGCAGGTAAGGCTTGTGCCTTAGGCCCTATATTTTGGCCCAAAAATAGGGCCCCCAAATTTAAAAAATTGTTATAGGTCCAACTTTTTTTTTTTTTTGTTTTTTTAGATTTTAAGATCAATTTAAAGGGCCCCAAATGTTTTATTGGGCCCATGTATAATTTAGTCTATATTTATTTATAAATGTGTTTGGCCCATATTTATTAAAATGAAAATATATAAATAAATAAAAAAAAAAACAATAGGGCCCCTAAATTTGGTAAAACATATAAACATATATAACATAGGGCTCCTAAATTTGGCCCAAAAATAGGGCCCCTAAATTTGGTAAAATATTATAGGCTCAATGTTTTTTTTTTTTTTATTTTAGGATCAATTTAAAGGGCTCCAAAATATTTTTTGGGTCCATGTATGATTTACTCCATATTTATTTATAAGTGTAGTTTGGTCCATATTTATTAAAATGAAAATATATATTAAAAAAAAAAAAAAGTGTTTAGGCTCAAGAAAAATAATACATACAATATATGGGCCCTATTTTTTTATTTTTTATTTTTACCTTCTTTATCTATTAGATTTTAGTGGAATAAATAATTTTGCTCAAATTTTTTTACCTAGGTCTTTATCAATTTTAATTGAATAATTTTTTCTTAATTTTTTTGTTCTAATTTTGTTTTATTAAATTGTTTTGTTTATAATTTTAATGATTATATGTGTAAGTAAATTTTGTTATAGTTACAAACAAATAAAAAAGTTATAATTCATCATTTTATTCATGATTTTTTTTTTCAATATAAAAGGGCCCCAATTTTCGAAGTTCGCCTTAGGCCCCGACGAACTCAGGGCCGGCCCTGAATGTGACACTAAAAAAAAAAAAACTAAATGATGTAAAACTCCAAAAAACTAAAAACTCCTTAGTGTATTTTTTCAAATATAATATGTGATACTCCAACGTAACGGGTATGATGTGATACTAAAAAAAAAAACTAAAAACTATAATGTGATACTCTAAAAAAAATTAAAAACTCTTTAGTGTATCTTTTTTCAAATGTAATAACGTGATAGGTATGATATGATACTATAAAAAAAATTAAAAACTCTTTAGTGTATTTTTCTTAAATGTAACATGTGACGTTCCGATTTAACAAGTATGATGTGACATTCTAAAAAAATTAAAACCTCCTTAATATACTTTTTTCGAGTATAACACTCCAACGTGGCGGGTCTGATGTGACAGTAAAAAACTCCTTAGTGATACTCTAATGTGACGGATAAATGGGTCATTATATATTTAAAAGAACTAAATAGATCACAAAAAAAAAAATATAAAACTACATAAATTATAAATTTAAAATATGAGACTTATCGATTAATTTTTTTTATTTATTTATTAATTTATAATTATTTTTGCAAAAATTCACTGAGATATTTCCCTTAAAAATTCAACAATTTGATAACATGCAGCAATCGCATCAGAGGATCCGGTGCCTTCAAGTTCCATGTGTTCCACCACGCTTCCCATGTGTTCCACGCTTCCTTCACAATAAACATAAATTATTTAAGCATCAATGTATGTTCCCGCTTTACGATCTCGTTGATTTTTCCATCAAAACCCTCTCTCTCTCACTCTCTCTCTCTCTCTCTCTCTCATACACAGCTCAATCATCATGGCTGTTGAATGCCCAAAAACTCAAGGTGTGTTCCTCCCCCAACCCCCCCCCCCCCCCCCTCCTCTCTCTCTCTCTCTCTCTCTCTCTCTCTCTCTAAATATTCAATTTTCTCTTGATAATTTCGATTACTCCTTTGTCTCAAAATAATAATTTTTTAAAAAAAAATTTAACTTTTTTTAATAATATAATTTTACACTTTAAAAATATTAAAATTTTAAAATTATCATTTGATTGTATATTTTTTTTGAAAATATCAATTGTCATAATTATATATTTTGTGTTGTTAATAAATTTAAAAGAATGACAAAATAAGAAATTCATATTATTTTAATTTCTGATTTTTGAAAATAAACTAATATTTTAAGATAATAAAAAATAAAATAAAAGATTAATATTTTGAGATGAAAGAAATATTTTCTTTTCATTTCGCTGAAGATTGCTTGGATAGTTGGATTAGTTGAGAGTTGACAATCTCTGAGTTGAATCTTCAATCAAATTGAAACCATTTGATTCAGGCCCGGCCTTGAGATTTCTGAAATTTGAAGTCAATAATTAATTAATAAATTTTTAGGGTCCTTTACATTTTTTTTCATTAATGAAAAAAAATGAAAAAAAAAATGAAGATAAAATACAAAAGATTTGTGTCAAAATTATAAAAAATACTTACATTACAACAATTAATAAGTGTCGCTTGATTCTCGCTCTTTCTATATTTTTAGAAGTTAATAAATCAATTATATTTGTATAATCTAATTTTTTTGCAAAATCATTTTCAATGGATAACAATGCTAATTATTTTAAATGGGTCTTTCAATTTTTTAATGGATCAATTTATTTTAAGTTAGTTTGGCCCTTCTTTAATTTTATTTTTTTTTTGGTTTTA
This sequence comes from Camellia lanceoleosa, assembly GCA_025200525.1. Taxonomy (NCBI): domain Eukaryota; kingdom Viridiplantae; phylum Streptophyta; class Magnoliopsida; order Ericales; family Theaceae; genus Camellia; species Camellia lanceoleosa. Next base: position 35,809,681 of record CM045761.1, read on the forward strand.
AAACATACCTAGTATATTACAATAAACTATAATAGGAGAGACCCTTAGATAACAATGTTAATTTTTTTGAATGGGTCTTTTAATTTTTTAATAGGTCAATTTATTTTAAATTAGTTTAGGCCTTTTTTAATTTTTTTTTAAACTTAAAATATATCTAATATATCACATTAAATCATAATAAAAAAGATCCTTGTTTTAAACCTATTTTAAAAGATCCTAGGTCATGCCTTGGCCCATGCCTAGCGCCGGCACTACATTTGAATCCAAATCAACATTTGTCAAATAAGGTGAAAGTCTAATTAATGGAGATCTCAAATTGTTACTATTAAGTCACCACTACTAGGAATGGCTATTTAAAATCAATTCGTGGGACCTGCTTATACTTATTTGAAGGGAACGGATTTTACTCATCTCGACACTTATATGGGTGGGGATAAATTGTATTTTGATCATTCGTAACGCGGCGGGGGTGGGGGTAGATTTCGCATCCCCAATCCGATATAATTAATAATATATAAATAAATAATATATATATATATTTATATATATATAATATAATTAGATATAAAAAAAATAATATTAAAAGTTTATAATTTTGTTTAAATATATATAAATAATAATCTTAAAAGTCTCATTGTTTATATATATGAAAATAAAAAAATTATTTAGTGTACTAAGAATTTAAATGGTTATTAATTTTTTTGACTATTTAAAATGTGGTCGGATATCCAGAGTATTGGGTATCTACAGGGGTGGTGGGTGGGGTTGAAAGTTTTCACCCGTAGTGAGGGCATGGGTGGAGTTTGTCGGCAGAGACGGGAGTGGGGAATGGCAAACTCGCCCTACGACCATTCCTAGCCACTACAAAAAAAATAAAAAAAATAAAAAAATAAAAAAAAAAAAAAAAACCTTTAAGCCATTGGGAAATGAGATCTACAATGGATTTCAAGGTAACACCCAATCTCTCTCGACCCCAGACAATTAGATCTATAAATAAAGGGTAAATTACACGATCTTCTCCTGATGTTTAAAAAATATATATAATAAGTCATGTAGTTTTGATATAATTATATTGGTCTCTTTTTTATTAAATCAAAATTAATGCAGATGGTATATAGAAACAGATATATAAGGTAAATTAAATATTTCAATGTAAAAGAAATGATAAAATTTTTTTTTCTTCATTCATACGACTAATGAATTTCTAATGAAAAATGAACAAAAGTGTTATATGAATAAAAACCTAAAAGAGTCAAGTGTAATTATGCCAAATGTGTAGGGCTTACTGGCCCCGTTTGGTATAACTGTCTAAACAGATTATAAATTATAACTTAATAAATTATAAATTATGGTTTTAATCAGGAGCTGTTGATCTGTTTGGTGTAATTGTTGGATTATAGATTCGAGGTGCTGAGTAGTATTTGTTAAATAAGTTGTGAAATTACTTTTTCAATTAACTTATATTTTTTGTTATTCATTACTTGTCTACATTTCTTATAAAAAATAATGATAATAATCTATAGTCTATTTTGGTCTTTTTCTATTTTTATAAAAATTTTAAAAAAAATCTAAGAGTATAACCGTAAATTAATATGTCCACAGCAAAAGCTGATAAATCAGAAGTAAGGGATAAGCAGCTTTTTAAAATCAACTTTTTTGAGTTAAAATAAGTTATTAGAATCAGAAGTCATTTGAAATAAGTTTAGTCAAACCGTCCAAAATAACTTTTCAAAAATTAGAGGTTATAATTTGGCTCAAAAAAGTCCACTATATTTTATAAGAGAAACTTGATGATTTGAATTACAGATTACAAACCTCTTTTTCATACTCCTCTCACCTATTTATATTACTCTTAGTACATGTAAGAGAATGAAATTAGTTGTAAATTGATCTCTAGTTTTACTCTGTTTTGTAGTTGCAAAACAGATCACAACAAAAGAGTTTCTCTACTAACTAACTGATTAACTACTAGTTTGTTTGCATGTCAATTGTGGGATTTCTAGGATAATTATTTTGGTGAATTATCGGGTTTGAATTGAGTAGAATTCTGCCAAAATGTGTGGCAAAATGTGTCGGCTTCTCACATCCTCTACTTTTTAATGGCTTTCACAAGCTGCTTAAGTTTTGTATTCTTCTTTGTAGATAGTGAAATCATCTTCTACTTTAATCGTGATTTGGCAGTTCATTTAATTGAAAGACTTCGCTTCCATGAATGCAGATGAGCAACACAATGAGCCAAAGAGCTCTTATTTCAACTTACCAGCATTGGATGTTTCCATTGCATTCCCCCAAGCGACTCCGGCATCCATATTTCCTCCTTGCAGTAAGATTGATAAATTTTATTCTTATAGAGATTTATGGTATATTTTTTGCTTTGTTTAGGGTTGGGTGTATGTTTTTTTCTAAGTACTTGCATATATACATATGTTAATATTATGCTGATGTATGTTTGAAATTATAACCAATAGTCTTTGTTCCAAGGCCTATTTCAATACATGCAAAACTTCTGCACTGTGTTGCTAATTGTTTTTGCTCTCAAAATCAAAACACATGCTTTCTGCCTGAAAACTAGAAGTTGTTTATTGGATTCCTGACAATGCCACAGTCCTTTTACTAATTACGTTGAACTCCTATAATTACAGCTTCGGACTATTTTCAGCTTGATGACCTATTGACTCCTGAAGAACAGTCCATCAGAATGAAAGTAAGAGAGTATATGGAAAAAGAAATAGCACCAATAATGGTGAAGGTATTTTCTTGTTACATACCCAACTTGTCTGCAGGCAACGGCGGAGCCACATGAGGGCCTAGGGGGTCACATACCCCCCTTGGATTTTTTTCTTTTTTATTTTTTATTTTTTTACATATGTATATAAATAAAATTTAAAAAAAAATAATATTTAGAATAAAATATCAAGGGTATTTTTAAATTTATAAAAACAATAGTGATTGTTTTATTGTAAATGAAATGATTACAACAAATTATATTTTTATGTATGAAAATTTTGTAAAAAAATCTCAATATAAAAGTAATATCTATCATTATAGATATACAAATATAATTAATCTCACTATACATATATATAAAAATTACTAGAGTTTTAGTTATATTTGCATGTGGAGTTCACCCTTCATATGTTGTTTACTATTGATTGGTAATATCATATGTCAATAATGACGTGATATCACTATTATATGAAATTTTTACTCAAATTTGGTAAAAATTTGATTGATCTTACCATTATATAATTTATTTTACTACTTAAATATATAACTTTTTTACATTATCCATGATATACTAGTTACACGCAATACTTTTTTTTTAATTTTATTCGAAATTAATTGTAAAATTTTATTTGAAATACTTTTGTAACAATTTATTTAATTTTTTGTACTTAATATTAATTCAAAAATTATTATTATCTTCTTATTGTTGGTTATGAAAAAAAAAATTATAATTATAATTAATAAGTGTCCCTCCTGATTTAATTTTCTAGGTCCGCCACTATCTGCAAGTGTTGTATAACTTTGTTGGTTTGTCTGATAGATAATGGTTGTATATGTTTTCCTGTGTATGTTAAGCCTTACACATCCTTATGGCCCTTTATTTTATTATTTTAAACTCTTGACTATACAAAATTCTCTCTTTTTGCTTTTCAGTACTGGGAGAAGGCAGAATTTCCATTTGATGTTCTTCCAAAGTTTGCTGCCCTAGGTGTTGCTGGTGGCTCAATTAAGGTACTTCATGCATTTTGCTTTGATCTATCTTATTGAGCTTGTTATATTGGTATGTGGGAAGTTCAATTAGTTTTTTTCTTCAAGGGTTATGGGTGTCCAGGTCACTCCATTACAGCAAGTGTCATAACCATGGTAGAAACTGCCAGAGTTGATGCAAGCTTCTCCGTTTTTCTTATGACGCATTCTTCTTTGGCAATGAAAACTATCGGTAAGTTCTTTTTCTTTTCTTTTTTTACTTTTCCCTATAGTGTTTTGTTGTTAGAGATTACAGTTTTCCATAGTTGTATGCTTATGGGTGATAGATGATGAGGTCTCTGATACTTTCTTGGTTTATCAACAACAGCACTAGCAGGATCTGAAACACAGAAGCAGAAATATTTACCTTCATTGGCACAATTAAAAACCATAGGTTCTTGGGTAAGGATTTGTATTTTTTTGTTTTAGCATTTGTCTAGATTCCTAATATTACATCAGTAGTTGTCTCTGCTGCAAGCATGTAACTCTGATCTTTTATTCACACAACAGGGTTTGACTGAACCTGGCTATGGAAGTGATGCAAGTTCTCTAAAAACAACAGCGACAAAGGTTAGCACCTTAAACCTTTATATAATTATTAATCTTGTAGAGTTGATCATGCTTCTTTTTTGCTTTTAGCTACCAAATTCTATTTACTGTCTACAACACCTTGTTGGCATCTTATGCACGTGTTGTGCCTTTTATTTTTTGGGATAATCAGGTTACAGGTGGTTGGATCCTTGAAGGTCAAAAGCGCTGGATAGCAAACAGCACTTTTGCAGATGTGTTGGTTATTTTTGCTAGAAACACATCAACAAATCAGATAAATGGGTAAGCCATCTATGTGCATTTGTTATATCCGTACTATTATGAAGATGTGTAGCATTAAGGATGGATGTGTTAGGATTAAGAACACTCAAAAATCAATCACACACAAAAAAGATATAAGATATTTACGTGGTTCAGTAATTGCCTACGTTCATGGACAGATTTCACTATAAAATTTCCCGGAGGGGGATTACAGAACTCACACTCACTTTCTATAGATTTGCACACACTTTCTTTGATTCTCTTTTGCTCTGTATGTGTTGTGTTTCATCCCTTCCTCATCACCTCAATTTTATACACAAATGAGAGAGAACAAAGTAAAGGAAGATGAGTAATTGAGAGGGCTGACACCTGCCATCTCCCCTCCTACTTCTTGACTTGGAGCCAACCGCCAACTACTCCTCCATGTGGGTTAGAGCTAACAATTCTCCCCCTTCACGCCCATATGGATAACTGACTTCTTACTTGAAGTCCATCCCGATTAGATTCTTACAGACTTCCAGTTGTCTCTGGTGACAACCTTGGTCATCATGTCAGAAGAATTCTTGTCCGTGTGAATCTATACAAGCTTCATTAGCTGCTTTTCCATCAGTTCTCGTATCCAATGATACCGGACATCAATGTGCTTTGTACGTGAGTGGTACATGGAATTCTTGCTCAGATTAATTGCACTCTAACTATCACAATGTACCTTGTACTCTTTCTGTTGTAGACCTAATTCATGGAGAAACCACTTTAACCCCAACATTTCCTTTCCAGCATCTGTGGCAGCAATGTACTCTGCCTTTGTTGTAGATAAGCAACACACTTTTGTAATTTGAACTGCCGTGAAACAGCTTCCCCTGCAAAGGTGAATAAAATCCTGATGTAGACTTTCTACCATCAAGATCACCCACCATATCGGCATCTATAAAACCCTTCAAAATTGGTTTAGCTCCCCCAAAACATAGACTCATCTTTGAAGTTCCCTTCAAGTACCGAAGAATCCATTTGACTGCCTCTCAATACTCCTTTCCTGGATTGGCAAGGAATTTGCTCACAACGCCGACTGCATGAGTTATATCTAGCCGGGTACACACCATTAAATACATCAAACTCCCTACTGCAGATGAGGAGGGAATTGCCTTCATCTCTTCTATTTCATTTGTAGATAAGGGACAAGAACTCTTGCTCAGCTTAGAATGGTTAGCCAACGGAGTAGTGACTGGCTTGGCATCTTTCATGTTAAACCTTTCAATCACTCGTTTAACATATTTTTCCTATGACAGCCATATCTTCTTGGCTTTCTTGTCATGAACAATCTTCATGCCCAAAATCTATTGTGCTGGGCCTAAATTCTTCATGTCAAAATACTGCAACAAGTCCTTTTTCAACTTGTTGATCATAGCAGTATCCTATCCCATGATTAGCATATCATCGACATACATCAGTAGGATGATGAAGTTTCCATCTGAAAACCTTTGAAAATATACACACTAGCCTACTACCGCTCTTGTGTACTTGTGATCCACCATGAATGAATCAAACTTCTTGTACGATTGTCTCGGCGCCTACTTCAGGCCATAGAAACTCTTCTTCAGTTTACAGACTAGATTTTCTTTTCCTTTAACTTCAAATCCTTCTGGCTGCTCCATATAGATCTCTTTCTCCAAGTCACCGTGGAGAAAGACAGTCTTGACATCCATCTATTCTACCTCCAGATTCAAGCGAGCCGTTAATCCCAAAGCTACTTGAATGGAAGTTATCTTTACAACTAGAGAGAAGATCTCATCAAAATCAATTCCCTTATTCTACCCAAAACCTTTGACCACCAAGCGAGCTTTATGCTGTAATATTTTACCGTTGCCATCTTTCTTCAATTTGTACACCTATTTGTTTTTCAATGCCTTCCTGCTCTTTGGAAGTGAACAAACTCATAAATGTGGTTCTTCTGTGAAGAATTCATCTCCTCCTTCATAGATTGCATCCAGCAATCTTTCTTTGTATAACTTTTTGCTTCCGAAAAACTCTTAGGCTCCCTCTTATCAATAATCAGAATATACTAAGAAGTGAGATATTTGGTTAATGGCACGACAGCTCTTCCAAATCTCTACAACTGAGGCCCAGTCACCTTTAGTTAAGGGGGTTGCTCCCTCTGCTCAACACCCTCTCCATCCGGGTTTTCATCTCTTTCCTCCTGATCCTCAATTTTTGGCATAGGATCCTGCAACTCTGGCACTTCTTGTTGCACATCATCACATCTAGCATTTTGTGATGGCTAGGGAGATGGGAACAAGTCTGGAGTGATGACATCTCTAAACTTTGCAGACTTCTCAAAATCTGCTACCGTCTGGTCTTCGTAAAACACAACATTTCTGCTTCTGAACATATTCTTGTTCACTGGGTCCCACAACTTGTACCCAAATGCTGTAACTGAATAGCCCACAAATATACATGGAGTGGACTTGTCATCAAGCTTCTGTCTGTTTTCCTTGGAGATGTGTGCGAGCGTTTTATGCCCGAAGACTCTCAAGTGAGAATATGATATCTTTCTTCTAAACCAGACTTCCTTAGGTATCGCAAAATTCAACGAGACTAAAGGCGACTTGTTGATGAGATAACAAGCTGTATGGGTGGCTTTAGCCTAGAATGACTATGGCAACTTTGCCATTCTGAACATACATCTGACTCTTTCAACAATAGTGCGGTTCATCCTTTCTGCCACACCATTGTGTTGTGGGGTACCAGGAACTGTTGTCTCGTGCCGGACACCTCTGCTAGCACAATATGCTTCACAAGTATTGGAAGTGTACTCGCCACCATTGTTTGTGTAAAAACACTTCAACTTATTCCCGATCTCTCTTTCCACCATTGCATGGAACTCCTGAAAGTGTTGGAATACCTCATCCTTCGTCTTCAAGAAATACACCCACAACTTCCTTGATGCATCATCAATGAAGATCAGAAAATACTTGCGGCCGCCAAGTGACTCCACTTCGATTGGGCCACAAACATCCGATTATACCATATGAGCACTTATGTTTTCCTCTTGCTCATTGAACTGAATGATAATCGATGCTGCTTGCCATAAAGGCAATGATCACATGGCTTCAGGGCACTCCCTTTGGATAAGGGTATCTTGGATTGCTTTGCCAACAAATACAATCCTGTCTCATTCATGTGAGCCAGTCTTCTGTGCCATACGTCTGGTGACTCCTTGTCTTCTACTACATTAAGACTTCTCAGACAGATCTTCGTTTGAGTCTTATACAGTGTTGAAGACATCTTTCCTTTGGCAATTGTCAAAGCTCCTTCTGTCAGCTTCCAACGACCATTTTCGAATGTACTTGTATAGCCCTGTCGATCTAAGGTGCTTCCAGAGATAAGACTGAGGCACAAATCTGAAGCATCCCTCACATCTTTGAGAACCAACTTGTGTCTGACATTAGTCTAAATACTAATCTCTACAATGCCCACAATCTTCGAATTGCTAGAATTTCCCATTTGAACAATGCCAAAATCTCCAACGTTGTATGAGCTAAAGAGTTTCTCTGTGAGAAGTGGCATGATAGGATGCAGTTGTGTCTATCACTCACTTTGTACAGCTGTGGTCAGCCACGTGAAGGCAATCCTCTTCTTCACTAACTGCAAAAAGTATTTCATCAGTTGTTGTAGTTGTCTTGTTCTCATCTCCCTTTGACTTACTGCTTTAGCCTTTATCTTTCCGGCTTGGACAGTTCCTCTTTATGTGACCCTCCTGGCCACAGTGAAAGCAAGTGAAGCTGGAGTTACCTTGACTTTTACTCTTTGGATTTACTCATGTTGTTCCATCTACCTCTACTCTTGCTTCTTCCTCTGCCTCTTCCTCTACCTCTACCTCTACCTCTGTCTCTACCTCTATCTTTTGTGACAAAAGTATGGGACTGATTACCTCCCATGTCTTTTCTCCTTGTCTCTTTATTGTACATGGTGTCTATGACCATGCTCATAGTCAGCTTCCCCTCTGGTGCAGAGTTACTAAGATAAACCACCAACATCTTCTAACTGTTCGATAAAGAACTAAACAGTAGAACGGCTTGCATTTCATCATCCAAGGGCATCTTGACAGTTGTAAGTTGATTCACCAGATTCTTGAATTCACTAGTGTGCTCGGCGACAGACACACCATTCTTCAACTTCAGATTTACAAGCCTTCTCATCACCAAAGCTTTGTTTCGGGCGGTCTTTGACTGGTACATTCCTTCTAACATTGTCCAAAGGACATATGCATCTGTCTCCTGGGCAACATTGTGGAACACACTGTGGTCTATCCATTGTTTGATACAACCGATAGTCTTCCGGTTCATCATTATCCTGTCTTCATCCTTCACTTCTTCCAGTTTAACCCTTTTTAGAGCAATAGGGTTAAATAGGTCTTAATAATATAAGATGCCTTCTATCTACGACTTCCAGATTGCATAATTGGAAGGATTTAACTTTATTGTCGATCCTGAAGTTGATGTAGATTACTCCATCATCTTCTTTCTTTTTACAGAAACTCTGATTCAAAAATCTAATTGTACGGATCTCTCCGAAATATTCCAAATAGTTGGAAACCACTATTGGCTCGCCAAAATTGGACTTCAAATGGCTCAAATCTAGCAAAAATAAGTTCGATGGTTCAGATCTGTAGATGTACCTTAACCGCGTAGCACCGGATAGCCCTCTGCCTCTGGGTCGGATCGGGTCAACCTGACGATTGACTGGTCAGCTGGGGGGATGATGTAGTAGACACGTGGTATTGCCCTAGGTTGACGTAGCGCTGATAATGACGTCACTATCACGCGCAGAGCACTCGCCTTCTTCTTTCAGTCGCACTTCTGGCGAGTGTCCGCGACTGGGATGACACGCCGGCACAGGTAATAGCACATAAAACGCGTGCCTACAACTGGGCTTCACTCGCCTTCTTTAGGTGGCACGTGAGAGCGCGTGGAGCCTCGTTTGGGGCTCTTCTTTGCAGTTCTAGACACCTCTCATGGAGAGCTTCCACCTAGTATGCTCAAAAGTGAATTTCGAGTAACTTGATTTCTGGCAGTTTCTAAAAAACACACCCTATTTTTTTGAAAATTGACTAACGAGGCTCTGATACCACTTGTTAGGATTAACACTAAGAAATCAATCACACACAGAAAAAACACAAGATATTTACGTGGTTCGGCAATTGTCTACATCCACAGAGAGATTTCACTATAGAATTTCCCGAAAGGAGATTACAGAACTCATACTCACTTTCTATAGATTTACACACACTCTGTCTGATTCTTTCTTGCTCTGTTTGTGTTGTGTTTCATCCTTGTCTCATCACCTCAATTTTATACACAAATGAGAGGGAACAAAGTCAAGAAAGAGGAGTAATTTGGAGGGCTGCCACCTGCCATCTCCCCTCCGACTTGGAGCCAACCTCTAACTGCTCCTTCATGTGGGCTGGAGCCAACAGGATGCACGTAAAGTGCACAAATGGAACCCCCAACTACATCAACCAAATCTTGGGGAAGGATATATGTTAGAAAATATACATGGTTATCCGAACTTACTAGCCCTGACGATACCAAGGAAAAACCTAAAACCCATTGAAGGTTGCTCAGACTGACTAGAAACTTGAGTTCCAAGGACAGGAAGCTGGCCTCTTGCATCGCCTTATTTTGCAGTTCAACATTTTGAATAATTGATAATTCAACGTACTTGTCTAACCTACAATTTTTAATTCAGATTTATCAAGAACTAAAATGGCTAATTCTAAAATTCTTGCATTCTTCTTATTTTATTTTATTTTATTTTCTGAATGTTCAAAACTAGAAGAGGCTAAATTGATTTCCACTTGATTGTGTCCAACCCAGGCTAACAAGTGCTTTCCAGAAGTAACTGAATTAGTGGATAGTGTTTTCTGTAGCACCGATGTGTCCTGCGGGGCATTTTTCTTTTTCTTTTTTTCTAATCTGTTCAATAGTGCTAGGTTTTACCACATTATTGTTTTATTTTTTGGGGGGTTTTGAGGTATTTGATTCTTTTTCTTGCAACTCCCATAAACATTACCAGTGCTTATTCCATCTATTTCAGATTTCTGGTAAAGAAGGATGCCCCTGGACTGCAAGCTACTAAAATAGAAAATAAGATTGGCTTGCGGATGGTCCAAAATGGAGATATTCTCCTTAAGAAAGTTTTTGTTCCTGATGAGGACAAATTACCTGGTATCACTTCTTTCCGGGACACAAACAAGGTATGGCAACAAATGGGGTTCTATTAACTGTGTTTTCATGTATCAATTCCTTCGTTATTATATTAATCTTGGTGGTATGATGCTTGGGTCCATTATCATGCCAGCAGTTTATCCTGTTGATAGATTGGCATTGATGGTTTTGGAGTTTAATTGTTTGTCCTCGTTGATACATGTTGTACTTAAAGTTAGAGTTTGGATTATTTTATTTTAGTTTTCTGTTGTTGCTGTTTAAATTTTAAAATCGTGAGGCTAAGGAGTTGGTTGTAAGAACACGAGTAGCAGTAGTAGGAGAGCAAGTTTTTACTCTTCGAATCTCTCTCATTGCGTTTTTCTTTCCTTGTACCTGTAAATTTCATGTTTTTAATGGAATTTTTCTTTGCCAATCAAAAAAAAAAAAAAAAGTTGTTCCATAGGCTCATAATTTATCAATGTAATTTAGCTTTAGTTTATTACTGAGTAGCTTTATTTCATGTTTTACGGTTGTCTTTTTCAGCTTTGATTATTTCTGTATTATTGTCCTATCAGTCTCCTGACTCCCCTCCATCCCTCTTGAGAGAGAGAGAGAGAGAGAGAGAATATATATATATATATTTTTTTTTTTATTATATTTTTGGTTTTTAGTTGGGGAGGGGGCTGCTCTCTATTCCCTCATGTCAATGTGTGGTTCTTAGTGCTTATTTACTCATCTACTTACTGCTGTTTGAATACAGGTCCTTGTTTCTGCACGTCTCATGGTTGCTTGGCAACTTATTGGCATTCCAATAGGCGTCTACGATATGTGTCACAGGTATGATATAGCATGGGGGGTTCTCACTAATGTTCAGCTTTTCGGTTGTACCTTAGTGAAAAGGTTGTTGAGCCCTCTTTGTCCCCTCTCCAAAATCAAATTGTGAATTCCAAGTAAAATTAGTGGAGAAAAGCAGCGGAGTGTTGCAAGTGAAATTTCCATATAGGGTGATCCTCTCGGTAATCGTTTGGGGGTAATTATCACCCCTGATTCTGCCGCTGCAGCTTTGTACACATATATGCCTCTTTTCAATATAGTTTCAAGCAAAAGAACTCCCACTTTAAGTTTTAAAAAGTGAAATTTGAAGGTAGAATTTCGCAGTCAGAAACCTCTTATTTATAATCTATGTAGAAGTAGAGCTTTGGCCCATTATTTTATATTTTATTTTCATCCTTCAGTTGATGACCATGAGATTTTTATGTAATTGACAGGTACTTGCAAGAGAGGAAACAGTTCGGAGTACCATTGGCAGCTTTCCAAATTTCCCAGCTGAGACTAGTTCAAATGTTAGGTAATATTCAAGGAATGATTCTGATGGGTTGGCGCCTTTGTACGCTGTGTGAGAAGGGAACAATGACTGTTGGTCAAGTTAGCTTAGGAAAGGTAAGAAAGGAATTTTTATTGTAGGGTAAATTTTTTACTTAAATTTTGCCTACACTTGTAGTCAAATTTCAATTTGGTCCTTCCATCAAATTTTTTGTTAAATTTTTTTGTGTGTACACTTCAAAAGATTGACAAGTGTCCTAAAATTGTTAATTTGAACCTTCAACTTGAACATAAAGACTAAATTGAAGCAATATTAAAAATATAGGAACTAAATTATTCCAGGGGTGAAAAGTATAATTTACCTATTTTATGTTGAGGAGATACTCTGCTTGATTTAGCACTAGTGACAAATTTTCTACATTGTTCAGTCTTGGATTAGCTTGAAAGCAAGGGAGACTGTAGCTCTTGGGCGGGAGTTACTTGGTGGCAATGGAATCTTGACGGACTTCCAAGTTGCAAAGGTTTTCAAACATATCTTAATTTCATATCTTTCCCTTTAACTTGAGCTGTGAAGGATTGGATTTTGACTTTTCTAGATTGTGATGTTTAGTGCCTTTTTATAGCTAAGATTCCTCGAATGATAAAAAAATAAGATCTTAGACACTCCATGAAAAAAAGAACAGACAAAAAAGGAATAGATTCTAAAATTATGTGTTTATTGATATCCAATCCAAAAGTGAAATAGGATCTGAATTCATACTTGTTTATTAAATCTTATTGGCTTATTACTACCGACAAGAATATGAAATCAAATAATGTTGCCAAACTTATTGTAGGAGAATGGTGCAATGTACACAGAATGTGTTATTATTTTGAGAATCCTTTGCACATAATTCAAATCATTGGATTGAGAATAGTTTTGTCTAATTTATCATGTAATGGTCCTTGGATTGAGGATATTAGTTATTTTATTCTTGACGAGCTGGATAGGAAGAAATTCTCATGCCCGATTTTATAGTAGAGAATAGAGATGGATCTTAGAAGAAGCCATCAACTATAACCCCAAAAGAACCCTGATTCCCTAAACAATTAATGTAGAGGAAGAATGATGGGACCCTATGAATTCAACAATTTCTTGTTTAAAAAAAAAAAAGAACACTTAATGGCTAACCTCTTACCATTAGATTTTTTTTTTTTTTTTTTTTTTTTTTTTTTTTTTTTTTAAGTTGAAGGATTTGCTGCATTGATTCAAAGAGCAATCATGTGGGCTCCTTTTAATGTGGTCGTTCTTTAATAATTGAGTATTCAGTGTGATCTATTATTACTTTACACGCTTCACATTCGTACATTGCATAATATTCATCGGTTTCGAAATGATTCTATGGAATGTCATTTCTAGCTTACTTTTGGTAGGCCAGCAATATACATATATACAATATATATTTGCTTTTAGTTCGTATTATGTACTGTTGCTCTTGGCTCCATTCTAATTTGTTGGCTATTTTAACGAATCATTGACCTATGACATTAACATTAACAGTCTGATTGTCGGATATTTTATAGGCATTTTGTGACTTGGAGCCGACTTACACAGGCGAAGGCACTTATGACATCAACACATTGGTTACAGGCAGGGAAATCACCGGGATTTCCAGTTTCAGGGTAGCCACATTGACCCAACAGAGTCGCTTGTAATGTTGTAGAATATTTTTCTTTTAGCTGACACATAAATATTTTGAGAAGATGGTTAAAAGTTTATTTTTTGACTTTTTGACTTTTTCATGTGAAAAGAGAAGTGGACTAAAAGTTGGTTAGTAACTTTTAACTCATTTTCCAAAATAAGCTATAATAAAATGTCTTGCTTCTGGCTAGGAGTGGAGCTACCTAAATCAAATAAAGAAACAATTGTTTGATTACACCTATCTTTTTTAAATTTATTTAATTTTTTTTATTAGCAAAAATCAATTGTTAGATTAGTAATTTGGAGAGATTGAACTCCCAACTTCTCTCTTATAAGCATATAAGTGCTGCCTCCATACCACAAGGCCACGTGCACTTGATTACACCTAATTAAAATGCTTATGTTATTTTATTTATTTTTGGATAACTTACGTTCACCTCTTCTAAAATTTGAAAAAAAATATAATAAATTTTATCATTTTAGCATAATTATACTGTACAGATAGTGTGGAACACAATGATAAACAAAGAGAGTTTATGGGTTTGGTATTAGCTTGGCACATTCAACGTCGTTGGATTTGGGACTGATTTTGCATGAGACTAATTGATGCTCAAAGTTATGAGTAATTATTTTGTATTTCAACAGGGCAGTGATTTTGGTCCAGTCCAAGATCAGATTGGACCGTGTTGTTCGGCTTGTGAAGGGTCACCACGGGTCCCGTTTTGAAAAAAATTTAAAAAAAATATAATAAATTTTATCATTTTAGCATAATTATACTGTACAGATAGTGTGGAACACAATGATAAACAAAGAGAGTTTGTGGGTTTGGTATTAGCTTGGCACATTCAACATCGTTGGATTTGGGACTGATTTTGCAGGAGACTAATTGATGCTCAAAGTTATGAGTAATTATTTTGTATTTCAACAGGGCAGTGATTTTGGTTCAGTCCAAGATCAGATTGGACCGTACTGTTGGACTTGTGAAGGCTCACCACGGGTCCCGTTTTGATAATTCGGATTGTTTAATGTGTAGAACTCGTCGAGTACTATATGCCTGTAAAAAATCACGTTGAGCGGATATCGATAGCTATATGAACAAAACAATTTTTTATCAACCGTTAATTATTTCACCGTTCATTTTTTTTATACAAAACTGATTTGATCACATAGCTATATATCCGATTAAAGTGATTTTTTACAGGCATGTAGTACTCGACGAATCCTACACATTAAACGATTTAGATTATCAAAACAGATCTAAAAAATAGAGCTTATGAATCGAACTGAACGAATCCAATCTTGATATCAATTTGAGACAAGTTGAACCCTTTCAATAATTTTAAGTTGACAACTTGCCCGTCAAATAACAAGCGGCTACACCAATTGGTTGTTGGCCGAGTGGTGATTGGCGTTCGGCTTGGTAGGGAGGACTACGGTTCGATCCCCCGCAACGCCAATTGGGAGGGGTGTTGAACCTAACCAGCCAGAACTCAGCCCCGATCTGGATTAGTCGGCCCGATGGGTCGGATACCGGGTGGCAGGACCAAAAAAAAAAAAATATAACAAGCGGCTATGGTTCGAAAAACAAAAAACAAAATAAAAAAAATCTCAAAAATCTCATTAGACAAGCACGCAATAACGTCATATACTGAATCTATGTAATAATTTTTACAAATCCACATGGAGAGGGTGAAAGAGTGCACAGAAATAAAATGTACCAACTTTTTGCATTGTTCTCCAAGTCCATTTCTAAACATTACTGTGTGGTGTTTTAGGTAGTTGATAAAAAGTTAATTTTTTTATTTTTTAAGTTTTTGATGGCTTTTTTAGTTAAAAAAATTAGTTTTTTTTATTTTTTGTATAAAAAAATTAAAAAGTCAAAAAGTTGACTTTTTATCTACTTCTCAAATTATCCCATAGTTTAGTTTCAATTTTTTGAATTCAGTTTTTTAAAAATTGAGTTTTTTATTTTTTTTATTTTTTTGCTTTTAGTGAATATTTTTAAAATTTTAAGTAATTTTTTTTACTTTTTTAGATGTACCTTACTTAGATGTATCTAAATAATAAAATATTTATGAAAAAAATATTTTAAAAAATTAATAAATACACAAAAATACGAAAAATATATTAGAATTTTATATTTTTGATATTTAGTGAATTTTGTAAAGATTTTGGCTTTTAAAAATTCAATTTTGTTAATTTTTTTTATGCTTAGTAAACCTTTTTTTTAAAACTCTAAAAAATTATATATGCTAGCATTGTATAGATGGTTAGTCACCAATCCCACACATATAGCAGCCCATGATCTTTATATTGTTTATCGTAGGGTTCACGACCCATACCCAACGGAAGTGAATTTCATTACTCATAGTCATGGGCCTGACCCAAACAACACAATAAATAAACAAGCCCTCGCCTAATTCGTGTAATAGAGAATTAGTTATACATTAAAAATGTTATTTTTATTAAAAGATATCATGACATTTCAAATCTTTTTGCATCGAAAAAATTTAATAACGAGTATGTTTTCCAAAATAGATTATTTATTTTTTTTAAGACAAATACAACAAGATAAGAAGGTTACAATTGTCAAATTAATCTAATTATTTCATGATAATATATACACAGATCATACTACAAAATAAATAATTCAAATTTTCGAAACGAGACAAATCATATTCAAATTTAAAATTTCAACAGTAAATTATACCGACAGTCCATATATTTTGTTCATTATGTTATTTTAGTGACACATACTATTTATGAGCATATTTTTCATACAGAAATACTAATCGTTGTAATCAATTGGATCAAATTAAGATAAAGTCATAAATTTAAAATCAAAACTAAATCAATTGAAATTACGGAGATCAAAGTAATACAAGTATCAAAATACAAGACTATCAGTATAATTTATCTAATTTTTAATCATATTTTGGTCTTCTTACCAACTAACATTTATCCTATGGAAGTTTCCCATGAAAGCAACACACACACACACACACATACAGAAAGATACCTAGAAGTTTCACATGCACATTTTGTGGGGACATAATTTTTGAATGACAACACGTGGCCGAGGTGTCACCGAAGTTCCAGCTGAGGTGCCACGTGCCCTGGTCATGACGCTGAGATGATCTCAGCTAGACCGAGGTTATCTGCGAAGAAACCAGAATCCGGAATAAGTGGATAAGGGACAAAAGTCCTAGAATGGGAGAGGATTTCAGTTTGAGTAAAGACAAGACTCTTAAACAGTTTATCCTAATCCTACTAGGAGTCCAAAATTAGCAGTAATCTTAAGTCCATTGAAGCTAGGTTTCTATTGAGATTAGGTTAGTGTTGGCTATAAAAGAGAGGCAGCCTCATGGGTCTAAGGTATGCTTTTTGTATTATGAATAGTGAGTTAAGCACTTTTGCTATCTTTGAGAGATAACTGACTTGATCATCAGAGTGCCCCTGGGTGGACGTCCCACCACCAGAATCTCTTCTTTTTGTGATAGGTCGTTCGGGCTTAATTTATTCTACCAATATTCTCCAGATGAATGCTTGATTGGCAGTGTAGTCGGAAATTGACACACACAATTTTGCATCATCTGTGGGAAAGAAAGGAGAATAGATGGCCAACGACGGACAGAAAGAGAAGGTTGGGGACAACACCCCTACTGAGAGTGGGAAACATATTGACCTTAACGTCGAATAAGACAACTGCAACGAAGAGACTCGTGATAAGAATCACAAAGGAAAGAACGTCGGCCAAGAGGGCGGCGTACTGAAGAAATCGGACTGGAGTGGGTATTATAACGAGGACGACCTCCAGGTATGGAAAGATAGATGCCTGCGGAGGGACGACGAGATAAAGGGAATGGCGAACAAATTGGCGGGCCTGCAAACGGTCGTCAATTTCCTAATGCAGAACAACGTCATGCAGCCACCGTTCCCGCTACAAGATACGCCGATTCCAGTGGCCAAGAAAGGTTCCTAGAAAATGGGACAGAAAACGATTCCTGCAGTCCCTCAGCATAGTGGGACCAAGGGACATTCTCACCGGCCTTCGCGGGAGGTCGGGCATGGAGAATCCCAGAAGACACGATCTCGGCCTAGATGATTAGGTCTGAGAAAAGAAGAGCTCAGCCTAAAGTGAGCAGATCCCAGATTCCAGAAGACAAGATCTCGGGCTAGATGATGAAGTCCGAGAAGAGAAAAGATCAGCCTAAGTTAAAAACTTTTTATAAGGTCCACAAAGGAGTAGGTGGAAGCCATGCAGAGGGCTAGAGAATGATGCTTGGGAGTTGGAATTTTCAAGCCAATATCGGTTTAACACTTGTTGAAATTTTTTAAAAAAATTTACAAGTTGAAATTAAACTGAGGTCATGTTTAACACTTGTTGAAATTTAAGAAAAATTTACAAGTTAAAATTAAACTGAGGTCATGTTTAACACTTATTGAAATTTAAGAAAAAATTACAAGTTGAAGTTAAACTAAGGTCATGTTTAACACTTGTTGAAATTTTTAAGAAAAATTTACAAGTTGAAGTTAAACTGAGGTCATGTTTAACACTTGTTGAAATTTAAGAAAAATTTACAAGCTGAAGCTAAACCGGGGTCATGATTAAAGGAATGAATGATATAGGTTCCATCACCTCAAGATACCGAGGTAATAGGGGCAGCTGTGGGGACATAATTTTTGAATGACAACACGTGGTCAAGGTGTCACCGAAGTGCCAGCCGAGGTGCCACATGTCCTGGTCATGACGTCGAGATGATCTCGGCTAGGCCGAGGTTATCTGCGAAGAAACCGGAATCCGGGATAAGCGGATAAAGGACAAGAGTCCTAGAATGGGAGATGACTTCAATTTGGGTAAAGATAAGATTCTTAGAGAGTTTATCCCAATCCTACTGGGAGTCCAAGATTAGCAGTAATCCTAAGTCCATTGAAGTTAGGCTTCTATTGGGATTTGGTAAGTGTTGGCTATAAAAGAGAGGCACCCTCATGGGGTAAGGTATGCTTTTTTTATTCTGAATAGTGAGTTAAGCACTTTTGCTATCTTTGAGAGATAATTGACTTGATCGTCGGAGTGCCCTCGGGTGGACGTCCCACCGCCGAAATCTCTTCTTTTTGTGACAGGTCGTTCGGGCTTAATCTGTTCTGCCAGTGTTCTCCAGCTGAATGCTTGATTGGCAGTGTGGTTGGAAATTGACACACACACATTCAAATCACTTTCCCAAGAGGGACACTTATTTGGTAAACCTTGAATGGGTATTCATATAAACTAGCTACTGATGGCCACAACCTCCGCATCCTCATAGAGAGAGAGAGAGAGAGATTTGGGGGTTTAGAGAAGTAATGGCACCCTTGTTTTACATGTTTGTGTTTCAGAAGAAAGTCCACTTGGGAACACTGCAGTGGAGATGAAGGTGGCTGGGACGGCTCTAGACCAGTAGTATGGGCAAGTGTTTGTGAGGTGGTTAAGAATTCGGGGGTAGTGGGTTCAGGTGACAATTATTCTCGTGATCCCCACAAACTTGAGGCATTTAAGGTCATAAGTACTGATTTACGTGGTTGAGGATTTGCTTCTTCTCTTGATGGCGGTGGTGGTGGCGGTGGCAGCGGACAAGTACGGGAAGATGCTTATGGCGGCACCACCACCAGGCAAGTAAAGTACGGCGGTGGTGGAGGTAGTGGTTGGTAGCGGCGGTGTTAGATGCGACAGTGTTGGAAAAAGAAGGGACCACACTCTTTTAAGTGATGCAACAACGACTTGAAACTTGAATATTTTTTTTCTATTTTTTTAACATCATGTTTAGGCATTTTTCTAATTCTTCTTTGTTTACTTGTTAAAATTAATTCTTCTTTGTTTTCAATTTTTTTTTATTTATAATCCCAATGGTAAATAATTTGATCTCATTATATGTAATATCATAATGTAATGAAGTGATTTTTTCTATCTTTTTCTTCTGGTACTGGGAATTCTCATGATTGTTGATCTCTTGATGATTTGCAAATATAGTTTATAAGCCTCGAGAATATACCTACAATTTCAAAATCTCCCTTTCAAATTCGCCCCTTTAAGTTGTAAAAAAATAAAATAAATAAGTGGTTACACAGCTCATAATCTATATCTCTATGAAAACACAGGATATGAATTATAAAATTTAACAATTTGAATAAAAAAAATTTGATTTCATAAATTGTACTACAATTCCTTTTCTTTTTCTTTTTTTTAACTCAACATGAATATACAAAAATATTTTATTTATATATGTTTTATGATATTTTTCACATTTTATATCGATAGAAATTGATATTGTATTTTATTCTTCCTTTTTAAAATTTTTGTTAGTATATATATATATACCCTCTATGTTAGAATTCTAGATCCGTTCCTCCCCATCCCACCCCCACCAAAAAAAAAAAAATAGTGTAATTGTTTTTAATTTTTTGAATTTAATTTTCTAAAAATTTAATTTTTTATTTTTCGTATTTTTTTATTTTTAGTGAATATTGTTAAAATTTTAAGTAATTTTTTTACTTTTTTAGATGCATTTTACTTAGATGTATCTAAATAGTAAAATATTTGTGAAAAAATATTTTAAAAAATTAATAAATACACAAAAATACCAAAAATGTACTGAATTTTTGTTTTTTTTTTTTATATATTTTTAGTATTTAGTGAAATTTTTAAATATTTTTTCAGAAATATTATATTTTTTAAGTGTATTTATATTAGGTGTGTTTAAAAATTAAAAAAAAAATTTAAAATATTAAAAATATCAGTAAAAACAAATATATATATGGGCTTTTTTTTGATAAATCCTATTTGTAACTGTTTTATTCCATAAAACACAAATTATTTTTGAATATTCCATTAGGTCCATTAATTGTAAAAGGACGAAATAACCCTCCTCCGCCTCTCCCGCGTCTAATCGATTCTGAAAACCCATTCCCATTCCAACTATTCAATCCACAAAATTTTCAAAACAAAAACTAATCGTCGACCCCAGATTCACATCGCCTCATCGTAACCCTAGATTCACATCGCCTCACCATCGTCGTCGTCCACCGTCCACCGTTGACCCCAAATTCCTCTTCATCTCACCGCTGCGAACGTTTACATCGGAAGGAGAGTGCTTCATCGTTCCAAAATTCCCATCGGTGGACTGAGTTTATTTCATCGACTGAGTGTGGTCTATACCCACCCACCATGAGAAACAAAAGTAAGCAATACCATTCCACCTCTACTTTTCAATCATAATGTGATCACCGATGTATACATTTACATTGCCCTATAACTGTTGTTGTTTTTGGAATTGATTTTGCAAACATAGATGATATGAACATTTACATTACTATTCGTTACTAGATAAACTGACATTAGTAGGCACTGATTTGAACATTCACATCAGTGTATAACAATGTGAATGTTCACATTATTGTCATTGTTGATATTGTTGATTATTGATGTTCATAGAACCCCCAATCTTCACTCAACAATGTAATGGAATATGATATAAATATTCACATTGTGACATCAATGTCAGACTTGTTAGTGTTGTTTGGTGTTGTTGCTTCCACGCTTTGTGTTTTCAACCAATTATAACATAATGTGATCACCCACGTAAACATTTACATTGCCCTATAACTGTTGTTATTTTTGGAATTAATTTTGCAAACATAGATGATGTGAACATTCACATTACTGTTCATTACTGGATAACCTGACATTAGTAGACATTGATATGAACATTCACATCAGTGTATAACAATGTGAATGTTCACATTACTGTCATTGTTGATATTGTTGATTGTCGATGTCCATAGAACCCCCAATCTTCACTCAACAATGTGATGGAATATGATGTTAATATTCACATTGTGACATCAATGTTAGACTTGTTGGTGTTGTTGGGTGTTGTTGGTTCCACCCTCTGTTTTTCAGCCAATTATATGTTCTTATTTGAACAAACAGGTCTTCCCCGTAAATTTGATGGCAAACGAAAGAGAGGGGAATTGTGTGCCAAAGGCAAAGCCGATCAAACAGCTGGTCCTAAACAAGTAAATATGAAAAAGGTTAACTACCGGTCAAATATAACTGGATTGGTGAAACTGTTAAAGGATACAAAATTTACAAGTAGTCAATTGAAGTGCCTTAGAAAAATACCATTTTGGCCCTTATTTGATTGTTTGATCAGTAATGAAGTCGACCTCAACCATTGCATGAAATATGATAATGTCATTGTATGTATAGTGTAGACATTCAAGCTATCTAGTGAGAGGTTTTACATCAAGGACAAGAGCATTTACATTTTTAGAAGTGATGTATCACTTATTTTTGAGGTGGACTGCAGCACCAAGTCGATAGACCTCTCTTATGGTGCAAAACCAACAACTGGCATCATACACTGAATGTGCAAGGATGTTAGTCGGTTAAGTGCTGCCAAAATATGAGAAATTCTGAACGAAGCATTAAAGGGCACAAAGAAACAAGACAATGAAGAGGTCACAAGATTAGTTTGCATGTATGCATGCATCAAGCTGTTCTTTTCTACATCCGGAGAAACAATTTGATGGGCTTTCTACTCATACATAGACCCATTGGACAACATGATCGAGTATGACTGGGCTGAAAGCATCCAAGCAACCCTGATGGGTTCAGTAGACCAAAACTGGGAAAAACTAGGACAAGTCACCGGATGTGTTATATTGTTAATGGTAAATCTCATAAAACTTATTCTATGTTTAATATGAACATTCACGGGGTCTGCCCACTCTGATGTGAATG
Organism: Camellia lanceoleosa; assembly: GCA_025200525.1. Lineage (NCBI taxonomy): Eukaryota > Viridiplantae > Streptophyta > Magnoliopsida > Ericales > Theaceae > Camellia > Camellia lanceoleosa. The sequence goes on from CM045761.1 coordinate 35,832,230, forward strand.
TTCACATTACTGGGCAATGGTGTGGAAGTTGACATTAGTGATGTAAACATTCACATTACTGTTCAGTAATGTACAAACACACATTAGTAGACACTGGTGTAAACATTCACATCAGTGTAGATTGATGTGTTGTTAGCACCAAAACAAATGTGGAACATTCACATTACTGGGCAATGGTATGGAAGTTGACATCAGTGATGTAAACATTCACATTACTGTTCAGTAATGTACAAACACACATTAGTAGACACTGGTGTAAACATTCACATCAATGGGTATAGTGTAGACATTCAAGCTAGCTAGTGGGAGGTTTTACATTGGGGATAAGAGCATTTGGATTTTTAGAAGTGATGTATCACTTATTTTTGGGGTGGACTGCAGCACCAAGTCGATAGACCTCTCTTATGGTGCAAAACAAACAACTGGCATCATACACCGAATGTGCAAGGATGTTAGTCGGTTAAGTGCTGCCAAAATACGAGAAATTCTGAACGAAGCATTAAAGGGCACAAAGAAACAAGACAATGAAGAGGTCGCAAGATTAGTTTGCATGTATGCATGCGTCAAGCTGTTCTTTTCTACATCCGGAGAAACAATTTGATGGGCTTTCTACTCATACATAGACCCATTGGACAACATGATCGAGTATGACTGGGCTGAGAGCATCCGGGCAACCCTGATGGGTTCAGTGGGCCAAAACTAGGGAAAACTAGGACGAGTCACCGGATGTGTTATGTTATTAATGGTAAATCTCATAAAACTTATTCTATGTTTAATATAAACATTCACGGGGTCTGCCCACTCTGATGTGAATGTTCACATTACTGGGCAATGGTATGGAAATTGACATTAGTGATGTAAACATTCACATTACTGTTCAGTAATGTACAAACACACATTAGTAGACACTGGTGTAAACATTCACATCAGTGTAGATTGATGTGTTGTTAGCACCAAAACAAATGTAGAACATTCACATTACTGATGTGAATGTTCACATTACTAGGCAATGGTGTGGAAGTTGACATCAGTGATGTAAACATTCACATTACTGTTCAGTAATGTACAAATACACATTAGTAGACACTAGTGTAAACATTCACATCAGTGTAGATTGATGTGATGTTAGCACCAAAACAAATGTGGAACATTCACATTACTGATGTGAATGTTCACATTACTGGGCAATGGTGTGGAGACATCAGTGATGTAAACATTCACATTACTATTCAGTAATGTACAAACACACATTAGTAGACACTGGTGTAAACATTCACATCCGTGTAGATTGATGTGATGTTAGCACCAAAACAAATGTGGAACATTCACATTATTGATGTGAATGTTCACATTACTGGGCAACGGTGTGAAAGTTGACATCAGTGATGTAAACATTCACATTACTGTTCAGTAATGTACAAACACACATTAGTAGACACTGGTGTAAACATTGACATCAGTATAGATTGATGTGATGTTAGCACCAAAACAAATGTGGAACATTCACATTACTGATGTGAATGTTCACATTACTAGGCAATGGTGTGGAAGTTGACATCAATAATGTGAACATTCACATTACTATTCAGTAATAAATAAACACACATTATTAGCCACTGGTGTAAACATTCACATCAATGTTAATTGATGTGAACATTCACATTATTGGCCACTGGTGTAAACATTCACATCAGTGTTATTTGATGTGAACATTCACGTTACTGATGTTTGTTATTTGTTTTAGTACTGGTTGTGTGAGCATACAACAATCTTACAATCCCGCAACCCTAATGCCATTCCGCGATGTGTGAAGTGAAACCTCACAACCTTACATACCAACATGAAGTCCATATCTTTGGCTAAGCTTGGTTTAAATGAGGTAGAAATACTACCAAAAATATTGTGTCCATTCACATAGTGAGACAAGGAACTATATAACTAACATAATGTCTCCAACTGCAGGTATATGGCAACGAGCTGATGGCATCCCCAACTGAAGCAAAAATGTACCATCATACAAAATTGAATGTAGAGCCCAAACCTAAGGTTTTGTCGAGTACACCACCAAAGCAAGAAGAAAGCAATGATGATGAAAGCAAAGACAATCAAGGTAGTGACGACAGTGATGGTATTTCTGGCGATGCAATGGACCTAAATGATGTTGAACATGATATCAACACCAGCTTTAACACCCCCAATGCTAAGAGAGGTATCATCATAGTGTAGACACCCCATTTTTGACCGACATTAAGACTCAGACGTCACCGATTGAGCGCTCGGTGATGATGCATATTGTGCTCGTTCTGAGCTTTCAGAGTCTCGACTGCGAGCCTTGCCTCCGAACTTCAGGGCTCTTTTGTGCTTTGCCTTGATTTGCGAACCAGGTCCCGTTTTCTTTATTTTCTCCTCCCGAAGTGAGAGAGAGGTCTCGTAGACCATCTCTCAGTGGCCGTAGGCTACGTTTACTGGTCGTAGGCCATTTTTCTCATTTGGAGACCAGTTTCCGATTTTCGGAGCCGTCGGCCATGTGCCTCGGTTCGGAACCACTTAACTACCTCTGTTTGCTCCGATTTTTGGCACACACCTTGTTTCCTCTCCTTAGAGGGACATTGTAGCCCGAGAGACCACCTTCGTGGTCGTACGCCACCTCCGGTGCTTCACAGCCTGTTTTCGAGGCCCCAAGCCGCGCGTTTTGGCCCCCAAACCCTTGTTTTGCATCGGTTAGGGTTTATTTTTGGTATGGACCCTATTTTCATTGTTCGGAAGGTGGTACTATAGTGGGAGACCAGTAATTCTGTTGGAGACTATTTTCTCTCTCCTCCAGCCGATTTTCTTGACAGAAAGCTGGTTTTCCTCACTTTTGAGCCACAATTTCAGGTCTCCGATACCACCATTGTGTTGTGCCCATCTGGGAGGCCACCAATATGGGTAGGCTGACTAGTATTTCTTCTTGACTTTTTTGAACCTTGCTAGAAAGCCAGTTTTCCTCTCTCCTGGGTCACATTTTCTAGTCTCTCACCATACAACTGTATTCTACTCATCTGGGAGGCCACCTTTCTGATATAGCCGACCAGCTTTGCACCTTGACCCTTTTGAACCCTGGTCGGCCAACCATCTCCATTTTGGCCCTCTTAAGTGCAACATAATTGTGCCAGCTGTGAAGCACTTGACCCTTCCTCCGGGATTTTGCCCCTTTGTTTGTCTTCTTAAGAAAGATTTGATCCTTTTGCTTTGCTTCAAGGAGAAGCTTGACCCTTTTGTCAAGCTTCTTGAGGAAGCTTAAGCTTGACCCCTTTGGTCTAGCTTCCTCAAGAAGCCTGACCCTTTTGGTTAAGCTTCTTTGAGAAGCTTTGACCCTTTCTTGAGGCTTCTCCAAGAAGCCTTGGCCCTCTTCCTCTATAAAACAAACCTTCTCTCTCCATTTGCAAGGGTTAGAAACATTTGGCTGAGATAGATACACCCCACCCTCCATAGCTCTCTTCTTCAAGCTCCAAACCCTAATATTCTTGGCCATTTACACTACATAGCCTACCACCTCTACCATCCATTCAATTGCCTTGGAGCTATTTCTCAGAGGTTAAAGGCTCACCTTCTTGGTCCAGAACTTGCTGCATTGCTGTGCTACAAGGGTAAGTCATCATTTTCCTAATTTTTACATTATTTTGCTTCATAACTTAGCCCTATTTTCAAGCATTTTTGGGTTTCAACATAAACTGGAAAAAGTCTTGTTTTAATCTTCTAAACATGTTTGTTTAAGAACTCTTTTCTGTTCGGGGTCATCTACCCCCTTTCATGCTTCATTTCCTCATGCTCTGAGCCATGCATTTGAGCATTTGCATTGGCCTTGGTTTGGCCTTTTAGCCACTGAAATCCAGTGAATTTTCAGTGGCTTAGATGTGTTTTTGAGCCCTAAAATCAGAGAGGGGTGACCCTCTCACCCCTTGTTCTCTTTACTAGCTTTGTTGGCCTTCCAAAGGAGCTCCATTTTGCATGTTGAGAAGTCTTGTTTTAAGCCATTATTTGTGAGTTTCAAGGTCTGCATTGACTCTGTCCAGAGCCCTTTTGGCCATATTTTGTGTCTTTGATGCATGTATAGAACAATCCCATTCAAGGCCTTTCAAAGGGGCCTTTATTTGCATGTTTCCTAGACCCATTTCAGGCTCTTTTTAGTGGGTTTCAGGACCCTCAGAACCTCTGTCCAGAGGTGGTTTTTCCATTGTGTGTGTCCATCATGCATGTGTAGAACAACCCCCTTATTGGCCTTTCAAAGGAGCCCATCATTCTTGCATGCATTGACTGAGTTTCAGTGGTTATTTGGGCATATTTTGGCATGGAATACTTCTTTTTTTGACTGGTTTGGTGAGCCTTCATGTGCTTCATATACGTATAGTGTAAATCATGGTTCACTAGCTTTCTTTGCATGCTTTGTTGACCCTTGATGTTAGCACTTTTTGGCCATGCCTTAAACTGATATTGTGCTTATTTTGGACTGCCCTAGCTCTGTTTTTGGATCTCATGGTTGAACGATGTTGGTTTTTCATGCTTGTAGTTCAATACCCATGCTTAACTTTGAGTTTTGAGATTCATTCCATGCATATACTGAGGTGTGTTCATGTTTTGGGCTCATTATACATCATATTTCAAAGCTTTTTTGAATGCCATACTTCCATGTTTTGTACTCTTTAAATGTGTTTGAGAGTCGGACTTGTATGCCTTGTTTTCGGACCATTAAATGAGCTCCATTTCGTTGCATTCCGAGCCATCATTTTAGGCCATTTCCCCACTGTTTCAGACCTACCTAGGGTCTGTTTGGGGTTGGTTTTGCCTTTGGTGCATTGCTTTGGGTACCTCTAGTGTAACGCACTTCACTAGTTTCGGTACCCGGGCCCCCTAGCTTGCATTGTGTGCCATATTTGCATGTTTCAGGACCATATTTTATGCCATTTCAGAGCTATATCATGCACCATCGCATGCCATATTTCATTTCTTGCCATGCCTTGTTAGAGTTGCATGTTGTGCCTTAGGATCGGTCCATTGCATTCGTGCATGTTTGCATGTATTTCGGTTGTCTCATTTTCATCATATGGCCACTGATGTGAGTGTGACTGAGGTCCACTCATATTGGTGTAAGTCCATCGTGCATTGTGTATGCCATTTTAGTCCATGGCATTGCGTATGCTAGGTTGCATGTTAGTGCATTGTGCATGCCATGTTACATCACGTGCATTGTGTATGCCATTTTAGTCCATAGCATTGCGTATGCTAGGTTGCATGTTAGTCGCATTGTGTATGACATCTCATTGCATTATGTTTGGGATAGGAGTTAGCCCAAGCACGAGAAACAAGGGACGTTTCGTACTCAAAGTGACGAAACGTGTCTCAATTCCTGGTCGCCGACACTCCGGATTAACCATGATGGAGTTTAGGTCTTGTTGTGTTTTCATGTGCATTCATTTCACATCGAGTCGTGCAATTCGACTCCTCGGCCATCATGCATCGAGATGCGTGATTGGTAGCACGAGAATCGAGGTGTGCATACATATGTGAAAATACTTTGCCATGCCCCTTTCTTGCTCTCTGTTGCAGCAAACCAGAAATCAGCAGCCTTCTAAAGCCTTGCACAGCATTCCGGGATTAATTGCAAACAGAGGCAAATCGAGACATCGCGAGGAATTTCCCAACGAGGCAGCTCGAGCATGCATGCATCTTTCATCATTCGGAACAAAGCGGAGGCGGTCCATTTAGCTTGCATGCTAATTTATTTACTTTCCTAGTTAATTTGTTAATTAATTAGGGTTATGTAATATCTATTATTCATTCGGACTGTAATTATTTATTCGGACCCTCTACGAGAGGGCAATGTTGTAATAAGTGTGCGTGTGTGTAATGTATGTCTTCCAACCCCACGTCTTTCTCCCTTTTATTTACCAGCTTATGATGGTTAGTTTAGGGCACGTTTCAATTAACATACTTATGCTCGCATGTTTGCATCCATTCATTTGTCTTGCATGCACCAGGCTCGGCGCATCATACTAACTGCATTGTATTTCAATTCCGAGTTGAATACTTGTTAGTTGTAGCATTCCACATGCCATCTTTAGAATAGCTGAGCCTATTGTAGTTGCATTTTGCATGTGTTGCATTAGCCATTTTAACATGAATTAGGATCACGCATGGATTTCTAATTAGTTTCTATTTTGGCTTGGAGTACTCGATAAGTGTTTATGCTTTAGCATCCTTACATGCATGTGAGTGACTGCCATGATAGCATGCTTACCATGAGGCTATGTGCTTATGTGATATACCTGCCTGAATGCCTGTGGGTGAAAGTTGGATTATTTGAATTGGAATAATGCATTGACTGTGAGTTTTAAGCCCACTTGAGGGTGGCAAATCATCGTCTTTTCTAAAGCCCACGTCAGGGTGACAAATCCACATTTTAGCCTACTTGCGAGTAGCAAACTATTTTCAAAACAAACATGAGATGTTTCATTCCAATTCAGGCGATCCAGTCTATACTTGTATGCTGTGCGCATCACATAGTAAATCTAGGCTAATAACCAGATTAAGAACGCATAATGTTTTCAAAACTCGATATCATGGTTAGTAGAGGCCGATCTTTGATCGGGCGAGTGGAGGTGCTCACGAAGTGACCTTCCCCAATCGTACCCAAGTTCCCGAGCCGAGGCAACTTTGGTGATGACAGACACGTGACCTTAGGCAACGAGTTAGGGTTTCCTAAATTCCCTCAAAATAAAATGTTTAGGCGGCGACTCTGTATCTGACAAAGCAGTCCATGTTTGGCACTTCTTTCAAAAAAATCTGTTTTCAAAAACGATTTATCGGATTTGGACTCTTTGATGATTCATCGATCTTGCATTGCACTCTGCGAGATTAGATACAGGATCGTGACATTTGAGTCCTGAATTGTAGTGAGCCCATATGAACAAAACGGGATTCCCTCCCAGGACGTTCGGGGACGTCTACACATAGCACAACCAAGTGAGTCAAACATTGTGGATGTACTTATAAAAGAAAACCAAAAAGCTTGGGGTCTCGTACGACAATGGGAAGCGAAATACAAACAGTTGGAAAAATCGTGGGAGTTGAGGGTAAGGGTGATTAATGCCCTTAAAGCCAAACTATTTGACCAATCAGGCCCATCTAATATGGACATGGATATCAAGAAATGCATGGAGTGGAAAGATACAGAATTCAGTGGTTGACAAAGTTGGTCATCAACCTGGAATGTGAAAAAATAATTCTTCAAGACCTTTTTGATGATCAATCGGTCCACATTATCACTCAAGTTGAAGCACAAAAGGCTCATAACAGCCTTAAGAAGCATCCCATTGCAGCATTGGAACATATTATCAACCCACCATCAAGGGTAAAGCGCATCAAACAGAAAGTAAGGAAAGAGCACCGGTTGAATGAGTTTGAATACCCCAACTTGCTTGGTCAAAAGAAAGGGAAAGAATGAGCTAAAGAGTAATCACATGCAGTCCAAATTGCACAGGATTTAGACAAGCATCCACAAAAAAAACACCCAAGAAAGTACAAGAAGTTAACCTTGAACAACAAACTGAAGGTTTGGGCCAACATGAGCAAACTCAACAAGTAGAAGGTCCAAAGTTTGCACAAAAAAGGCGGTGATGAGTAAGTGATCTTACATATCCCCAACTGAATTTTTTTTTTATGCTGATGTTGAGCTTCACATACATACTTAATAGATTAGATCATTTCATAAATGTGCAATGTTGACATTAACGTTTTCTGTAATCACAATGCACAGGTTGCTTGTGTGGCGAGGGGACTCAAAGACTAAAAACGTGTATTTTGATGACACCATACACATCATCAAGGAAGAATCAATACACAACAACGTATGGCAATCATAAATGTGTACAAAACACACACACACACACACACACACACTGTAAATAATGTACTGCCACCCATTTGTTTGTGCAGGTGATAGATGCATATGGTGAAATTCTACTCGAACTACAAGAGCTAGTCAACCCAAGTTTGGAGGATTCGACATTCATCTTTATAAGCACATGTTTGGTAACCACTATACTTTTGGTTTGTTTATGTTTGATATTGATGAGAATGTTCACATGAACAGTATTTGATTTGCATGTTCAATAGATGTCAATGTTCATCTCAGCATTATATGCTTATATTGTTAACTTAAATGATAGGCAGATGTGAATGTTAACAACAATATAAAATGACAGGTCTGAACATTCACATTGACAGATATGAACATTAACATCATTCGCAGTAAACATTATATGCTTATTATGTTGTTAACTTAAATAATAACATTATCATTCTCTGTCAATGTGAATGTTAACAACAACATAATATGACAGGTGTGAAGATTCACATCTATAATAAATTGCATGACTGTTTGACAAATTAACAGATGTGAACATTCACACCATCACATTGAACATTGATATACAGATGTGAATGTTAACAACAACATAAAATGACAGGTCTGAACATTCACATTGACATATGTGAACATTAACATCCTTCGCAGTAAACATTATATGCTTATTATATTGTTAACTTAAATGACACACAGATGTAAATGTTAACAACAACATAATATGACAGGTGTGAACATTCACATCTGTAATACATTGCATGTCTGTTTCACAAATTAACAGATGTGAACATTCACATCGAACATTGATATAAATACTTGGTACATCATTGTGTGCCCTTTGTGTATAGAAAGTCATGCAAGAGTACCCCCCTCCCCCGCAAGAGAAATAAACTGATTGATGTACATATCAAGGAGTATCAAGGCCAGAGATACTTCATCTTCCTAATACACAACAACTTCCACTGGAAGATTGTTGTGTACGACGTGAAAGACAATCTATAGAGGCATTATAATTCACTACGACCAAGACCCAGCATACATGACCCATATATTGACAAAGTACAAATAGTGGTAAGTGGCTGACACATATAATACATGTCATGATGTGTAATATTTGAACTTAGACGTATGCACTATGTTGCTTGGTGCCTAATATGAAATTTCATTGTTGGCAGAAAGACTACATTGAGGCTTTGGTGCGCAACATTAGACCATCATCACCATTATGGACCAAATTATCAAGCCAAAATACTTCGCAACCAATCATATCAGTAGACATCTGTCCTCAATAAGTATCAGATTCGTAAGCCTAAAATCGATTTGTACACATGTTCCACAACCTTTACACACCTAAATTTCAAAATCTAACAATAAGTTTGCATTTTCAGGGTAGATTGCAGGCCTGCAGTTTGTTACATCATGAGGGCACATATATACTGTGAAGAAATTGTTGACAACCTAAATCGCTTTGAATGGTGTCAAATAAGAGACTCATTAGTATACCTTTTTCTGAATCACAGAAAGATAGTGCAATGTGAAAACCTATAGGTGGGGGTTGTCCACCTATCACTACTACCCAAATCTGTGATCCACATTTAAGACAATTTAGTGTCAATAGATTTGACATATTAGAGCAGACTAACTTAATTGTAAAGCGAGTCTATATCACTGCTTGTACAAATATTTTTCAGTGAATATATGTATGTGCATTTTGAGGCCTATTTTGTGTTGGTCATGCACATTAAGATTGTATTTTTTTTTTTTTTGACACATGACATGATGTGAATTTTCACATCACAGAATGATCATACACTTTCTTATGTTTTAAAGCCATACTACATGGATGTAAATATTGCTTAAAGTGTTATTGTAACACAATATGACAGGTGCGAATATTTCCTAACACATAAGTCAATGTTCACAACTAATAATTTGATGATGTGAATATTCACATCATAACTTTTGATTATTTGAATGGCAGCAACGATGTTAATATTCACAGCACGCCCATGCATGCATCATAATATACACAAGAACATCTAATTTTTGCTAGCAACAAATACTGACAATTATATTTTGTAATACATATATCAATGTTCACATCTTCTGAGTTGATGATGCGAATGGTTACATTGATGTAAACGTTCATGTCATCTACTTTGATGCTGTCAACAGTAACAAGAATGTGAATATTCACACCACAGAAATGTTTAAAAGTTTAACCCATGTGCAATTATTCACATAATGTGATTATATTACACAAGTGTGAATGTTAACGTCATATATTCATCCAAAACACAATAACAAAAATGTCAGATTGGTACCTTAAAAAACTAAAAATAAAACACAAATCAAATACTAATGCATTATTATGTTTGCCAACGCAACGTAATTTTATTACAACACAATGTGTGCCAACATAACACAATCTTATTTCAACAATCAATACAAGAATCCCATATAAAACACAATGTTGAAATGAAAAATGTACACCCTATATCGGCTCCTTGTATGATTTTCGATTGTGGCTTCCCAACTTATCACATCTCCCGCACTTTATTTGTTTTAGCTTCTCACCCCTTGATGGGATTCTATTCTTTTTCGGCCTTCCGGGTAGTCTTTTCACAGTTGGTGGGTATATTGTGAAGTCCGTCGAATCAAAAGACGGCTTTTCCACCGATAGTATAGGGAATATGGCATTCGAATAGGCTGCACGATATGTCTGTACATGAAAGTAATGTTCCACACAATCATTGAGAGTGTAGCGGCTCTTCTGAATAGCAATAACAACATGGTCACATGAGAATTCGTTGATTTTCCATTTGAAGCAAGAACATGTACGGCTCGCAACATCAACTGTAACAGATGGTATCGAATGAACTTCAAACACATCCTCGTTTACTTTGCTAACTTGCCAAGACCTGCTGTCATTGAACGAATCCATAAGCATTGTTTCGAATGTAGGACAAATAAGCTCATTCCATTTGTTTGCTTGGTCACGCCGTGCAGACATTTGCCGTATCAACTGAGTACAAATTGTGTCCACCATTTGAGTGATAGGAAGATTACGTGCTTCTTTAATCTAGTTATTAAATGACTCCGCCGCATTGGATGTCATCTCCCCATAACGCATGCCCCTACACAATATCACAAACATTGTACAATATGGAATTTAACAGGTCTGAACATTCACATTGACAGATGTGAACATTAACATCATTCGCAGTGAACATTATATGCTTATTATGTTGTTAACTTAAATAATAGACAGATGTGAATGTTAACAACAACATAATCTGACAGGTGTCAACATTCACATTTGTAATACATTGTATGACTGTTTGACAAATTAGCAGATGTGAACATTCACATCATTCACATTGAACATGAAACACAATTGAACGATTGTTACCATTCTAAACTAAAAATTCACATCGCTACAATTCTAAACTTGACAAATGGAATACTTTAGGAAACTATTATTACCTAAAGTATGAATTTGCCTAATGTTCAGGTGCCAAGTCCTTGAAAAAATTATGTGCTCGTTGTTTACCCTCCTCTTTTAATTTTGCAAGCTTTTCATAGAACCCTACCACAGTTGGCTCGTAAGCACAATTACCAAACTACTTACTAGGTGATCCCTAAATCCATTATCAATTCCTTTTATCTGATCTCTTAAATTGCTCTTTAAGTGTTGTAAGCAATAACCGTGGTGAGCCGATGGGAACACCTTTGGCATAGTTTCTAACAAACCAAGATTACGATCTGAAATAAAAGTAATCTGGCGCTTACCATCAACAACCTTCCCAAGTTCGTGCAAGAACCACGACCAATTGGCCGTGGTCTCTGAATCAACAATTGCAAATGCAACAGGAAATAGACCTACAACACAATACCATTACACAACTGTTCACAATATTCCAAAGTGAACAGAAAACAATATAAACGAAGCAAGTGATGTGAATGTTTATATCTACATTGCCTTATTACTATTGTTATTTTTGGATTTGGGTTCGTAAACATCAATGATGTGAACATTCACATTAACGACCATTAATAATTCATTGTTGATTGTTGAGTCATTGGTAATGTGAACATTCACAGTACTGTTCATTAATGGGTAAACTGACATTAGTATACACTGATGTGAACATTCACATCAATGTATAATAATGTGAATATTCACATTACTGTCATTAGCAGACACAGATGTGAACATTCACATTAGTGCATACTAATGTAAATGTTCACGTTACTTATAATTTCTCAATCACTCATATTTTGTTGTTGTTCACATCAATGTGTATTGATGTAAACATTGACACCAGTGTAAATGTGGAACACACTATGTAATTGTCTGTTATTTGTCCAGACTATGCTGCTCAATGTAAATATTGACATGAATAGACAGCTAAAAAAAATACTAACCATTTTTCGCCGTTGTCGCAAGTAGCTGACCTTTATACTTTCCTTTGAGGAATGTTCTATCCAGGAATAATAAAGGCCAACAAGAATTAAACCCAGAAATGCACGCAACGAATGACACAAAAAAAAGGACAAAATTGTTGACTACTCGCATCATAGTCAATATTGACATAACTCCCCGAATTAACCCGCCCTAGAAGTTCGGTGTTTGGATTACCACAGCCTTCCTAAACATAAATTAAAGGGGCTCATGAGCGAAATAAAGAAACTAATAGTCCAAGAGAATATGAACATACATTCACATGCCAAAAAGATGAGTTAAATACCCACAATCTTTACATAACATGCTCACAACAATAATCTTGTACAACACATATCATTCAGTTATAATTATACAATAAAAGAAACAAACCAAAACTCTCAAAACGGCCTTCCAGGCCTGGCCCCAACTCTGAGGCACTCTAGACTGGTAGGCTTCAAACGGCGGCTCGGCTCGAGACTCCGCCTAGGTTTGACTTCCTGGATGCTCACCTATAATACATAAATACAAACAATGAGCTAAAGCTCAGCAAGTAACATAACGAACGGTTAGTGACGAAGTCCAACATTTTATATATACTAATGGCATAATCCACGTAACCTTTTCATAATCTTTTCATAACCTTTTCATAACATGTGTCGACTAACGACTAGAGTAACCGTCCCCGACACCGTTAAACACATACCGAGATCTCGTAACCTTTACCGGATGCCATAATAGATTCGCAAATAGAACATTCGCTCACGTAAAACATTTATCATTTTAAAATCATAACATAATAATCATTTTGAACATACTTTCATATAAACATATCTTTTACGATGTTACTCGGTTTCCAATACCGGGGCACGGTCTTCAACTTGACCAAACATTGATAATACATTCTCTTTACACATTACCAACATACATTCAATCATTCATGCCTTTCTTTTCTTTACATTCTTCTCATGTTCATTCCTTTCATATTCGTTTCATACATTCCATTCATTCTTTACTTCCTTTCATTCCTTATTACATTCTTTCATACTCATTTCATGTTCATAATATGCTAAAAAACACAATTTACATGCTAAAAATCATGCAAATAAACCTTTTCAATCTTCCATTTCTTCTTACAAAATCATTCCCAAGTACATGAAATCCAAGTCTCAAAACCTTGCACAACAACTTGAATTAACTATTACAACTTTAATCACACCTCAATTACATCATATAGAAGATCACACCCTCGATTTAAGATGAAAACCCATAGATCTATACATGCTACTTCATATCTCTATATTCATGGAGATTTCAAATGAGCCAAAGAAACATAAATCAACATATATAAAGCCATGGATGCTCAAATTAAACATAATTTCCTCTTCAAGACTCTTGTTTACCATGAAATCATTGATGAACCAACCTTAATTAAAGGAAATAGGAAGAAATTCTTACCTTAATCTCTTGATTTCCTTGATTTCCTTCTTGGCCTCCCTTTTCTCTTCTCTTTTCTCTCTCTCCAGATCTTCTCTCTGCTTGATTTGGTCTAATGAGTCAAAAAGTGATCCATCCATCCTTATCTTATAAGCCATATATAATACATATTCCATTTTGAGCCAAAAAAACAAGGCCTAACGAATCGATAATTTTTTAAATTTATCATTTCAGATCGTTCTAAATATTCCCAGATCGCATAGGTATTTTTAATTTCATTTTCAACTCATTCGTCATTATTTTCACCCGAAGATGTCATTTCAACGATATTTTTCCAAAAATAAGCAGATAGTCTTCAATTAAATCACACTCAAGCTTAATTAATTCGATAATTGTATCACACGGTTCGTCGTTACATTCTCTAAGTTTGGTCCTCCAAACTTTTCTCATCTTAGCAGTTCAATCAAATCTCTTTATGTTACCAATCATTAGAGAATAATTTCTATTCACTCAATTAGTCTATGTAGCAATCTCATAATAACCCGACATATAAGATACATATTCACACGTCAAGTCAACTAACAAATTCCACAGGTTCAATGCAAAGGTAAGATAATAATCCATAGCAAAGGAATAGTCACAATTCCAGTAATAGCATTCATAATAGTCCATAGTCCCAATTTGTCGTCCTTCACAATAAATCAAATGAAGTCATTTATATATGCCCACTAAATCAGTTCAAATCGTTCAAGTCGAAGTCTAGGATACATTCAATCATAGTTCAAATTGTCAAGCATAATAACCCATGGTCTAGTGTTCCCATTTCATGTTCAAGTTAAAAGTCCTTAGACAATTAATAGCAAAGGATAGCATAGGTAATAGCACAAGTCATTTATTCCGTCATGGTCATAGCCAATTTAGTTCATGTCATTCATATTCAATTAGTGTCACATAATTTGCATAGATTTATTCCACACAAACGATATTCAATATTTCTCCATTGCATAGGTATCATCACTAAAATAACATATATAAGAAATTCATACCGTAGTTGTTTGTCCACTATTCTGCGTTTCACTTTTCACTAAAGCTCACATTTCTTGAGTAACGTATGGGCAAGCTTTAGCTTTATGTCCTTCTTCGCATTTGAAACAAACTCCGACAAATACCCCAATGATGCTTTCCACATTTCTGACAAGTAGGTTTACCCACACTTCCCCTTTCCGTATTCTCGTCAATGTTCAACTTCAGATTCTCATTCATAGACGTCATTGATTCACCAACCAGTTCCACTTTCTGTTTCTTATAAGCAACATACTTCTCCACCAACCCAGTTAAAACTTCCACCTTTCTTTCTAACCGATCTATTCTGGCATTAGCTGATTCAGTCTCACTTCCATTCTTTGCTTCAGTATTCTCCATTGGTCTATAGAACCCATAACATATAAATCATTTCATTCTCAATATCGTTCTTCATATTTCATCATTCACTGCTTCATTTCTGTTCTCATAAACACACACACACATGTGTTTATGCCATGCTCTATATCTTTTCTAATGATATGGACACGTGTGTGGGTAAATGACTGATACCACTCGAACCCGCCCCTAGAAGTTCTTTGGATTACCACAGCCTTCCTAAACATAAATTAAAGGGGCTCATGAGCGAAATAAAAAACTAATAGTCCAAGAGTGCATAAATATGAACATACATTCACATGCCAAAAGATGAGTTAAATACCCACAATCTTTACATAACATGCTCACAACAATAATCTTGTACAACACATATCATTCGCTTATAATTATACAATAAAAGAAACAAACCAAAACTCTCAAAACGGCCTTCCGTGGCCCCAACTCGAGGCACTCTAGAGTAGGCTTCAAACGGCTCGAGACTCGCCTAGGTTTGACTTCTGGATGCTCACCTATAATACATAAATACAAACAATGAGCTAAAGCTCGCAAGTAACATAACAAGAACGGGTTAGTGAACGAAGTCCAACATTTTATATATATAAACAAATACATTAATGGCATAATCCACGAACCTTTTCATAATCTTTTCATAACCTTTTCATAACATGTGTCGACTAACGACTAGAGTAATTAAACACATACCGAGATCTCGTAACCTTTACCGTGGATGCCATAATAGATTCGCAAATAGAACATTCGTTCACAGAAAACATTTATCATTTTAAAATCATAACATAATAATCATTTTGAACATACTTTCATATAAACATATCTTTTACAGTGATGTTACTCACAGTGGGTTTCCAATACCGATGGCACGGTCTTCAACTTGACCTGCAAACATTAACAGTAATACATTCTCAATACACATTAACATCATACATTCAATCATTCATGCCTTTCTTTTCTTTACATTCTTCTCATGTTCATTCCTTTCATATTCGTTTCATACATTCCATTCATTCTTTACTTCCTTTCATTCCTTATTACATTCTTTCATACTCATTTCATGTTCATAATATGCTAAAAAACACAATTTACATGCTAAAAATCATGCAGAGCAACTTCCAGAATTTTCCTGAAAATAAACCTTCCCTTTGAATTCTAAAGTCCGAAAGGTAAAAGACTTCTTCTTTCTCTTTCAATCTTCCATTTCTTCTTACAAAATCATTCCCAAATACATGAAATCCAAGTCTCAAAACCTTGAACAACAACTTGAATTAACTATTACAACTTTAATCAAACCTCAATTACATCATATAGAAGATCAAACCCTTGATTTAAAATGAAAACCCATAAATCTATACATGCAACTTCATATCTCTATATTCATGGAGATTTCCCTCAAATGAGCCAAAGAAACATAAATCAACATATATAAAGCCATGGATGCTCAAATTAAACATAATTTCCTCTTCAAGACTCTTGTTTACCATGAAATCATTGATGAACCAACCTTAATTAAAGGAAATAGGAAGAAATTCTTACCTTAATCTCTTGATTTCCCTTGATTTCCTTCTTGGCCTCCTTTTCTCTTCTCTTTAACTCCCTCTTCTCTCTCTCTCCTCTTCTTGATTTGGTCTAATGAGTCAAAAGTGATCCATCCATCCTTATCTTATAAGCCATATATAATACATAATCCATTTTGAGCCAAAAACGGGTACCAAACAAGGCCTAACGAATCAGATAATTTTCAGTCTTAAATTTATCATTTCAGATCGTTCTAAATATTCCGCATAGGTATTTTTAATTTCATTTTAACTCATTTCATTATTTTCAGATGTCATTTCAACAGATATTTTTCCAAAAATAAACAGATAGTCTTCAATTAAATCACACTCAAGCTTAATTAATTACTGATAATTGTATCACACGGTTCCGGGTCGTTACAGTAACGCATCACAACATCCGAATACCACTGCAGCTGGTTAAACGATGAAGAGTGATCTCCATGAATACCAGCCTTTGCTTTCTCCATGCCTAACCATACCACATGGTAACTCACATCTAGCCCATAATCCCTCTTCAAAATAGTCACCACCTCATACAGCCGAGTCAACAATTTGTCCCTCACAATTTTAGATATGGTACTCGCCACCAAATCCGAACTAACTCGCGGATTCTTCAATGTTCGGACATCCGTACCACAACTATGCACATCACTAAACCTCTTGATGTAGAAAAAATCATTTGCTCGTTGTACTCTACAATGTATAGCCCACAAGCAACCTCTCTCCTCACGCACCGCACACACAACAGTAACTCTTGTTGTCTCGTTTTTGACATACGTAAACTGAAACCCACATTGGATGGCAGACTTACATAAAACATCACGAAATTCTTATGCACCTCCAACAAACCGTTGTCCCACATGCGTAATATCATTTGCCCAAGGGGCTGACAACAACACATTCTCCTTATGGTGGCAAAATCTCCGTAGTACATCAATTTCTTCCTCAACACCCACATGCAGCGATCCCCGAGCTACTTGACTGACCAATATCACTTTTCAACTTAACAACAACTTCTACATGTTGTACCCCCATTTATTTAGCAAGCAGTAGTATGTTCTGAATTCTTCCTCATTGTCCAAATCACACCTATTAATCCCAGGTAACCAATAGAACAGTGAAATAGAACCAGCAGACAACTCCCCTCATTTTTTACACAAATAGTCCACCAAATGCGAATAACACAATGCGTGGGCAACATTTATTACAGTTGTACTGCAACTATATGTACACACCAACATCATAAAGGTATCCATCCCCTGTAAAAACACAACAATACAACAATCAACAATAATCCAAAACAATATGAAAATTCACATTGTGCAAAAATTAGATAACTACATGTACAATTCAAGTGTTAAATCCATAATTCACATTAACAAGATGTGAATATTCACATTGATACATATACTCTGAATTATATCTCACACACAGAGCCTCATTAAGCAAATATCAAAGTAAAGTGAGAATATCCACATTCTTCACATAATATTAACATGATGTAAATATTTACATTGATACATATACTTTGAATTATATCACTTATACAAAGCCTCATTAAGCAAATATCAAAGTAAAATGAGAACATCCACATTTTTCACATAATATTAACACGATGTAAACTTCACATTGTTCCATATACTCTGCATTATAGAACATCCACATTCATCACTAATCTGATGACCTCCCCTCCACAGGACTACGATGTAAACATTCACATCGATCCACATACTCAGAATTATACACAGAGCCTCATTAAACAAACATCAAAGTAAAATGAGAACATTCGCATTTTTCACATAATATTAACGAGATGTAAACATTCACATTGATACATACACTCTGAATTATATCACCTACACAGAGCCTTATTATGGATACATCAAAGTAAAATGAGAACTATACATTCTTCACATAATCTGAATGACCTCCTCTCCACAGGACCACGTATGATGCATATAATTGAAAAAACAAAGCATCCGATCCATATCAATCAAAAAATAGAGCATATGAATCATCATACAAATCAAAACACAAAGTGAACATGTATTTATAACCAAAATGATACTAACCTTAATCATGCAATCCTACAATCGTCCAGTAACTCGAAAACAACTGATTTGAAGTAGTTATACTCCAAAAAATATGACAATCGAACATCTTCAAATTCGTCGTCTTCATTGGAAAATCACCGAACCAGACTACAACAGCAACAATGAAACCCTAGCACATCAAAGCCTTAGAACGAGCATGCAAGATAGAAACGGATCCATCTGAATTAGAATGATGATGACAAGCGTAAAGATAGAAACTGTCAAAACTGAATCAACGAAAAAATAGGGAACGTGTTATATATTAACACAGTATATATATATATATAAGGGCATAATAGTTCAGGTAAAAATATAAAATTAGTAAAATGGACTTTATGGAATAAAAATAAAAGTATATGGGACTAATTAGATTATAATATTTCTTTATGGACCTAATGGGTTATAACAATTTTAAAATAGATTTATCAATAAAAATCTATATATATATATAGAAAATGAAAAAGTAAAATTTTTTAAAAAGTAAATTTTACAAATAGAAACGAAATATAATTCTAAATTCAGTGATCATTTCTACCTTGTTTTCCATGAGGTTTTTTTTCTTAACCACGACAATTTTCAAAGGTTCTACTAGGCACCTCACCGCGAATCTCACTTGGGCAATTTCAAAAGCCCAGCGCAAAGCATGTTCCGTACTATATGGAGATTCTATTTGAATCTAAAATATATCTCAATATGTTTAATATAAATTTATAAATTTTAATTTTTAGTATATCTTAATATAAATTTACTAATGAGGACAACACATATTAAATCTTAAAATAATTTTTTTTCTCATGATATACTATAATCAGTTATTCCTATTCAAATCTTGTATCTTCTTCTCCAAGAGATCAAAGTTATTTTTTCTTCTTCATCCTTCCTCCAAAACTCCAATCGACCCTACCAAAACCATCATCATCAACATCATTATTTTTTATTATTTTGAAACCCTAAACCCTAGAAGAAAATTTGAACAAAATCAAATAATGGATGAGAGTAATAATCAAAATAATTTTTTGAAGTAACCTATCAAAAATGAGGTAAGTATTCATATAAAGGGGTTTCACAATTTTTGTAGAGCACCATCAATTATTTTCTATATCATTTTTTTGATAAAAATTAAAGGATCCAGTAATTAGATTAGCAATAATATCTTATTGAAGTTGTTCTTATTTTGTTATTTAAATAGTACGTTATTTAAAAACTACTCTTTCTTGTTAGTGCATAATGCTTAGGACATCCTCAATGGGATGACTAAAAAAGTGTATTAAAGTGTGTGCTATATGACAAAAAGTAATAAAAGTGAGGCCCAAAAATGTTTGTTAAGATGTGTTAAGAGTTTGTTAATTTTAGAAAGTAAGTGATGGTGCAATGGATGTGTTAAGGGATGTGTTAAATATATATATATATATATATAATAAATAAAATAAATAAATAATTTAGTTTAATCAAAAATTTCAAGCCCAAAATTAAATTTCAAGTCCAAAAAAAAATCCCAACAAGTAAAAAAAAAAAATTTGCCGTTGACCGGTTAACCGGCCAGACATCCGGCCGGTCAACCGGTAAAACAAAAAAACGCTCCCTTCTGCTAGCTAAAACGCTTGCTGCAGATAATAAACATATTAACACACACCTACTAGCAGTTCCATTGTGAGAGCAAAAACAGAAAATGACTAGCTAAAAAATAACAACTGACACTAACACGTGCTCTGACAGCACCACTGTGGATGCTCTTATGTACATATAAGTTTGATTTTTACTTTTTCACGAGTATTTTTGTGGATAATTTATAATGTAAAAGTTTTTTTGTGTTGAAAAGTTCTATAATGCATATGTAAAAGCTTGGTTTTTTTTTTGTATTTATAATATTTATGTGCTTATAGGTTTTTTTTTCTGTATTTGAGAATTATTTTCTATATTGAAAAGTTTTTGAAATAATTGAGTTTTTTTAGTTTGTTTATTATTATTTATTATTTGATTTTAGCTTGAGGGTAATTTAAGAAAAATAATAAAGTATAACGAGAGTAAAATAAAATTTTAAATAATTAAATACAATGTACTTAAAAATTAAGAGTATTTAATGATTTTTTTAGGTATAAATAGAATCCTCCGTCATATATTCATAGGTCCACATAAACTAGCCCATGATCTGTATACTGGACTTCCTGGGTTCAGGGCCCATTTTCAATGGAAAGTTTGTATCATGATAGTAATGGGCCCCCTTAAATCATTTTCAACTTGTGGCCCACTAGATTGGGCTCAAGTCCTTCTTCTTTCTTCTCAATTTTGCCTGTATATATGTTGTAGGGAGACTTACAAGTCCGTACTATTGGTATGTGGAGTATTTGGGAAGTGGGTTTTTATATAGATTTTTTTAGTTATAGGATATTATTGGAGAAAAATTTTTCGGTATTTGAGAAGATAGTTGGGTTTTTTTGTAGTTTGATATTATGTTTGTAAGAGAAAAAGTGAAATAATTATGAGGTTAAATGTGATATTTTATTTAGATTTGTTTTTTTTTTTTTGTTTTGCAAAAACTTTGTCTTTTAGTGGAAAAAATCAAAAAAAAAACTCACAAAAAATTTTCCCTAAACACTGCCATAGAAATAGTATATACAAGCAAGGTTGTTAAAATCGGAATCTTACGTTGAATCATTGGAAGTATTTAAAGGATCGGATCGTAGAATCGGATCGAGGATCGTAAGATCCTATCGAAAAAGACAAATTATATAATAATTTAATTTAAATAAAGATTTCTTAAAAAGTATAGACAAAATGAGTCTATATTCTATTAAAAAGAAATGAAGATACTTTAAAAAATATAATACTCCATATAAAATGTACATTTAGGGCTGGTTTGACTTAAGCTATATAAGCCAAAAAGTCAAAAAGTTACTCCAAAATCCAAAAAGATATCACTATTCACCCAAAAAAAAATCAATTTTTTTCAAACCTTCCGTACACATCGAAATGACTCTGCATGCTGCTGTGTGCAGCATTTTCAAACAAAAGAAATGATTGGGTGATTTTTACACATTTGATAATCTGAACCGTTAATATGTAGAAATCGTCGAGTATTATATAAAATCACATTAATTGGATATCAATAACTATATGATCAAATCAGTTATGTACAACAAATGGATGGTGTTATAATTAATGATTGAAAAATAAATAAATCTGATCAGATAGCTATCGATATCAGATTAACGTGATTTTTATAGGTACATAGTGTTCGACGAGTTATACACATTGAACGGTTCAGATTATTAAATGGGACCCGTGATGACCCCAAACAAAACTGTCTAGTTCTTTGTACAAAAAGTAGCCAATAATTTTCAACTCCAATTCAACTCCAGCCGGTTGTACGGCTGGGGCCCTATCTAATCATCTCCTACACACCTTTTTATACAATTTTTAATATACTTTTTTCATAAAAAGTCAAAAGTTAATTTTTTTTGTCTTTTTAGTCAATATTATACAATAGAAAATTCGATAGTAAAAGTTTTGTATTTCATCAAAAAAGAACGTGAAGAAGAAGAATTTTATAACAAAATACTTTACAATCTACAATAATGCATAAAAAGTGAAGAAAAAATATTTAATAAAGTTGGATATGAAAATATATTAAGAACTCAAAAAAGTAGCTTAACTAAATGATAAGGTTTGTTGTTAGCATCCCTGGTGGAGCATATTTGAGTCACAAAAATAATCTCTCCAAAAATTTAGATAAAGTTGCAATCATCTTACCCTTCTTAGACTCCACTAAAACTAAGTTTGTTTTTTTCGAATAGTTAATTTTTTTAAATTACCGCAATATTTGAATGTTTGTTTCCTATGTTGTTTTTCTTAGTCTATTTGATTCAATATTACTTAATTTTTATTATTTATTTTGACCACATAAATTGGTATTGAAATAACAAACATAAAATTTACAATAAAATATGTCATACAATACAAAACAAGACTTGTAAATTGAATCGGATTTGGATCGGAATTTCACGATCCTATTAGATCTCATTACCAGGATCGAAAGATCCTACTTATAAGAAATTTTTTACACGATTCGGATCGATTGTACTCAAATAGATCGTAAGATTGTAGGATCGTAAGATCTAGATCAAGATTCTAATAACCATGTGTACAAGTATATGCACGGATGGTTCAAAAAAATTTCAAGATTTACTTCACTCAGTTGAAATGGTTTGTCTAATTAATCCCTCTAGCACGATTACGTTTTGACCTTAACAGTTACAAATTAAATTACCAATTATATGTAAGTAGTTGATAAAATAATTAATAATTTAATTTGTATATGTGTTTCTTTAACTCATTTGAGCAGGGTTCTAATTCAAGGGATAAGGAATGTTTGTCTTCCACAAAGGGTGTGTTTTTTTAGACGGACTGGATAAGGGAGGATTGTAATCCATCGGACTGTTAGTCCCGGAATACATTGTCCCGGGACTATTTGGTTGGATTAGATTTGTATCCTATGTTTGTTTAGTCATGGGATTAGATATCTGGATTGGACTATTTTTAGTAAATCCAATGTTTGGTTAGACAGACTGGATAAGGATAAATGTTCAAAAGACTAATTTACCCTTATAATCTATAATTTATAATTTAACAACACTAAAAAAATTTAATTTATAAGGCCACAATTTTTAATTTATTATTTTCAATTAAATTAAATTTATAATTTATATTTTATATTTTTATTTAATATATAATATATAATTTTAAATAACGACAATAAAAAATAATTTTATTTAATATATAAATTAAATTTTCAACAACACTAAAAAAATTTAATTTATAAGGCCATAATTTATAATTTATTATTTTTAAATAAATTTAATTTATAATTTATATTTTTTATTTAATATATAATTTTAAATTAACAATACTAAAAAAAAATTATTTAATATGTAAATTTAATTTTTTAACAACACTAAAAAAATTTAATTTATAAGGCCATAATTTATAATTTATTCTTTTTAATTAAATTTAATTTATAATTTAAATTTTTTATTTAATATATAGTTTTAAATTAACAACACTAAAAAAATAATTTATAAATGTTCAAAAGACTATTTTACCCTTTTTCTAATTGTTTACTAAGTAATAGTATGGAGGGTAAAATGGACATTTCACAAAATAATCCTATAGGATACCAATCCCATGGTTTCTATCTCACACTCCCCCATGGAATAAGATAGTCCCATGTTTTAAAATTTTTCAAACAAACACAATCCCCTCTTATCCCTCAAAACAAACATGCGGAAAAATGACAAATCTGAATGGAAATTCATTCAAGTGAATTTCATTATTACATAATACACCTTTAACATTTTTATTGTAATACCCACACACACTAACAATTTTTAACATATAAAAATGAGTCCTATTTTTAATACTTCTTGTCACATAACACATTGTTAACTACTTTTGTGATGCTCTAATATCACCCATCTAGTAAAGGAATCAATTTATTTGCTTTTTCCATATCTATTTTTTTTGCAAAGAAAGAGGGGCCCGTTTGAGAAAGCAAGATGCAGCCTTATGGTAAAACTAGAAAGGTGTGTTGGTTGTTGCTGGGGCTATGAAGAGCGTTTGGTAGAACTTCACTTTTTTAGTTTATTCGTTGTTTTTGCTAAAAAAAAAAAAACAACCTAATTTTTAAAAGTTGTATTTGAGATTTTTTATTTTTTATTTTTGTAAGGTAAAATAAAATTACTAAATGGGCCAAATAAACTTTTTAAAAATTTGTTTTGCGTTGTCTATTAAAATCACCAAAAGTTGATATTAGGATTAGATATTAGGAGATCATATGAGTCAAGTCTCCACGCCAAATTTATTTTTCTCGTCTCATTTATCTCTCTATCACCTTTACATGCAAGAGGCTATTAATGTATCTCACATTATATCTTTAAACTACTCAAGTTTTGTTCATTTAGTTTTAAATCTTAGACAATTAATCTTTGGTAAATATCAAAATAAGGTCTTGTCATATCATGCTTTTGAAGCATTGAGGAGTTCGACAATAATTTTTTTCTTTTTTTGTTTTTTTGAGATTTTCTTAGTGAGCCTTAGGTGACAGATTTAATGGTCTACATTAATCAGATGTATGACAATTCTAAAATAATCAAGTATTCTAGATTATTATATTGAAAAACCTATTTTAATGTGAGGCATCTTTATTTCCAAAAAAAAAAAATTATAGTACTAAATTATTTTTGACTAAGGAAGATTGAAGAGGCAATATGAAAGTCTACTAAATAATTTGAAAGGGCCATATTGATATTGTAGTTTGTAGAATTGCTTCATCTTGAAGGGAGAAAGTTGGGATTTCCAATCATTAGGTGGGTTATACTTCTCAAATCTTTTGGCCTTTTCTGTCCTTTATTCCTTCCCTTTGATGGTGATGAGTGTATGTGAAGCTTTTCCATGGAAGTGGTAGAGAACTTTAATGAAACTAATGCTCTAGTTTTATTGGTGATATATGCTTAAAAGTTTAGTTCTACTTTGGAAGAGAATGAAAGCTTGTAGTGGCAGCTTTGCTAGAGTAATTATTTTTATTTTTTTTTAAATGACATTAATTGTAAAGTGGTTTAAATCAAACTAAATCGTGTGATTTATTTGATAAATGATTAACATAGTGTAAGATAAAAAAATAAGCGAGCAATAAAATTTCCCTTTAGTTTGGGTTAAATTTTAGGGTGCAATTTATCTTCGGTTTTATAGATATCACTTTGAAATTTCGAACTATTCAATCATATAAGTCCATGTGCGTAGGTTTTTTATGAAAAGATCAAATTGATTTCATAATCAAATCCTGGTTTCGTTATATTGACTTTCAAAAAATGAACGATATATTTTTATAATCATTCTTGTCATCCAATCTTTTAGAACAAATATAATACAATTAAGTGATTATAATTTTAAACTAGTCTAATTCTTTCATAATTGATTTATACATAAAAGCTTATAAAATAAACTATTAAGGTGGGATCCATCATAAATCCACATAATAGAATGTTTCTAGTCCACTGCGTAAACTCCAAAAGACCCTTATCCCAATTTCTATTTGTCTAGATGTTATTTGTATAACCTTCCACAAATCATATGAAAAGAATTGTATTATTCCTCATTTACTAAACTATCATAATGTAAAAGGATCCTGTTACGAACACATTATTTTATCATCTGTTTACAATGAGAGTGAAATGCATGATATGTATGACTCTTCTCATTGTGAGTAGGTAAAAGAATATGTGGTAAAAATATAGTTTACATAATATTTATCTAATGTAAATGGATCAAATAATTCATCTCTAATTTAGACTTGGTCAATCATGCAAAGTTAGATGGTGGTCCGATCACTAGTTACATGGTACTAGAAAATATCACAAATTTCATGACCAAGCAATTAATAGAGAAAAGTACACCATTTTTGGTATTTGTCGATGTTGGTGAATATTATATATTGTACATTAACAGTCCACAATCAAAAAGCATGTGATAAAAAAATAGACATACATAAAAGCGGAAAAAAGAGAGATGCTAGTTAGTTATCCATAGTAAAGTTCTGAAGTTGTTTTCAGAGTGGAAGCTAATTCTTTGCTGAAACTTTTGTCAAAGAATTTTCTTTCACATGGTGTTTTTTTTTTTTTTTTTTCTAACAGGGTTTCACATGGTTGTTGGGGATATGATTTCTTGCTCTTCTTTTGCTATATTCTGTCTTCTCGCATACCAAAGTAACGCTGAGTAAGTTTGAGAACTCAGAATTTAAATCCAAATTTGTACTCAAAATTTGGGTGTGCTGTAGAGATTGAATGAATATATTGTGATATTCATGTGTAGAATGAATCAACCGCATTTAAAGTGTTTTTCGTGTTTGGTAGCAAAATGAAATTCTAAAGTGTTGGAATTTATGATTTGTTATAGGTTTATTTTTTATCAATTTTGAGTTCAAATTTGAGTGAGACCCACATGTCTTTTCGGGTGGATCAAAAAAGGTGACGTGTTCTTTATCGCATGGCAAGTCACACGGTGAAGACGGTTCATCAAAATCATTTATGAGTAAATGGAAAATTGACGTCGTTTTCAAGTTCGTGGAATAAACTATTAAAAAATAAAATGTGGGTTTCTTTGTAATGGTAGTCCCACATTAAAAACTTAAGAGAACTTATGTGTGTATATAAGTCCCATCCAAGGGGCACTCCTAGTTTGTAGAAGGGAAGAGTTATAAACAAAGTGTGCCTTGACCCAAGCCGCCGTCCGGCCAAGTTGTGCCGGGCGCGAGTGTGGGTCGGGTCAGTCCTAATATTAATTTATTTGAACTTTTTTCAAAAAATTTTGTAGGAAAATTAATTTTTCTGGACCAAATTAATGCAAATTTTTCCGCCAAATTTGAATTCAAATTTTCTATCCAAAATTGTGCCTCTTCCAATTCGAAATTCCCAACAAATTAGAAACTGCCCAGCAGTTTTCGACAGATTCAAACTGATTTTTCAAACATATTTGAAAAAACTTGTACCGTACTTGTTCAGTTTGAAGACTGTATCTGTTCAGGTTGTATTGCACCTATTCAGTCCTTCTGAAAAGGCACCTAATTGTCTATAAAAGCAAACCCTCATTCCAGCAGTTTGACACATACAGAAAAAATAATTTTTTCCCGTTTTTGCTTTTTGCTTGCCTTGTTCTTCATACTAGTTATTAGGAAAAACGTCTAAGAGTATAGAACACAGGTTTGTTCGCCGTACAGATTGTTTAGAGTGCTATTACAATCTGTGTAGATTATTGTATCCTAGGAGATAGACGCCATTTATCCGTAAGCACCGAAGCAGGGTGAATCTGTCTTAAGGACAAAGTGTCACACACTCGACTTAATCTATTTTTGTACTTGCTCATTTCGGTAAAATAAATTCTGTAAGTAATTTATTTTTATTTATTTAATTTGTTTTAAGTTATTTATTTTACACAGAAGATTGTTCCAACATGAAGTACTCCATCTCACTTAATTATTCAATAGTCTCGAAGCACTATGTGATAATATCTACGTAGCGATCCAAACAAATCTGTAGCAAAAGATTTTATGGATAGAACATACTAATTTACCTTTGTTTGGTAGTCAGGGGGCAAAGTACGACCCGTTTATGCTATGTTGAATTATTGATTTGGTTAGGAATTTATCTCGAAATAAAAATGTGAACAACAAATATAAATGAAATATAAGTTTTATATATATTTTTTTTTTTCATTTTCCTCGCATATTCCTTTTCCTTCTATAAATCCCTATCAAAATTTATGATCAAAACAATGCTACATAGGACTCTAGAACTATAATAATTTTCCCTCACACAAACAAATATTAAATTAGTTGTGTTTGGATTTAAAATTTGAATAGAAATTTATGTTTAAAAAAAATAAAAAATAAAAATGTGAATGAAATATATAATTAAGGTAATTTTAATTCACATTTTCCTATCATTTTCTTTTTCATCCACAAATTATTATCTAAATTTATGATTCAAACAACAATTTCAAGGGAAAGGATGTATTCAAATTTTCATGTCTCATTAAGCAAAGGGTGCATACATATTCCCTCATACATATACATGATACATATTACATAATACAATGCTACTATCAACTAACTCAATCCTCCTAGAATCATCTTGCTTTACTGACTAGCCTATTCCCCACAGTACACAAGTCAGACTATGATCCATTGATCCTCCGATTAAAATTCAAAAACAAAAAACAAAAATCATTTGCTCCATTGCAACTGAACATCAAGGGATCAAATCACAGAAATAGTCTCTTTTCATGCAGGTAAGATTACGCACATTTATCCCTTCTCAGATTTTACAGTAATGAAAGTCTCGTGCAGTGCGACTGCCCTTTATGATGGGAAACTTATGAAGTCTCTCCAAGAAAGTCCAGTTCATAAGCAAAGAAGTTCTTCTGATAATTCCTCCACCAACAATCCAAAGATGGCAATCTCAATTTCCATTGCAGTCCCTCGCAGCTGCTCTTGATCATTTCTTTTCCACCCATCAATCTCTCTTCTGAAATCCAATTCCACCATCATATCAATGGTGTTTGGTTCCACCTCTTTCCATGAATCCAACCTCTCACAAACCCTTTTCACCACCACTTCACCATCCTCAATTTCACTCTCCCCTCTCTTCTCCTCAGCAATGAGGTCCAATACCAGCATCTTCATGTCTGCTGAGACCTTACTGAGATTGAGGCCTGATTTGCAAAGCACTTCTCTGACAAACCAATCAACATCCTTTTCACTACACAACAGTAGCAAATCACCATCTTCACATTCCTCTTCTTCCTCTAGGTCTTCATCTTCTTGTTCTTCTAACAATCTCTTCTCGAGTTCAATAGGATCCAACTCTGCAAGTTTCTCGAATCTTCGAAGCTTGTGCAATAGTTGTCGCTGAGCCCCTGGTTCCAATATCAACAAAATCAGATTGAGTTAACAGGTGTGCAAGATGGTTACAAAGTGCAGACCATGAGAAAGAAGAATACAAGCAATACCCTTAAAATGAATGTTTAAGCCAAGAACATCAAGTATGACAGTTACGACAATCGATAATATTACCCTAACAACAATGCTAAGAATCCAAAAAAATGTTTAAAAAAGTACCCAAAATTTTAAATATGTGAATGAGATTAATTTTGAATGTAACTTAAAAAAGACGGAGCAACATTTCCTGAACACATAAAAGTATCAATAATTAGTGCCACTTTTTTAGGGTTCTTAGCCTAAATAAAGCCTAATCATGGTGGAAATTTTTTCCCCAAAATAAATGTAACCCTTTTCTAGATAAGCAAGTACAAGGCAAACAGAAGATCTGGGGAATCGATAATGTTGTTGTTCCTTCATTTTCAAAACTCATAAGAGAATGGTAGGTCATTGAGCTCATTAAATTTTATGGGTTCCACTAAATTTAAACTGCTGACAAGATTGATACACCAAACCATCAACAAATCAAGATCTGAAAGCCCACAAAACACAACAGTTTCAAATAATTTAGGTCTATGATTGCAAATAGTTTCGACAAACTGAAATATCACTGTTGAGATAGCAACACAACCACAATCTAAAAATGTGGGTCACACATGAAGTTAAATGAACCATCTTAGCAAACTCTATTTTTTTTCATGGACAAAAAATGAGGTCCCCATTATCATAAATTAATGCACTAGTTTTAACAATTTCATTTTTATAACCACACATACCGATGTACGTCAGATCTTTTGATGGAACACCACATGATCTTCTAAAATCAGTATAAGCAAATTGATCACAACCCTTCAATCTAAGCTAACAATCATAATGTCTATTGCAAATATAACCAACAATTTGAAAAGGGCTGCACAACAAAATAAGGAATGGTGGTACAAATTCGAAGCTTTAAATTTCTGTAAATAGTTACCTACTTTGTACAATTGCATAGCTGCATTCAACATCATAACTGTCCTCATCTTCATCCTCATATTCATGTCCATCGTCCTCATCGTCTTCAAATGGAGGGTCCAATACTGATACTGGGCTGCATTGTTCCCTCTCTTCTTCCTCTTCTATTTCTTGTATGCTTTTTACTTCACAATTCTCCTCCTATTAATTTCCATCATAATCATAATAAGGACAATGTAATAGCAATAGTTGGATTATAATTAATGATAAACATGAAATTATGGTGTTTTAGATCATGGCCTATTTAGTGCACCTTAAGGATCTGCATATAGTAGTTTTTTTTTTTTTTTTTTTTAAGAAAGTTTTTACCAAAATGTTTGCAGTTTCTACCTTTAGCTTATAAGGCAGTTTAACTTAAATAATCTAAAATTGGTTAATTATTAAGCAGGGAAAAAGATGGGCATGTTTGGTACTTCTTATTCTAAGCTAAAAACTTCTTTCCCAACTTTTAAATAATTAAATTATTTCTGCTTAATAAATTATATTAAATAATTTGACACATACTTTTAAAATAAAAAAATATATTACAAGCAATTCACGTAAGTTACACGGATGTGACTTTAATTTTTGTTTTTATTATCAATTGCACGAACCATGAAAAGTGTTGACTGTTGACCTTGTATACTAATTTTTTACTTTTTTTTAAAATATATATATATAGTTTAATACAGTGATTATGGTTAAAGAGTGTCGGATTAAAATAATGGGTCCAACTAAAAGAACAAAAATGGATTTTGTCCTTTTCAGAAAATAATTTTCTAGACAGGGACCATAAATAAAAGATTTTCGTGGCAGAGGCGTAATCAAAAAAGTACAATTACCAAACAAACAGAGCATGAGAGGGATGGTAAATGCGAAATGACACAAATAACCCTCTTCATTAGCTTCGAATTCATCACATACCCAAAAACAGTTTAGGGACAATTTTGTCATTTAAGGACGACATTCCGGCCAATGAACCCAGAGCGAGTTCGTCTCGCCGACAATTCAAACACGTCTGACTCAATCAACTGAGTCACGACTCACTCGTATTTTCACACTGAGTTGGCACAAGAAATTTAGCAGTTTCACAACGATTTGCATAATTTTGAATAAAACCCAGTTGAATTTTAAGTCATTGATATCTTTTATTTTTATCTCTTGGGTTACTTTAATTTTTATAATTTTAATTATTAATTTTATATTTTATATCAATTTAATCTAATTAATAACATTAATTAAAAAAAATTTAAAAAAATAATTATTAAAATAATCAAAATTAACTCATTTAATTGAACAAATTTACAACCTTATAAAAATATAATTCATATCATTTATATGTGTATTTAAAAAAATTAATTATTATAATTAATTAAATTAAATTGAGATAATTGCGAGCTAACTGAAATTATAAAATTGAGGCAATTAAAATTAGGAGGACAACGAACACAAGCCAAAATATAGGCCCATATATATATTACCTGGTTGTTGGGGTGGATCGGAGATGTCGCCGGCGACGAGAAATTAGGGGTTCGGTGACCGGAAGAGGGGCTTTTTTGAAGGGAAAATCGAAAAGGACTTAAAGGGCTTGAACAAAAGTGCTTCTCACAAAAGGAAAAATCTCCATTTTCAATGGGTTGAGCTACAGATTCAATGTGTCCCAAGTCCTCAGACCTGAAACTACTACAGGTCTCCAAATCCAGAGACTTCTCTTCGTTGCTCTCTGACCAAAGAGCCCTCTCACGCCTACTATTACTACTACAAGAACAAACTAAACCCATCTCAAAAACGCTTTTCTCAACATTTTCCTGCAGTTTCTCGCTCTTTCCTGCTGATTTTTTCGCAATTTCACGATTCCGGGACTTGTTCATACCACTCAATCTCTTCAGAATCGACGCAAATAACCCAAACCCAACATTTCTAATCTGGGTTTTGGGTTTGGATGAATGTTTGTGAATTCTCATTGCAGCCTCGAGAAGCAGAGCACTGGTTCTAGGAGGAACATGAAGACGAACAGTGTTTGGGCTTTTACAGGGGCTCTTCTTCACCGGCGAGTCATGGAAAGAGAAAAAGCACGATTGTTTGCAGAGACTAGTACCACGCTTTGAAATCGAGCTTTCAACAATGGGTTTGCGTTTCATGGGTCTCTTGATCAGCTGAGACCGCCTATCGGCAATGTAGTCCTTCAGAAGAAAGGGTTCTTGATCTTCCTTCAATATCTCATGTAAATGCTTACGAGACATCATGAAATTTTTTCCAATGGGGTTTTTTTAGAGACAACTTTTTGAAGTCGAAGAGATTTCAACTTTCAAACTAGAAGTTGGGTTCAAATGAGGATTGATTGAAGGTGGGAATAGCTGGGAACAGAGCTATGGAGAGAGAGAGAGAGAGAGAGGGGGAAAGAGAATGAAGAGACTTCCCGATTCAAATCTGGGTTTCACAATATCGAGGTATGGTGGTGATAAAGGAATTATTATATAAACTACTATGAAAGCATAAATATATCTTACATATATTTAGAGAGACAGAGAGAGAGAGAGAGATGGCTGCAAGTTTAAGTGTGAGACTGCAGTTAGGAGGGGATTTTGTCTGGAGTTTGGAGAAAGCAAGATGTTTTTCCCTATATATGGGTATATAGAAAGGAATCAGGATCCTTCCTTGTATTTTTTATTTGTAAGTTTATTGAGTTCACTTTTAGGTTTAATTTTGATAATTTAAATCGTTTATATTTTAAGATTTGTTCAGTGTATCATATTTGTAAAAAATTAAATTGATCGGATATCAAAAAATATGTGTTCGAAAAAATCGAATTAAAAACTATTTTTTTAAAGAATTTAATAAATAATTTTTCGAACACATACTTTATGATATCCGATCAACTTAATTTTTTACAGGTATAATATACTGAATAAATCTTAAAATATGAACAATTTAAATTATCAAAATTGACCCTAAAAGTGAGCCTAATAACCTTGCAAGTAAAAAATGCAAGGAGGGAACCCTTGCTCATATAGAAAGGTAGCTATATGTATAGGTATTCTGTGGCCTTTTTGAGAAACCAAAAAAAATGTTAAGTTTATTTGGGGTATATTATTATTAATTATTATTATTTGTTTATATTTTTTCATAAGAAAAATAATTTGTCTCTCGAAATTCTTTTTTTTTTTTTTTTTTTTCTTCCACAATCCACTCATCTTCCTCCTCCTCCTCATTCCTCCTCCTAAAAAATAAAAATTAAGAGGATTTTTCCATAATAAGTCAATTAAGTTTTAAAAAAAAGTTACTTTTCTAAAATAGGCTTATTGGTTTCATTTGGCTATTTCAATTGAGACTAAAACAATATAAAAGATTAAATATATTAAATAAGTTAATAAGACAAATATTATGTACAAATCATAATTGTTTCACGTTTTTTTTTTTATAAAAGTTAAAAAGTAAAAACAAATTACCATAAACTTTTTATTCTAAATTAAAAAATAATAATGCTTAAGACTACTAATTAGAGCTATCACTAATGATGTGGCAGTGGGTTTCCCACTGCCACAGTGTGTGTTGTGCCTTTTTTTTTTTTTTTTCATTTTCTACCTCACTAATGGGGGATTTAGAGCTCTAAATCATTACTGATTAAAAAAATCTGAACTTTAAAAAGTAAATTAAACAAGAAAAAAGATTGGAACCTCTAATTTTTGAACTCTAGATAGCTCTAATTTGTGATGAGTCCCATGTAATAAGCCCTTTGTAATGTGATGTTCTAATCTTAATTTTCTTTTTTTTTTTTAAAAATTACACATCACTAGAGTTGGGTTTAGAACCCCAGTCCAGATCCTTTGCCGCATTTTTCTACGGCCGTCCCTGTAGTGTTCCAAAACGACGTCGTTTTTAGGGCAAAATTTCAAAAAAAAAAAAAAAAAAAACACAAAATCAGAAATCAGAGGAGAAAGAGAGGAAGAAGAACCAAGCACATAAGGAGAGAGAGAGAAGAGAAGAAAAACCCCTTCAAACGAATAGAGCCCCTGTTCTTTCTCTTTCGCTGGCGAACTCCCATTGCTTCTCCGCCACCGTCGCAGCCCTCGCTTTTCGCCCGCCCACTGCCTCCGCCAACAGCCTCGTTTGTTCGTCTATTGAAACAGATTTGGACTGGCCGAAGTTGGGATTCACACAATCAAGGAGAGAATACGAAAGCACAATGGATCCACTTAGATAGTGAATCTTTTCCATTTTGAACTGTTTTTTGAATCCCTCAATTTCATTCATAGAGTTCTGCAAATTTGTTTTTTTATTTTTTGAAACAAACAAAGTGGGTTTGCTTGAAGTTGTTTTCAAGCCTTTGATCTATGGGTTCTAATCTAGAAATTACATTAAACCAAACAAACCCTTTTGGAGCTTGATCTTAAAACTAGCTTTCTCATTCTGGTTTTGGCTTCTAGGTACCTTTTGTTTCTCTGCAAATCAACAGAATTGAAAGGAAGAAGAATAGAAGATGCATTTAGGTTTCTAACTTTTTTTCTTGTTTTGGGCTTCAAGAAGAACACCTCTTCAAGTTTCTAACTTTTTTCTTATCTTGGGTTTGAAGAGGTGTTCTTCTCCTCTCTCTCTCTCTCTCTCTCTCTCTCTCTCTTCTTATGTGCTTGGCTCTTCTTCCCTTTTCTCTTCTTCGATTTCTAACGCTGTGTTTTTTTTTTTTTTTTTTTAAATTTTACCCCAAAACGACGTCGTTTTAGGGCACAGTAGGAACAATTACAAGGAAATGCGGCAGAGGATCCAGACTCTTAGAACCCCAACTCTAAAGCTATCTATCATTTCTGTTAAACAATTTCAGCATTGATTCAGTGCTCTAAAATGGTAGCACTAATGTTAGCTCTAATGAGTTGGCAGTGCAAGAAAAAAAAAAAAAAACAAACAAACAAACAAAGGCCAAACTATCATATCAATGGTCGAGTCCACATGGTGCCACGTCATTAGTGGTGTTGCATTAGCGGTCTGAAATATTTTTCAAACAATTTTTGTGGAGAGAGAGAGAGTAATAGACGAGGGGCATAGTGATGGTCTTTGACAAAAACTGTAGTACGAAAGCTATTTTATTGTTAGAAGTAAATGGGCTGGGCTACCACCAGTAGGATTGCAGATTGGAAGATACTGTTGAGCCTATGGAGATTCACCACGGGTTCTGTTTTAATAATTCAAATCGTTCAATATGAAGAACTCATCGAGTACGGCTGCAAACGAACCAAGCCGAGCAGAGCTTTGCTGAGCTCGAGCTCGGCTCATTTACTTATCGAGTTGGTTTATTGAGCTCGAGCTCAGCTCAGCTCGATAAGAAACTGGGCTTGAGCTTGGCTCAGCTTATTAACATTAATGAAACTTGAGCTCGGCTCGGCTCGATAATTTTTTTTAATATTATTTATATTATTTAAATAAAAAAAATTTAAGTAAAAAAATTTATTTATATTATTTAATATATAAATAATGTATTTATATTATTTATATATTATTTAATATATAAATAATATATTTATTATAAAATTTAAATAAAGGTAGACAAGCCAAGCTTATGTAAACTCGAGCTCAGCTTGTTCACTAAACGAATCTAATAGTTGAGCTCGGCTCGGCTCTTTTAGTAAACGAGCCAAACCAAGCCAAACGAGCCGAGCCGAGCTCTTAACGAGCCGAGCCGAGCCGAGCCGAGCTTATTTATGAATAGCTCGGTTCATTTGCAGCTTTATCGAATATTATATGCCTGTAAAAAATCACATTGATCGAATATCAATAGCTATCTCATTAAATCAGATTTCTGTCAATCGTTTATTTTTTCACTGTCTATTTTTTTTATACAAAACTAATTTGATTACATAACTATCAATATTCAATTAACGTGATGTTTTATAAATATATAGTATTCAACAAGTTTTACTTATTAAACGATTCAGATTAGCGAAATAGAATCCGTAATGAACCTTTACAGATCCAACAGTCTCCAAATTGAAGGGAAGCCAGCTCCATTTTAAAGTACTTGCGAGGGTAAGGCCATGCATGCTGCCACGGAATCCATAGCCAAACGGAAGCTGCAAACTGCAAATTTATATAGGCCACAGTGGGTCTATCATCAACTTCATTTTAATAGTTTGGGTATACTACACTCACATCTACCGAAATTTTTTAAAATTTTGACAAAAAAATAATAAAGGGTAGGAAAATGATTTGGAGCCTTAAAAAAATCCCCCCTAATCTCTCTAATCTCCAAAACGACATCGTTTTAGGATTTTTTTTATTTATTTTTTTTTTTTTTTTTTTTTTTTTTGCCTTGGTCTCAAAATTCGGGGGATTAGGGCTCCCCAAATTAGGGGGATGTAGCATGGTCCTAAAGGGTAAATTAGTCATAAGTTATAATAATTTAATTTAATTTTTATCAAATTCAAATAAAATTGTTGTTAGGAATGATTTTTTGTGATATTTTTTATATATCGTTAAAAATTAATAATTAGTGACTTTTTTTTGTCACAATTTTTATAAATTATTATTAAAATTTACAATTAGTGACCTTTTTTATGACAAAATTTTCAAACTATCGCTAAAATTTAAAAATTAGTGACTTTTTTGTGATAATTTTTTTAAACTATAGCTGAAAATTAACAATTAATAACGTTTTTTAATAGTGTTTGACGAAAAATGTCATTAATTATCATAGGATTTATTGGACAATAAGTCCACCTTTAGGACCTACGCATTAGAGGTGTTCGCGGTTCAATTTGTGGATCGGTTTGGACCCGCCCACATGTATGCGGTTTGAGAAAAATTCAACCTTCAACCACCCGTAGTGCGAGTTGCAGTTTGTGCAGATAGGGTTCGCGGATACGCGAGCAGTTGCGGGCAATTTGGGAATTGGACTTTTTTCAATTTCCATATTCAATATAATATAAGATTGATTTCAATTTTAAAAGTAATTAACAGATTCAATTTCCCCTCCATGAAGAAGTAGATTTAATTTCCTACAATGTTCACAGAGCAAACAAAAACAAACAAAAACAAAAACATTTAAAAACAATGTTCTCAAATAATATTCTCTACAATATTTCTTTTTATATAATGAAATTAGGATTTAGTGTGTTGGCCAAAAATATCTAGGATATGATGAATGAAATCAACGGTCCAAGTTTTTAGAAAAAAATAAAAAAATCTAAGTGCGTGCGGGTTATTGTAGGTGCTGTCCGCAGTTCGCAATTATGCAATTTTCTAAACCGTATCTATCCATATTGTGTCTGCAAAACCGCCTATTTATATACGGATCGGTTCGGGTTGAGTGGTTCAAATAACCCTATACCCAGTCCTACTACACTTAAGTTTCTCATATAATAAATTCTATAATTTTGACATAATTACTTTAAAATAATGTTCAATTTACTAAATGAAATGTAATGAAATAATTATTGCATCAAAATATCAATTCTCATATTTGATTGACTATGACAATAACAAAAAATATATTACGGATGAAATTATTATTCAACATTGTAAAAGAATGATCATTCTACAAGAAAACTTAAGGAATGATTATTTCATGTCATTCCATCTCATTCCAATGAATCAAATTTAAATACACTTAAAAAATATAATATTTGTAGAAAAAAAAACATAAAAAAAATTCACAAAGTACAAAAAATACGAAAAAAAAATGAAAATTCAATACATTTTCATATTTTTTTATATTCGATGAATTTTTAAAAAAATTTTGTACAAATTTTATACTTTTTAAGTAAACTTAGATTTAGTGGATTTAAAGAATAAATTAAAAAAATTGATTAAAATATTTTTAAAAATTATTAAAAATATAAAATACAAATTAAAATTTTAAAAACCGATTTTTTGAAATTTAAAATCAAACAGGGTTGTTATTAAGCCTGTGATTGGAGTTAGAGTTTTTCATACGCTAGTACTATATGCGTTAATTAATATACACATTAGTGTACCAATTAGTGTTATGTTATTATTTCTGACCACATTTATTATACAAATTATAAATATTCAAAACTTCTAAAATTATATCACATCATCTATTAATATACTAATTAGTATATTAATTAGTACATATAACATTATTCTTTTTCATAAGATTCACAACTGTCCTAGCATCAATTACCATTTTAGCCTATGTTTGGCAAGGGCTTTTTTGAGGCTTTTTGGCTTTTTTAGCCACAAAAGACAAAATAGGCTTTTTTAGCCACAAAAAACAAAATAGACTTTTTTAGCCATAATCATTACACTCCTCTCTCACAAAAAAAGTCAAAAAAGTCAAAAAGTCAAAAAGTCCTTCCCAAACCAAACTTTTAAGCTCAGGCTAAAAAAGCCAAAAAAGCCAAAAAGTCAAAAAGTCAACCCACTTCCCAAACGGAGGCTTAATGTTTGTTAGTTAACTACTATTATGTTAACAGTGGTGCTACATGTACTAATTAGTATATCAACACTAGTTATAATATTATACACTCCACTCATTATACAAATTACAAATATCAAAACCTTTTTAAATTATATTACATTATCAATTGATATATTAATTAGTACACATAAAATTATTCTTATGTTAAGCCCATCGCCTAATGCCTAAAGTTCAGCATCAATGTTATACTCATCAACTTTGTTTAGGCACTGATCTAATTATGGGAACGGTGATACTCTATATATCAATTAATCTATTAATTAGTGTATTAATATATGTTATAATATTATCACTGACCACACTCATTATGTAAATTACAAATATAAAAAATCTCTAAAATCATGCAACATTATCTACTAATTGATCTAATTATGGAAACGATGGTATTATATATAGTAATTAATGTGTTAATTAGTATATTAACATATTTTATGGCATTGTCACTGACTCCACTCATTATACAAATTATAAATATCAAAAATCTCTAAAATCATGTCACATTATCTACTAATATATTAATTGATATATCAATTGATGCATAAAATATTATTTTTATGGAAACATGATTTTATTAAAGTTATTGTTATTATTATTATTATTATTATTATTGTAGAAATTCATAATGAGATTTTACCACCTATATAATATGGGCTTCACATACCTTCATACACTTTTAAATATTTTAATATATGTTTTACACAATAAATATTTTTTTCACAAAAAATATATAAAAAATATTTAGGGACCCTAATTTTTGTGGCTCAAATGGTTCAAAATTGTCAAAACGACGTCGTTTTGACAATTTTAGTATTGTTTTATACTCAAAACGATGTCATTTTGACAAATTCAAGTCACTTGAGCCAAAAAAATTAAGACTCTCTACCATTGTTGAAAATATATATATCCATTTTTTATGATAATTACGATGTCGGATTAATAGAGCCTATACCTATTTCATAGATAACATTCACATGTAGGCTAACAAGATGAACAAATTTGATGCGCATCAAAATAGACTACGTGGAGGCCCACATAGGTAGATTGGATCGTATAATC
Organism: Camellia lanceoleosa; assembly: GCA_025200525.1. Lineage (NCBI taxonomy): Eukaryota > Viridiplantae > Streptophyta > Magnoliopsida > Ericales > Theaceae > Camellia > Camellia lanceoleosa. The sequence goes on from CM045761.1 coordinate 35,872,063, forward strand.
AATTTAATGAATAGAGAGAAATTCAATCCTGATATAAAAAATGAAAGGTTAATTTTTTTTTTTTTTTTCAAATTTGAAATAATGTATATATATCATTTACTTTTATATTTTCTATTAGAATTTGACAGTAACAATGGACTTTGAGTATTTAGTTTAAGAGCAATGTACTATTGTTTTATATAGGGATATAATGAATTATTTTTATTTTGCAAAACTTTATTAATTAAAATAAAAGCAAATATTACAGCTATTATCCAAACTTTACTACCAAAGTATAGCCACCTTGCATTGTACTATTTTAAACTTACCAAATCATCCTAACTTAATAAATACTTTCTCCGTTTTAAAATATTAAATTTTTTTTAAATTTAATTTTTTTAGTAGTATAATTATTACACTTTAAAAATATTAACTTCTCAAAATTACTCTTTTGTAGTACAATTATTACACTTCAAAAATATTAATATTAATTAATTTAAAAAATTGAAAAAATAATAAACTCATGCTATTTTAGTACTTAATTTTTGAAAATAAACTAATATTCTGAGATAATAAAAAATGAAATAATTGAATAATATTTAGAATAGAAGAGTAAATAAATAAAAGCAACTTGAACAACGTTGCACAAATAACTGTTTTTAAAAAATATTTGTAATTTTATAAAAATTTTAAGATTTTAATTATTAATATTTATAAAATTTATTAATTATCTAATATTTTTGATAAGGGAATTTTTTTTAAGATCTTTGATATTATGATTTTATAAGATAAATGACATATAATATTTTCATAGTAGTTAAAGTCCCTCAACATTTTTACAGAGAAAATTTGACTAAGAGAAATTTGAATTTTCACAGAGAAATTTCTCTGATTCTACAGAGAAATTTCAAAATTTCTCTGTGATCATACTAGAGAGCCCAAATTTCTCTACGTCGGGTGAAATATTTCTAAGTCAGACAAAATTTCACTTGATCAATTTTTCTCTATGTAAATGTTGAAGGATCTTAACTAATAAAATTTTTTTTTTTTTTTGGACCGCTCCGACTACACAAAGTTAAGGAAAAATGTTTCACTAATTTATTTTTATTTTTCTAACTTACACTAAATTAATATTTTCACAATAATTTATGGACTTCCCAAACTATACACATCTCTTCCCTCGAAGCATTGACGCTTTCGTAATATATCGCACGGAAATGAAAAAAAAATAAAAAATAAAAAATAAAATAAAATAAAATAAAATTTATTTTAAAAAGTAAATTAAAAACTATTTTTAAATTTTTTTTAAATATATAAAAAAATAAAAATATGATATAATTAAAAAAAATTAAAAAATTAACTTTTAACCGTGCTATCAAAATAAGCCAAAGCCGCAAACGAGTTTTACAGATCTTGACGCGATCTTTTACGGTCTCCTCGGCTGTTGATTTCTATTAACGAATTTTTTTTGTTTTGTTTTTGTTTTTTTCAATATAATGTAGATTTATAAATATTAAAAATTACATTAATTAGATATTTAATTGTTAAAAAATTCTAAAATAAGCAACAATTATATAAGGAACTCAACTTAAATTAGACATGTAATTATAAATTAAAAAAAAAAATCAATGCACAATTGCAACCATTCAACAAATTGAACAAATAAAAAAAATCAAGGAAAAACAAAAACACAACAGGGAATTATTATTGACTTATTATTTTTTACATCGTTTACTTACAATAGAAGTGGACCTCACACTATATAAGTGGTATAAAATGATGTAAAAAATAATTTGTCGCCAATATTATTGATAATCAAATCTCCAATTTAGTGAGATGTAAGAATTCTTTGCCAACAAAACTATTCCATTAGTCCCTTCTCTCTGTTATATGAGTTGTGTTACAAGCCTCGAATATTGAGGCGCAAATTTATCTCGAATTTGTTTAATCGGTTGTCTGGCCGATTGTCTGGCCGGTCATCCGGCCGGTCGTCCGGCAAAGAGGCAGACAGCCACAATCAACAAGGTGACAACCACGGTAGACAAAAGCTTCACTCGGTCGTCCGGCCCGTCGTCTGGCCAGTCGACTGATGACCACAAATTCGCACTATTCGCTCCTAAAACTCTCAAGACCTGAAGCATTAACCCTTTTATATACACTAGCATATTACCGTGCCATGCAGGGGTATAATAAATAATTAAAAATTAGTTTTTAAATTAAAATAATAATATAAAATTTGTATTAAAAATAATTTATAATCAATTTGTAAATTTTATTCATTTTTATCAAAAGAATGTTTTTATTTTGATATCATTAATGGTATGTTATAATTTTTTTAAAAAAAAATTACAAGTCATAATTTAATTGGTAAAAATTAAAGAAAATTATTATATTTATGATAAAATATAAATACATTTCATCTTGTAAATTTTGTAATTTTAATTTAGCGTATGATAGTAGTAAATTACATTTGTTTATATACTATTTTTTTTTTAATTTTGTAAACTCAAAATTGTAAATTGTCTTATGTCATAACTCTCGCGTGAAAATATATTAGGATTGAGTTGTGGTATTTGACTAAACATTATAAATGAGCTAGAAGCTAGTCGACTCAATATTTATGTCAATGTAACATTTACTTAATCATTAAAAATTGTCTTGATCATGAAAAAACTGCCCTTATCGGTTCGTGACCGGTATGAGTTAGTTTGGGAATTCCAATATTAGATAAAATATTAAAAATGAGCCTAAAAAAATCTAATTCAAGTCAATTTTTTTCAACAATTCTTGGTTTAAGCCTATAATACGACATATTTTTAAAAACTAATCTTCATGTGTTACGGTTGCTTATTATCAAAAATATATATATTTATAAATATTAAGAGAATTACATTTGAACAAATTTTAACATAAAATTTTTATTTAATATCTACACATTTTTTTAACTCTATCACTAATCTTTGAGATAGCAACTAAAACAAATTTTAATCATTATTATATAAAAAGACATGTGTGATAAGAGTTTGTAATACACAATTTCAAAAAGTAATATTAATTCAAAAAATTTAGAAAAAATATAAAGAAATTTGAAAAAGTGTTTTACCCAACTTTATGTAGTCGTTTGGCAAGTTGGGTTAGGTAGTTTGGGGCCAAAATAGTTACAAAAAAGACAAATTAAGTTTTTTAACCCCAAGCTAAAAGTTACTACATTCAAATCGTAATCATTTTATTTTTTCTCTCACAAAAGTCAAAAAAATCAAAATATCCATTCAAAACAAAACTTTTTAGCCTCAGACTAAAATAACCAAAAAATCAACAAGCCAACCCATTTCTTGATTTGGGTAGAAATTTGAAAAGATTAAAAAAAAAATATGAAATATGAATGAAATATGATTATATTTTACGTAATTTCATATATATTTTTATTTTTCCTTTCAAAATCCCAACCCAAAACATGAACCAAACACATCATCAAATTTGAAAGGAGTTTTGAACCTTTTATTGTATTAATATACACCATCTAAAAAAAAAAAGTATAAAATCATATCTTAAGCTATGGAAGCATAGCTTGGGAGTTTAAGAAAAGAGCCTGGTTTCCCTCCAGTCCGATATGGGATTGAAGGGTACTGTTGGACTCGTGTGGGCCCACCACAGGTCTCATTTCGATAATCCGAACCGTTAATGTGTAGAACATGCCGAGTACTATATGTTTGTAAAAAATCATGACGATCGGATATCGATAGCTATCTCATCGAATTAGTTTTTTGTCAACGATTTATTTTTCACCGTCCATTTTTTTTTATACAAAACTGATTTGATGACGTAGCTATCGATAGCCAATCAATGTGATTTTTTACAAGCATATATCACCCGACGAGTTCTACATATTGAACGATTCTGATTATCAAAACAGGACCCATGGTGGGTCTCCATGGCTCAACAACACCTTTCAATGCGATCTAGGACTAGAGGGAAGCCAGTGCCTTAAGAAAACACATTTATCAGTCTAATGTATTAAAAAGAGAACAAAATTATAGGGATTACGTGTCAACAATCTTGTAAAAAAAATTTGACGAGATAGGTTAATCGATTATGGAATTTTTTAGAATAGGATAACAACCAATAATTTTTTAAAATATTTTTATTTAATTACTAAAATTTAAAATTTTCGGATGTAACTTTGGAAGTTTCACTATCTTTATTAATGAAATGTCTCTTTATTATAATATAGATATATAGATTGAAATGTCAATACATATAAAACTATTAAACAACAAGAGAAAAAAATTATGGAAGATCTGAATTGATTCCTATATTTTAGTGGTACAAAAATTTAAATTTTAAAAATGATTAGTTAACTTTCCTTTCCAAATTTCTAAATTTAAATTTTTAAATGGATTAATTAACTTTCCTTTTAAAACTAGTAGTATACCCGTGATATGCACGAGAATTTCTTTTATACCAAAAAAAATAAAAAAAGTAGACATAATTCCTTTTTTAAATGATTCAATAAAAAGTTAACCAATAGAAATTTTTTTAATTATTTAAAAAATAAGAAATCTAGAAAAATAGTATGAGGCTTCATAGGATTCTTCTTATTAGAAATTTCATTTTCCTTAATATATATATATATATAATAGATTGCCATTTAAAGTAGTGTAATTTTTTTTCCAAAATGTTCGAGTTGTTATTAATTAGTATGGATAATTTACTCAACGAGCTTTACAAGTTAAATCAGGAACGAAACTAGGATTTCATCTTTACAGGAGCCAAGTGTATATCTATATAAAAATAATCAAATTATATTTGTGATTCCTATAACTTATCTCTCGTGGCACACTACGCCAAAATTGGGCTTTAGCAGCGGTTTTTTACTGCCGTTAAAGGTTGTAAAACCGCCGTTAAAGCCTTTTAAAAGATAACGTCAGAAAAAGTACAACCGTCGTAAAAAGGTAAATTACCGTTGTTAAAAAGTCGACCAAAACAATGTAATATAGGACCAAAATTTTTAAATAGGTTCAAATTTTTCAAAAACAAATTCTTTCTTCTTGCACTCCCCAAGTCTTGAACCCATGACCTCTCATCCACCAACACCAACCACTCTACCATAACCACTCTTCATGAAATATATTCCCTAAATAAATATTTAAACATTACTTTTACTTTATTGTAGATGGTTTCGCCGGAGCTCGCCGGAGTTTCGCCGGAGCTCGCCGGAGTTTCGCCGGAGCACGCCAGAGTTTCGCCGGAGCTCCACCGGCAAAGACCACCGTCATTAACGACTGTAATGATTGGGCAATAGCGGCGGTTTTGTTACCGCCGTTAAAGGCGGGTTTTAGTGGCGGTTTCGTTACCGTCGTTAATAAAAGGTTTCATTACCGTCATTAAAGACACTTTAGTGGCGGTTTTTTTAACGGCGGTAACGAAACCGCCGTTAATGATACATTAACGGCAATTTTCGTTACCGCTGTTAATAGTACCTTTAACGGCGGTTTTCATTATCGCCGTTAAAAAAATCACCGTTAATGCCCTGTTTTGGCGTAGTGGTAATTTGATTTTTATAATTCTACTCAAATTAATTTTGTCTTTTAATTTTTTAGGTTGTGCCAAGTTGCGCTTCTTAGAAGGGGGCCATTACCTTAAAAAACAAACACAATTGTGAGTTTAAATAGTTTCAAATTGAGCCCATAACCATGTAGTTTGGGTCTTTCGATCAAAAAAAGTAAACTGCAAGCAAGCTTGGTTCATTTGGCAAACATCAAATAATGTATTAAAATGCAAAATATATATATATATATAACAATTATTTGGAAGGTAAAAAAAATCTTGACATTTTAATTTTCTTTTTTTGACATTTTCTTTTTCAAGTTACAGGAGAAGTAAAAATCCTAAGACATAGCCTAAAGGGTGGATCTAATGACCAAAAGTACAATCCCCTATTTCCTCGTCAACTCAAGAAGAGGAAGACATACGTATAAAGAAGTAGGTTGAAAGAGACAGACAATACTGGCTAATCACGTTGGCTAAAAAAGCACAATAAAGTCAACCAAATTAATTGAAATGATAAGTATCAGAGCAGCATTGAAGAAGAAGAAGAAGTACTAACTTAATTGTCAGAATGCTCTCCCTACCAACAATCGCAAAAAGAGGGGAAAAAATGAGACTGAACGGATGGTTTGCAAAATGTATACTAGGGCATGCTGTTCGAGCATGAGACACAATGCTCGAGCGGACTTACTTATGCTCGTTTCTCTGCTCGAGTGAAGAAAAGTATGCTTGAGTGTAAAAAACTTGCTCTCAGAATCTCGCGGACTCTGCAAAAGTCCTGGATGAAGTGAAAAAGGGCTCGAGCGTTATAAGGTTCGCTTGAGCGAATAAGAAAAAATACCAAAGACCAAAAAACACCTTTTTGAGTAGTTAAAACCAGCTCACACTACCAAGTGGGACCTGAAACAAAAGAAAGTGAGCACACTAGCAAGTATGTGACACTAAGATGGGATAATCCACAAACCATGAAGCCCGCAAACTTGCAAATTTTGACATTATGAACCACAAAATCATGAGCAAATCCGATAAAAATTGATCAATGAGCATAAGCATCATGGGAATGCACAACTCAAAAAAAATATATGAGAGCTCACAAAATGAATGTGTGTGTGTGTATGCAATCCTTGAGAGGCCACAGAGCTAGAGTTAATCCTCGTAGTGATCGGATGGCTGGACCTCCAGCAAGAGTAACTAAACATGACAGAAAAAAGTCAAACCACTAGAAATTAAGGGGTATTTGTTGAGTAAACACGGAGGCTCCCCCTCAATCAATGAGTCAATTTTTTTTTTTCTTGCGACTTCTCTTTCTTGTGGGCACTCACTGGTGGCATACACGCTCAAGAGTATGGAGACCAAACCAGAGAAGCATGAAATCAGTAAGGGTGCCCTGGTTGGTGCCTCTGAGGTAGCCTTTTCCTAATACCTGGACATCAATGTATTGAGGAAGGAACCGTGGAAGTGAAAAAATGATGGAAGATGGTTAAGAGACTCAACATCACCCATGATATGCTAATATAGGTCAATTCCTCCAATAATGTAAAAGAGACACTGTTAGTGGTTTATAGAGAACTTTGATCACTTGTGGGGAAATCCCTGCAACAATTTATCTCAAGGATGTGTACAGAATGAGATTATGAAGTCAATAAGCATGAGCATTTAGAATAAGCTATGAACAAAGAAGAATGACATCTTGTAAGCAACATTAGAGGTGTTCATATGAGTCAAAATGCAGAGATGACAAGAATCAATGAAAATGAGATTATAGCATCCAAGTACACATAAAACTAATCACTCACACTCACTCAAGTAACAGGTAACACCCTAGTGACTGAGCACTACACCCAAGGTCTTTCTAAGGAACTCAAACTTAAGAAGATCAAGGGGTTTTTTATAAAAGTATCAGCTTTTTGATGCTCAGTGGGTACATGTTCAAGAATAACAAGGCCCTCTCCCACTAACTTTCAAATGAAATAATGACGAATGTCAATGTGTTTGGTGCGAGAGTGTTAGACAGGATTTTTAGAAATGTTAATGGCACTTATGTTGTCACAGAAGAGGGTGAGAGTGTTCTGGTCTATACCATAATCATGAAGCATTTGCTTCGTCCACAACATTTGGGCACAACAACTCCCTACAGCAATGTACTCAGCCTCAACGGTCAAAAGAGAGATGTCATTTTGCTTTTTGCTATGCCAAGCAACCAAATTATTCCCAAGGTAAAAACACCCCCTAGATGTGCTCTTATGATCATTAGCACACCCTGCCCAGTCGGCATCAGAAAAACCAGTGATTTCAGCTATAGTGTCGATCGAGAACCAAATCCCATAACCTAATGTCCCATTAACATACTTAACGATGCATTTGACTGCAAGAGAGACTCTTTAGAACAGGCTTAGTGATGGACACAAACACCTACACTAAATGTAATGTCAGGACGACTGGCTATGAGGTACAAGAGACTCCCTATCACACTCTTATAAAGAGTAGGATCAACATCAGTACTAGAGGAATCTTTGGAAAGGTGAAGATTGGTGCTCATGGGAGTGCGTACATGTTTGGCCGACTCGAGACCGAACTTTGATACAAGGTTTTTGGCATACTTAGTCTGAGAAACAAACATACCCGAAGGAGACTGTTTAATTTGTAGACCTAAGAAATAAGACAATTCTCCTATCATGCTCATCTCAAACTCATGTGTTATGCAATCGGAAAAATATTTCACAAGATGATCAGCAGTGGATCCAAACACAATATCATCAACATAAATCTAAGCAACAAGTATATGAGACTTAGTATGTTTCACGAATAAAGTCTTGTCCACACTACCCTTTTGAAAATCATTAACAAGAAGAAACGTATTAAGTCTATCATACCAAGCCCGAGGGGCTTGTTTTAACCCATACAAAGCCTTGTCTAACTTGTAGACAAGGTTTGGACATTTAGGGTCCTCAAACCCTTTTGGTTACTCAACATAAGCCTCTTCTTTCAAGTTCCCATTTAGAAATGCACTTTTCACATCCATTTGAAACAATTTGAACCCAAGAAAGCACGCAACACCAAGTAAAATACGAATTGATTTGAGACATGCAACTGGGGGCAAACGTCTCATCATAGTCAACACCCTTTACTTGAGTATAGCCTTGAGCAATTAACCTAACTTTATTTCTAACCACAGTACCATTCTCATCAGATTTATTTTTAAAGATTCACTTGGTACCTATCATATTCATGTCTCCAGGTTTAGGAACAAGAGTCCAAACTTTGTTATGTTCAAATTGACATAACTCTTTATGCATAGCATCGACCCAACTATCATCAAGTAAGGCCTCTTTTATATTCTTAGGTTCAATTAATGAAACATAACACATATGAGATACCTCTTCCCGAATTTGTTTTTGAGTTTTCATTCGATCTGGGACATTTCCAATCACCTATTGAGTTGGATGATTTAGTTTCATCCTTGCTGATGGTTTGAATTCTGGACTTGTAGTGACATGAGCATCAGAAGTGGTGTCTCTTTGTGCACTCTTTGGACTTGGACTTGGACTCACCTTAGAAGTTAGTGCTAGCTCACCTTCTTGAGCTTAGTTGTCATAACCTAGGCCCGCCCCTATAGGTTTAGTGTCGTGATCGGCTAGTAATCCGCGATTACCGAAGGCCTGACTGAACTAAGCTAATACACGGGGGCTAACGGAAACTATTACACAAGAAGATAAAACGTCCAATGAGCTGTGAATTTACATGAGACAAAAGCTGTTGCTATGTTTATATATATACACACGCATAAGTACATCACGCATTCACAAGTTTGCCAAAAGACAATAAAAGAGAAAAGTCATTCCCATCGACAACAAAAGTAATGTCAATGATAACCGATCAAAATACACGTGCAAACTACAAAAGGGTGCACACTAGCCATCTCATAACATGAATAAATTGGAACCTCATGGTGTGGCATAGAAGTTAGCTTGACAAAATCAAAGCAAGACTGACGCCACTACATCCCTTCTTGAGCTGGATCACCTACATGATATACTAAAATATGAGCTAAAATCCAGTGAATAACAGCTGAGTAAAGAGATTTTGAACGATCATTATAATGTAAAATAAAGTGCATACTAAGCAGATTGGTATTACATAAGAGAAGCATAATATAATACGTAGTATGTCCAAGAGTCATAAATACAGACGTCTAGAAGACCGAACAGGCGATCATGAAGACCGAACATACAGTCATGAAGACCGAACAGGAGGTCGTGAAGACCGAAGATCAGATATGATAACCAACACTATAAAACATAGTTATTTTGTGATCACATGAGCAAATGCTAGGGTTGCTATAATGAACAACACAAACAGAGATAGAATCATCATTTATCAACATAAGAAACTTATCAAAGCAATGCATAACCTTGAAGCAGAGAAAAGGTAATTTAATTACTCTTATGTTTACAACAGTGTTACTCACAATCGGTTCCATAGTGCAGGTGACTGGAATGTGGCGCATGACTTGCATAGACAGACATAAGCATAGAATACTTATTTTTCATACAATTAACTTATTAGTTCTATTAGCTTTGGAATTGATTGATCTAAATCCTTTTCACTTCACTAATACTTATGCAATACAAATGGATGAAAATTATGGTTGCAAAACACGTTAACGAAGAATTGGGAGCGGGGTAAACGAAGTAGAGAAGTGGAACCGAGACTATCAAACTGTTGCACGTGCGGAGCCCCTTGGCCGCACGTGCGGGACTCCCTCCGCACGTGCGCCTCTAGGTGCTTTTATTTCAGAATTGCATGTTCCTCTCCCCTGATTTCAGCACATGCGGGCCTACTTGCCGCACGTGTGCCTGTGTCTCCCGCACGTGTGGGCTTCCCAGCCGCACATGCGGTTTTGGGTGTTCTAGAATCGAATTTTGCTCTGCTTTTGGAGTTCCAAATTCCTTAAATCAATCCCAAAGTCAATCAAATTAAAGGTCAAAAATTAGCAGACATGGTGTTTAAACAATTTCCAAGGTCATGGATCTTCAAATTCCAACTCAAGTTCCCCCAAACTCATACACAACTTCATGGTTAAAGAAAACAAAATCCTTTGTATATAACAATCCTATATTTCAACAAAATTATGGGAATCTAAGTTAAAAGCATGCAAGACCAAGTAATCAAGCTTAAATTATGTTATTCATGCTAAGATGTAGGGAGTTCCTCCCATTAGGGTTTATATCCCAACCTACTCTACCCAATTCCTCATTATTTCCTTAAATTCCATGAATTAGGGAGTCACATGCACATAACTAGGAAGAATTCTTACCTTGATGACTTGATTTAGTGTAGTTGTTTCAAGTTCTCTTCTCTTCATCTTCTTCTCTAGCCTTCTCTCAAGTTCTAGCACTCACACTCTCTTTTTCAAGTAATATCTCTCTCTCCTTCCCATTTGAGTTCAATATATATATATAGATATATAATATCCCAATTCTCTAACTTAGATTAACTAAATGAGAGTTGCTTTAGTTAAATTATTTAATTAATTACACTACCAGCTATCTTAATGTAAGGTGAATCAACCCCACTCACTTAGTTCATTAACTAATTTTGTAACTCACATGATTTAACGAATCAGACAAGTCTTTTCATAAAAAGAACATATCTGTTAACAGTCACAATGCATAAAAATAGACATATAATGCACGAATAAATGCATAATTTAGATTAATCATAAAAGTAACAACTAAGGAAAATGCGGGTGTTACATTGGTCCTCTGTTTCTCCTTGACTTTGTGGTTCAGTATCCAAGATTGGAGACTCACTATTTTCTTCCTCATTTATTGCCGAAGTAAGAGAACTTGTGTCATCTCCAGTTTGTCAATCTTACTCCCTTTGGGTTAATGAAGAGAAATATCAACCATGAGCTTTCCCTTTGCTTGAGTCTTCAAATTTTGTGATGTAGAGGCCTATCCCTTTTGAAGTATTGCAGCAGTATAGCCTATCCCACTTTTATCACTACTCATTTGTTGAGACTCGATGATGCCTTCAAGTGTCTTTGACCCTTTGTTCCACATATCAATTGTGGCTCTAGCAACTTTGAGTTCTTCCTCTTTCTGACCAATCAGCTTTTCCAACGTTGCTTGTGACATCTTAAGGATTCCAATCGTCTCTTCAGATGTAGCATAAATTCTCAGAAGTTCATTCCTTTCGGTTTCGCAAGCTAGAAACTTTCCACAGATATCTTGCCTGTCATTTGAGATCTTGATGACATCCCTTTTTATAGCTTCAATCTCTCCCTTTAGCTTGACATTCTCGTTTTCACATACTTTGAGCTTGAGAGTGAGTTTGTCATTTTTCTTGGACAAATTCAGAGATTCATTGTAAAGCCTTTTATAAGCTTGTTGTAGGTCATCACCATCAATTTCATCATTGTCTTCCGAGGTTTCATCATTTTCTTTTTGCTCCTCTTTCTCCTGGATCTCATCTAGTCGAGCAACTAAGGCATGAAAATTGATAGATGGTGGTGAAAATGACTCTCATCTTTCATGAAATTGACTCAAAATGTCCCATGCATCTTTAGCCTTTGTGTAGTGAGCAAATCAGTTGATGTTCTTTATCAGAAATTGCTTCACGAATGGTAGTCAAAACTCTTTGATTACTCGGATTATCAGTACTTTCAATATCCTCTTCAATGGTTTGCCAGCCCTCAGGGTCATAAGCTCACAAAAACATCCACGTTCTGATCTTCTAGAACAACTAATTACTTCCATCAAAGGTAGGAGCACGGTACAGATTCTGACCACGAGTAAATTCCACTGGCTTTGGAGGAGGTTGAATGATAGTAGACTAGAATGCCATGAAAGTACTATCTTCGTCTTCACCGGATTCGGTTTCTTCGAGTTCTTGCTCTGACCCGCTTTCATCATCCCAAGTTACTGTATAGACTTTCTTCCGGTTCTTTTTTTTATGGATATTCAAGAGCAATATGTCCAAACCCTTGACATTCGTAACACTTGACCCCTTGTCCATTCACAGTCTTCTTTTTAGTTTAGGAACAATTTTTGGTGGAAAATTTTTGGGTTTTTCATTACTCTTATCTTTTGAAATATGGTCATTGAAATTAGGCTTTTTTTTCTTTAATTTTTTTTTGAACTGTTTAGTAAACATAGCCATCATCTTGGACTCTAGATCAAACTCAATCTCAAGGGTTTTTGCAGTCTCATGAGCACTAGTAAAAGCCACACTATCTTTTTATTTTTTCTTAGAAATCTGGTGGGCTTTATAAGTCTGCAAGTTTCCAACCAACTGATCAAGCTTGAGGGTATCAACATCCTGAGCCTCCTTAATAGCTGTAACTTTTTATTGGAACCTCTCAGGTAAAGACCTAAAAATTTTCCAACAACCTTAGCTTCAGGGATTTTTTCACCAAGTGTGAAACAGGAATTCACGATGTCACTAAGTTTAGTATAAAAATCATCAAACGTCTCATCATCACGCATAAAAAGAGTTTCAAAGGTAGAGGTGAGACGTTGAAGTTTTGATCTTTTAACAGAAGTAGTACCCTCGTGAATAGTTTCAAAAATATCCCAAGCTTCTTTTGCTACCTCACAAGTACAAATATGATGAAACTCTTCTGGTGTGACAGAGCAAAAAAGGGAGTTGAGAGCCTTACTGTTCTAACTCGAATTTTGAAAATTGAATGCGTCCCATTTATCAAGAGGTTTCGGAATATCAACACCATCAATGGTGACAGCAGGTTCACTCCGTCCATAGATTACACAGTGCCAAACTTTCTCATCGATAGATTTAAAAATGCTCTCATATGAGTTTTCCAATAAGAATAGTTTGTACCATCAAGTAACGGAGGTCTATGAGTAGAGCTACCTTCACGAATTGAATCCATATCACCAATTACACAAAATCACACTCCTATAGTTTTGATAAAAACAAATAGTGACCCGCTCTGATACCAATTGAAAATCCTAAGTGATTCGTGATTAGATCAAGATTTAATTGTACCAATTCCCAAACAATTAAAACTAACAATCTAAATCATCAAGCACGTACGAAAGTGATTTAGATTGTTGTTTCAGAAATAATAAATAGACAAACGATTTTTACGTGAAAAAAATCACTATTGGAGCACCTCCAATTGTGATTAAAAATCCACGGGCGAAACGCCACAAATCAATCCACTATGAAGGAAAAAAAGAATACAAAATACCCAAACAAATTACCTAAGCTCTATCAATTTGTCTTCAATGCTTTGTATATCTTCCACCGTAACTTTCGTCTCAAGATTGATTAAATTGATGTTGATTCCACAACATCCACGTCAACTCAACGACTTCGAACACCTTCGAACACTTCACTCTTGAATCTCCAGATTTCATCGAAGAAGAACACTCTTGAAGATGATCACTCAAACAACTCTTTGATGTGAATTAACAAACCATGTGAGTGTAATACTCAAGTAAACATCAAAGGGAAACTAGCCAAACAGCCTTTAAAAGAAAACCTTAGAGCTCCCAAAACATATCTAGAAGACTTAGACCTAAAAACAGACCAAAACACATATATATAGAAAACAGGGGCCGCGTACCTCGCTCGAGCGCAGGACTTGCTGCTCGAGCAGAGTCACTAAAACGCGTGCGATTAAAACAGGTCTCCACTCTAGTGCGACGTTGGAACTCACACTCGAGCACAAAAACACGCCTCCTAGTATTTGTGCAGATAAGCCAAACTACTGAGAAAGTGCAAACTCCACTTGAGTGCAAAAGTGTCTGCTCGAGCGAGAAGACCAAAACCAAGGAAAAAAAATATGACACCATTAAACTGAGTTTGTTCGCGGAATTGGCAACTAGGTACCTAACAGTTGACTTAGTGGCATTTCTCAAAATATTATAGAAAGTAACTTGCACCTACTTAGTTTAGTGGCATCTATTGATAAATGTCACTAAAACAATTTCTTATGTCATTCTTTTATAAAATGCCATAAAATTCTTTCTATTAGATCACATTTTTATTGTGGTGATGTGATATTTCTTTATTGAAATGCCACTAGAATTTTTATGTTTGTGGCTTTGTGACATTTTTGTAAAACGTGTTACCAAATATTATTTTTGTGACATTTTTTTTAAAAAATATGCTACTAGTATAGTGTCACTAAAGTGTATTTTTGTTGTGGTGTAAGTTTCTCCTTCATAATATCAGTATTATTACCAAAAAAAGATAGAATTGGATGCAAGACTAGTCATGGATCTTATGCTATCTAAATACATAATGCATCATAGACTTAAATAAAATGATGTGACTTAAATAAGATAGTGACTTTTTGACTTTTTGTATTATTTCAATCATGCCAAACTTGGCCCATCATTTTTTAGTGTAGATTTTTGTTGAACAAACGGAAACGATTAGAGTCAACCGCTATCATCGAGAGAAGAACAAATAAATCTATGCGTACTAATTGAAATATCAAGTAATATATTAACAGATAATGTGATATAATTTTATTAATATGTGTAGTACCATTAGAGAAGAACAAATGCATAAATCTGTTCCCTGCTTTTGGAAACAACATGGCCTTAGAAATTTGATTTCTTTATTCAATTTCTTCATGTGTTGTAAACAGCATTGATAGAGACCCCATTCAATCATCACCTCCATCATTTCATACACACGTGGCAGGTAATTATTGAAAGAGAAGGAAAAAAGAAAAGAAAAATTGACAAATGAAAAGGAAAGGGAGTAAAAAAGGGTGGGAGGAAAAAGGGATTTGAAACATTTTTTTATTGTAAATTACCAGGTACTTGATGTCAGTATGTCAGTGGAGCTTCACGTAGTAGACTTGTTCAATTGGGTAAACTACAGTGACTTCCCAAGAGAATAGAAAATATAATAAATTTTATAATTATAACCTAATAAATTGAACTTTTTTAAAAATTTAATTCATATAATACTGAATTTCTATTTTTATCAATAATTTATTAGTTGTACGAATAAAAAATTAATATTGTTTTCTCTTTTAAATTAAAACATATACATTTATTTTTTATATTTTTATATTATTTGCATTAGTTCTATTACTTTAACTTTATGAAAAGAAAAATAGGTATGTTTATGTTAAAATTATAAAAATTATTATATTTTTTCGAACTTTATAAAATTCTATATAATTTATCTTATTTAATTTCAATACAGTACCTCTTGTAAAAATAAAAAATAAAAAAACAAACCTTAAAATACAACACGATTTGCGTGGTGAAGGGAAGGGAGCGTCTGCTTCGGATCGTACCCTTTTTCACCTGTGCAGTCCACTTCAGATTTCAGCAACTACCTTTAATTTAAAATATAATTATTTTAAAAAAATACTCTATTGATTTCATGTGAGTTAGAGAGTGGAGAAGTTATTTGGTGTTGTTAGGGTAGGATTATGTGATATTTTTAAGTTTGTGATTGATAAAAAGAAAAAAATTTATAATACTTTTAAGTTGTAACTTCGTAATTTTATATTGAATAATAAATAAATAATAATAATAATAATAAAAAATTATAATTATTTAAGAGCAAAGTTATATGTACCCGACCACGATATATTTATCTAGGTAATGCTCTTTTAGAAAGTTAGTAAAAAAATTAATTTTTAATTTTTTATCAATTTTAAGTTACATTACTTTTCACATAATTTATTCATAAAAAAATAAAATAAATTAAAAAAATTAAAAAAATTAATTTTTTACCAATATTTTAAAATATCCCATAGTGGTGGGTATATATTTTATTTGTGTACTTATATAAATATGCTACCTTTCGTACAGAGTGTGACATTGAAAAGAGAGATTTAACAGCTGTGAATAACTTTATTACCAGAAATTGAACTGTTACTTTGGAGAATGTTTTTGTTTGGTATTTCCCACTGCCAATCCACTAGGTGAGTGAGCCTGGTTGGGTTTTCTTTTTTATTTCTTTATTTTTCCTTGGGGGTAAAAACTAGGAAAATTTACAAATCAGCAAAATAGTGAAAGATTATTTATATTTTTATAATTTTATTGTGAGTATAGTGCAAATCTTCTATATGAATAGTGTAAGTTCTCAGTTTTAAAAAGTTGGATAAAAATTAGTTTTTTAATTTTTTTTGATTTTTTTAAAAAAAATATGTGAAAAAAATAAAGAGATAATGTGACTAAGGTCTCGTTTGGGAATATGTTATCTTAGTAACTTTTTGACTTTTTAACTAAAATATGAGATAAAAAAAATTAGTATGTTTAGGGTGACTTTTTAATTTTTTACGAAAAGATGTGCGAAAAGTAAAGAGAAAATGAAATCTTGGACTTTTTAGTATAGGTTGTTGGCTTTTTAGATTTTTTAAAAAAGTTGATTTTTCAAAATTATCCTTTTGATAGTATATTTTTTGAAATATCAATTTTATATTGTTTATTAATTTAAATAAAAAATTTATATTATTTTTTTTTGAAAAGGACTAATATTTTACTAATATTTTTAGACAGAGAGAGTAACTTTTTGATTTTTAACTAAAAAAATCACTTGCCAAACGAGGCCTAAAATAGGCTAAAAGTCATTTTAGCCAAGTTCCCAAATTAGGCCTATGCCTATTTTGAAAAAATAGTTAAAAGTAATTTTTCAATTTTTAACTTATTTTGAGTCATATTATTTCTCTATTTTTTTATATATTTTTTTAAAAAAAAAATTTAAAAAATAAAAAAAAAATAACTTTTAACCAATTTTTTAAAACCACCCTATATATCAAAGTTTATCACAAAATTTTTTATTTATATGCAATAATTTTCCTACTATTCTACTTATTTATAATTTGGATAAATTACGAATACACTTGCTGAGATTTACTTAAAATATGAATTACTTCTATAGTTTGAAAAATTACAAATATCTCACTATTAAAATTTTTTATTTAACAAAATTAATTAAAAAAATAAAATTTTTAACTGTTCACTTATATAATAATAAAATTATCTAAATTATTAATTAAAATAAAAATTTACCATTATTAAAAATTATTAATTAACTTAAAAATTTATTAATAAAATAATTTATTTATTATGAAATTAAAAATTTTAAAAAATATAATATAATTTTTAAAATTATAAAAATAATTTATAATTTAAATAAATTTGAAGAGGTTATAATTCACCCTCATAATTTTGTCAAAAACTGTCACTGACTTGTCTTTTCAGCTAATCATAATGTTTATATACACCAGTTTTTTACCGTGCTACTTCTTGAAAGGTGTGTTTTATGCTCTGTCCCACACCATTTTATTTTTATTTACAATATGCTAAAGTTGATGCCATATGTATCAAATTACAATTAAAAAAATCAGTAATGATTAAATGATGTTGTTTTGGTAAATTTAAATTATTTAAGTTATAAAAATTGTGACCCTCAAATATTTTTAAAAAAAATATAAGTCATCAAGTAAATTGAAATTGTTTGGTATAATTTATTTATTTTTAGAGTTTATTCGAAAGGTGCAATTTTTAGTTACAGTTTACTAGATAAAAATAATTTTTAAAATTTTTTAAAAATTAATTATCTAAAAACTATGGAGAGTATTTTTACTTTTAATTTTTAGTTAACAATTTTTAATTTATAATAAACTGCTCAAACAACCCTTTATGAAAAAATTTAAAGAAATATTATTATAATATAATTAGAAGCACCCTTTAGAAAGTGAATGGTAGAGTAGAAGTTACCTAAACACATAACTAAAGGTCCTACTAAGAGGTCGTTTGGTAAACGTTTTGGACTAAAAAATTATAAAATGACAAAATAAGTAAAAAGATAAAAAAAATATATATATACCATTTCAAAGTTAAAAAATCAAAAAAATCAAATAAGAATACCAAACGGCTAAAAAAGTCTCAAGTTAAAAAAGTTAAAAAAATAAAAAAACTAACTAAAAAAGTCATTGCCGAACGAACAGTAATAGAGATATACACACAAGAAGAAGTTAACAATAGTAATAATAATTAAACAAAAAAAAATAAGAATGCAAAACACTTTTTATTTTTTTCATAATAATTTCACTTATTTTTAAAAAAAAAAATAATCTTTTTATCATTTTTAAAATATTTTTTATATACTTCTCAATATTAAATTATGTTCGTGAAGCACTAGTTAGCATTTACTTAGGTCTCTTTTGGAAACATGAAAAAAAAAAATTCAGTTTATTGACTCATTGGCTTATCTAGGTCACATTACTTCTCTATTTTTTTGTATATTTTTTTTTTCAAAAAAAGTCAAAAAAAATAATAAACTAGTTTTTTTCTATGGAGACTTACATATAAATCCTAATAGGTGAACTTATTGTCGAATAGATCTTGTGAGAATTAAAGACGTTTTTCATTAAATACTATTAAAAAGTATCACTAATTGTTAATTTAAAGTTACAGTTTAAAATTTTTTTCACAAAAAATATCACTAATTATAAATTTTAACGACAATTTAAAAATCATTACAAAAAACCGTTATTAATTTTAACTTTCAACGACAGTTCAAAAAATTCATTATGAAAAAATGTAACTAATTGTAAGTTTTAGACACAATTTATAAAAATCGTGACAAAAAAGGTCAGTAATTGTCAATTTTTAACGACATATAAAAAAAGCATCGCAAAAAACTTTTTTTAGCAACGATTTTACAAAGACTTATTTTCAATTAAACTTTATAAGAATTAAATCCAACTATTAAGATCTATTAATAATTTATTATTTTTTCTACTTTCCAAAACACGCCTAAAAGTTTCAATTAAAGCTCACATGAGAAAGAGAATTACATAAAAAGGAATCCAAAGGGCTCTTGTGTAAACCATCTGTGTGGTCTTTTTGTTGTTTTTCTAGGTCACTACCTTTGTGTGCATTTTGTAGTCAATGTCTATGTACGTCTTTGTATTTACCTCCTTAGACTTGTCACCTTTGTCCTACCATTGTGCATTATTATCTACCAAGGTGAATCTTTAATGTTTAATTGTAAGATTAATTGAGTCAAATTGTCAGTGTGATAAAATTAAGTAATGAAATTATTAGTGTAGTGGTATTAGGTGAGAAATTTAAGATAAATTTTGTTTATTTAGATAATAGTGTGATTATATTAATTATGAAATTACACATAAAAAAAATTTCATTATATAAATTATCTATTATATTATATACTGTTCATACTTGAAATGATATAAACATCATAGTTTCTTTTACAAAAATGTTTTGGAACTTTAATTTGTGAGCTTTAATAGCTTTAATTTGTGAGTTCTAATAGCTCTAATGTGTATGGGAGGTCCATCTGATGTGATTTTTGGCCTTTTTTTATTTTTTTTTATTTTCCACCTCACTAGAGTTCAATTAAAGCTCTAGTTTTTCAGGGATATATCATTGTTGTTTTTTTCAAATAAACTCGTGTGTCCTTTGTAACTGCATTTATGTTTCAACCACACCCATGTAGGTGTGTATAACTTCTAGTATAATAAATATAAATATCATTTTACAAAACAAAAAAAAAAAAAAAGAGTTTGAAAACTTAAAAAGTTCCAAGCATTAATGCAAGTGAATTATTAGTTCTAACTTATGGGACTGTAGAGTCCTTCAACCTGGGATTTGGGAAGCACTTTATTTAAGTTATAATTTGGATCTTTCAGTTCTTGTCCTTAAGAGGTGGAGGTGGATTTTACCCACAAAAAAAGAAAAAAGAAAAAAAAAAGAGGTGGAGGTGGATTAGAATAGCATTTCTCTCTCTCTCTCTCTCTCTCAAGATAGAAGAGAATCCAATGCTGTGCTACCCTTGTACAGGACAACATTTTAGGTTAGATATATGTAAGAGCTAAGCTACCTCTGCAGATTAGTTTCCTCCAATTAAGCTGTAGTTGACTGGATTTAAGATTTGAGATAGCATGTGCCTCTATATTTTTTGCAAGCTGACCTAAAGTCATACCAAAGTAAAAATATTTGATTTATTTAACTTTGAGGTTCTATATCACTTATGTTCAGCGATATTGCTCTTTACGCAATTAAGGAGGGTTCAAATCTTTCCGTTTGCATAATTCACTAACTTAGGGATAGCTTCGAATCTCAAATTTACTTTCCTGGAATAAATGCAAAAGGCCAATCTAAAATGGATGCTAAATTATTCCAAAAATAATAATAATACTATTGATTTAAGAGAAATCTATGGTGAACTTTACTTAGAAAGGGTGTACAATTCAATATTACATCACTTTATTGTGTTAGTTATATCACTTTGTAATAAAAATTATAAATATGGGAATCTATATGTGCAAATTGCAAATAAGTGAAACAGTCATAAAATAATTGAATCACAAATGAAACTCTTTTTTGCTGTAATCCTGACATATAAGAAAGACTTATACCAAATACATGAATAGATTTGAATTATACACACAGAAGACTTAAACCACCATGAAAATGAAATTATTTATCTACTAATCCACTAAAATGCAATTTTCCCAATCTATGATATACAAGTCTAAAGTGAAAATTACAAATTATAGTAGTTATCTTATGAACATTGTGATTATGTAACAAATGATGTCGTGAAAATTTTACGAATTATTTATGGTGAGCAATTTTATTAACGGAAAATTTTTTGTGGCACTAAATTGGGGGCACTAATGCCCCTAATTTCCATTCTGGGTAACTGTTTTGTTTTTTTTTTTCTTTTTGCCTTATATGGAAATTAGGGGCATTAGTGCCCCCAATTTAGTGCCATAAATCAAAATCCTTTATTAACCATTTTGTTGAGAAATGTTATAAAGGTGGTGATTCATCCCACTAATTTTTGGACCACTAATAACACTAATGAACTAAAAAAAAAAAAAAAAACAAACTCAAGCCAAAATATCAAATCACTTTGGTGGGGCCCCCTGTGCCACATCATTAGTGATGCTCTAGTGCTCCCAATTTAGAGCTCTAAAACATTATTGATGTTATAATATGTTGTGGTGTTTGTTATGAAACGTTATAATTACATTACATATATTGTGATAAAATGCATATAACATATCCTTTTTAATGGTGTGTACGGTTGCAGTTACCATAGTAAATATTGAAATTTTTTTCCTAGAAGTTTATACAATTGATTACAACACTGAATTATCGTATATTGCTAATCATTTCGATGATAATCTTAGGAGATTGCTAAATTCGTTTGGATCATATTTAGAGTTATAAATGATTGAAAACAAATCATTATCTTCACTGATTAAAATTTTAAAAAATTAGTGTTACCATTTGGAGATAATAATAGTTCATATCTATATGAAAATTATCATTTATAACAGCATTATTGTTAGTACACATAAAAAGTTGCTATAATGTTGTCCATGAAGCTTTTCCGGTTGGAAGCAGTAAATTAGTGGCCAGGGCACTGTTTATTATTTGGCGAAGAAATAAAAAAAATGTAGACTTTGGGTTCATTTGGAAGTGAGTTATTTTTTGACTTTTTAACTTTTTTGATTATTTTAACCTGAGACTAAAAAGTCTCGTTTGGAAAGAACTTTTGATTTTTTTGACTTTTTTGTGAGAGAAATAATATAATGATCATGGATTTGATGTGATATTTTGTCTTATTAAGCTAAAAAACTTATTTTATTTTTTGTAGTTAAAATAGCTAAAAAAATTCCAAACTTGGCTTCCCAAATGAAGCCATCCATTTAGGGCCACTATACAATCATTGCAATAATAACTAATAACCCTATGTCACCAAAATTAATAATTGTTAAACATGTTATATTTTTCTTCAAAAGCTTAACCTCAGTGTGCAACACCAAGAAAAAGTGGTTAATCATGGTATCACTTAAAAGTTAATTATTATGATTATAGTATTTTGTATTAGTAATTTAATAGATATCAAATAAGTTATAAATAGATTTGGTGTAATTTTTTATAATTTGTGAAAAAAAATTGAATTTATTTGGTAAAATAAGTTGTCAAATAATTTTTTGCTCTTCCAATATCCAGAATGCCTTCAAAAATTACAATTAAGACAAAAGAGATTGGGCATTTTATCCATACATAATTAGGGATTTAAAATAAGCAACAAAAAAAAAAAATAACGAACAGGAACTTATGAAAATCCCTTGTCAAATAAGCTAAAAACATCAAGTAACTTATAATTGAAAACTGCAACAAAATACTATTACACTTCGTTTAACTGTGGCTTAAAAGTTAGTTTATTTGCTAAAAGTCCATTTGTTAAAAAAAAAATAACTCATTTGAAAAATTCATTTTTTTTATAAAAAAAAATCTCACTTTGGCCACTTTAAAAAGCCATCAAGAAAAAAAATAAAAAATTAAGAATGTATCAAATAAACTAACCATTTTAGCAACAGTTTTTTTCGTAATCATAACCAATATCTAATTCTCTGATTTAAATAAGTATACTTTTTATCTTTTTACGAAAAGATGTATAAAAAAGTAGAGAGATGATTTGATGAAAAAAAATAAAAAGATAAAAAAATGAATTATTTTCAACTTCCCAAACTTGACGGAAGTCTTAATTAATTTTGTATACTTTTTTGAACAAATAAGTTAAATAAAAGTGAATTTACAGTACAGGACATAAATATCATCCCTAGCTATTCCTACTTTCTATATTTTGTAACTTTATTATTATATTTCAAATGGAGCTTTAATTAATTAATTTGTAATAAAATAACTGCATGTGGCTTGAGAATACATTTTATATAAACAAATATTTTACAATAGTCCAAATAAAACATGGAAGAGACAAAGAGGCCCCCAACCCAAATCAAGAAAAATAAAATAAATGCATGCTGAATATTTACCTGGTTCAAAAACCCTGAGGAGAAAACAAAAAATACGCATACCAATGCATAGAACTGTAAGTCCCTTGCTTCACTGTCTTCGTAGATGTTTCATATCTTTTGTCTTCTTTCACTCTTTAATCAATCTTTGTTTAATTACTTCAATTTGTCAATACATGGCATCAGTGACGGGGTCAAAAAAATAAATACTTATTAATTATAATATTAAAAAATTTTATAAAAATATTTTACGTAAGTTTTTATAATTGATTTCAAGAAACATAAAAAAAAAAATATGTTATTTATAACTAGCATATCATGGACAATATAAAAAATATAGATATAAATCTTAAAGTAAATTATATAATGATAAATTATATTTTTATACAAAATTTGATTAAAAATTTAATATAATGATAATATCACATCATCATTAGTATGCGATATCACCAACTAATAGTAAATAAGCACATAGAGAGTGAACTTCACATGTCAAATGTAAATAACAATTCAATAAATTTCATATCTTTATAGTAAGATTATTTATACTTACATGTCAATAATAATGACATCACCGTTATATTTAAAATTTTCATAGATAATATAATTTATAGTAATTTTTTTATTTTCAATCAAAACAATTATTATTATTTTTATAATTTTTAAAATGTCTTTGACATTTCATTCTAATAATATTTTTATAATTATTTTTATTTAAAATATTTTCTTTATATTTACAAAGAAAAAAAAAATCACAAGATTCAAGAGATGCACGTAACTCCCCGATCCTTACGTCGCTCCGCCACTACATGGCATGTATTGCAACAAAGTAAACCTAATCAAATCTACCTATTTTTCCTCTTATTTTCTTTGAAATTACTAAAATATAATCAATTTGCACCCAAGTAAATTGGGATTGTTGTCTGTTTAGTCTTAGGTCAAGTTTGGTATCTATTAAATAATACAAAAAGTTAAAAAGTCATTATTCTATTTAAGTCACATCATCTTATTTAAATTACATCACCTCTCTAACACATCACATCAAACTCAACTCATATAAGTCAATAAATTAAAAAGTATATTTTTTTAAAACATCTCAAACCAACCTTTAAGTTAATTATCCCAACTGAATTGTAAAAGTTTTTATATTTTAGGCTCTCTAACTGATAGAAACTCTTATGATGATACTTAAAACATATTGTCATGCTTAAAACGGATTGTCAGGTACTAGTTTCCGCCGAGCAAAGATTCCCTCTTTGCATCATTTTTTATTTGTAGGGTTGTTGGATTCACTTTTAAATTCAATTTTAATAATTCGAATTATTCATATTTTAAGATTTTTTTCAGTATATTATACCTGTAAAAAATTAAATTGATCAAATATAAAAAAACATGTGTTTGGAAAAATCGAATTAAAAACTATTTTTTAAAAAAATTTAATAAATAATTTTCCGAACACATACTTTCTGATATTCGATCAATTTGATTTTTTACAGGTATGATATACTGAACAAATCTTAAAATATGTACTGTTCAAATTATCAAAATTGAACTTAAAAGTAGGTTCAATGACCCTGCAAATAAGAAATGTAAGAAAAAAATACAATGAGAGAATCTTGACTGCTTTCCCCCCCTCCCTATTTCTTTTCACTTTGTAAATAAAATATTTTTCCAAACTCGGGTTAAACGTTAAATTCATATATATATATGTATGTATATCTCGGAAAAGCTATTGGCCCTGTTTGATAGAACTGTGGAAAAGTGCTTATAACTTATGCCTAAACAACTTATAGCTTATAATTTTCAGTTTAAGTTGATTTCCAGCTTATTCTTAAAGCATCTCCTGCCCCACTTAAAGAATAAAATGATTTCTGACTTTTAAAAAGTTATAAGTTATAAGCTATAAGCTAAACCAAACACATTAAAATAACTTAAATTAAGCTGAAAGCTGAAATAAGCTATAATTAAGCTCTGTCCAACAGGACTATTATCTTTAATCTATAAAGACGAACTAGACAGTCTGATTGAACGTAAAGCTAACCAAATTGTTTTATATTTTCTTTGAGAGAGTTAATTCTAAAGAAGTACATTACTTGGCTTTCCCACCGTCATACTTAGGTGTGGCATGGACTACCTCAATCAGCCACCTGTTCTTCATTGTCTCCTCGTTAAGATAGATCTCACCCATAAGGTGCACTGAATTGGATGGCAATTAACAATCAAATTTACATAGATAATATATCTATATGTTGTTGAATTTGAAGGGGACATGGTGAAGATAATAAATGGCATGTCTTTCAGTGATTTGTCTTTAATTAGTTGTTGAGAAACTACTAACAAAGCATGATTATATATAACTTGCATGTTGACGCATAACTTGCTTGTCCTGTATGTAATTACTATGTAATTCGGTTCTTTTTTACTATGATATATATCTAACAGTATATATCTAACAGTAATACTAAGTATTATAAAAAAAATTTCATGAAAATAATCATGAAAGGCTTGTGACCTTTGGATTACACTTAGAATAAAACACCACACACTAATCAAGATAATCTAAGGGTCACAAATTTTTCATGATCATTTTTATAAAAAAAATTTCATGATCCATAACATTTCTCTATATATAATTGCATGTTGACATTATGTCCCAACACAACAGCTATTGTTGTGCAGTCTTATGTGTCTATTTCGGAGTCCGTTTAGATAATTTGAACCATTCAAATTTTAAAATACATTGAGTAGAATGTACCTGTAAAAAATCAAATTGATTAGATATCGTTAATCTCTTCATTTACTCATATTTGTATTTAATTTTCAATGAAATAATTAACGATATCCGATCAATTTAATTTTTTATAAATATACTGTACTTGATATATTTTAAAATATAAATAATTTAAATTATTAAAATAAATCTTGAAATAGACCTATAAAACCTCACAACATTGATTGTTGTGTAGGGCAGAGATTAAGGTTATGTTGGATGGTTGTAGTGGCTAACCACTAATTAGTGGTCACACGATTGAAAGGCATACTCATTTGCCTGTGTGATATGAAAATTGATTTATAAATAAAAATTTTATACACAATTAGATTGTAAAATGAATCAAAATATTTATATCTGGCTTATTAAAAATTTATTTAAGATTAATCTTTATGTAAATAAGTTAAATTCAAACATATTTAAAAATCATTAAGTTTTCAAATTAAATTTTATTAACTTATTAATTAACTTGAATGAGTTAATAGACATTATTAGAAAATATTTGAGTTTGGTTCATGATTCACTTGATTAAAATTTATTTGAGATTAATTTGAAAATAAACAAATTAAACTTAAGTACATTTTGGGATTCATTAAAAAAATTCAAATTTAACTTAAACAATTTATTACTCACCTGATCCGATCTTAATATCTAGACGAGAATTATGTAATTGTGAGCAGTGAAATAATTTTCCATATGTTCGTGCAATGTTTAGTACCTAATAATTTTTTGAGCAAATTTCAATTCATTATATATTTTTTAAAAAAATTATAAATAAATAATAAATCTTATACACATTAATTATTAAAATTATAAATTTATAATAATTTATTTGTCACCACAACAAGTATAAAAATAAATAATTGGTCACGCAACCTGTGCAGCGGCATTAATGCTTCTAAATTTTATGGGTCCCAAAGATTCAAAACACTTTATCAGAAGAGGACAAAACGCCCGAAAAATAAATAATAAATAAGTAAGAAAATAAAACGACAGAGGATTGAATAATGTAAGAGTAATATATGTATTAAAATAAATTTTTTTTTTTAAAAAAAAAAAAAAGCACCGCCAAATGGGTGCATTCATCGTATGGGTTGTTTACAAATACCCTAAACTATAAAAAATAAATATATCATTTAAATATTTTAAATTATAAAAACATATAAATAGAAATATTATTTAATCCTTTAAATTACAAAAATGTACAAATAAATCTTTTAAATTATTTGCATATTTTACTTTAATTTATTTCATTAAAAAGTTTAATTTGTACATTTCTAAAATTTAAGAAGTCTATTTATATATTTTTATAATTTAAATAGAAAAATTATATTTCTCAATAATTTAAAATTTTATTTATATACTTTTATAATTTAAAAAATTAAAATAATATTTATTAATAATTTAGGATTCTTTCGTAAATAACCGTTCACGTAAACAGTAGAGAGACAAAACGGGGTCGTCTCTTTGGTTACAAGTAACATATCTATCCATCCCCCACGTGTTCGTGGACTGTATCCAAACCCCCACGTGTCACTCAGACTTGGTCGGAGATTTTTTGCTAGCCTTCTTCGAAGAGTCCGGATCCTATCCTCTCTCTCTCTCTCTCTCTCTCTCTCTCTCTCGTCGCATGTCGATTTGGACGAACGTTTGCCGCCTGATGACGTGGCACTCCACTTAAAAAATTAGAATTATAATAAGGGGGTGTACTAATAAATCTCAAATTAATAATTTATACACTGTTTAGTCCTAAAAGTTTTTTTATAGACTGAAAGATTCCATTATAATGTTTCAAACATCAGATTAATATTTCGAACATTAGATTTCAAATATCTAATTTTCATCAGATTTCAATAATGTTTGAAATTATAGGATAAATGTTTCAAAAATTAGATTTCACGCATCTAATGTTCATCAGATTTCAATAAATTTTGAAATTATAGAATGAAACATCAAATTCATTTACATCATGAACATTATGATGATGTATAAATGGAACTAAATGGAATATAAGAAAACTTTTAGGACTAAATGGTTCAACTTTTCAGAAACTAAGATTTATGGGTAAATTTTCCTTATAATAAACATAATAAGATAAAAATATACACACACAAAAAAAAAAAAAAATTCACAAATTAGTTTTATTTCTTAAAATTATATATATATAGGAGCATTGTTTACGAGTGCAACTTTGACAGGTTGAATTTAATATAAATTATTAAATTATATTAAATATATATAATATAACATAAAATTTTATCTCTTTTATTCTCATTTATAAATTATAAAAATTACCATAGTGAATATAAATAGAATTTATTTTAACAAATTAATAATCTAACTATAAAAAAATTATAATTTATGTGTAATTTAGACAACTCAAGTAATTTAGGTTTAACTCAGGTTGGACTTAAACAGATAACCTTGAGTTACAATTTAAGTTAGACGAGTATAGATAGATCTCAACACAATTGTACTAAGTTTGAACAACCTTTTAATCCGTCCGAATTGGACCACTAGTATTGTTTCAATAATGCTAGATATTCAATAATATATATATATATATAAAATAAAAAAGAAATTTAAAAAAAGGCCTTGAACATTGTGTCATGGGATTGGTTTTTTAATCCCACTTGTGTTGAAGGCATCCCAATCCCACCACTCTGCAGCACTAACAATCCCCTACGAGTGACAATCCAAGAGCCCATAAACCAAACAAACAAGATATATGTGGGGTTCACTTCAATCCTAAGCCAATTCCACCCATGAATCAGGATAACAAACATGACCTTATATTCCATCTGGTTCATTAGAATGAGATGAAATTATCATTCTTTAAATTTTGCTATGAAATAATCATTCATTACAATAGTGAATGATGATTTCACTTGCAATGTATTTTCATTATTTTTTTTAGTGAAACCAAACATGGAATTGATTTTCTTTATGAATGATCATTTCATTTCATTTCATTCTAATCAATCAAATACTAGTTGTTAGTTGTATAATTTGTAAAAACCAATCATAATTTAACATATGGCACGAAGAGGGCAATTTGAAAAAGTTAATACAAGTTGCCAACCAAAGTCAGACACGTGGCAGTTCGTATTGGTAATAATGGATCTGTGTAGCACTGGAACAATCGAATGATACAAGATAATGTGGCTTAACGATTACTCACAAAGTTTAAATTTAAAATCAGGAAGGAAGCTTAACTGCAAGAGTGGCATAGTGGAACTGACTATGAGAGAGCATGTTCAGCAATCATGGGAGGACATTTCAACTGTTAGAAGCCCACTTCGACGGTTATCATTCAAGAGTATAAATAGCAGAGAAGGCCCCAGAATGAAGCCCCTAGACTTAGATCAAAAAACCAGTTTATTTACTTCATTTTCTTTCCAGTTTTACAGTTCTTTACATTTCTGCACTTCAATTCCTGTACTGCACTTCATTTCCTAGAAATAGTTTCAAATAGTTTGTTGCTGTAAATCTCTACAAAACTGGATCAGATCATTGTAAGTTTTCATTTACTTAATGAAATTTAGATTCTGAAATTGTTCTTCATGTTGTTATTTACTAATTTCTCCTAAACAAGCCACTAGTAAAAGTCCTCTTCATTGAGGCTGAAAGAATTATAACACAATTGTCTGATAATTGGTTGGCAATTAATATTCTATAAAGACTAACTGATCTTTGTTGGCACGCTTAAAATTACGCTATTAACCTTCAAAATCAAAAAGTCAACATATATTTTTGACACGCCCGGTGGGACCCTAAAATGGCTAGACATAGGAGACAAGGAGAAAGTGAACGCCTGGAAGAAGTTGTGAAGGGAGAGGTAGAAGTACTTGATCCAGAGGATAATGTGATAACACATCCTATGGAAGCACCTATCTCATCGGAACCTATGGTCGAACAGACTAGCACCTCAGAGCATGCACCACATGTTCAAAATATTAGACGAGGCCATAGAATTGGGTCATCCACTATTTCGTCTACCCAACCAATGAATCCATGGGGAGGCTTGGTAAATGCCATGGGACAACAATTAATAAATACAATGGAAAGATGGGCAACATCCTTCATGGATCGAATGAATTCCCATTAACCAACTATCATAAGGCATATAGAGGAAAATTCAAATATTCTTCTACAAAGATTGGCTAGAGATAAATAGCCTATGCAAATTAATGAACATACTAATGGTCAGAATAGTAATCAAAATTATGAAAGACCATCACCTGTACCTCAGTCATGGTATGAGCCTCCTCCGAGGCCTTTGGTAAATCAAAATGCCTCATTATCTAACAGTGAAGCTATACAAATTGGTGGATCTGGACCAACACAAGAAAATAGCATGAGAATGTTTTCATATTCAAAACCATGCTTGGCACAAGGGGGTTCACTAACCTTTTGTTCGAATTCACACTCGGGGGGCTAGAAGGGTTTCCTGTGACTGGGAGAGAAACAACACATGTTCCTTCTATTGTAGCACCTTTCGTAGGACAGGCTCAGAGACGTCAACCATACCTTTAATAGCAGCCAGTACCACAGGGACAACCAGTCCCAAATATACCTCCCTATAGACCAAGAGGACCTCAAGCACATGGGATTCCACTAAACCCTGTGTTTGTTTTTCCAATAGTAGTCCAACAAGCACAGAATATGGTTCATAGGGACCAAATTACTGATATTGTTAGAGAAATGTGTGGACCTATGGCTCGACGGGTTCAGACTCTTATGTATAAGAAGCCATACCCAGAATGGGTGGATAGGGTGCATGAATACCCAAGGGGGTTTAGAATACCAGCCTTTGCTCTTTTTTTGTGGAAATGGAAACCAGTCAACAATAGAACACATTGCCAGGTTCGCAGGCCAACGTGGTGAATTTACCAATAATGAAATCTTATTGGAACTGTCCATATACGGTTCATCCTTCGGAACCATATCACATCCTGGATCTGATGAAATAGGATGAATTGAGACGGTATTTTGTAAATACGTAATTATCTTGAATATATTAACCATTTCTTTATTTTCCGGTCGCCTAGAAGGGACAAAAGAAAGATCTTGTTGTTTCTTCAACAATTTATGATCTCTAGTGGACCTTTCAGTAGGATTCGAACCCAGATGAAGTTCTGACCATCTATTAGAGAAAAAAGAACAAATGAATCTTGTAGGATTCCCAAGAAATTCTTCGATTTCTTCCGAAAGCAGATGATTAATCATCTGCTTCTTATGTTCCGTGAATAGCCGGGACATTGAGGAATATCCAGAAAGGCATTTCAGGAATCGGTCTGATTCTATCTCTGTTCATTCCTTTTGAAGAAAGAAAGGATCCCAAAGAATCGATCTTCTTTTAAGTGTTGAATCTCTCTTTGATTGATCAATGTGTGATATTCCGAATCCTCATTACTAATGGAATCCAAATGATCTCTGGATTGATCAGAAGATCCTTTCAATTGGTTAGAATCCATTACTTGAACGAAACTAGATTTTGTGGAATCATATTGAATATTTGACGATACATTCCATACTTTGCTAAAAAACCGATCCTTGTTTACCAACCACACATTGTCTAACCAAATCCAATTCTCTCTCGATACGTTCCTCAAAAAATCCGATTCATGTTGATTCTTTCCCCAACTAACGAAGAGATCTTGGCGGAATTGCCACATATGAAATTGAGCATAATTTTGTAAAGAAATAGTCCACTTGTTTCTCGAGAAGAGATAGGAAACATGATCAATATCATTTGATTGAATAGTTGACCCAGCCCCTTGTTGTTTGAAGAAACTCTCCACTTCAATTGGTATTTTTTCACGAAAAGCAGACATGAGATAACAAATCCAGTGTTTCACTAAGATTTCGAATAGCGGTCCCGAATTCAAATTGATTATATTTCGCCTCTTCCTCAGAGAAAAACAATCAAATAATTTCCAATCATGGTCCTTGCGAATCGGATCATCTATATAATATACAAAAAGAAACTCCAAACATTTGATATCTTTATCTTTGAATAAGATCTCAATTCCAGCGACGGTTTCATTAGATATATTACAACTAGAATCCCTCTTTTTTTCCGATCTAGTTCTTCCACCATCACGAACCCCAGTTAGATTCAGGCATGCTACACTTTTTAGTTATTGGGAGAACCCAAGTACTCTATTTCGGATTCAGGAAACAACTCTCAGAGATCTTTTTCCTTTTGGAAGACACAGGAGCGAAACAATCAACCTATTGATATTGGAAGACCCAAAGGAGTCTTCCAATGTATCATTTCTGGGTCCAATGGAATTCATAGGTATAGGAAGAAGCCCTATCAAATAGAGATTTTTTCTTTCGACCATATTTCGATTGTTAATACAATATATAAGAACCACTACTACAAAGAGTATTACACCCTTGATCGTGAAATATCGATTGCTTGTTGAACCCTGTGAATTGCATGAAAGTAGGATACTCCAAATTCGAGGGTCAAAGAGTTTTATAAAATGTTCTTGGTGGGAAAAAATGTGAATGAAAGATTCCACTAAATTGAATTGGGTCCATGAATCTAAGAAATAGTGAGAATTCTTGATCTTTCTCAATATCTCTCTTAATTCGAAAATCCAGGATTTGAATTGATGTCCTTTCATTGATTCCTCTTAAATTGCATTGATTTATTCTAAAGATTTTATTTCAATTGGAATTTGGTTATTCACCATGTACAAGGATCTCTGCTGAGGATACCTGCTAAGTATCCATGGCTGAATGGTTAAAGTGCCCAACTCATAATTGGCAAATTCGTAGGTTCAATTCCTACTGGATGCACGCCAATAGGACCCTCTAATAAGTCTATTGGAATTGGCTCTGTATCAATGGAATCTCATCATCCATCTATAACGAATTGGTGTAGTATATTCATATCATAACATATGAACAGTAAGAACTAGCATTCTTATTGAGACTAGAACTCATAGGGAATAAAATAGATTTATGGATGGAATCAAATATGCAGTATTTACAGACAAAAGTATTCGGTTATTGGGGAAAAATCAATATACTTCTAATGTCGAATCAGGATCAACTAGGACAGAAATGAAGCATTGGGTCAAACTCTTCTTTAGTGTAAAGGTAATAGCTATGTGTAATAACCCCGACCCGTGATTAGCTATTAATCGGTATTTAATTAATATGTAACTGCATGGGTAATTGGCTTATCTCTCACTTATTTTTGCCACCTAGTGCCTATTCCATACAAAAAACATTTTTTGAGCCTTTTATTCAACAAAACATTTCATCACCTTTTGGTGATTGGAAAAAATCGAGGAAACATTTTAGAGAGAGGAGGAGCCACTTCAAGATTAAGCAAGAACTTAGCAGAACAAGACTTTTATAAGCTTAGATGTGTACATTGAGCTTAAAATGTTGAAGAGAGTCAATCCATATGATGCATGTTTTGAAGTTGGAGGTGCAATGGAAAATTCAGTTTTTTGCCTCTCTCACTCGAAGGGAGTGTTACGCGGCGATCCATGACACCGAATCGCACCGCGAAGCGACGAAAAAAAATCTTCGAAAAAAAAATTTTGAATCATCAATTACTTAAAATTCTAAAATTTTGCTAAGGTTGTTCAAGGCATGTTTTTGACAATATTTATTTCTTAGGCAGGCATTCCTAAGCCTTAAATTATAGTAAGTAGGTTATGGGCCAGAAACGCACACTAGAGAGATAGAGAAAGAATGTGATGTGTATGTATGTGACTTGAGCAAATGAATGAACATGAACCAACGTATGAAAGCTAAAAGCAAAGTGTTGGCAAGTACAATGATACATGATTGACCATCTCCTAAACCCTTTGTGAGTACGTTATCAATAAGAATACGTTATATATATGTTATGTTCCATGTGATATATATGTTTACGTGAACGAAGATCCATTTGAAAAAAATATATTATGGCAGATAGATAGTCCAGTCGACTTTTATTCTGATTATGTTGGCTGTACTTAGATCTTTTCTTGTAATGTGTGTTAATATAATAATGGTTGACTTATGGTTATGTAATTTTAAAAACTATGAATAGTCATCGACTTCTGGAAAAGGGTAGACGAATGGGACCTATTATGGGGCATACAATGCATTACAGACGTATGATCATTACGTTTCAACTGAGTTATTCTATTCCACCTCTTAGAAAGAAAAGAACTTAAATCAAAATACTTAATAGCATAGCGATCCATTTATACAAAACTTCTAACTCGAGCACATGCAATGGAACTGTAGACAGTCAAGTGAAATCTAATCCACGAAATAATTTGATCTATGGACATCATCGTTGTGGTAAAGGTCGTAATGCTAAAGGAATCATTACCGCAGGGCATAGAGGGAGAGGTCATAAACGTCTATACTGTAAAATCGATTTTCGACGGAATGAAAATAACATATATGGTAGAATCATAACCATTGAATACAACCCTGATTATATGAAGTTAAGACACTTTCCAAATTCTTTAACTGGGGCAGCCTTTGTTTGGTATATTAACCTTACACCTGGTTCTATCCAAACTTGGCAGCAAATGGAGGAGGCATTTCGTGCCCAATTCTTCCAAACAGAGCCTAAAGTTTCCATGGCAGATTTGGCAAGGTTGAGCCAAAGGCCTAATGAGAAGGCAGCTCAATTAATTGCCAGATTCAAAAGGACACAAAACAAGTGTAGAGTCATTCTACTAGAGCCTGAATTTGTGAGATTGGCTCAAAATGGTTTAAAGTTTAGGCTTCGAAAGAAGTTCGATTTAACCGAGTTTCGAGACTTAGTGGAGTTAACCTATAAGGTGTCTAAATATGAATCTTTACTTGAGGAAGAACAGGATCGAAGTAATGCATCATATAAGACTTATTATAGGGATCCTAATTATGAAATTGATGCAGCAGAAATCGTAGGGAAAGAGCCTATGACCTGTGAGGCGTTAATTCAGAAAAACACCACAATAGACCAGTAATTTAAAAAGAAAGACCTTCATAGGAAGTATTCTTTTGATTTAACAAAAGCAGATGACATTTTTGATCATTTGTTTGCAGCAAATTTCATAAAATTACCAAAGGGAGTTAAGATCCTTACCCCAGAAGAACTTAAAGGGAAAATATACTGTAAATGGCATAATTCTTGGTCTCATTTAACTAAAAACTGTATTATTTTTTGGGATAGGATCCAAGAACATATTTGAAAATGAAGTTTAAAGTTCCTAGCCAAAGTAGAGAAAGTTATGGGGATTGATACTAACCATTCCCAGAGATTAGGGAAGTTACAGCCAACGTTGTTGTGCCAGATTTCCAAAACCTATCTTTGAATGAATTGTAGGAGGTTAATGTGCAGATGCATATTGCCAGCCGGACTGTTTTCAAGAAAGATACTAGAAATTCACCAGCAAATGGACAGAGCTTTGCAGACCAAAAGGATGACTCTAGTGAGGAGGCGCTGGATAAGGACTCTCTTAAGGCAACTGTCATACAAAGGATGTGTCCCAGATGCAAATTAAGTTACAAATGGTTGAAAGGGCTCCCAACTGATGGGAAACAGTATTACAAGATGTACAGAGACGCCCTATGTTAACCAATACCTATAACAAGAGGCCATGCCCAACTAGTCCTAGACAACAGCCATTCTTGGCTGGACCACAAGCTACTAGAATACATTTTAAGGGTAAGAGACCTCTGCATAAGTTCAGACCACCCAATTACTATAGGATGGAAGGCAATTATCCTGAGAGAAGGCTTGAATTGGGCTTAAGTTAGGGAATTAGAGCTAGTAATTGGCCTCCAAAGTCACATTCGAACAAGAGGCAAGGCAATTACCCTAAAAGAATGCCTGAATTAGGCTCAAGACAAGGTGCTAAAGCTAGTGAATGGCCTCAAAAGTTAGCTTCGAAAGTGGTTTCAAAGATTGGAAAAGCAAGTTCAGCAACTGAACTAGTGAGTTCATGGGTACCTGGGGTGCCAAACTGGTTTGTCATGCAGAACAAACCTAAGAAAATACCTGCACAGAGAAGTGTCTTTAGAGACCAGGGCAAAATGATTAACCTCCCTTGGTGGCTCCAAATAATTGGGTATTACTCAAGCACCCAAAAACAAAAGAACCGGATATGGTTCCAGTAATCTTTAGGTCTCAAAGGAAAAAGATCCAGCGAAGGTGCATCCTGTACCAAAAGGATCTGAAGGAAAGTGGCTAGAGTTCTTCATAGGCCCAGTCAAAAGGCCAGACAGAGGAGAAAGAAAATCCAAAATTGGCTCCTCAAAACAAAAAAAGTGTCAGTAAAGAGCAGTTGGCTAAGGTTCATATTGAACTAAAAGCCAAGGAAAGATTCAGCTTAGCAGGTCTTCAAAAGGCCTTGATGGAAAACGACAATGAGACAGAATGAGAAGTTGAACCAGGCCAAAGGAAAAAAATGGCTAAAGATGAGATGTTTGAAGCCTTTATGGCTTAACAGACCTTTTTGGTCGAAAAACCAACAGGAGTAGACCACAAACGACTTGATTCGAAGGAAGTCACCGATACTGAAATACCAATGTGCAGCATGGAGGATGCTTCCAAAATAACTAAACAAGTTAGTTTGGAAAAGAAACAAGTGCAGCTAGTAGTTCAGTTTGGCTCATTTCCTCCAGTGTCAGTAAACACGGTATATATATTGCCACAGGAGTTCCAGGCTGAAGATGGAGACCAAGAAGGTCAGGAAGATGACCCTATTCTAGTTTCTAGTGAAGAATCACAGGTTAGCATGATTCAAGATGAGTTTGAAGTGGCTACGCCAATGGAAACTAAAGATGAAAGTGAGGTGATGAGTATTAATCTCTCGTATCCCTTCAAGTATCTTACAACATCTATGACATAGCACGTTAAGCCCTTATATATCAAGGCTTATTTCGATGGGATACAATTAAATAGGGTGTTAATGGATAATGAGGCAGTAGTGAACTTGCTTCCGAAGTCCTCTTTGAAGAAATTGGGAAAATGAAACCCCAGATTAATCCCAACCAGCACAACCATTGCTGGTTTTGCTGGGGATAAGTATATGGCTCAGGGCATCCTGCCCATCAACTTGAGTGTGGAAACCAGAGATTACATGACGGCGTTCTTTGTTATAGATAGTAATGCCAAGTATAATGCTTTACTTGGCAGGGATTGGATACACACCAACAAATGTGTGTCTTCCTCTCTACATTAGAAAATAATGATGGCCCTATGCAATAGAGAGACAGAGGAGATCAAAGCAGACCCTCAACCCTTTATTGGTTATGCTGACTTTGCAGAGGCCAAGTTATTTACTAAAGGAGTGACACCACTCAGTATATTAAGGAAACTTGATGGAACAGCCAAAGTGATAGCTGATGAGGAAGTAACACACCTGAAGCACTTAGTATAGGAAAATGCTGATAAAGAGTACATCACCAAGGATAACAATGATGCCTGGTTGTAGACAAAAAGATGAGATCCAATAAGCCAAACCCTTGGCTTTAGTCAAGTTTTCAGCATTGGACTTAAAATCAATAGTCTAGAAGGTTCAGGAATAAGAGAGGGAAGCCATGGTAGTTGGTTGTAAATAGGACCAACAACAAGTCTGGCCTTTGACCCTTGATAAGTACTGTGCATTGGACATCGAAACAAAAGTCCAGGAAATACAGGAAGAAGAAGCCTTATGGATAGATTTTGTTTATGAGGAAAAAGGCAAAGATGTTGAACTAGAGAAAGTGGGAGCAGAACAAAGCAAATAAGTTGCTTCGAAGGCAGAAGAAGTCAAAGAAGAAGTGTTAATAAGTGCTCAAGCACAGAACCCCTTGGAAGAAGTCAATTTAGGGGAAGATTCTGCACAACAACCCACTTATATCAATGCATGGTTAAGTTCTCTTGACATGAACCAGTTGTTAGTAGTCCTAAAGAAATATAAGGATTGTTTTGCGTGGTCTTATAATGAACTACTAAGATTGGATAGGTCATTAGTGGAACATAGGCTCCTTATGAAACTTAACTTCAAACCACACAAACAGAAACCAAGATGGATAAGCTCTAAAGTGGTTCAGAAAGTGACGAAAGAAATTCTCGGACTCCTTAAAACAGGCTTCATTAAAACAACCAGATATGTTGAATGATTGTCAAACATTGTGCATGTGTTTAAAAAGAATGGCAAGATGAGGGTGTGCATCGATTTTAGAAATTTGAATTTGGCAACTCCAAAAAATGAATACCCCATGCCTATAGTAGATCTATTAGCAGACAGTTCGGCAGAGCACAAGATTTTGTTTATGATGAATGGGTATTCTGGTTACAACCAGATCTGCATTGCAGAAAACGATGTCCACAAGACAATATTTAGGTGTCCTGTGAATATTGACACCTTTGAATTGGTAAAAATGTCATTTGGTCTAAAGAATGCTGGGGCAACATATCAAAGGGTAATGAATACTATCTTTCATAATCTTATTGGAGGGTAGCTAGAGTGTTACATTGATGATATTGTTGTAAAGTCCCAATCCATGGAGAAACACTTGGTTTACTTGGTAGCAGCTTTCAAAAGAATAAAAAAGTTTGAGGTAAAGCTTAATCCTCTCAAATGTGCTTTTGGTGTATCAGCTGGAAACTTCTAGGGGTATGTAGTACACAAGAAGGGAATACAGATTGATCAGAATAAAACCAATGTTGTCATTAAGGCCAAGCCTCTATTAAGTAAGAAAGAAGTACAAAAGTTCCTTGATCAGGTTAATTTTCTTAGAAGATTTATTTCTAACACTGCAGGGAAAACTAAAGTATTTTCTTCTTTGTTAAAGTTGAAAGATGAAAAGGAGTTTGTGTGGACAGCAAAGCATCAAACTGTTTTTGAAGGAATTAAAGTCTACTTAGTCAAGCCTCCAGTGCTGATGCCACCAAAGAGTGACAAGCCTTTGAAGTTATACATTACTACAACAGAAGATTCATTGGGAGTTTTTCTAGCCCAGGACAATGAAGAAGGCAAGTAGCAAGCAGTTTATTATCTTAGTAGGTTTTTAAATTCTTGTGAATGTAAATATTTAGCTGTAGGAAAATTGTGTCTTACATTGTACTTTACAGCAATGAAATCAAGATATTATCTTTTACCTACTATTGTCTTGATAATTGCAACCACAGACTTGGTTAAGTATATGTTATCTAGACTAATGTTGAGAGGAAGAATTGGCAAATGGATATTAGCTTTGTCAGAATTTTATCTAGAATATGTCCCCCAAAATGCAGTAAAATGACAAGTTTTGGCTAACTTCTTGGCAGATCATCCATGTCAAACAGAAAGCCAGGAGATAATAGATCTTGGTGTGGTCCATGTTGAGCCATGGTAGATATGGTTCGATGGATCAAAGGCCAATGGTCTGATTGGAATTAGTGTTGTAATTAAGTCACCACAGGGGGTAGAAACCACACACAGTTTCAGGGTTTATGAAATTACTTGTTCCAATAATCAAGCTGAATATGAAGCTTTTATAATGGGGCTATAAATGCTTATTGGATTACAAGCTCATACAGTTGATATATTTGGAGATTCTCAATTGGTAGTCAACCAAGTGAAAGGAATTTTCAAATGTCAAAGTGTAAGCATGTTACCATATTATGTTGTTGCATTACATTTGCTTTCTCAGTTTCAGATAACAAATGTGACTTATATCCTAAGGTTCGTGAATAACAAAACCAATGATGTAGCTCAGAAGGCTTCGAATTTCAAAAAGAGGGATGACACTCAATTGAACATAAGTCAAGCAACATATCAAAAATTAAAACCACCTTTAACTAAAAGGAATGTGGTGTTGGAAGTCAATCATAATGACTTACAGGATCAAGATTAGAGGCATCCAATCATGTTGTACTTAACTAGCCCATCTTCGAAGGCCAGCAGAAAGATTAAATTACAGTCTATGCAATACATAGTGTATGGTAATGTTCTTTACAAAAGGGGAGCAATTGGGTTGTTATTGGAATGTCTAGGGCCGAAAAAGGCATTGACAGCCATGGTTGAAGTCCATGAAGGCATTTGTGGTGCCCATCAGCCTGGAGTGAAGATGAGGTAGTTGCTTCGAAAGCATTCCTACTATTGGCCAACCATCCTTAAAGATTGTGTAGAGTATGCTATAGGTTGCCAGGCATGTCAAAAGCATAGCATAATAAGATATGTACCAATAACTGATCTACATGCAGTTGTGAAGCCTTGGCCATTTAGAGGTTGGGTCATGGATATGATAGGGAAAATACATCAACCCTCTTCGAAGCATCATTGTTTCATCCTAATGACCACAGATTACTTCACTAAGTGGGTCGAAGCTAAACCATATAAGGCTGTAGATCAAATTGAAGTTATTGGATTTATTAAAGATCTAATTCATAGATTTGGCATCCCACAGACCATAACTATAGATAATGAGACTGTATTTAATGGAAAGATGGTAAAGTCTTTCATAGCAGAATTTGAAATTAGTCTTATTAATTCCGCCCCATATTATACATAAGCAAATGGTCAGGCAGAATCATCCAACAAGTCTTTAAAGAAAAGAATACAAAGGGTTGTGGAAAATAATCTTAGGGATTGGCATAACTTGTTATTGGATGTATTATGGGCTTATAAGACTTCTCTAAAATCAAGTACTGGAGTCATTCCTTATGCTTTCGTATATGGGCATGATGCAATGTTGCCTATGGAGATTAACATTAGGTCCTTAAGAGTGAAATGCCAGGACCATTCTAGCATTAAACAATAATATATTCCAAAAGACAAAGGTAGCCAAAAGCTATAATAAGAAGGTTAAGCATATTAGCTTTGATGAAGGTGATTTGGTGTGAAAAATAATACTCCCAATAGGAATTAAAAGCCATAAATCTGGTAAGTGGTTACCTAATCAGAAAGGACCATATCAAGTCCATAGAGTTTTACCTAGGGGAGCATACCATCTGAAAAATCTAAATGGTTATGTACATTCCAAGAAAATCAATGG
This sequence comes from Camellia lanceoleosa, assembly GCA_025200525.1. NCBI lineage: Eukaryota > Viridiplantae > Streptophyta > Magnoliopsida > Ericales > Theaceae > Camellia > Camellia lanceoleosa. The sequence goes on from CM045761.1 coordinate 35,913,147, forward strand.
CAGATATTTGAAGCCTTATTATCCAACTGTGTAGGAAACACAAGAAGTGTAAGAAATGCTAAACAAAGAAGCATGAAAACACTCAAGTAATAAATAAGGATTTCATTTCATAAAGAGTTAAATACATGCAGTCATAGATTGGTCCCAAAATCAGTACAATGCTTTAATTGTTCCCATATAATTGATTCTCTATTCCTAAGGGATGGGAGCAACTAAATGGCTGTAGCCATGTCTTGTGTACGGTCAGCTAGCCCTTGATTGGTAAACTGCAGCTTCGTAGCAGTTCGATCCAAGGCTAGGTTAACTGCTGCTAACTCCTCTTCTACTTAGGCCTTTTTCTCAAAGAGTTGAATGCAAAACTAATAAGTAGATGAATATTGTCCTTTCAATTCAGATACTTCAGCATGTATATGGGAAACAAATTCCTTGTCTTTCAATAGCTTTTCCTCTACAGCTTTAGCAATGTGGCAAATGTTGACATAGAAATCTATGGTAGCTGCTATCTGGGATAAGTGGCTTGAAATAGCCATGTTGGATTGGTCAATAACTTTGCAGTATTAGAGGAAACCGTTCTTAAGTGCGGGTATTTGTAAGGCTTCGAATGAGATCCTTGAAGATGATGTCAACAATTCCAAACAAGTGCCTAAGTTTAATGAAGACAAGAAAACTCTGCTGATGGTTGGAGAGCTCTCAAAAATTTCCAAAAGGGAGTCAGCTAAAGCCAATGACTCATTTTCACTGTTGGCTGCTGGAGTAGTTGAAGGTGTGTCAAAAAGGCTAGCCAACAGGGCTTCAAAAATATCTATCTCTTCCACTGACATTTGAGGTATAGAGAGGTCTAGAAAAGGTGGTTGCATAGGGATAGGAGAAGAGGTTGAAGTGTCTTTGGCAATGTCCATAGTCCTGGTCACCAGTAAATCAAGGGAAGAGGGACTGGAGCTAGATAATGGTGGCGAAAAAGAAATTGGTAAGCTACCAATATTTTCTCTAAAAGCACCAGCTATTACTGACAAGGTGACAACTGGGGCTTTCTCAGGTGATGAAGGAGCAACCAGGATTGTAGGGAAAGTAAATTAGGCTGAGGTAAAAGTTAGATGAGGAAGATATGGAGTTAAGCCCAGGGATAAAGAAATAAGGATGCCTTGCCTCAAAAAAGGTATGGAAAGTGTAGAGCCAAGAAGTGGAAGTATTGTTTGGATGGGCTCTACACTTAAGGGCGCTTTGGTGTTGATTTTCTTTCTCCTTTTTTAGGCTACCTCTAATGGTCTTTCAACTTCAGATAAGACTGAAGAAGCCATTATCGAAGGAGGATGTGGGATAACTGTTGCTATAAGATAAGAAATAAGAAGCAATGTTAAGTTTTATTGCTGAAAACTTAGGAAAAGAAATAACTATAGAAACTAAAGGAAATTACCAGCCTCGAAAATGGTGGTGGTAATGGTTGGAGAACTGCAAAGGGCATAATGATCGGCACTTTATTGCCTCCTTGCAGTTTCCCTTTGAAATGTATCAACAGCAGCACCTTCATTTCTTAATATCTGCTGCTGCCTCCTTTTCTCATATCTCTGGAAAACCACCAATTCCTTGGATTACTCCATCTCTACTGCCTTGGCGGCTGCTTGATGAGTAGGGTCATCATTGAAACCAGATGGGGAGACTGTTATTTTTTTCTTCCTCTTAAGTGGTGTTTCTTCAAGTACTTCCTCCTCTTTAGGACCAAGCACAAGTTTTCTCTTCTTTTGCTATTATTGTTTGTCTTTAAGAATGTTGAGGGCTTGAGTCCTTTAAGGAGAGTTTACTTATGAAGCTCCTGCATCAAAAAGAAAGTCATAAGTAGATGAACAAGGCGTTATAAGCATCATAGAGAGAAAAGAAAGGAAAAAATAAAAATGCATGCCTTTCTTCGAAGTAGCACTGGTAACTCTAGGAGGAGGAGGAGAGGCATTGAGAGTAATCTCTGTGGCAGCAGAAGTAGTCTCTATGACAGCAGGAGTAGGAGCTGAGATAGCAGAGGCAATAGAGACAGTAACAGTGGTCCCAGTCTTTTTGGGTTTGGCTTAAAAGGGTACATCTAGTCCCACTAGCAGATCTTTAGAAGGTATTGCCAGGAGCACCTCCATATTGGTCGTCCACCAACTTTGAAATCTTTTCAAAGCTGTGCTATGTGGGATAAAGGGGATGAATTGAAACTCACTCAACTCTTGTAGCAATTTAAATGTTACTTCCTCCAATTTGGTTTTGGGTACCTTCAGGTCTCTGACTGTGAGATTGGTATTGGAGAGGCTATAGAGAGGGATAGGAATTCCTTGAGTAAGCCCAAATTGCCTGGTAAATTGGGAATGACAGTAAACTTTAGATATACATTTGTAGGCTCGATGATTTAAAGTACTGGTAAAGAACTCCCTTGGCAACAAGATAGATGCCCACATATCCTTGTGTAGCAAATTGGAGCATTCTCTATCAACCAAAAATGCCTTGAGCCAAGCTGATCCTGTATTGGTTTCGAAGGGACAAAAGAAGGAAAGAAGTGGAGAAATTAAGAGTTGATGAAAGAAAATAAAATAATAGGCAAAGCTGGAGGGGTATAAGGAAATCCTGGCAAATTTATCTCCGTAAGTAGTGGGTTCTTGCACCAAAAATCTCAAGCACTTAGAGTCTAGACTAGTGAAATATATGAAGAGCCAGAGTTGTAATACCCAGAGGGGGCCTCCTTGGTTAACATCTAGAGGTTTCTCACAGAATTAGGAACAGGCCCTATAAACATGGCGTAAAACATAAGGAGCCAAAGCTATCATCTTCTTCGAGGCAAGAGCCTTGGCAAGTGGGGCAAACTCAGGCATAATCCGCTGAAATGAAGTACAAAAGAGAAATTTGTATAACCAATACAAAATGAAGGAAAATAACTCTCGGTCACCTACAAAGCCTACCTTCTTGTTCTCAAATTTTACAAAATCACTAAAGGAAGATTTCAAGATTGGAATGGTGAAGTTGACAGGAAGGTCTGGGTAACTAGGCGTAAAGGGAGCACCAAGTGGTGAGAGCCCTAAGAGATGACAAATATCAAAAACGGTGGGGGCCATCATATCACACTGAAACTGGAAAAAATTAAAAGCCAAATTCCAGAAACAAAGGGCTGCAGGAATCAAGAAAGGATCCTCAGGGATAATGAACCTAGAAAGGCGAAAGACATCAAAGATACAGAGCTCTTGCAGATCTCATTCTCTGGCAGGTACAACCCTATCATACCACTTCTCCCATTCAACTCTCAATGTGGGCCAGCAGTGATGGGGGCGGTTTATCCTCTAGTTTTCCCAATCAAAACCCTCTTCATAAAGAAGACAGTAATCCTCTAGACGAGAATACAAAACAAGAAGTTGAGCTACGACTTCTCTGAAGATAGGTCCTAAGATGTATTCCTGTTGTTCATTATGGCAAGGAATAAAGAGGTAACCATCTATGGTACCCGGTTCACTAGCTCTGAGCTTGGATATCTCTTCGTCGATACACCTCTTTAAAGCCACGAATAGGCTTACGTGTTTCATAGCTGGTACTTTCAAGGAGGAAAAAGCCATTAACAAGAGTTTTCGGAGGACGAAGCTTAGAAAAGAGTAAAGAGAAGGAGAGAGCAATAGAAATGAAAGGTTTGTGTTTTGGGCGAGCAAGTAAGTTTAAAGCGCGAAAGGAAAGGGGTTTTTTTTTAAAAAACTTTTATGTTCGAAAGATGCCCAATCAATTGAAGTGGATAAAAAGACCTAAGATAATTGTTTGACTGATTTTGGAACCCATATGAATCCTGAAAGTACAACATGAAAAGTTTCTCTCAAGGGTGATTGTTTGGAAGGAAAACGTATCTCAAACACTCAGATTAGCTTTGAAAACTAATATTTGGCTTCGAAGTTAAGATTTGGCTCCAAAGTCAGATGTCAAACAACCAACTAAGGCTTCGAGAGCAGGTAGTTGACTTCGAAGCACATTTTTATTCTTGAGAATGCAGGAATGTTTAGGTTTGGTCTGCTTCAAAGGGATTGGGGATTTGCACTTAGATTTCTTGTGAAAGATAAAATCATTCGAAGTGAACTTTGAAGTATTCTGTAGTTGGAATTTGATTCTTATTTGATGTTTTAGACTTCAAAGGTGCAGAGCCAATACCAAGTCAAGTAAAAGATCAAGATCCAAAAAAGACTTGCTTGAACATGAAAAATTCCATTTCAGATATTCTATCAAAGCAAACCTTTTTAGAAAGCAGCATTGTTACTAAGTACTTCGAAGTACTTAAAAGTAACTTTGATGCAAAGGTTGGTCAATTCAAAGTTGTTAAAATTATGTTGACTCTGCGATTAGAATGAGAAGACCTAAGGCAAAAATTGTCAATTGTACTCTACATTTTGGAAATATTCAAATAAGGTTTCAAGTATTCCATTGGAAATGTTCAAATCAGGCTTCGGGAAAAAAAAAATTAGTAAATTCGAAGCTCTAATTTTATTTGAATTGGGCGGATAAAATGGTCGCAAGCATATAATTGGAACATAAAATCAGATCATGCCAAATAGAAAAAGGAAAACCTAGTTTTATTGATTATGTAAGTAATTACATTAGAAAGCCTACTTGGCTACAAATTCGATCTCATAAAAATAGCAAATAGAAAGAGTAACAAGTTCATTAAATTTGACTCAGCAATGTTCGATGAACTTATGTTCTTTCTTTATTCTGCTTTCTATCATATCAAAGTTCGGTTGTTGTAGTTGGTATGCTCTTATTTGGTGAAAAAGTTGTTTAACTTTCACCTCAAATTCTGTCTCTTTCAGGCCTTGTTCCATTTCATCCATATCGAGATCATCCCAGTACGCTGAATCCTTATTCTTAAAGTCATTATATTCTTCAATAAGGTTCTCTGCTTCATACTGTGTCTAAATTCGGTTGGCTATTATTTTGTCCAAAGAATCACTGGTAGCCAAAGAAATTTTGTACCAGTGAAGAAGGAGTGGAAGTTAGTCCAAAAAAGTTTGAAGTTTTGCCTGGACGATAGGGTTGAGAACATGACCTCGAGTCATAACATCACAAGCCCATTGGAAGTTCTTGAGAGGAATCTCATCTCCAAGAACATTGAAAGGCAAGTTAGAAAAGGCAGTAAGTAGAATTTGAGCTTGATATCGCTCAAAGGCAGTTGAAAGAGCTGAAGGTTGGTAGGAAGGAAGAAACTGATTCTCGAAAAGAGTAAGGTTCAATTCCTTCATCCAATGAGGATTCTGAGGGAGAGAAGGTGTAGAGGGATCTATCCCGAAGGGAGAAGGGAACTGGGGATTATTCATGCATTCAAACCAGTCATTAGAGCAAAGTTTTTCCTTCTTGGCCAAGAATAACGGATTATATCCCTATGCTTCATTTGGATAAGGAGTTGCTCGCATTATCTTCATTGGCATGGAAGACGTGTAGCACGCCACAAGTAAGTTGTCTTCTAAACTGCGTCGGTGATCAATGGGTGCATAGAGGTAAACCACTAAGCTCCAAGCAGAAGAAGGAATAGACAAAGGATCATCGAATTCAACAAATTGATGGTGAATTCGCTCCCTTAATTTGGATTCATCAGGTTTTGGCCAACTTCGCCAGCCAGTAGATCTAGAGGAAGAAGAAGCAACTGTATCCCATGCAGAGAGTGGTGGGGCAGAAGAGGAGCTTCCAAGATCCATTTTTACAAATTCTTGGTCTAAGGGTTTGTAGTTGACAAATTTTTGGTCTAAAGATTGGTAATTTGAAAAAGCTTCCATGACTTGTATAAATGAAGACGGATAGGTGTAACCAATAAATGCATTAAGGTTTTTTCGAGGCCTGCAATCATCTTCTATAGACTCCTCGTATGCTTAATCGATATAAGAGATGGTGTGATTGGCCATTGGGGATGTACTAGTCTTTTCGTCTACTCAAAGAATGGAAGTGAAAGATACAAGGATTTAATGAAGTTCATTGCTTCATCATTCAAAAAGCGGTTATACTACCAGAATACACAGAGTCCATGCACGTCCTAAAACGTGGGTGGATTGCACTAGTTCACTAATATCACCAAGTATTTGGTATATTAGTGCGGGGGGTACTGTTAGCTATATAATTTGTAAAAGCCAATCATAATTTAACACGTAACACGAAGAGGGCAATTTGAGAAAGTTAATCCAAGTTGCCAACCAAAGTCAGACACATGGCAGTTCGTATTGGTAATAATGGATCTGTGTAACACTGGAACAATTGAAGGATACAAGATAATGTGGTCTAACGGTTACTCACAAAGTTTAAATTTAAAATCAGGAAGGAAGCCTAACTGCAAGAGTGGCATAGTGGAACTGACTATGAGAGAGCATGTTCAGCAATCATGGGAGGATATTTCGACAGTTGACAGCCCACTTCGACGGTTATCATTCGAAGTTGTGTTCTACTTCATTTTCTTTCCAGTTTTACAGTTCTTTACATTTCTGCACTTCAATTCCTATACTGCACTTCATTTCCTAGGAATAGTTTCAAATAGTTTGTTGTTGTAAACCTCTCTGAGGCTGGGTCAGTTCATAGTAAGTTTTCATTTACTTAATGAAATTCAGATTCTGAAATTGTTCTTTACGTTATTATTTACTAATTTCTCCTAAACAAGCCACCAGTAAAAGTCCTTTTCATTGAGGCTGAGAGAACTATAACACAATCGTTTGTTAATTGGTTGGCAATTAATATTCTGTAAGGACTAATTAATCCTTACTGCCACCCTTAAAATTACGCTATTAACCTTCGAAAGCCAAAAAGCCAACACTAGCCTAGTACTTTTTCAAGATACATTTTTTCTTCAATGTTTTCCATTCATTTAATTTAAGCATAAAAAATAAGTTTTTCCTAAGGCCATGTTCTTTTGCTAAATTAAGTTAGATAAAATTATGAGTACAGCAAAATTGAGTGATAAAATTACGAATAAGATAAAATTATATTGAAGACGTAAGATAAATAAGTTTTTTTTATGCATTAGTGCAATGAAATTAGTTGATTGGGATTACATTTATGAAACTATCTACAAATAGATGGAAAAATATATCTTTCTGTCCCTTGATCCCATCTTTCTCATAAGATTGCTAATTCCCTTCTTAAAAATATTAATAATCCCGTCACTTTTTTTTTTCTACCCAAGTATGGAAAAATTATCACATATGTGCGTATTGAATGCCGCACTAAATGATTGTGGACTGGAGCTTCGCACCCTATTGGACTATCCAAGAATTGAGACCCTACAACAGTGAGCACCATTAGAGATGTCCGGCCGGAATTGGCCGGATAACCCCTCCATTGTGGGAGTAAGTGATCGAAGAAGATGGAATATGCACTCTAAGTGTAGAGAGTTGTGTTTAAGTGAGTATGGTTCAACTCCACTTAGTTACCTCTAATGGGAAGTGAGTGTAGTTTATATAGAACTCTTTACTTGTTGCCCAAAATGGTTTCGTGAAGCTTTGGTGTTGCCAAGCTTCCTTTAACATTGCTTCTAGGTAGGGGACCATCTGGTAATTAACATTGGGTGCATATACTCATTGTAACCACACTGATAACATACCACATTCCCTTGATCAACCATTGCCGTGATTCTAGGTGAAGAGGACCAGCTGAGGTGGCGACCTGTATATGCATGCATTCACAGCTTCCACGTTTCTCTGAGTGGTTCCCTCGGTTCAATACCATTGCGCCTTAGCTCGGCCTTTTGTGAGATTGCTTGTAGAGATGAACTGGCCCATTTAGATATCTTTGTGTGGGCTCGGCTCACTTTGGTTTTTGGTGATAGGTTCGACCCATTAGTTCAGTCCGAAGATTGAGTCCTGCAACTCGGCCCAGCCCAGCATCATAGTTGGACTGACCTTTTTACTGCAAGTTGGGCCCAAGTGCTTGAGGACTTGGGTGGACTGTTGATCATGGGATTGGGCTTAATTGCCTTGCCCACATCTAACCCACTTGGATTTGGGCTTAGAGGATTGGACCGACCCAAGGCTTGGATCCGACCTGTTTCACATTAAGCCCCTTAAACATAGGTTCGTCTCATATCTTACGTTGTATGTCCTTACAATTCTATTAGTTATATAACTACTATTTTTTTTTTATTTTTTCTTCTGTGTATTATATAAAGCAACTAATCAAATTGAAAAGACACACAACTTAATTAGAATTCCTAAAAAACAGAATAATTCCTCCTAAGCATGAGACCAATAAAACAAACATTGCCCGAAAGAGTTGTTATCTCTAAATTGCACCTCCTTTGACAATTGGCTTAAAGCTATTTTTTTTTTGCTTGGGGTGGGGAATTACTATTTAGTGGTAATTTTTAAAAATTATTATAAATTTATAAAAAAAAAAAATTATAATATCCATTATTAGTATTAATAATGTTTATCATTGTCAAGTTATTTAGCACGCCCATACATTTTTAGTTTTACTAATAACTTTGTTCAGGTGACATTATTTGACAATCTTCTTAAGTTTTTAGCTTTCTATGCAAAATGACAAGTATACCTTTATAAGAATGCATTATAAAATTTCCTCCAACAAAAAATTGTTAAAATTTTAAGATTGTATTTAATTTGTATGAAATAGAAATTATATTTAGGTCAACTTATACATTAATCCAACATGTGTATTATAGTTGGTCCTTTTTTTTTTTCTTTTATACTACATAAACTAACATTTAAAGCAATTCTTCTAATTGATAAGGGCAAAATGTGAATAATGGAAAATTACAATGCCCAATGATTGGAGAAAAATCTAAAAAAATAGACTTGAGGCTTTTTGATGAAAAATTAGAACTACCGAATTGTCTTATTAAATTTCCGTACTAGTAAAAACTTAAAAGTTATCATTAAGTCAACAGTGAAGGGAGCGCTTAGATAAATCCAAACATTATCATTTTAAGCTGCATTTTCATAATGACATGAACACTTTTTGGTAGATCTTAGGAAAGGTGATTATGAATATTTTTGTTTTTTGTTTTTTGAGCTTATGAGAACTTATATCATAGTATTGTGTAGTTTTTACTTACAATGTATGAAAAGAGGACTCCAATAAAAATAAAAAATAAAAAATAATTATTAAAAAGTTAGAGGAGGATGTTTTTGTATTATTATGTGTTTAAGTCATTGCTTTTGACTTGTATTAACAATGGAAAAGATTACAGACACGTTATATTATATTCTATTACTTTTTCACAATAAGAGTGTGGTTCATACCTTGATGATGTATGAATCTCACACCCATTATGCGTAAGTGATTAAATATGTAATAAAATTGATATCCCTAATCACTCATCAATAATATGCATCAAAGGGTCGTGTCCATTGTTTTCTTTATTAAATTTTACATTGAAGGTTTTTTAATTGTTTCCATTAAGATTATAATCACATTTATTCATATGTATATATATATAACATTTGTTGTTGATATGGGGCTCACTTTTATTGTGAGGAGACAAAAAATATATACATAAATGTAGTAGGATTCTATTATTACAAGGAGAAGGATCACCTCCCATCCAGATTATAGGGCATTGTTTGGATTTGTGAAATTTATCATTGGCCCTTTTTTTAATAACACGAACTATTCATTTTGTCAGATATTTTATATATTTTATTCATAAAAAAAAATTGGTCGACCAGATAATTATAACTTGCGTAATTTTTTACTAAAAAAAATAGATAATAATTTTATTTTTAAAAATAAACCATACATTTTTTAATCACAAACGTAATAAATTAAATAAGTTACAATTATCGAATCGATCTAATTTTTTTATGGACAAAATACACAAAATATCTAATAAAATAAATGGTTCAAATTATTAAAACGAAACCCGTGATGGACCTCCAGGCCCAAACAGCCCCCTTTGGACTGGAGGGATCCTCCTCCTTATTACAATGCTCTTCCCAGCGAACTTGAAAATGAAGTATATTCTTTGCATTTACTATGGAATTTTATTCTGTGCAATGCAATAATTCTTGCAATACAATTGTAAGATTTTCTTACAATGGTTTTGACTATTTAATTAATCATGAATCATCTTTATACCACTTTTAAACACCCGTTAAACTACCATTGCAATAATTATTACAAGAGAAATTATTATTTATTGTAGGGCCTTATTAACAAGTGATCTAACCAACAAAAAAGACAAAGAAAAAAAAAATACATTAACATGATCAACTTTTCATTTAATTTAATATATTTTTTATTAAAATTAATACTTGTTTTTTTTTTGTTTTTTTTCGTTTTCACATATTTGGGAGACACTTTTCACCTCAATTTCAATATTAACATTCTTGGATTCTTTTTGTTTTGTTAGTTTTTCTTTTTCTTTTTCCTTTTCCTCTACCATACTTCACTGCAAGTGATGGATCTCATCATGGTTGACAAAAATATCATGACAAAAGATGTAAATTAAATTAAGAATAAACTATGAAATAGAGGCAGCTAGCAACCAAGGAAAAAAGAGAGGTCAATAAATGTTGAGAGAGAGAGAGACAGAGAGAGTAGAGTAGAGACAAATGGAGTAAAATATGATTGGAAAAGAAAACAAAGAGACTGTTTGTTTTCATCTGAGAAGTGAAGTTGAGGTAGTGGATACATGGAGGTAGGGGTTCTTTGACTCCAGACACGAGTAATGTTAGAGATTTTAAATATTTTATTAAAAATTTTATTAAATGTCTTACATAGATATGAAATCCACACAATATGAGTTTTATGTGACTCTCACATTTATGTGAGATATTTAACAAAACTTTTGATAAAATTTTTAGGACTTCTAACATTTTTGCTCCGGACAAACATGGTTATACCACTACTACTACCCCCTCTCTCTCTCTCTCTCTCATCAAAAGGTTCACACTTTCATAAGCAACTTTTCATATATTGTATTCATGTAATAGGTCCCTCTCATAGGAGACATGCGAATCCTCCGCATGGTAGGAAAAAGACAATCTCTCTCTCTCTCTCTCTATATATTCATTCATTGTATTATTATATAAACTACACATATATAATCTCTCCCTATTTTAGTCTATTTTATTTTTTGGTATTATTTTAATCAAAATAATTAAAAAGCCTTCTTCCCAACCACCCACTGTCTAACAAAATTTATCAAACCTTAGATTTTAGGGATGGGCACATAGACTCTCATTGTGGAGAAAGTTGTGGCTTGTATTTTTTTTATTTGTTATAATAAATCGCAATAAAATAAAGTATAATTATAAATTATTATTGAAAATTAATTTATAAATAAAAAGATTATATCAAAATTCATTCAGAATAATGTGGACAATGTAAAATGTTATTACTAGAAATGAAAGGACCATAAGAAGTCACATAATTTTGTATTGAAATTCTATTCAAAATTTGTTTTTATATATCATTAGTCATCGCAATTTACTTAAACACTTAAATTGTAAAATTGATATTTCAAATAAATATTAGGGAAATAAAACTCACAAATGTAGAGGCACAGTCTCTTATTGAGGTGCAAGAGTTGTGATCAACTGACAATGGTTTGTCTTCGATTCTGTGATGTGGGACAAGTGTTAGGCTTAACCCATAAGTTTAATTGAAGATTAGTTCGTCAAATGTTTGGGATTAATCTAATTTAGATATCCTTTGATTGCTTGTCTTTCCGACCAAAATTAATTAATTTAATTAGCTTAATTGGGTACTTAATTGAACATGGGTTGTTCCCTATTGTTAATATTTTTTAGTTTGAAGAGAAAAAAAAAATTATCACATCTCAAACTGAAATATTCTCCTTATATTGCGTTTGGATTTGATTAAGAGAAAGTGAAATAAAATTTTTTGTTGTGAAATATGAAATATGAAATGAAATTACTTATATTCATATTTCTAAGAGTAATCAATCAATATAGATTTTTTTGTTTTTTGAACAATTATCTTAACATACAACCATCCCCCCCCCAAAAAAAAAAAAAATCGTAACCCAACTGTGGGGATATATTTTTTGAGTACCAACACGTGGCAAGGTGACGTCGACGTGTCAGCCGAGGTGCCACGTGTCTTGGCCGTTGTGCCGAGGTCATCTCAGATAGGCCGAGGTTACCTCCGAAGATATCGGAATCCGAGATAAGCAGATAGGGGACAAGAGTCCTAAAATGAAGAGGGAACTCAACTTGGATATGAACAAGAGTCCTAGATTGGGAGAAGATTTCAGTTTGGGTAAAGATAAGACTCTTAGAGAGTTTATCCTAATCCCACTGGGAGTCCCAGATTAGCAGTAATCCTAAGTCCATTAGGGCTAGGCTCCTATTGAGACTAGGATTGTATTGGCTATAAAAGAGAGGCACCCCCATGGGTCTAAGGTATGCTTTTTATACTCAAGCTTGTGAGTTAAATAGATGATTGATTATCTTTGAGAGATATTGAGTACTGACTTGATCGTCGGAGTACCCTCGGGTGGAAGAACCACCGCCGGAGCCTTCTCTTTCTTTTGCAGGTCAGTAAGGTGCCATCTATTCTGCCAGTGTTCTACAGCTGAATTACTAAGCGGGTAGTGTGGTCAGAAAATCGCTCAGTTTATCACTTGTAGCAATTTACAAGTTGGTCAAACCGATGCAAAGTTTATCACTTGTTGAAATTTGTAGCAATTTACAAGTTGGTCAAACCGATACAAAGTTTACCACTTGTTGAAATTTGTAGCAATTTACAGGTTGGTCAAACCGATGCAAAGTTTACTACTTGTTGAAATTTGTAGCAATTTACAAGTGGGAGTTAAGCCGAGATTATTGTTTCTCTTCGCTTGTTGAAATTTGTAGCAATTTACAAGTCGAAGTGAAGCCGATGTTATTACTTACAGACTTATGGCAATCTACTGGTTGGCTAAACCAAAAAAGATGCTTAACACTTGTTGAAATTTGTAGCAATTTACAAGTTGAAATTAAGCCGACATATGATCATCTGTTGAAATTTGCAGCAATTTACAGGTTGAGGTAAAAGCTAAGTATGTTGTTTAAATCCTTGTTGAAATTTGTAGCAATTTACAAGTAGATCACTGTTTAACACTTGTTATAACTTGAGAAAAGTTTACTGTATATGTTAGTCCTTGTTGAAATTTGTAGCAATTTACAAGTAGGTTAGAGTGAAATTACTGTTTACATATTTATTGCAACTTGAGAGAAGTTTGCAAAGTTTACATTGAAAAGTATATGTTTTATACTTGTTGAAATTTATGAAAAGATTGCAGGTCAGTATCTTGCCGAAGTAAAACTTGCAGTTATTATACCCAAGGTATGTAACTCCGAGAAGATTGTGCAAAAGAAGAATTATGTAAATCACGCAAAATATTCTAAGTATAGAATCATGCAAAGGCAGTCAAGAAAAGACAAAGACACAAGCATTCAGAGAAGGAAAGTTAAATTAGACATTCAAGAACAATGAGGCACATCGGCCGTATGCAGAGCTTACATTGTCTAAAAAACAAGAAGGTACAAGAGTACAAGCGACAAAAAAGGAAAAACCTCAAAAACTGAGATGATGTTTAACCGAAGTTAAATTGAGATGATGCTTAACTGAAGTTAAGCCGAGATGATGTTTAACCGAAGTTAAGCCGAGATGATGTTTAACCGAAGTTAAACGGAGATGATGCTTAACCGAAGTTAAGTCGAGATGATATTTAACCGAAGTTAAAACGAATGATGTTAACACTTGTTGAAATTCTGAGAAAATTTACAAGTTAAAGAGTGCACAAAGTTAAATGTCGGCAAAAGATTCGCCGGAGTCAAACGTCGTTTTAATTAGAACAGAACCACTAAGTGCACGCCAGAAGTGGTGACCAGAATTGTGAAAGGAATAAATACTTCAAGAAACAGCAATGATAGTTTGCAAAGGCCAAGAGAAAGAGGGTCTAAAGGGGGCGAATTAAATACCAGAAGTTTTAATACATCGGCGAAAGAAGAACACATCAGGTCTGTGACTACGGCACGAAGCCAACTTCCCTAATGTGATCCTAAGTGCAACTTATGTTTACATTAGGGGGCAGAGAGAAGATGTAGGGGGAAGAAATGATAATTAAGGAGCAAGGAATGTTTACACTTGTTGAAATTTTTGAGCAAATTACAAGATGAGTTAACGAAAGATTATGAAGTCTACCACTTGTTGAAATTTGAAGCAATTTACAAGTTTGGTATAACCGAGATAACAATGAAAGACGCTTCCGAGATATGATCATCCGAGATGACCAACTAGCTTGTTAAGAGCTGAAAAGGTTGGCAGATACAAAAATGAAGACCTTAAAGAACTAGGGACTGAAAGCAAGAACGTCGGACTGATCTGCTTCGACGAACGACGATGGTTCAACCTCGGCAGTCAGTTGGAGAAGCTTCTCTACCGTTACCTCAGCATCAATTTCAAGAAGGAAGCAAACTACTCGGCATCAGCGGCACGTTATGTCTCACCCCCAAAAGATAGTTGGAAAGAACTTCTCAGTAACCTTCTCAGCCACGAGCTCAGCATCAATCTCCTAAAGAGTTTGATCAAAGCTCTTCTCGGCGATTGGCACCTCGGAGTTTTGAAGGCAAGGATTGAAAGCAAAAATCTGAAAAAAGACACAGAAAACAGAAACAAGAAATGTAATTCGAAAATCAAAAATGGTGATGAAGCTATCAAGAAATCAAGACAAAAAGATTGCATAGGTGTGTCAAGCCAAGAACAGTGGCAGAAATCAACAGATATGTGAACAGTGTGTATTCAAGAAGATGATTTGGAAACAACGGGTAAAACAGCAATGGTGGTTAACAATGAAGCAGAGCTTCTTGGAAAGCAACAAGTAATAAAATCAGGAGGAACAGTGGCTTACTAGAAAGAGGGAAGTCGGAATGAGAATTGCCGAAATCTGACGACAATGACAGAATGACGTAAGCTTCACCGGAGGAGAGGAATGAAGACAATTGCAGAAGCTTGAAAGCTTGGAACAATGACAGATTTAAGCAAAAGAGCTAAAAAAGAGAAAAAGCCAGAGGATTGAATGAAAAAAGAGAAAAATCAAAGTCAAGAAGATGACGAAGTTTAAAGATACAGCCAAATGCACAGGCACTAAATAAGTATATGAAGAAACAAGAAAGTAATGACCCAGACACAATGCTAGCAATGAAGCGGATATGGCAAAAACGATGCGGGCATTAAAAATTTCAAAAAACTTGAAAACAGACGAAAAATAGAAGACAACAGAGGGCAAGTAAACGGATTCAGAAGAGTTATGAAAGATTGAGCTTAATAAAAGAGTTTATGAACCTACCAAGATAAGTGAACGCCGATATGAAGATCGCCGAAGTCAAATAGATGACTGGAAATCAGGAGCCCACCAAAAAATGTGAATAAAGCGGATGCAAAGCTCTTGGAGTTTATGAATTAATGAAACCAGAAACCTCGGCTAGGAGGTATGATCTCGAATAGCTTGAAAAACATGAAGCTTGATACTTGACAGAAGTGAATAGTAAAGTCCAGGGAACTTTGAGGTCGGCGAGTTTGATCTTGGACGAGAGAGCCTGAGATGAGCAAAGATAGGTTCCATCACCTCGAGAATGCCGAGGTAATAGAACCTAGGGGCGGTTAATGGGGATATATTTTCGAGTACCAACACGTGGCAAGGTGGCGTCGGCGTGTCGGTAGGAGGTGCCACGTGTCTTGGCCGTTGTGCCGAGGTCATCTCAGATAGGCCGAGGTTACCTTCGAAGATATCGGAATCCGAGATAAGCAGATAGGGGACAAGAGTCCTAGAATGAAGAGGGAACTCAACTTAGATATGGACAAGAGTCCTATATTGGGAGAAGACTTCAGTTTGGGTAAAGATAAGACTCTTAGAGAGTTTATCCTAATCCCACTGGGAGTCCCAGATTAGCAGTAATCCTAAGTCCATTACGGCTAGGCTCCTATTGAGACTAGGATTGTATTGGCTATAAAAGAGAGGCACCCCCATGGGTCTAAGGTATGCTTTTTATACTCAAGCTTGTGAGTTGAATAGATGATTGATTATCTTTGAGAGATATTAAGTACTGACTTACCCCCGGGTGGAAGAACTACTGCCGAAGCCTTCTCTTTCTTTTGTAGGTCAGTAAGGTGCCATCTATTCTGCCAGTGTTCTACAGCTGAATTACTAAGCGGACAGTGTGGTCAGAAAATCGCTCATACACTAACCAAACAAAAAGAAGTCAACTTCTTCACTTAATGTTATACCTGTTTAATTCTAACAAAGAACTTTTTTTAAGGAAAAAAAAAACACTATGAGGATCAAGAATACATGGTGAATGAGGTGTTTTTGTAGCAAGTGTGATGTTCAAATTCAAGTCTCATCAGTGTATAATACAATTTCTGCTTTCTCTGTCTCTTCTGTTCATTTCCTTTCTCGTGTCAACCCCTCATATTTGCCTAGATCATGTGACTAGTGGCTATCACTTGATTCTCAAATTTACTTAAGATAGGCCCAAAAGACCTTCCTTAGGATACGTATCAAAATAAATAAATAATTAATTAATTATTTTTTTTAAAAAAAGGATGTCTAGGCCACTCTAGACTAGACGGGGCACCATTTGGAACATTGTCTAGGCATATGAGATGTGTTGGGCAGCCATGAGTCAAGTTCGACTCCTGGGGGGCGCAAAAAATCTTGAATTTTTTAGTGGCTCTCTTCAAAAATCTCGTACTCCGATCGAAACTTGGCCGTGACTGGAGCGGTTAATGAGCTCCACTGATACCTCAGTGGTGGGTCCTTTCCTATGGGTTGAGTTAAATCAGGCTGGCAACCGGCTATCCCGAGGCCTGGGCCTACGAATGTAGTGATGACACCTCAAAACATTCTTTTCTCTCTAATTAAAAAAAAGAAAAAAGAAAAAGAAAGGACTCTATTAATAGAGACTTGTAAAGAAAACGACAAAAAATAATTATTTTATATTTTTTTTCGTTTTAAATTCGTAATTTAAACATTGCCTAGGAGGGAGCCTTGATCTTAGGCCTAGCCTCTGTCCACTTACCAATGTGCTATTCAACAAAATTTTCCTATGGGCCGAAGATAAAGATCCAGTCACTCAAAATTGAATGGGCCTAGAATGAACACAGGCCTCACAATGCATCCATTACTTCAATACCAGAAGCTAAAAACAGATTTTTAAAAAAAATTAAAAGAATGAACTCACTAAAAAAAAATTATTATTATTAATTTTTTTGGCACGGGGGGCAGGAAGAAGATTTTTTTTTTTGATGTAACAATCACTTATGATATATTTGGATTTAAATTTGTCAAAAAGAATAAAACTTACTTATATATATTTATCAATAACTAACAAAATATGGATTTTTTTGATCTGTTCATTCCCTTATCCTTTTTTTTAACCCAACCCAACCCCCCAAAAATTTTATATTTGACATCATTTTTTTCTCTATATTTTGTCTTCATTTTTATTGTCTCTTTGCAAATCGAAAATTCAAATTTCGATCAGAGCCTTGGAGTGGTTAAATTCTTAACAGGCTAGTACACAGCAATTGTTAACTAACAAAATTAATTCTGGCCCAACACAGTTATAATTGGCCCAAATATACTTTTTGGGCCCAACCAACTACCCCTAAATTGAAAAGGCGAAGCTCATTCCGCTTTGTGCCTTCTCCTTTTTTTTTTTTGGCACAAAAATTTGAATGTTATCATTGTTTTCATTTTTTTTGGAAACAATTTTTGAAATTTTGAAACTAACTTTTTGGTGTTTTCTAAAACGTGAGTTATTTTCAAAAAAAAGAATTTAGAAATATAATTAAGAAATAGTTTGTCAAATAATTTTTCTATATTTTTCACTACATGAAAATAAAAAATAAAAAATAAAAAATAAAAAATGAAAACATGGAGAGATGACCAAGTTAAATTGTTGGACTAAGCAGTGCTCAGATTTCAATTGGACAAAAACTACAGTAAGAAATTGGAAACTAATCCCCATCTTTGTCTCGTTGCTTGTTTGGATAACAGAAATCTTAAAGAAAAATGAGAATTTCATTACTGTAAATAATAAAAATTTTGTGTCAATACAATTTAAACATTTTGGTTTCAATAGAAATCTTTAATGAAAAAATAATAAATTTTAAATAATTATGGGATTAATTATTAATTTTTATTCTTAAATGACTAGCATTTTTTTAGACTGTGTTTAGATCATGGATTTTCATGATCGAAACACAATCTTAGTCTTGTTAAAAAAAAAAAAACACACACACACATACATACAATCTTGATTTTAAGAACGTAAAATTTATGTGGAGAAGTGGAGGAAAGTAGAATTGTTATTCAAATCCGTTACAAACACTGAAATTATAGGTATTTTAGAAGCACTTTCATTTTCCTCCAAAATTCCTGTTGCATTGCAAGTTCATAATCAATCATATTTCTTTGACGTAGATTTTTTATTTTCTATTTTTTGAATATGATTTTTTAAAAAAAGGAATACTTGGACTTGGAAATTTGAATAGCCGAGTTGCGGTCAATTTGGAACATAAAAACTGTAGCCCAATCCCAGACTTCCACGTACCTGGTGATGGGTCAATAGTCTACCTTCAAATCTTGAACTCTTGCAAAGGTTTTCAATGATCCTATGATGTTATCATTATTTTATTACAATTTTATTTGTCATGTGTGTTATAACTGTATTACTTTAATAAATCTAATTACATATATCTATTACGAATGCTCTGTTTGTTTGGACGGGAGATATTTTTTTAAATATATTTTTTGATATTTCGTATAATAAAAAATGAAAGTTAACTGAAAATATTTTTTATAATTAATGAAAAATAAGTATATTTAGATAGAAAATATTTTTTACTTTTTAAAAGGCAAAAACCATTTCATATTAAAATTTTATCAATTTTACCACACTACCACTACATCAACATAGCCGCCAGCATTGCCATCACCATCGCAATCACATCTTCGTTCCATCACCATCACCAAATATTAAAAAATATTTTCTTTAAACTAAATTTTTATAAAATGTACTTTTTATTAAAAAATACTTTTCACTCAAATAGAAGTAGCATGCGTAATGAGGGGTTCTAACTCAGAAGCCGCATTAAAAAAAAAAACCATTTGTCAAAGGAATCCATTAAAAACCCCTCACATATTTTGGAAAATATTACGCCTATTATTTTAGAAAGCCGACTTTAGTAAAACACAATTTGAAATATGAGAAAAGATTGGGAGCTTTAAATATAAAATTTTAGAAGAGCCAGGCTGGTCCTGGGTCATAGGTCACAATGTTATGGCCTAAGATTCTTCAAAATAGACTTAAAAAAGGACCCCCTTCTATTATAATTTAATGTGATATTGTGGGGATATATTTTCTGAGTATCAACACGTGGCAAGGTGACGCTGACGTGTCAGCCGAGGTGCCACGTGTCTTGGCCGTTGTGCCAAGGTCATCTCGGATAGGCCGAGGTTACCTCCGAAGATATCAGAATCCGAAATAAGCGGATAGGGGACAAGAGTCCTAAAATAAAGAGGGAACTCAACCTGGATATGGGCAAGAGTCCTAGATTGGGAGAAGACTTCAGTTTGGGTAAAGATAAGACTCTTAGAGAGTTTATCTTAGTCCCACTGGGAGTCCCAGATTAGCAGTAATCTTGAGTTCATTGGAGTTAGACTCTCATTGGGACTGGAATTGAGTTGGCTATAAATAAGAGGCACCCCCATGGGTCTAAGGTATGCTTTTGATACTCAAGCTTGTGAGTTTAGCACTTGATTTATCTTTGAGAGATATACTGACTTGATCGTCGGAGTGCCCCCGAGTGGACGAACCACCGCGGGATTCTTATATTTCTGTTGCAGGTCAGCCAGGTGCCATCTATTCTGCCGGTGCTCTCCAGTTGACTACTAAGCAGGCAGTGTGGTCAGAAAATCACTCACACAATTTGGCGCCGTCTGTGGGAATCGAAAGAAGAATAGATGGCCAATGAAACAATGTGGCTCGAGTTCTTGTAAATATAGGGAAGAAAGCAGAGCCTCTCTATACTAGAGAGAGAAAGCTCTCCCCGTCGGTTCCTATGGTTCTGGTGCTATCCTGGCCAGCTGGTTAACTCCTCCACCTTAGACTTTGGGTGTGAGGGGCCTGTTCGTTTGTTATTATGGTTTTTGATTAGTTTCAGTTGTTCTCATGGTGACCTTTATCTAGGCTTGCAGTTCTGGAGTTTCGGCTTTTATCTTTTGCGAGTTCAGGTGTTGGCATGGTGTTGGTTGATCTCTGGCCTAAAGTGCTTCTTTCTGGAGTATTGTGCTTGGAGCGACAAGGGCGTTCCCGTAATAATTCTCTGCTCTGGTTATGTTCTCCTCCAGCGTTTTTTGCCGGCGTGATTGTGTGGTGTGTTGCTGCCTTGGTCTACTCCGGTAGCCTCACGTGAGTAGGTGTTGTTTGTACTACCCTGATAGCTTGTATCCAGTATGGAGTTGTTTGCGGGTTGGATGCTTATATCACTTTGGCAAGGATCGGCAATGGGTGCTTTGTTCCAGTTATTTTCCAGTTTTGATTCATGGCGGTGGTGTTTATGCCCAGGAAGTTTTCTGGGTGGTCTGTTGTATGGCACCAGCCTGGTATTGGTGGCCTCATTGGACATTTGTGTTCGCCGGCGATCTTGTGCAGGTGGTAAGTTTTTATTGCCTCAAGGGCTCGCTGCGCTGTCGTGTTTGTGTTATGGTTATGGAGCTATGCAATGGTCTCCAAGCTGGGGAGGATGTTGCTGCTTACGCGAATCTGTTGGCACGTGTAGTGGTGGTGTGCTTGATTTCACCGGTGGTCTGGTTTGCTGGTGTACTACTGCTTCAGTGGTGGCCATGGCGGCATGTACCAACTCTGGCGTGTTGTTACGGTGTGAATGGGAGAGTAGTGTTCACGCTCCAGTTCTACAATATGTTTCCGTATGGGTGTTGCACACATCGGGCAGTGTTTTCCCGCCCATGCATGTGGGCTGGCGGGATTTTGATTTGATATTCAAAAAGTTGAGTTTTGTATATATTATATATATATATATAACTTTGAGGGCTCATGGGTGCATGTATGTGGTCTGCAAGTGGAGCCCGAATTATTACTATTTTTTTGGGCTAGCCGTAGTCTACTTTCTCACGTGGAGTAGACTTTTGCGTGTGTTAGACAACTTTCTCACGTGGTTTTGGGGGCTGAAGTTGAAGCAGACAAGTTGAGGTATGATGTGTTGTATGTGGTGGGGCTACCCAATGGATTTCTATATTTATATTTTTATATAAATATATTGATAGATTGGGGATGGTACATTTTGTTGAAGACTTTCTGGTGGGTTTTATTTGAGTAGACTTGGGCCCACGTACCTTCTGTGAGGTTGATGGTGCAACAAGAATGTTCTTTATTCATGGGCTCATGGGGCCCACGTACTGAATTGTGTAGCCCACAGTGTTTTGTGGTGGGCTGCAGTTTACGGAGTGGATTTCTGCATGGGCAGATTGGGCCATTTTTGCCCGATTTCTATTTGGAGATAATTTGGATGGCTAAACCGTGGGTTCTTCTGCACATGGTTTTGACAGAAGGATCAGATTGAAGACAAACACTCCTGCTGGGAGTGGGAGATCTATCGACCTCGACGCTGAAAGGGACAACCGCAACACAGAAACTCGTGACCAGAGTCACGGAGTGAAAGACGCCGGCCAGGAAGGTGACGCATCAAAGACAACAGATCAAAGCGGATACTACAACAAAGATGACCTCCAGGTATGGAAGGATAGATACCTGCGGAAGAACGAAGACCCTTCCAGAAAGGATGCAAAGACAGGAGGCATGAGTGCTCCCAAGGAGATGACATTCAAGTATAGAAGAGCTCAGCCTAAGTGAGCAGATCCTGGATTCTAGATCCCGGATCCGAGAAGACATCATCTCGGCCTAGATGAGTGGGCCCGAGAAGACGAGAACTTAGCCTAAGTGAGCAGATTCGGATTCGGATCCGGATCCTAGAAGACATGATCTCGGCCTAGATGAGTAGGCCCGGAAAAAGAAGAGCTCAACCCGAGTGAGCAGATCTAAGAAGATAAGATCTCGGCGCTTAAGTCCGAGAAGAGAAGAGCACAGCGAACAGATCTAAGATCCCAGAGGATAAAAAGGAAACACAGAAGATCAGACTAAAGTTGGCCGGGTTGAAAACCCCGGCTTGAATCCAAGAAAATGCTTAACCGTAGTTAAGCCGAGAAGATTCTTAACCCGAAGTTAAGACCAAGAAGATGCAAGAAGATGCTTAACCGTAGTTAAGCCGAGAAGATTCTTAACCCGAAGTTAAGACCAAGAAGATGCTTAACCGTAGTTAAACCAAGAAGATGCTTAACCATAGTTAAGCCAAGAAGATTCTTAACCTGAAGTTAAGACCAAGAAGATGCTTAACCGTAGTTAAGACCAAGAAGATGCTTAACCGTAGTTAAGCCGAGAAGATTCTTAAACCCGAAGTTAAGACCAAGAAGATGCTTAACTATAGTTAAGCCAAGAAGATGCTTAACCGTAGTTAAGTCGAGAAGATTCTTAACCCGAAGTTAAGACCAAGAGGATGCTTAACCGTAGTTAAGACCAAGAAGATACTTAACCGTAGTTAAGCCGAGAAGATTCTTAACCCGAAGTTAAGACCAAGAAGATGCTTAACCGTAGTTAAACCAAGAAGATGCTTAACCATAGTTAAGCCAAGAAGATTCTTAACCTGAAGTTAAGACCAAGAAGATGCTTAACCGTAGTTAAGCCAAGAAGATGCTTAACCGTAGTTAAGCCGAGAAGATTCTTAACCCGAAGTTAAGACCAAGAAGATGCTTAACCGTAGTTAGGCCGAGAAGATTCTTAACCGAAGTTAAGACCAAAGATTCCTTAACACTTGTTGAAATTTGTAGCAATTTACAAGTTGTTAAGCTGACAAAGATTCCTTAACACTTGTTGAAATTTGTAGCAATTTACAAGTTGTTGAGCTGAAACCATTCCTTAACACTTGTTGAAATTTATAGCAATTTACAAGTTGTTAAGCTGACAAAGATTCCTTATCACTTGTTGAAATTTGTAGCAATTTACAAGTTGTTGAGCTGAAACCATTCCTTAACACTTGTTGAAATTTGTAGCAATTTATAAGTTGTTAAGCTGACAAAGATTCTTTATCACTTGTTGAAATTTGTAGCAATTTACAAGCTATTGAGCTGCAACCAGTCCTTAACACTTGTTGAAATTTGTAGCGATTTACAAGTTGGAGGTAAGCCGAGATCATTCCTTGTCTATCGCTTGTTGAAATTTGTAGCAATTTACAAGATGAAGATAGATCGAGTTCATGGAGTAACACTTGTTGAAGTTCTGTATGAATTTACAAGTTGGTTAAAACGAGATGATGCTTAACCGAAGTTAAGCCGAGTTTGCAGGTCAGTATCTTGCCGAAGTAAAGTTTGTAGTTATTATACCCGAGGTATGTAACCCCGAGAAGATTGCATAAAGAAGGCAAAGAATGAAAGGCACGCAGAATATTCTAAGTATAGAATCATGCAAAGGCAGTCAAGAAAAGAAAAAGTCACAAGCATTCAGAGAAGGAAAGTTAAATTAGACATTCAAGAACAAGGGGGCACATCGGCCATATGCAGAGCTTACATTGTCTGAAAAGCAAAAAGGTACAAGAGTACAAGCGACAAAAAAGGAAGAACGTCAAAAAGCCGAGATGACGTTTAACCGAAGTTAAACTGAGATGATGCTTAACCGAAGTTAAGCCGAGATGATGTTTAACCGAAGTTAAACTGAGATGATGCTTAACCGAAGTTAAGCCGAGATGATGTTTAACCGGTTAAGCCGAGATGATGTTTAACCGGTTAAATCGAGTTGATGCTTAACCGAAGTTAAGCCGAGATGATGTTGAAACCCGAGAAAAGTTTACAAGCAGAGTTAAAATCGAGAGTGAAGAATGGCTTAAACACTTGTTGAAATTCAGAGAAAATTTACAAGTTAGAGAACGCACAAAGTTAAGTGTCGGCAAAAGATTCGCCGGAGTCAAACGTCGTTTTGGTTAGAACAGAACCACTAAGTGCACGCCAGAAGTGGTGACCAGAATTGTGAAAGGAATAAATGCTTCAAGAAACAGCGATGATAGTTTGCAGAGGCCAAGAGAAAGAGGGTCTAAAGGGGGCGAATTAATACCAGAAGTTTTAATACATCGGCGAAAGAAGATCACATCAGGTTTGTGACTACGGCACAAAACCAACTTCCCTAATGTGATCTTAAGTGCAACTTATGTTCACATTAGGGGGCAGGGAGAAGATGCAGGGGGAAGGAATGATAATTAAGGAGCAAGGAATATTAACACTTGTTGAAATTTTTGAGCAAAATTACAAGATGGGTTAACCGAAGATTGTGAAGTCTACCACTTGTTGAAATTTAAAGCAATTTACAAGTTTGGTATAGCCGAGATAAACTGAAAGACGTTTCCAAGATATGGTCATCCGAGATAACCATGTTGCCAAGCCTTGGAAAATAATGGAAGACAGAAGTCTTGAAGTAACACTTGTGAAAATATTTGTTAAAATATTTTAAAGTGTTAAGCCGAGGCTGAAATAAATCAATGGGTACAACCAACGTGTGACACCCCGAGGAAATTGCACAATGAAGGTATACTTTGGAAAGACATGTACATTTTTTCTAAAGTATAGAATCATACGAGAACCAGAGAAGGCAGAGATCGGACACGAGGACGTACAAGTCCTCGAGGACGTCGGCAAGGAGCCAGCCGAGAAGAATGAGGAAGCAGCACTTGAAAGCCTCTGAACACACTTGTAGAAATAAAGTACCGAGGTTATGTTGATCCAAGGTGTCTACTTGATGATAATTCCGAAGAGACGCTTATCCGAGGTGTACTACCCCGAAGTGATTTGCAAAATATGTTCAAAAAAAAAAAAAGTTGAAAAAATTCTAAATATGGGGAAGCATACAGACAGTAAACAGAAGAAAGCATTCAACACTCAGGAAATAAACAAACATTTCTTGTTCAGATACAAAGCAATGACGCATCGGCCAACAACAGACATTTTTTCAGAGGCAAAAAATTACATATGCAAAAAAGACAAAAGTACAAAGAATGAAGACCTTAAAGAACTAGAGACTGAAAGCAAGAACGTCGGACTGATCTCCTTCGACAGACGATGATGGTTTAGCCTCGGCAGTCAGTTGGAGGAGCTTTTCTACCATTACCTCGGCATCAATTTCAAGAAAAAAGTAAACTACTCGGCATCAGCGGCAGGTTGTGTCTCACCTCCAGAAGACAGTTTAAAGGAACTTCTCAGCAGCCATCTCAGCCATGAGCTCAGCATCAATCTCCTGAAGAGTTTGATCAACGCTCTTCTCGACGATTGGCACCTCGGAGTTTTGAAGGCAGGATTAAAAGCAAAAACCTGAAAAAAGACACAGAAATACAGACTCAAGAACAATAGCAAGAAAGTGGTGAAACAGTGCAAGTGTTCAAGACAAAAAGATTGCATAGGTGTGTCAAGCCAAGAACAGTGGCAGAAATCAACAGATATGTGAACAGTGTGTATTCAAGAAAATGATTTGGAAACAACGGGTAAAACAGCAATGGTGGTTAACAATGAAGCAGAGCTTCTTGGAAAGCAACAAGTAATAAAACCAGGAAGAACAGTGGCTTACCAGAAAGAGGGAAGTCGGAATGAGAATTGCCGAAGTCTGACGACAATGACAAAATGACGAAAGCTTCATCAGAGGAAAGGAACGAAGACAGTTGCAGAAGCTTGAAAGCTTGGAACAATGATAGATTTAAGCAAAAGAGCTAGAAAGGAAAAAAAGCCAGAGGATTGAATGAAAAAAGAGAAAAATCAGAGTCAAGAAGACGACAAAGTTCAAGAATAAAGCTAAGTGCACAGGCACTAAGTAAGTATGTGAAGAACAAGAAAGCAATGGCCCAAACACGATGCTAGCAATGTAAAGAGGATATGACAAGAACAAGGCTAGGCATTTAAACAATTCAAAACTTGAAAATGCATTTAAAATAGAAGGCAACAGAGGGCAAATAAACGGATTCAGAAGAGTTATGAAAGATTGAGCTTAATAGCAAGTAAAGAGTTTATGAACCTATCAAGTGAAGTGAACGCCGATATGAAAATCGCCAGAGTCAAATAGATGACTGGAAATCAAGAACCCACCAGAAAATGTGAATAGAGCGGATGCAAAGCTCTTTGAGTTTATGAAATTAATGAAACCAGAAACCTCGGCTAAAAGGTATGATCTCGAATAGCTTGGAAAGCGTGAAGCTTGATACTTGACAGAAGTGGATAGTAAAGTCCAGGGAACTTTGAGGTCGGCGAGTTTGATCTCGGACAGAAGGGCACAGATGAACGAACAGTATAGGTTCCATCACCTCAGAATGCCGAGGTAATAGAACCTAGGGGGTAGTTGTGGGGATATATTTTCTGAGTACCAACATGTGGCAAGGTGACGCCGACGTGTCAGCCGAGGTGCCACGTGTCTTGGCCGTTGTGCCGAGGTCATCTCGGATAGGCCGAGGTTACCTCCGAAGATATCGGAATCCAAAATAAGCGGATAGGGGACAAGAGTCCTAGAATGAAGAGGGAACTCAACCTGGATATGGACAAGAGTCCTAGATTGGGAGAAGACTTCAGTTTGGATAAAGATAAGACTCTCAGAGAGTTTATCTTAGTCCCACTGGGAGTCCCAGATTAGCAGTAATCCTGAGTTCATTGGAGTTAGGCTCTCATTGGGACTGGGATTGAGTTGGCTATAAATAAGAGGCACCCCCATGGGTCTAAGGTATGCTTTTGATACTCAAGCTTGTGAGTTTAGCACTTGATTTATCTTTGAGAGATATACTGACTTGATCGTCGGAGTGCCCCCGGGTGGACGAACCACCGCGGGATTCTTATATTTCTGTTGCAGGTCAGCCAGGTGCCATCTATTCTGCCGGTGCTCTCCAGTTGACTACTAAGCGGGCAGTGTGGTCAGAAAATCACTCACACAAATATATTAGGTATGTTTTAAGTTTAAAAAATTAAAAAATGCCCAAATTAATTTAAAATAAATTGACCAATTAAAAAATTAAAAGGTCATTCAAAAAAATTAACATTGTTATCCATTAGAAAATAGACCCAAAAAAAGAGTCTCTCTTATTGTAGTTTAGTCTAATATATTAAGTATATTTTAAGTCCAAAAAAAAATTAAGAAAAGCTCAAATTAACTTAAAATAAATTAATCCATTAAAAAATTAAAAGGCCCATTTAAAATAATTAGTATTGTTATTCATTGAAAATGATTTTGCAAAAAAATTAGATTATGCAAATATGATTGATTTATTTACTTCTAAAAATACAAGAAGAGTGAGAATCAAGCGATACTTATTAGTTATTATAATGTAATGCTAAGTATTTTTTGTGATTTTGACACAAATCTTTTGTCCTTTACTTTCAATTTTTTTTTATTTAATCAAAAAAAAAATGTGAAGAGCCCCAGAAATTTATTAGTTGATTATCGACTTTGGACTCCGGAAATCTCAGGGCTGGGCCTGAGAGGAGCTCTAATAAGTTGACCCTCACTCATGATGTGATGTTTGTGCCTTTTTTTAGCAATGATACATTCTCTAATTTTAAAGTTTTAATTGAGTTTTAATAATGTGGTAGGAAAAAATAATAATAATGATACATAGCTCTAATACTAGAGCTCTAAATGGAGATCTAGTGTGGTGAAAGAGAGAGAATAGAGAGAGGAGTGTGGGTCCCACCTTCACATGGACACTCTCTACAAATTATTAGAGCTGCATTAGAGCTCTCAAATATTATTCCAAAAAAAAAAAAAAAAATCAAAACATCATATTACAGTGAGACCCACCCCCATTAAAACTCATTAGATCTCTTTTATGGAAAATGAGTGGGAGCTCTAATTAGAGCTACCACTAATGATGTGAAAGTGGATCCCACCCACTGCCACAGTATGTGTTTTTTTTTTTTTTTTTGTTCTTTTTCACCTCATTAGTGGTAGGTTTAGAGCTATCAAATTAGTGGTCTCTATCATTGTTGCTCTTTTATTAGAAATCCCAATCAATTTATTTATTTATTTTTTACTAAATTTAAAACTTTGTATCATTTCCGTTGAAATATATTAAACAATTTGCAATATGTTCACTTTTTTTCTTTTTTAAAATTCTTAGCGTTTTTAAATTCCAACATAGCCTTCACTTTGAATCTATAAATTCTATTTATTGAATAGCTTATGGTACTTTAAAATTCATAGCCCTAGTAAAGGTTTTGATTAACCCCCAAAATTTTAGCCATAACAGTTAAAAAAATAAAAACACTTTGAAAAAGGTACCCACTAATTTTTAGAATAGTTTATATTTTTTTAATAAAATTTCCCTAAGCCTAGCACTCATTTTTTTTTTTTTTTTTGGGTAGTGTCTTCACTTTATTTATTAGATAGCTTTTGACACATTATCCCCATAATAATTTTAATTAAACCTTCAAAATTTTTATCATAAAAACTAAAGAGAAAATTAAATTTTACATAATAAAGTACAATATAAAACAATCTAATAAATATTATTCGGTAAATTACACTGACCTCTCTTGATATTTGGAAAAAAATACAATAAACTTCAAAGTTTTGATATAATTATATTAAGCTCCATTAAGATTTTAACTCACATAACACTTAGTCTAATTTTCAATAGTTTGTTAATGATATTATTATATCGTTTATAAGAAAATGTATATCGTATGTTTATTTTGGTGTATTCACACCATTTGTATTAGTCCCGTTTTCATCAATAATTTGTTAGTTAATGATATTATCTTCCCTTTTACACGAAAATACATACTGTATGTTTATTTTTGTGTTTTCACACCATCTACATTAGTTTTGATCTATTTAACTGTGCTAAAATGAAGGTCATATAATTATATCAAAATTATGAGACTTATTATATATTTTTTTAAATCTCGAGAGATCAGTTTTATCCAATATTATTTGAAAAAATCGTACTATTAAAATTTCACTTTAAGCTACATCCAGAGTTAGGATAAGCATTTTTTATGCATCATATATGATAAAATAAAATAATGTCATAATACAAGACTTTTTTTTTTTTTTTTTATCTAGTTTGCTTTTGATGATAGATTATCATCCAACTTTTTTGAGATGCTTCAGAGTTCAGAGCCCTTTCTTTCTGATTCTATTGAATGTGAAAGATGTAACCAAACACCTAATCCTAATGAGGGAAAAAGCAAAGGAGTATTGGATCCATGCTTATCTCCAACTCTAATTTTGATTCTGATTCTACTTCTATTTTCATGTGAAAGATATAAAACCACCCCATTAAAGATCATACCACTTTACATATACTCCATTATATTATATTATATTATATATAATAAGAAAATGTATTTAATGAAAAAGAGGGACAAGCCACCAACCGAAAGAGCCTCATCATCATCCTCCAACTACTTTAATAAAAGCTAAATCTACTATGCTCTTCTCTTGTCCATTTCTCTCTCTTTATTCTAAATCTACTTATTTAATATAACATGAATAGTATAATCTACAGCAACAAGAACACTACAACTCTTTTATGAATCTGTTACATTTTAAGATTATCAAATTATAGAAAAAGGCTGGGCTTGCCTCCAGTCTAGAAGGGTCCAGTCTGGCCCATTGAGCCCACTTTTAGGCCTTTTTTCGATAATTTAAACCGTTTACATTTTAAGATTTGTTGAGTACATTATCTCTCTAAAAAATCACGTCGATCGGATACCGGATACTATGTATTCGAATCACTTTTTTATGAACCGTTAATTTTTTAACCGTCCATTTTTTTCTAGACAAAAGTGATCTGAATACATAATATTTGTTATCTGATCGATGTAATTTTTTTACAAGAATAATATACTCAACAAACCCTAAAATATGAACGATTCAGATTATAAAAAAATGATCCAAAAGTGAATCCAATTGACCGAATTGGACTGGACTGTCCTAGATATGGACCGGACATAGTCCGGACCCAAAAAGGATAGACATTTTCGAAAAGAATTGTATGTTGATTATCAACTAAAAAGCCATAATGTTTACAACCATTTTATGATAAAGGGGGACCCAATCCGACTGAGAAACAACCAAGTAAGGTAATTCCTTAATTAACACAACAATAATAAGGAAAATTACAAAAAAATTACAAAGAAAACTTTCTAAAAATAGCAAAACATGAAATTGAAGAACTAAATGATAAAATTCACCCAAAATCTACTAGGATTCATGGTAAGGCAATGGATCTTAATCTCCACAACATTTTCCATCACTCAACCATATTTCACACAACTTTAAAGCACGTGCCATTTGATCCTTACCAATATCGCTTGCCCTCTACCATATTTCATGCAACTTTAAAGCATGTGCCATTTGATCCTTATTTAATATCGCTTGCCCTTTGTTTGACCACGTGTCTATCCAAATGTTCCATAAACTGTATCAACAATTAGTCATTTGATTTCCAGACACACAGGGTATGTTTAGTTTGTGTTTGAGAGATGTGTTTTAGAGATAAAAAGTACAAAAATATGTTTGGTTTGATTTTTTGGGAAATTTGTTTTGAAAAATTGTTTTGAGAGAGAGTTTTGGAAAAAGTGATTGATTTGATGTGTGTGTGAGAGAGATTTGTTTGGAAAATTTGTTTGGTTTGTGTGTTTTGAGAAATTTTTTTGAGAAAACTTGTTTGGTAGAGAAAATTTCTGAAATTTGTTTGTAGAGAAAATTTCTGAAATTTTTTTCAGAAACACAAACCAAACCTACCCACAGTACTTTTGGTTTGGGGAATATTAAAAAAACTGTCCAAAGGTATTAGTCACAGTACCGTTATTATTATTATTTAAAAAATTTCATGAGGATGCACAACTGAATTGAGTTCGAGGGTTGATTCTAAATGTAACTACTTTAATAGGGAAATTTTTTTAAAAAAAAACTGTCCTCATTCTACAACATAGTGAATAAGCTTGTTGGAAATGGTGTTTCCAATATTATTGTATTTCTGGAATTTGGAGTAACAAAAATAATTTAAGAATTTCAATTCAAAGTTTTAACATGAATTTGATGGTCCGGTGTATGTGTTTTCCCACTCATTGTTTGGTAAATGTGGGTTAAAGGCAAACACAATTATTGGTGGATCAACACATTGGTTTTTCAGCCCGTCTTATCCTACTTTTATGCAGAGAACAACACAGAATTCAAATTCAAAAAGAGAAGTGATCCTTCGGAAAGTTCATCATATGAGCAAAGAACAATGAGAGCGAGAGAGAGAGAGAGAGAGAGAGAGAATCATGAATGACAACAATGCGTGCACGAATTTGAAATAGTTTCAACTAATCCGGGTGCCTCAGGTTAATTGGGCCCATTATCTTAAGTATTCATCATGCCCATAGTAGAGAGAGAGAGAGCATAAACATTCATGAACTATATAGATTAGCCTCAAATCATGAACGGTCAAAAAAAGTATCTGCCTAGTGATTCTGCTGACGAGTCCTGCCTGAATTCTGTGAAAGCTTTTGTTTTGGATGATAGATTTGCACCCTTAAAAGTAAATGTAAAAACCGAAAGAAACCATAAAACTCCCAACACAGCATGATCGGAAAAGGCTTAAATATACACAACCTTGCCCCACATACAGAGTGTTTAAACGAAATCAAATGCAACAGCCACAAACTACATAATTTAGTACATTTTCCAAAAACACAAACCCTTCAACAACCACCCAACCCCATTTGCTCAATTACCCTCCAACTTGGGGGCTTTTAGCGCAAATGTCGATTCACCAAACATCCAATTTAAGCCCCCATCACAACATTTACTCAAGCAACTTGAAAGAAAAATATTTTAATCCATTGGGCAAAATACATAACACTTGCAATTACTTTGCAAGAAATCGCTCCAAAAGCAATGACCAAGCAAAATTCTCTCATCTTAAACCAATTTGATTACACAAGAAACAATTTGGGAAGCCATTCTTCCATCTAATTAAAAGAACACACCATATCTTACACAAC
Organism: Camellia lanceoleosa; assembly: GCA_025200525.1. NCBI lineage: Eukaryota > Viridiplantae > Streptophyta > Magnoliopsida > Ericales > Theaceae > Camellia > Camellia lanceoleosa. Next base: position 35,945,236 of record CM045761.1, read on the forward strand.
TCAAGAGAGTGCAGAGTTGAATGTAAAAGAAGAAAAATGTGAAGAAAAGTTGAGACCTGTTTGGTTACAAACCTGTTTATGGGGGTATTTCCCATTCCTAAATCAGCAAATGCTCCAACAAAAGCTAATTAAGCAAACAAGAAAATCATAAAATACAAACAAACCCAAAGACACCCATATACAGACAGACAATATAGAAGTCTTCTCTTAAATAAATACACCACACAAAACCTAATTAGCTATCAATCAAGCATTAGGTTATCAATCTTAGCGTACCGTTTCTATGCTCTTACTCAGCTCCTCCAGCTTCTTCATCCTCAATCTCTCACTTTCACCAACCAGCTGGTCAAAAAATCACCAAATGCAATCGCAATAACAATTAGAAAAAGAAAAAAATAATGTTTGATGTAAAATTAAGAAATTCACTGAATTTCTAGAAAGCATGGTGAATTCAAAGTCGGTACTGTGTCCATGTCTAACACATATCGGACACCGAGGAGGACACGCTATGTGGTGTATCAGTTTATTATCATTTTCATTTTTTGAATGACAAGTTGGGGACACTTCACAAACACACATCTTGTGTTTGGACTACGCCTTAGGACACCTTTGTAGATTTTTTTTCAAAATTTTGGGAAGTTGATTTGGGATCAAAAGTAACATATATGTATACAAAGAGAGCTTATGTGGAAAAATATATATAAAAATAAGCCCACACATACATTCATATCTCTTATACATGGCAAACAAAAATATATACAGAAATATATACTTTTTGTCATATCCTGCTGTGTGCATATCTTAACGTTAAAAAATAGTCGTGCCCAATGTCTGTACCCATATTCGTGTCCTTGTCTGTGTCCGTGTCCGTGCCTTGTAGCTAAATTATATTTTATTCCAAATAAGAAAAATTAAAATTGATAATAAACACGATACTAACCTCCATCAATCGGGTAATCAGCTGTACTTTTTCTTTGTTCTTTTCATTGAAAGCCTCGAGAGCTTCTTTGTACTCTCTCTCCTGTGACCAACAAAAGTCCCAAATTCAAAGGTTTGATCCAATTTCTTGCATAATCAATTAATTGAAGTACTAAACTATGAACCTTTACATCTGAATTGTGAAATTATGGTATCATCACTCAGCATGATCTTTAAGGTTAAGAATTAAATTGTCGGCAATGTTTTACCTTCTTCTGGCAAGTCACACCCAGTGGCTTTAACTCCTTGTTGACAGCATCAATCTTTTTACGAACAACTGAGACTTCTTTCTTCATCGGATCTGCCAGCCCCTCGAGCTCCTGATTGATTTGTATTTGATTTCAAACATTTAATTGTTGGAAAGGCAATTCATAAGCAACTCATGTCCATACCAACACCACTTCGACACTTTATATGAAATATTACCAGACACCAATATCTCCATGTCACATGCACCAACCATCACTAGCATCGAATTATTGTACTTTTGACATGCTTAATGACAAAGCATGATTCGTTTATTGATCAATTAGTAAATGATATGTTTGTTGCAGCTATAACAAAAGACATAAACCCCAAAATAAAAAGAGTGATTCCACATAGTTCAATAATATAAATTTTTTTTCCCATCAAAAGTAGATGGAAAATACATCACTGTGTAATTTCTTGTTCAAAAACTTTAGGTTGAAATTGTTCAAGTTGATCCAAATCCCACGAATCACTTGACCTCCTCAGGGATACCCGGGGGCGCTTGACCCGCTCGGCCACCCAGGACGCGACCACCGAGGCCATTTTGACCCTCCTGGGGCCACCTAGGACTTGTGTTGCGTAAATTACTTGGTATATGTGTGACGCCAAAATGTATTGGGGTAAAATTATGTCATTCTTTTCCAAGGGATGCTAACAATTCACCCACTAATTGGGTTTTGTTACAAATCAAAAATTGACATCTTTTTTGTCATGTCATTATTAGGTGAGATTTTTTAGGGTTCCTCAATTTTTTTCCTCTTTCGCCACAAAAATTAATTTGATTAAAGAAACAAACTTTAATTTTCCTTTTCCTAAAATTCAGGTTTGAACAAACATAATCTAGATATAAAACCCACAAATCAAGTGACTAATTGATCTACAAAGATGACTGAGTCTCTGAAATTACTGATTTCCCAAACTAAACTTCTGCAAAGTAGCTCAAAACCGTAAATTTCTAGTTCAGAAACTAAACTGTGAACATGATCTAGTAGCTAGATAGAGAAAATTAGAGATGTACCTCGCGAATAGTAGCTAATCGTCGATTTTCTTCTTCGATGCGACCGAGATGAAGCTGAACTTTCTCTTTGACCTCGAGTTTCTTCTTCTCGATCTCTTCTTCCTTAGCCCTGAAAGTAGAGAGAGCCGATTTCGACATCTCTTCGTCTTCTTTAGTTAGGGTTCCATTGAAGCTCAAGCTTCCAGAGATTTGCCCTGATTGCATCAGTGCTTGTTGTTGCTGTTCACTTGCCTGCCTCTGTGTTTGAGTCATCTTCTCTCTATCTCTCTCTCTCTTTCTCTCTCTGGGAAACCCTTCTTCTTCCTTGAATTCCTCGCTTTATCTCCACTCTCTCTCTCTCTCTCTCTCCTCTCGCTCTCTTTTTTGGCGTTGGAATGATGGGTTTCTCTCTCCTCTTCCTGTTTGAAGGTGCTTATGAACAAGGCAGGCCCTAAAGTGTAAATTCGTGTGGGGTAGTGGGTTGATTTTATGATTTTTCAATTTTTTTTTCTTTTTTTTTTCTTTATTTTTTTTTATTTTTTATTTTTTTTGACTATTTTAGCTTGAGTTAAAAAGTTTGGTTTGGAAAAGATTTTTTAATTTTTTTTGACTTTTTTTATAAGAGGAGAGTGTAATGATTATAAGTTTGGTGTGATATTTTATTTTTTGTGACAAAAATAACCTATTTTGTCTTTTGTGGCAGAAATAGCTAAAAAAGTCCAAATAGCTCTTCTCAAACGAAGCCATAGTGAGAGAATTGTTAGTGAATAGATTGTTAATGTGTGGATTGTTAGTGAAGAAATTAAGTAAAAGTGTATTTGTTTTAATAATAATATGGAAAATGATTAGTAACGGAATTGTTAAATTATTTTTTATATAAAATAAATATATAAATTATTTCTATATTAAAAAAAATAAAACAAATAAGTGTACTTAGTAATAATAAATAAATTTAAAAAAATAAATTTTTTTATATAAAATAAACTCAATCCTCTTATTATTTTTCTAATTTAACCTAAAATTCATCCAAACTAATCACCTACATAGGGGATTACTAAGTCCCCTTTCACTACTAATCATATGACAATTTGTTACATCCAAACAAGAGTTGGTGGATCCCACGGATTAGTAATCCAATCCACCCTCTCAAACCTTTAATTAAACATGGCCTTAGTTTGAAAAATTATAAATATTTTTTTATTAAAAATTTTATTTAAAAAAATTAATTAAAAATAAAATTTATAATTATTTTCTTATACAATAATAAAATTATATAAATTATTAATTAAAACATATTTTTAATATTATTAAAAACTGTTAATTAATTTAATAATTTATTAATAAAATGAATGATTTGTTATGAAATTACAAACTTCAGGAAATAGAATGTAATTTCCAAATCACAATGAGAGATTTATATTTTAATCAAATCTTAAAGTGTATATTTATAATTTATCTAATTTCAAAAAAAAGAAAAAATAAATAAATTACATTTTGCCTTTGTTTGAGAAATTGGCTCTATTTGGTCAACCAAAGTCATCTTTTTAGTTTTTATTTTTTTATTTTTTTAGGTAAATTATTTATAAGTCCTATTTGAAAGATTTATATAATATGTGGTTTTATAAAAAAATTTATCATTCAATCTTGTGGTTTTCTTGTGGATACATTTACCTCAATCTTAATTAATTAATAACCTGATTAATGATATAACATATATGAGAAATCCAATATTTATACTTGGTTATCATTTTTCAAAAACACTTTTCAAAAAATTCTACTTTCTTATTTTCCGTATTTTCTTATTTTTACTGAATGTTTTTAGTATTTTGAGCAATTTTTAAAATTTTTAGACATACCTAACATAAATATACTTAAAAAGTAAAAAAAAAAAATTTGAAAAAAACCTTTTAAAAATTCACTAAATACCAAAAATATAAAAAAAAAAAAAAAAACGAGAATTCAGTACATTTTTTATATTTTTATGTATTTATTAATTTTTAAAAATATTTTTTCACAAATTTTTTACTTTTTAGATACATCCAAGTAAGATGCATCTAAAAAAGTAAAAAAAAATATTTAAAATTTTAAAAATATTCACTAAAAACAAAAAAAAATACGAAAATTAAAAAACTCAATTTTCAAAAAACTTAATTCAAAAAACTCAAACCAAACACACTGAATATTATCATAAATTGTGATCATATCTATATGGTTAGAAATTTGAAATTCAAAATAACCTAATTAATGACAATATCATATATGAGAAATCTAATGTTATCATAGATTGTGATCATATCTAAGCTATGTGGTTTTTTGGCTATCTTAATATAACTTGTGTTTGAGAACTTGGTTAGTTTTTTTTTGTAGTTAATTTGATGATTGTGAGAGAAAAAGTGAAATAATTATAGGTTTAATGTGATATTTTGACCTCATTTAGAAAGCTGGCTATTTTAGTATGTTATTTTAGTTTTTGGCTATTTTAGGTCCCTTTTGGCAAGAGATTAAGCCAACTTTTTGACTTTTAAAATCTTTTAAGTCACATCACCTCTTTATTTTTTACATATTTTTTCAAAAAAAAAATCAAAAAAACTAGCTCTTAACCTATTTATATTTGGAAAAATGATTGGATTATTTTTGTAGTTGGATATAATGTTCGTAAGAGAAAAAATAAAATAATTATGATTTTAATGTAACATTTTATTTTATTGACTATTTTAGTCTATTTTGTCTTTTTGTGAATTTTAACCCAAAGTTAAAAAAATAATTTGCCAAACACCCCTTTTGTTTTATTAGCTATTTTAATTTATTTTATTTTTTAGTTGGCTATTTTAGCCCAACTTTCTTCCTAAATATGTTGGCTACTTTCTCATTTTGGTTCTTTATTATTTTTTATTTCATTTTGGCCTTTCATGTTTTAAATTTTTTTCAATTTATTCTTGAAGTTGATGTATATTCAAAATTAGATAGAAAATGCTACGATAACTATCACATAATATAGAAAATAAATTATTATATTGAGATTTAAGTTTGTATCAAATGTGTGAGCTATATATAATAAAGCCATGGTTTGGCAAATATTTTGGAGCTAAATAATCACAAAAAGACAAAATAGGCTATGTGTTCGTTTGGAAAGTGGGTTTTACTTTTTGATTTTTTTTACTATTTTAACTTGGGGCTAAAAAGCCTTGTTTATGATAGATTTTTTGATTTTTTTGACTTTTTATGAAAGAAATAATATAATGATTATGGATTAGATGTGACAATTTGTCTTACTAGGCTAAAAAACTTATTTTGTCTTTTCGTGACTAAGGGATGTTTTGGGAAGTTGGTAAAAAGCTGGCTTTTGATTTTTTACCATACTTTTTGACTTTTTTGGAAGTGATTTGGGTAGTTGGTAAAAAGTTTATTTTTTTTATTTTTGGTTTAATATTTTTTTAAAGTATCACATCACTCTAAAATTATCAAAATATCCTTACTTTTTAATTAAATTTACAAATTTGCCCTTTTGCATGTCAACACTTTTTTGAATTAATTAATTACAATGTTCCAGAGCGTAGTTTGGTAAATGGCCCAGTTGCTTTTTTGGGTCTTCCAAAATGGTGTCTTCAGCGTTTTTGATGAATTAGAAAAACACAGCTTTTTGTCAAAGTTCCCAAAACGGCACTAAATAGTTGTTCGGGATATGTTATAGCACTTTTTGACTTTTTGGTTTAAAAAGTAGAGAAAAAATGTATATTTAGAATAACTTTTTAACTTTTTATGAAAAGATGTGTAATAAAATATTATAATAAAATTAAAATAATCATTTTACCTTTAACTTTTTGGTTTGGTTATGGTGTGCAACTTACACCTTACACCTTATACCTTACACTTACACCTTACACTTACACCTTTTATGAAAAATTAAACCTTACACTTACACCTTTTTTGAGGTTGCACACCATATGCAACCCACTTACACCTTACACCTTACACTTACACCTTATACTTATACTTACACCTTACACTTATACTTTTTGTGTAAGTGGCACATGGTGTGCACTTGCACACTTAAGAAAACTCCTTAACTTTTTGACTTTTGTATAGTTGAATTCAAAATATAAAATAATAATTTTATCCTAGTGATTTCCCCCACAAGCTACATTGAATAGTATAAACACTTTAATTTTTTAGTAACTTTTTGACTTTTTTAATTTATCCCAAACAAGGCCTAAAATAGCCCCAACCCAACCCAGCCCAAGTTGGCAAACGAAGGCTATATAAGCCAATAAAACAAAATACTATATTTTACCCATAATCATTACACTTTTTCTTCCATAAAAGTCAAAAGAGTCCCAAAACAAAAACCAAACGAGGCAAAAAAAGTCCTAACATAAAAAAGTTGGCTAAAAAAACCAATGCCAAACGAACCCAAAATATTTTTAAATTATGTGATTGTCAATGTATTATTTTTTTATCTAATTTTGAACATAAATTAACTTTGGAAGTAAATTGAAAAAAACTTAAAATATAAAGACCAAAGTAAGAAGCAATAAACTTTAAGGGCCAAAGTGAAAAAATGACCAAAAATAAAAAAGGCAAAAATATAATTTATCCAAAATAAAAAAGCATACTTAAATAATGGGAAAATTACCGCGCAATATTGTTTTCACCAAATTATTATTAATTTATTAAAAATTAAAAATTTTAATTATTAATATTTATAAATTTTATCAATGATTTGTAATTGATTTTCAAAAGGGTAAATTATAAATACACCTCCTGAGATTTTCTTAAAGTACAGATTACTCCTGTGATTTGAAAAATTACAAATACCTTCTTATCATAATTTTTTATTTAACAGAATTAATTAAAAAATAAAATTCATAATTGCTCTCATATACAATAACAAAATTACCTAAATTATTAATTGAAACATATTTCTAACACCATTAAAAACTATTAATTGACTTCATAATTTATTAATAAAAGAGACAATTTGTTATGAAATTATAAATCTCAGGGATGAAATGTAATTTTCAAAAATCACAAGGGTGATTCGTATTTTAATCAAACTTTAGAGGATTTACTTGTAATTTACCTTTTCAAAATATATATTGAATTGTTATTTTTCCTTAAATAATTAAATATATTTTCTTGAAAATAAGTAAATGATAAATTATACTAACTTCCCTTGAAATTTGAAGAAAATACAATTAGCCCTTGTTTGCCATGAGGCTACCAAGCTAAAATGGTCACAAATAAACAAAATAAACTAAAAACTCAATAAAACAAAATATTACATTCAAACAATAATCATTTTATTTTTTCTCTCACAAATTTTTTTTTTTTTTTAAAAAAAACCAAACAGTTCAACCTAAGCGAGATTTTTTAACCCCATATTAAAATAGTCAAAAAGTCAAAAAATAAAAAAGTCAACCCACTTTGCAAATGAATACAGTTTTGACATAATTACATTAATCTCTCTTGAGATTTAAATAACACTAGTCTCTTTGTCATTAAATAAAATTTTAATTATATAAATAAAAAATAATATTACCATTTCTTTTACATAAAAATATATACTTTGTATTGTTTATATTATTTATTTTTATGTTTTCATACTATTTTCATTAATTTTGGTCTATTAATTTAACCGTACTAAAATAAAAGTTATTATAATTATATTAAAATTATAAGACTTATTGTAATTTTTAAAGAAAATTTGAGAAATTTTTTTGAGTTTTGAAAAAATTCAATGTAATTTTTACCCATGAATAATCAATGAATCTGTATGCATGCATATGAGTTACAAAAGCACAACTTGGAATGACCCAACTACCAACCACCACTAGAAAAAAACAGATGTAACTTGGAATGACCCAACTGCCAACCACCACTTGAAAAAAACCGATATAGATGAACGAATTCACCTTATAGAAATAGGATTGTTTGAGCAAATTTAAAACTTGTCTCTACAATTATTCGTGAAACCTACTCTGATGCTACACACATTATTCTGAGAAGAGTTTTAAAATTTATTTTGTTTGGTATTTTTTTTTTCTCCTGCTGCTTTTGTTTTTTCTTATGTTTTTGTTTTTATTTTTGTTTAAAAATAAAAATAAAATGATTCCGTTATAAAATGTTTATGTTCATAGTTTTTGGATTATATAAAATAAAAGAATTTGAAAACTGTAAAACAAAAACTTATTTTTAGTATCTGTTTTTGTTTTTAAAAAATCATAAGTAGTTTACAAAATTTTACTAAATATTTTACCCAAAATTTTTTTTGATTTTATGTTTAGAAAATAATTTTTCATTTATTGATTCTCCCCCTCCAACCCTCTTTGCCACAAACACCTACAACCTATGCCTCTCATAGTGGGTGTTTGGGAAGTGAATTTTTGGCCCTGTTTGGTAGAGCTGTGGAAAACTGCTTATAGCTTATGCCCAAACAGCTTATAGCTTATAACTTTTCAGCTTAAGCTGATTTCCAGCTTATTCTAAAAGCATCTCTTGCCCCACTCAAAGAATAAGCTGATTTCTGACTTCCACAAAGCTATAAGCTATAAGCTATAAGCATAAGCTAAACCAAACATATCAAAACAGCTTAAATTAAGCTGAAAGCTGAAATTAATCTCTAACAAACAGGGCCTTTATGTAGATTTTAGTAGATGTATGTTTTTATGAGATAAAAATTTTTTAGTGTTTGGGAAGATAGTTGGATTTTTATGTGGTTGGATGTGATGTTTGTGAGAGAAAAAGTGAAATGATTATGGGGTTGGATGTGATATTTTGTGTGAATGTGTTTTTTTTTGGTTTTGCAAAACTTTTGTCTTTTAGTGGTTTTTATGAGATAAAAAATTTGAGATGTTGCTTCCCAAACACCACCTAAGCAATCGACTTTGGTTGCCAACAATCACTTTCCGTCACTACCACCTACTACCACCACTTTCCATTGAAAATCACATTCAACCATCATCTCCTATCAAAAATAACTTTTGACCATTATCTTTGATCATTGATGACCACTTTCAATCATTACCTCCCACATCTAGCCACCCTCCCTCACCTATATTTCAAAATAATTTAAAAAATATGTGCATACTGTTTTTTTTTTTTTTTTTAAATCTTGTTTTGCTACAAATAATGATAAACATATTTAATGTTGTTATGTAAACAAAAAAAAATTGTGAAGTTACTAAACGATACGTTAGTAGTATGTTTTTGAAAATTATTTTGAATTTTTTAAATAATTTTTTTATCAATAAAAATTAATTGTTTATTATTAAATTAGTTTATAGAGAAAGTTAAAACTCCAATATCTTCTTTGCAAGTACTTAAATGCTACTTTCATACCATTAGACGGCTTAACAATAAAATAAAATACTAACTATTAGTGCTTTCAAATTTTTTTTATTTTTACTTTTTAAAAATATGAAATATGAAAATGATACCAAAAAAGGCCTAGCACCTTACAAATGGTTTCAAATAAATTTTTCACATCAATATTATTATATGTCATATATGAAAACTTGTTGAGGGGTTTCACAAAGCACATGGATGATGGAGCTGTCATTGTAAAGATAGTTATTTTGTCAAGTAGGTACAAAGCCCCAATTCCAACCAACTCTTATGCTTATTCCACATGGGGGTTTAAGATGCAAGCACATAATCACTCACATTCATGGCCTCATATAACATTTAATATAATAAATAATAAAAGTATGTGTATATATTTGTTATCATGTGTATATCTGTAATACACTATGTCTGTAAAAATAAATAAAATAAAATAAATTATGAGAAATCTATTTCGTAACGCTTCCTTTTTGCCGGCTAAAAGAGAGAACAGCTTGGCATATGTCAATTGTTTACTGTCATATGTATCTGTCTCTACATATTGACATTTGGATCTTAATATTAATTTATTTATTTATTTATAGCTGATGTGGTCTTATGAATCTTGTTCTTGTGTACAATTTAGCATATATGAATTCGTCTCATGCCTAGACAGCTCAGATCATATACAAACCGTAATTTGAAAAATCAGCTACAACACCACCCATTAGATATATTTTTATTGTGACGGTTTAGTGCATTTTGTGGAGTTTGTGGCTTTTTTTGATTTTAGAGAATCAAGTCGGAGTGTTCGGAACAATTTTTACTTACATGTTATGAGATTAAAATAATTTAAATAAGCTAAACAAAATCAACGAATAAGCTAAAAGACAGGTACTTTTAACTTTTACTTCTAATTTACCTTTCAACTTACAACAAAAGTTCTGTCAAACAAGTCTATTGAGTGTATTTCCAATGAGATTAAAGGATTTTCTAGGAAAAACTATGGAGCTTCACTACATATACATTATTTCTCTTTCTATCTCCTTCTGTGTTTTAATGATATTATGCACACAAAATCTATTGATAGAATTAATCATAGCTTTCTCACAAAGGTTGAAAATTATATGTTTTACTATCCCATGTCCCCTCATCCCAAACATTCTCTATATCATTTGATCTATCTCTTTAAATAGAATGACAATGGGATTGGAACATAAAATGTTGTTCTCTCAATCAGAGGATTTCTATATACACAAAATTCAATCACAAAAAAAAAAATCCACACTGCTCACACTCATATAAAAATGTTAGATATTAATATGTGATTGAAATTATTATTATTATTTTTTTTAATTATTATTTTTATTTTATTTTTTTTGCCATCACTTGAAGATATGGTGCTTTAGGAAAAAAGTTAGCTATAGGGCCAAGCAGAGTAGGAAACAGGGCAGAGAGGGCAGAGGGCAGCAGAAGCAGCTTAGCTAACCTTTTGACAAATATGCCACCTTTCCAACAAGAACTTCATAGCAAGAATCTTCTTTTAATATGTATGTATACTATGTATATACATAGATATAAAAAAAAAAAATAGAATGTGTGTGTATATCTTAAAATTTTCATTTATTTCTTTGCCTAGACATTTATTTTACTGGTTTAGTGGGGGTGTGTGTGATTGAGAGTCAAGCTGTACTGTATTTTAGAGTAATACTATTCAAGCTTTTTCTTTGTGTAGTGGGACCCTTTCAGCACTTGACCAATTAAAAAAGTTCATTCTCTTAAATTACTAAATTACCCCATGGATGGAACGGCCCTGATCATACAATCAGACTGATTCTGCACTTACTTAGGATGGCTTTCATCATCACATGGTGGGTGTTTATGCAGATAATCAAATCCCCTCGCGTGATGCAGAGTTAAATTGATTTAATAGAGCCCTCAATGATAGGGAACTTCTACTAATTGAAAAGGATCATATTGCATGTATGTATTAATTAGTATATTAATATTAGTTATAATATCATTATTGATCATGTCCGGTCCTGAGATTTTCGGAGCCCAAAACCAATAATCAACTAATAAATTTTTGGAGCTTTTCACATTTTTTTTTCATTGAAAGAAAAAAAATGAAAAAAAAATGAAGATAAATGATAAAAGATTTATGTCAAAATCACAAAAAATACTTAGTATTACATTGCAACAATTAATAAATATCGCTTGATCCTTTCTTTTCCTGCATTTTTATAAGTAAATAAATCAATTATACTTGCATAATCTAATTTTTTTACAAAATCATTTTCAATGAAAAACAATGCTAACTATTTTAAATGAGCCTTTCAATTTTTTATTGAGTTAATTTATTTTAAGTTAATTTGGGTCTTCCTTAAATTTTTTTTTTTTAGATTTAAAACATACCTAATATATTACAATAAACTATAATGGGAGGGACCCCTTTTTTTGGGTCTATTTTCAATGAATAACAATGCTAATTTTTTTGAATGGGCCTTTCAATTTTTTAATGAGTCAATTTATTTTAAGTTAGTTTGGGCTTTTTTTAAATTTTTTTTGAACTTAAAATATACCTAATATATTACATTAAACCATAATAGAAGAGGGCCCCTTTTTTGAGTTTATTTTGAGGGGCCTTAGGCCATGGCCTTGTTGGCCCATGTCCAGGGCCGGCACTGTTATTGATCTCACTCATTATATAAATTATGAATATTAAAAAATCTTAAATCATGGCAATTAACTTGACCCATTTTGATTAATTAAATAGAAAATATTTGTTGTTTGGTGCAGCTTCTATAGCTTCTTATATCCTTTTTGTTTTGAGAATTTGTGTTAACCTATTTGGTTCAACTTCTACATAATACGGTGGTACTCTAAATAATTTTCTAGTGCTATTTATGCCAATTCAAATTTCTTAATTCACTTTTCAAAAGTATGTTTACCTACGAATATCTTCACAATTGATAAGTAATTTAATTTTAGGTAAATTTCTCTTTGCCTTTTTTATATTTGGTTACTTTCTTAGTTTATCATTTAAAGTTTTTTTTTTTTTTTTTTCACTTTAACCCTTTATATTTCAAGTTTTTTCCACTTTACTCTTCAAGTTAATTTTTATTCAAAATTAGATATAAAAAAAAATGACACATTAACAGTCACATGACATAAAAATATTTTATTATACATAACTCACACCTCTGACATAAAATTTAAATTCTAATGTAATAATATATTTTTATGTTATAGGACAGTTATTATGATATTTTTTGTCTAATTTTGAATAAAAATTAACTTTAAGAATAAAGTGGGAAACACTTGAAATATAAAGAGTTAAAGTAAAAAAAATAAATTTTAAAGGTCAAATGAAAAAGTGATCAAAAATAAAAAGTGAAAAATAATTTACCCTTAATTTTTAATAATTAGCATTTTTTCCATTGATATTGATCCAAGAATTTCAACATTACATCACAACCGTCAGAGTATCATATGGTTAGGGGTAGCTAACCAACTGCACCATAAATTCTCAGCTATGGCCCTCATGCTTAGCTCCAATAACAATCTTTATAGTTAATTAAATAAACAAATGGATTTCTAAATATTTTCCTACTTTGTCCACTAATAAACTATATAATTACAGCATGCCCATTTTCTATTAAGCAAATAAAAAAATAGTTATATATTTCGTCATATTAGGAAAAGATTATACTTCACACCTCTAAAAAGATGCATATTGTAAAAATAATGGTTCATAACTAATATATGTTGTAATCTTTCATAACATAACTAAATAGATCATAACTAATGCGACAAAAATTCATAACTTTTATAATATGCATGTTGACCATAGCCTTTACTTATGTTTTATATTTCTGATGTTAACTGTTGTAGGGTTGAATGATTCTCTTCAATTATTACAAATTTTAATGAATTCTATTTGTCGAACTATGCTTGTTTTGGTAGAAAAAGTCAAATTATATTTTTGTTTTTTTGGTCACAAGACAAAAAAAATTGGGGAAAAAAACAGTTTTTATAATTTTTTCTCTTTACCCTTGGACCCTTTTTTTGGTTTTTTACATACAATAGATGACTTTTTATATGATTTGGCTTTTCTTCGATTACTGGCTGATCTAGTCCTTTCCCTCACAAATCACTAGATTGAATTGTCTCTTTATCCAAAAAAATCATGCATTTTTTATACAAATTTTTATTCTTCTCTAGGCTTACAATTCTTATTAGTTTTTTTCTAATTTTCTAAATTACTTTTTGACACATTTTACTTATAGCTCTCTAATTTTGCATGCTTTGTTCTTTCCCATTTTCATGCTACATTTAAGAAACATTTTTAATTTTTGTTTGTTTGCGTCGTCGTTTCCAACTTTATCTTTTTCTTTTTGTAAAATGCATCAAAGTAGGCATCACCATAATATTGTAGAATAACCACCAAGCTATTTTATACTATAAGAGCATGTTTGATTGGGTGGATTAGGACATGGGATTGGGATTATTAATCCGTGGGCCCAATTATCCTATGTTTGTTTTAACATTTTGGTTTAGGATTATTAATCCAATGGATTATTAATCCAACAAATTTGTAGGATTATTAGTAATGGGGTAGGGGTGGGATTATTAATCCAATGAATATTAATCCAATTGGATAGTGAATACTACACTAATTTAATAGGATTATTAATACTTCACTATTAGTGTTGTGAATCAAACATGACCTAAGAGCATGTTTGATTGGGTAGATTAGAGCATGGGATTAGGATTATTAATCCGTGGGCCCAATTATCCCATGTTTGTTTTAACATTTTAGTTTAGGATTATTAATCCAATGGATAATTAATCCAACAAATTTGTAGGATTATTAGTAATGGGGTAGGGGTGGGATTATTAATCCAATGAATATTAATCCTATTGGATAATGAATACCACACTAATTTAATAGAATTATTAATACTTCACTATTAATTTTGTGAATCAAACATGACCTAAGTTTGTTCGTATTTATATATTTCTTGAAAATGACATTCCAACAGCAAAAAAGAAGTCAGTTGCTCTCATTACAAGAAGTATAAAATCATCACCAAGATTTGAAACTATTACAAAAGTTATAACATAAGGACGTGTTTGATTGGGTGGATTAGAGCATGGGATTGGGATTATTAATCCGTGGGTCCAATTATTCTATATTTGTTTTAACATTTTGGTTTAGGATAATTAATCTAACAAATTTGTAGGATTATTAGTAATGAGGTAAGGGTGGGATTATTAATCCAATGAATATTAATCCAATTGGATAGTGAATACCACACTAATTTAATAGGATTATTAATACGTCACTATTAATCTTTTGAATCAAACATGACCTAAAAGGATAATGTTTTTGCATTTATGAATTTGAAATTAAAAAAAAAAAAAAAAGGATTGTAATCATTCATGGAGCATAGATTATGAGCTATTTTGGAAAGTAGGTTAAAAGTGACTTCTCAGCTTTTAACCTACTTTCCCTTCTCACAAAAAAGTTAAAAAAACCAAAAAAACAAATCATCTTCCTAAACCACCCTTATAAGGCTTTTAAAAAAGCTATTTGAAATTATTCATGGTAAGTCCCTGTATGAAAATAGCTAAACAAGCTATTTTTAGTTTTAAAAAAAAAAACATATTTGTTTTTTTTGCTAAATAAGTAAGATTAATATGATAATTTCTCACCCAAAAAAAAAAGTGTAGTTTGTTTTAGCAATTACTAAAAACATCAGGTTTTTTTTTTTTTTTCCAAATAAATTTAACCCAATCAAACCAAACCAAACCAAATCAAATCAAGCCTTAAGTCCTATCAAATGGGATCGGCTACATGAATCCTTCTTCTTTATGCGACCTTATACAAAAAACAGAATTGCCATCCCTCATCTAAGGATTATAGTTGTAAGAATATTCCATAATAAAATAATTCTACCACTTTTAGTTTCTCAATCTATCTAACCTGCTCTACTTTATTTCTATATAATTTAACTATAAATCTCTTCATTTTCAATTTATCTATCCGAAAGGAAACTTATGAGTTTTCAAGTTCTTCAAAAAATTTTAATAAATAAGTAAAATTCAATATTTATTTCATGATCAACTTGCCGAGTGTCAAAAACAGCCTAAAAGGACAAGCAATTCATTATGTATTTCAAATATTTAGGTAGTTGAACCAATTTTGAGCATTGAATAAACACACTTACCAGTGAAAGCGACACAAAACTTGGTATTAAATTTTTTTAAAAAAAACAATATGTATAAAGTTACATTTAATTAGTGTACTAACTAGTGTATCAATATTAGTTATGAAGTTATTATTAATCTCACTCATTATACAAATTATAAATATCAAAAATCTTTTAAATTATGTCATATCATTAATTGACACACTAATTAATACATTAATTAATGTATATAACATTATTCTATTTTTATGGGGTCAGAATTTCTTTTTGGCAAGAGATTCTTTTCACACACAAAGGGAAGAGTTGCAACCATATAGAACTCTCTAGATATTATCCAAGTTGCTTCTATTTAATCTGAAAGCTTCACTTGCTAGTATTGATGACGTGTATAACCTCTCTTTCTCTATGTTGTCACACTTATGATATGAATAACTTGAAACTAATACTCACACAAAATAAATTGTGAAAAGGATTGGTGCAATTGGTTTACCTTCTTGCGTATGGATATGGATTCTTATCTAGAAGATTGAGACTTTAATTAATTAGTTTATTACAAATTTATCACAACACATTAAAAAAAAAAGTATATTAAGTGCCCAAACTTCTTGCTTAATTTTTTTTTTTTTTTTTTTGTCAAACGATAAGATATTAGGGGATTAATATATGAGATTACAACAAAATGATCGCAGTCGTTCCATCAACTCGAATCCTAATCCTCTAACCTTCTCACTGTCCCAAGAGAAAGTTATATGAATCACTAGGCCAACTATCATGTCCGTTAAAGTTTGATTAGAGGTGACAAATTCAACCTAAACTATGAATTTGTCCAATTACACCTACTAAACTAGTCCAATGTCCAATAAAATTAGATTTAAATGAGTTAAAACTGGATATATGTTTAAACCCATTTAAAAGGGTAACATATCCACATTTCTAGAAATAAAAAAATAAAAAATAGGTAACATATCCTCCACCACACCACCTCGTCCACCAATACCACCACCATATTACATCCACCACCTCCACCACTACTATTACTATCACATAGCCCATTTTGGCCTATTCAAACTCGCCCATATACACCCTGCAGATATAGTTGGTAGAAAATTAGATTCAGCAACCTATAATTGCAACGGAAGAATCCGACAAATTTTATACTATGGTTATAGCCTTTATGTTATGCTAATGGCTTCTTACTCAAATAAAACAACATTTTTAAATAATGGATGAAACAAAGGGGCATGTTTCCTGTGGATAGGTGTTTTATAGGCTTATTTGACAAATCAATGTCAATTAGAATATTAATTTCACCTCAACAACAACCCCACACCCTCTCCAAAAAAAAAAAAAAAAAAAAAAAACTCTCCTGTCATCAATGGTATGTATCTCCTTATAAATGTATGCATATGTATCTACGTCTAAATATCCATAAATGTGTCTAGAAGAAGTAATTAGCTAGATAAGTACTCCTTTGATTTTATTTGATTTTATTTTTATTTTTAAATTTCATATGCTTTTCCACTTTAAGAAATATTCCTAGGTTTCAACAAGTTTTGGACGAATTTTTTTCATGAGAGCATTTACAATGGACTCTAAATGTATTATTAGTGTCAGTTGTTAATAGTTAATAATAATCATCCATGACAATTTTCACCCGAAAGTATTATGTGTTAGTTTCATGAGTTAAAATGCGTGTTAACTATATAGAGATGGGGTTAGCAAAGAGAAGAGAGAGAAAGGAGAGGAGCAAACACATTTTATTTTATTTATTGCTATACTCACTTAAACACATATTTTAACTACATCATTGATTCACAAATACTTAATTAATACATAAAATTTTAATTTTTAATTTTATGCCATCTTAACTATCTCACCCCCATTTAATTTGGATTGGTAACTAAACCTCTATTGGCATCTAAATGATAGTATTATTATATATATAAATTGTTAAAATCTTGTGTCCGACTTGCTTATAAGTGGATGAGGTTATGGTTCCTTATAAGTGAATGAGGTTATGGTTGGTGGACTCTGTTGGAAAATAATCACTTTGCTTGGTTTTAGTTTTTAGAAAATTCTACTTTGTTGTTTTTCATATTTTTTTTGCTTTCACTGAATTTTTTAAATATTTTAAGTAATTTTTTTTTAATTTTTAGACACACGTAACATAAATACACTTAAAAATATAATATTTGTGAAAAAAAATCTTTAAAAAAGTCACTAAATACCAAAAAAACAAAAAAAAAAACAAAAAACAAAAAATCACTATATTTTTCATATTTTTGTGTATTTATTAATTTTTTAAAATATTTTTTCACAAATATTTTACTATTTAGATACATCTAAGTAAGGTGTATCTAAAAAAGTAAAAAAAAAATGCTTAAAATTTTAAAAATATTCACTAAAAATAAAAAAAAAACACAAAAAACAAAAAACTCAATTTCCAGAAAACTAAACTCAAAAAACTGAAACCAAACATACTGAATGGCTTTCAGACAACTTTAATTAGAAATTAAAATGGAACCCAACTGCCAGCTGAAGTGGGTTCGAATGGAGTTGTATTTTCTTAAATGAGAATATTGCAATATAAAAATAATAAGCCGAAATTATTGAATTGTGAATGAGAATTATCTTATAAAGTGGGTATCAATTAAAGTTAGATAGTTTTAGTTTGGACTGGGTATGAACATGCACTACAACAATTTATACTTTTGACGACTAAAATTTTTTTGGTTAACGTTGGTTTAGGGTTTAACTACTAATTTTTTTTAGTCAAGTTATGTTACCTATTGACGACAAAAAAACAATAATAGTCTGTGTTAATCTAGTTTTTAGGTACTAAAATTTGTTTTAGTCGTGGTATACTAATTTTTGATGACTAAAAGAAATTCAGTCGCCAAATGACAGCCATAGTTTTATTGTTATTCTTTGGCGACCAAAATATTAGTCAACGAATATGCAATTTTGGCAACTAAAACAGATTCGTGGTATACTAAACTTTTCCAACGAAAACAAAATTAGTCGGCAAATATGAACTTTTGGTGATTAAAATTGTGGTCGCCATTAGTTAAGTTTTTGGCTACTAAATACATTAGTTGTTATAAATTAACCTTTGGCGACAAACAACGAATTTAGTCGCCAAATGTATATAAAATTTTAGTGGGAAACAATTGAGATTGGTGCCCAGAAATTCTTCTCAACATTTTTTGAATACAAACATGGGTTCTTCTCTCTCTCTCTCTCTCTCTCTCTCTCTCTCTCTCTCTTTCTAACACATACACACACATTCAGCCACCACCAAACCCACCTCACCGCGGTCACTCACCACCATTCACTACAACAAAAAGTAGATTTCGCGACTAAAACTGGAGTTTTCGTCTTTGAAAGTAGTAGAATTGGCGACTAAAATGGAATTAGTTGCCAAAATTGATCACTTTTGCCGACTAAAAGAGTTTAGTCGCCGAATATAAGGGTTTTAGCGACTAAAAGTCAGTTTAGTCGCCGAATATAGGGGTTTCAGTGACTAAAGGTTTTTTAGTAGCCAAAAGTATAGGTTTTGGCAACTAAAAAACAGTTTGGTCGCCGATTCTACGTGTTTTGGTGACTAAAAACAGTTTGGTTGCTGAAAGTGAAGCTTTTTGGCTACTAAAAAAAAATTAGTAACTAAAAACAGTCAATCGGTGACTAAAATTTAGTTTAGTAGCCAAAAGGGGACGTCTTTGGCGACTAAAAACAGGTTTAGTCACCAAAATTGTTATTTTTAGGCGGGAATGAATTTTTTTAGTGACTAAAAACTAATTAGTAGCCAAAACTATACAATTGGCGACTAACAAATAGATTAGTCGCCAAAAAGTGATCTAATTTTTTTTTTAGTAAATAATTTATTTTTTACATAAATTATATTGAATAAAAATAATTATTTATATATATATATATAGTTTTGTATTAATACTGGTCAAAGTAATATATAAATAATATATGTTACATTTATATTCATGTGATGTTGTAGTAGCATAGTGGGGAGAGTGTGTTGGTAAAGGTTTGAAATGTCGGATGGGTCAGTGGTTCGAATCTTGGGAACAACAGAGGGTAAATTTTTTTTTTGAAATATGCTTTTGGCGACTAAAAATAGTGGTCGCCAAAAGATTGACTATTTGCGACGAAAAACTTAGTCGGCAAATGTATAAATAAAAAAAAAAATTCACTATTGGCGACTAAAAGATTAGTCGCTAAATGTATAATTTTCAAAAATGTAATTGACTATTGGCAACAAATGCTTTGGTTGCTGAAGACTAAAACTTTGCCGACTAAAACTTTTTTTAGTCGCCAATACCTCCGCCGACCATCTATTCGCGACAAAACTGGCAACTAATATATTTAGTCGGGGAAAGTGAAAAGTCGACTTTTGGCAACTAAAAAAGAACTTTTGGCGGCTAAAAATTTAGTCGCCAAACGTGTTTTTTCTTGTAGTGAATGCTCACGTACATCGCACACCACCACCACAATACAAACAAGTTCAGGCTTTCTCACTCCCTGATTTCTATCTCTTTCTCTATTTTCCTATTTCTCACTCTTGCTCTAGGGTTTATATGATTTATTCAATTTAATTTCCTGTTTAGCTTGAATAAGGTTTATTAATTTCTTCAAATTGTAGTAAACACTTACATGTTTTCTCTCTCTCTCTCTCTATGTATATATATATATGCTTTCCTTAATTATGATCCATAGAAGATGTAGTTGATGGGGTTCACCAATCATCTTAGGTTTCTCAAAAGTCTTCGCTTCAGGGTTTCAATTCTTCGAGCTCGTGAGTCGAAAACTTCGATTTTTCTTTATGGGTTTTGTGTTCTTGATTTATCTTTCTTCTGATTTTTGGGTTTTCTTATTCATCAAGTGAAGTTTTTGGGTTGTTTAACTCATTAAGTTTTCTTGTACATGAACTCATATATTACTTTTGTGAAATTTCTTCTTAAAGTAGTCTCTTTGTGGTTCATTAATTGAATTTTTTTTTCTTCTTTTAGTTAGTTTAAATATATAAAAGCCTAGGAATTGGTTGGAGCACTTCGTTAAATTTCTAGTGATGTTTGTGTGAAAACTTTGGTGACATTATTGGGTTGTGACTTGTACATGTTTATGCTAAAAATTTGATGCACCAAGTTATAAGGTAAAAACTAATGTGCCGAAACTAATATTACAGGTCCATACATATCAATTTCAGTCAAATTTCTGAATTGGGTTTATATGTACAATCATGGGTTTCTACTAATTTTGCCTATATTGATTGCTGAAATTGATATATGCTTGCTTGTGCTATTTCTCTGTTTCTATTGTAATTTTTCCTTGGATTGAATTGATTGATATGTTGCATTGTGATTAGAAAAACTAACTTTGATGTTGATACAAGATTTATGAGTTGGGTTTCTATTGTAATTACTTGTTCTTCAGTCAAATTTATGAATTGAATTTATGTGTAAAATCGTGGGTTTCTGCTAATTTTGCATATTTTGTTTGTTGAAATTGATATATGTTGGTTTGTACACTTTCTCTTGTAATTTTTTCCTGGATTCAATTGATTGATTGACAACCTGGTATGCAAAATTCTGGTCTTGCAGTCTCACAGTTCTTAATCTTCTACGTAAGTGTTTAGATCTCATTTGTATTTTCGTGTTTTTTAGTATGTAGCCCAATTACGCATACCATTTGTTCGATAACATGCTTGACTAATAATCAATTTATATAAAACAGAAACAAGGTTTTCCCATTTGTTTCCCTTGACTGAAATATCTTTAATGATGAAGATTAACACTATGAAACCCAATATGGTAGCTACTAACATTAAAATCCAGCCAAAATATTGAAAATAAGGTTTTATAAGATTAGAGTTCAATGTTTTCTGTAAGCTCTTTTTCTAATATCTTGTGATTTGTCTATCTTTGAATGGTAAAAAGATATGATTTGCAGATTATCTTATGTTGTTTATGTGGCAAGTTTCATAGAAAAGTAATCAATTCTTTTCATTGTTTGCATTGCACTTTTTTGAGTTTTTAGTACTTTGTAATACCTGAATGTTTGTTAATTATTGAAATTAGCTCTAGGTTGCAATGTAAAAAGTGGGTTTTGGGTTATAGACTCTCTATTATAAGTTTATGTTTTTTTTGTTTGGTTTAATGTATCTTTGTTCATAGTGGTTATGTAAGATTAGATGTTCATAATTTGCAAGTCATAATAAAATAGACAGGGACATCAGCAGTCCATTGTAATTTAAAAGTTTGTGTATGATTGTCAAACACATTGTTCAGTTATTCACAATTTTTTCCCGATTAGGACTTATGGATATAATTATGTCGGACATCCATGAAACAAAATCAAATAATATTGACAACAATTCAACCATGTCTAAGAGTATAACAGAAAAAGCATTGAAGAAGATGAACAATTTAATTCACTCACCATAACCACTGATCTTTTTGCCTCAAACTATCAAGTTTTGCATGCATTTCTGGTACTAATGGATGTAATTTTTTTTGTAGATGGCCTTTGGCGTGAACTTATGGATATTCTATTTGTGTGTACGGAGGATAATTTACACTTTTGTATAATTCTGCTATTTTGTTGTCCTCTGCTTTTGTGTGGATTAGTATTAATCGTACAGATAACTTTTGGTATCGAACGGATAATTTTTTGTGTGGTACATAAATTACTTTTTGTCATGGTACAGATTAACATGATAATTTGTACCACGCCAAATGGCCATTTGGCATAGTAGTGAATATATTTTTTTATGTACAGAGGACATGTTTTGGTATGATTCTCTGTTTTATTATTTTAGATTGGAATATACTTAGTTTGTATGAAATTTGACATTAAAAGTTATTCATTTTTGGATGGTTGGAAATGAAATTGATGCAAATTGTGAAATGGTTGATAATATATGTATTGTTTTATTTATATATATGGTACACGTTGCACGGAATACATACAAGTTGTGAACAAATTAATTTAAAAAATAAAATAATATTTTTGGTGACTAAACAATTGGTAGCCAAAAAGAAAGTAAATATTTTTAACAACTAAATAGTTAATAGCTAAAAATAAAAATAAAATGAAAAAAAATCTTTTTGGCTACTAAATATTTAGTAACCGTAATAAAAATAAAAATAAATAATAAAAAACAAAAGAGCAGACTTCGGGTGATAAAGACTTTAGTGGCTAAAAAAAAATATAATGCAAAAAAAATTGGCGACTAAAACATTTAGTAGCTAAAAAAAATAAAATGAACAACAAAATTTTTTTGGCGACTAAAACTTCAGTCGTCCTAAATAATTTGAGTTTGTCGTGACAAAATTTTTTAGTAGCTGAAAATATGATATTAATTTTTTTTGAAAGTTTTTGGCAACTAAAAAATTGGTCAGCGATTGATGACTTTTGGATACTAAACTCTTTTTAGTCGCCAATTACATTTTCCGACAATAGTTCAATGACTAATCTGAAGACCAAAAATTTTAGTCGCTAAAAAGTTTCGACAACTAAAAATTGACTTTTAGTGACTGAAAATTTAGTCGCCAAAAATGACATTTGTTGTAGTGATGTGTTGGGTATGGACTTGGCTTTGACCTAGTCTTGAGTTTGGACTGGACTGAGCTGTACTATGTTGGGCTTAACTTATGCATGTGTTTGAGATTGGGCCTGGATTGACTTGTGACCCAACACCTGTATCCGTTTGGCGACCCATCAGGTTTAAATAGCATTATATACATATTTAATTATATATATTATGTACATGGGAGTTTTGTATCTTTATAACTTCAACCCTAATAGCTAGAGTTGATGGCTATTAGTATTAGGTTTTATTGTAGCCTTCATGGCTAAGACCCATTCCTTACAAATATAAAAAAGGTCTTTCCCCTCCAATTTAAAAGTATGACATAAAGATGATCTTTGAGATGAAAAATTTGTGGTTTTCTTTAGATAAAATTGGAGATGTGTTTACACCAAAGAAAAAATTCAAGAGTTTTTTTTTTCTATCTTCTTTTTGCTAATTCCTTCTTTAGTTCTTGTTAGAGAGAGAGTGTTGCCCTTAGTCAGTTCGTCGAAACTATCCAGAAGGTGCCCCTGCAGTAGCTGGTCTCAATCGTCGTATCTTAGGAGATAAACACCGACATTCCTCTAGCACCCTTCGGTGAAGCAGCAAATCTATTTTAAAGAAATTGTGTAAACCACAGGCTTCAGTTTGCTTCACTTGTCATTTGTTCTTTAATCTTTCAAAATTAATTTTATTTTGATGAGTTCTAATCTTTATTTATCCATGTTATTAATTTATTTTATTAGTAATTTTGTTTATGCGAGTTCCATGATATAATCTAGTTCATTCCTTTATTTTTAGTTTTGTAATTTATTCTTTAATAATAAAAGAAAAACAAGATTGTTTTGTCCTTTCTATTTAATTTTATTTTATATATTTTTCTAGTATTATTATGGGAGAAAAAAAAACCAACACACTCATGACTATTTGTATTAAAATTCTTATATTTTTATGATATCTATAAATGACCTCTTATCATTTAAATATATAGATAGATAAATTCAACTCCTTGAATGATGATTTAGGGAACAAAATTTTCTTCATTTATCTTGTATGTTGCTTCTAAAGCTAAAC
The DNA here is from genome assembly GCA_025200525.1 of Camellia lanceoleosa. Classification (NCBI taxonomy): domain Eukaryota; kingdom Viridiplantae; phylum Streptophyta; class Magnoliopsida; order Ericales; family Theaceae; genus Camellia; species Camellia lanceoleosa. The sequence continues at coordinate 35,969,651 of CM045761.1, forward strand.
AACATTGACCTTCTGCATAATAAATATACCTAAACACATGTATAATGTGTCAATAATACCTGTATTGATGGCATTATATATGTATTCATGGCAAAAAATAAATAAATAAATAATACCCGTATTGATGGCAAAATTGCTCACTTTCATTTATCTTGAGATAACCATTGAAGTTGTTTTCAATGATTGCGAAACATGTCAATATTCCTCACATTTGATTCAACAATGGAGGATTCAAATCCAAGTCTTCTGCTTGAGAAACTAATCAATGGTCATGTTTGATTCATAAAATTAATAGTAAAAGTATTAATAATCTCATTAAATTAGTATAGTATTCATTATCTAATTGGATTAGTAAGATAAATTATCCTTTTATCCATTGTTTAATTTGCATTGGATAAGAAAACATACTATATGAATGTAAGATTACAACAACTATATTTATCTTTTTTTTTAATCTTACCTCCATCAACGTTTCCTTACCATCTTGACTTTATTAAAATTTCTGCATAAACGTGATTTTAAAAAAAATTACAAATAAATAAATAAAAACAAAATAAAAATATAAAATACAAAGGCCATGTTTGGTTTGTTTTTAAATTTTTTTAAAAATATAAATTAATTTGATAAAATAAATATCAAAAAATATTGGGCAAATTACACAAATAGTCCCTATAATTTGAGATTTTTGTCACTTTGGTCTCTGACTTTTCAATTGTGGCACATCTGATCATAAATTTTGAATCTTGTTCCAAATAAGAACAATTGAAGATATCATTAGATTTTTCAAGGATAAAATTGTCAATTTGATAAAATATAAACTAATTTGACAAAAATAAATGTCAAACAAATATTGTTAAATTTTTAAAAATTATTTCAACCTACTAAAAATAAAATTATATAAAATTGATAAATCTTTTAGACATTTGTTATTTAATTTTTTTTGCCAAATTAATTTTTATTATATGTTTAGATGATAATCATGTAAAATTAATTTTAAAAAATTAATCATGTAATTTTTATTAGTTTTACATAATTTTATCATTGGTGGATAAAAATAATTTTAAAAAAATTAAAAATATTTTTTTGACATTTATTTTTGTCAAATTAGTTTATATTTTTTCAAATTGACGATTTTATCCTTGAAAAATCTAATGATATTTTCAATTGTTTTTATTTGGAACAAGATTCAAAATTCAGGGTCAAATGTGTCACAATTGAAAAGTTAGGGACCAAAGTGACACAAGTCCCAAACTGTAGGGACTATTAGTGTAATTAACCCAAAATATTTTTTAATTTTTAAAAATTATTTTTAACCTTCTAAAATATAAAATTATATAAAAAGAATAAGTGTTTTAATTTTTAGTCAAGGGTAAAAGAGTCTTTTTATTTTATTTCTTAGCTTAGGATATATAATCTCACCCCTACCCTATTACTAATAATCCTACAAATTTGTTGAATTAATTATCCATTGAATTAATAATCCTGAAATAAAATTTCAAAACAAACACAGGATTATTGGGCCTACGAATTAATAATCTCAATCCCACGCTTTAATCCTGTATAGTGAAAGGATTAATAATCCCATCAAATTAGTATGGTATTTACTATTCAATTGGATTAGTACGATAAATTATCCCTTCATCCATTGTTTGATTTGCATTAGATAAGAAAACATACTGTATGAATGTAGGATTACAACTATATTTACCTTCTTTTTCAATCTTACCATCCATCAACATCTCTTCACAATCTTTACTTTATCGAAATTTTTTTCATAAACGTGTGTTTGAAAAAAATTATAAATAAATAAATAAAAGAAAAATACAAAATACAAAAATGATGTTTGGTTTATTTTTTAATTTTTTTTTAAAAATAAACTAATTTGATAAAATAAATATCAAAAAATATTTTCAAATTTTTAAAAATTAATTTTAGCCTTCTAAAATATAAAATTATATAAAAATAATAAGTATTTTAATTTTTAGTCAAGGGTAAAATAGTCTTTTTATTTTATTTCCTAACTCAGGATATATAATCTCACCCCTACCCCATTACTAATAATCCTACAAATTTATTGAATTAATTATCCATTGGATTAATAATGCTGAAACAAAATTTCAAAACAAATACAAGATTATTGGGCCCATAAATTAATAATTTCAATCTCATACTCTAATTTTGTAAATCAAATATGCCCTCAGACTAATATTTTATTTCAGTTAGTTGCATAATTTATACCAATAACTATTAATTTTAAAATACTATTTAGTTGAATAATTTGTCCCTTTTTTCCCATTATTATTGAAATTGGTATTCATATTTTGACCAGAATGATGTAATAATGTCATTTTTAAAAATATAAGTTATATTTTCTTCTCCTTGTTCTGTATCAATCAGTAAGAGATTATTTATAATATGAATAGAATTACATTTAGACAATCATAATCCATCAACTATAAAAGCCTAGCCAAAAAAACATAACTTAAGAAAGAACCTGACAATGGGGAAAAAAATAAACAACAGAACGAATGACCTCATAATAGAGGAGAAAATGTAAGTCGCTCTGACAAACAGTTTTCAATTGCCAATTTTCTCAACAGAACAATCTAAATAAAATTAAAAAAAATTAAAACTTCTTTTTCCACTATAGAATATGTATTTGATCTGAAAAATGAAAAGTTTTCACAATTATTGTGGTGGGAATAGTAGGCTTGGCCTTCATAAGCAAGGCATCATTTTGGGCTTCTAAACATCCTCCTCATTACCTCCATGCACTAAAGGCCCAAAACTGTTCTTCAATAGTTGAGCCCATGTCCACTCATTTGGGACCAAGGGAAGAAACTTAACTTCTTGTTTGTCCAACAATGTAACACACATTGTTGGGCCAATGTCCAAAATGCGTTTGGACGGATGTAATTTTAAATTAAGAGATTAGAGGTTAAAAAAAAAAGAGTTACCTATTATAGATGGATATAAAAATGATGCGTTAATTACCTGAAAATTTTATTTACAAATGTTATATTAGTTCAGGTCATATTTAAGAGTTTTTAAACCAATAAGTCCTATGTAAAATTGAGAATATTATCAATTTTTTTCACTTTTTAGAACTAAAAACATTATCAATTATGCATAGTAATGTTCCATATAATTGTTTTACTAACTGATGGAAAAAAAATATAGCATGAAATTAAACATTTTGCCCTTCTATTATTAGTTTGATTCAATCATCCAATAAAACTAAGAACGTTATTCACTTTGCTTGGTTCCATTTTTCCAAAAATACTTTTCAGAAAATTCTATTTTCTTGTTTTCCGTATTTTTTTTGTTTTTACTGAATTTTTTTAATATTTTAAGTAATTTTTTTTACTTTTTAGACATACCTAACATAAATATACCTAAAAAGTAAAAAAATTGTGGAAAAAACCTTTTAAAAAATCACTAAATACCAAAAATACAAAAAAAAATATATAAGAATTCAGTAAATTTTTTATATTTTTATGTATTTATTAATTTTTTAAAATATTTTTTCACAAATTTTTTACGTTTTAGATACATCTAAGTAAAGTGCATCTAAAAAAGTAAAAAAATGTTTAAAATTTTAAAAATATTCACTAAAAACAAAAAAAATAAGAAAATCAAAAAATTCAGTTTTCAAAAAAACTCAAACCAAACATACTAATTAGTTTTTTTCAATTTTAAAATTGAGAACATTATCAATTTTTTCATTTTTAAAATTTTTTTCCCAGTTTTTCACATTAATGTTCTAACATCATACTCCTTTACAGACAAAATTTTCAGTTTTGCACAAAAAAAAAAAAAAAATTCAATTTTTTCAAAAAAACACTTTTTTTTTTGCACATAACTTTAAAAATTTTTTTTTTGATGTTTTAAAGTTTTAAAAATCAAAATAAATGTCAAATCATCACGTTCCTTTATAAATAATCATAAATAATGAACAATTATTATTTGAATAGCAATTTTAACTATTAAAAATTTAATAAGACTTGAAAGTCTAAAAAATCTTAGTTAGGATTTAATGACGTATAAGTTTATAAAATAGAACTTGTGTGTAAATGCTCTAGAAATTATAGACGAAAATAAGTTCAAATAGATGAGATATATTTTAATACGACCTTTGTAGGTAGAACATAATCATTTTCAAATTACTACTTTTATACAGTTATTTTAAATTCATTAAAATAAAACTATTTAATTTGAACTTAAAATTCAAAGTAAACTATAAATTTAAATTTGAGTTATTTTTTAAAATAATTAATGTCAAATTCATACATTTCGAATCCCTAAGTATAAATGGAGCCTAAGACTTTGAGCAATGCACTGGATGGATGATCCTGAATTTGGTAGTGGTTTTTTTTTTTTTTAGCTGGTCTAGATTAGAAGTTTTATTTTTTTTTTAAAAATAAAAAATAATAATGTCTACTAAAGATGAAAACAAATAAAAAGTTGACTTATTTTTGTTTTTGGTATAGTTTTTTTGAAAAGAAACTTAAATTTAAAAAAAAAATTATTTTATAAATTGCCTACTTAGATATATCCAAAAAAAATTTCAAAAAAAAAAAAAAAAAGAAGCAAAGAAACAAAAATTAAGTCATAAGGCTAAGCCAAAGAAGAAGGCTTAAGTTGGCATATTTCTATACAATTTGTGAGTTATATACTAAAAAGCTACGTTTGTAACTTGATTCCAAAAAAGTTACATTGACTGTTTTAGCAAATAGTCATTTGGCAAGGTAAAAAAAAGTTAAAAGTCAATTTTTTATCACATTTTCAAAATACTTCAAGAATATTTTTCAAGTCACAAACATGAGCTTCAAAGGCTCCGTTTGGTTAGGGTTAGGGTTAAAGTCAGGTTTGTTTTAGTTGATGAACCATGGAATTGAACTAATATATATATATATATACATCTGGTCCCTCCTTCCTCCTCAGTCATGAGACTAAAAACACTATTTTATCCCATAATTTTTAAAATTGCTAATGTCACGTTTTGTATAATAATATTTTTCCGTAATTTTATAAATTTAATCTTAATCAATTAATATCATTCGCACAAAAAAAAAGAATTTATATTACATATTGAACCTAATACCATTATATTTTAGGAATGGTGTTAGAAAGATAAAAGAAAAAAAAATATGTAAAATATAATTATATTTTAGGAAAATTTATTAAAAAATCCTTTTTGAAGTGTTTGTATCTCAATTAGTCTATAAGATATTCTTATATTGTAATAAGTCCTATTATTTGGACATTTGATCTACCAAATCCTAATTTTCATATTTAAGATATTTTATAAACATTTCTACCCTTACAAATATTTTTTGAACGGTTAGTAATTTGGTGATGTGAATATTCACATTGACGTGTGAATGTTCACATTGATGGTGTGAACATTCACATCACGGAACATTTACAATGTAAATGTGAATATTATTAGGGGTATTTTAGTAACTATGTCACCCATAAGACTTAGTGGAACATAAAAAAAATAATGTGAACTAAATAGAATATAAGTAAGTGAAGACAAACTTATAAAAGCGTCCCTATATTTTATTTACATTTTATCTTTCTAAATTTCTATCAAAATCTATGATCAGAATATTAACTATCTAAAATAAAAACACAGCGTAACAGAACTTAAATGGGACAACTGTCATCCAAATTTATAAAATGTGGAGTGACTCTTTAATGGATTTTTTTGGGTGGAAATTGCATTGCAGTGCAAGTTTTTACAAATAAGTAAAAAAAAAAAAAATCAATTTTAATAATTTAAAGTTAAGTTTTTTCATAAATTTGTAGATATTTTATAGAAATATCACTAATTTGTAATTTTTTTCTATACTTCAAAAAAAAAAAGAAAAGGTGAGTCTGATAACTGAAATATTTGAATAAAAATATAACTGTACATATTGATTCACAAATAACAAGCACAAATAACAAATAACAAGCACAATAATTAGCACGACAAGTGAAATTTATTTTTTATTTTTTTTTCTTTACATAAACGTAGAATTAGGGGTTGTTTGGAGTGTCCTAAATAAGTGTATTTTTTTGTCTTTTTAGACTAAAAAATTAAGAAAGAAAATATAGATGTTTGGGTTAATTTTTTGACTTTTTATGAAAAAAAGGTGTCATAAAAAATTGTAAAAATTAATTTGTAAGAAAAAATGAAGATTGGGAGTTGTACAATCATAATTATTGACTTTTAGTAAATAGTATTAACTTTTTAACTTTTTGAGTAATTTTTTAATTTTTTGATTTTTTTAAAATATGCCAAACTTAACCTTCGAATGGCAATGACAAATAATTTCAATGATAATAATAATCAGACACGTGAAGGCACGTGAAGCACCCACGTGCTGGCGTGCTTCCCTTTACATATACGGTACGATATATATGTGTTGGGGTGCGGGGTACCACTTTATTCCTCTCAATTATCATCGTTTTTTATTTTATTTCAAGCTAAAAATTAATACAATACATATTTTTATCGTTTGAAAGTTTTTAATTTAATTTTTATGTCTCAATTTTATTAATAAAATAAACAAAAAAATGTGCAAATAGGTCTCGTTTGGAAAGTCAGCTATTGTAATAGGCTATTTTAATTTTTGATTATTTTAATAGGCTAAAAATATTTATATTTGGAAATAAGGTTAGATTTTTTAGTTGTTAGATGTGATGTTTATGAGAAAAAAATAAAATGATTATAGATTTTATTAACTATTTTAATTTATTTTATCTTTTTGTAAATTTTAATCTAAAAAAAAAACTAAAATTGGCTTTCCAAACACTCCATAATGTGCATGTGTTATATTTATGGCAAGAAAGAATACCTTTAAAGATCTGTCATAAATATGATATGTGCACATCACATATACATTTTTCGTTTATTTTGTTGACAGATTAGAGATATAAGAGTTTTATATTGAAAATGTTTGAAAGATGAGAAAGGATATATTGTATCAATTTGTAATTTGAGAAGGTAAAATAAAAAATAAAGATAATTGAGCGGATAAAATGTAATTTGCTTATATATAGGCCTCGATTGAAAAGTTGACTATTTTAATAAGTTATTTTAATTTTTGACTATTTTAATAGGTTAAAATATTAATGTTTGAAAAAATAATTATATTTTTTTATAATTAGATATGATATTTAAAAGAAAAAATAAAATAATTATAAATTTAATATGCTATTTTATCTTATTATTTATTTTAATATTTTATTTTCGTATGAATTTTAAACTAAAAAGTAAAAGATAGTTTTAGCCAACCAAGGCCATAATAACACTTTATTTATAAAGAAATGGGAGAAAAATGTGGGGGCTTCCGCGTGAGCAGCTCCCAGAGTCAAGTCTGAGTTGAATTGTGTAAGATGGGGAATTACACTATGTAAAAAATATTTTAAAAGAATAAAAATATATTATAAATATTAATAATTAATATGATAATTTTTTTTTATTAATATGTACTAATTTTTTAAAAATCACCTGAATTATTTCTATTAAAAATTAAAGGAGTTTAAAATATATTTAAATTTAATTTATTTAAATAATGAGTTAATTTTAAATAAATTTTTAATAAGTTGAGCACGAATACAATTTTAATATGTTGTTCAAATTTCTCCATTCTAATATGTTATGTAAACTTAATTTAAAAACTTAGTAAGTTATAACATATTTTCTTGAACATGAGACAAGTTCAAATTATAAATTCGTTTAACAATCTCAGGTGTAACTTACAATTTGTATAAAGTCATATAATTATTTTATTTTTTTCATATGTTTTAGATAATAATGATATGTTCCCTTATTATATGGTAAGCACATGGTCATATAGTAGATTATTAACGCTTTGTTTTGGTGTGGATTATTTTTTTGGCTTTTTAATTTTTTCACTATTTTAGTTTGGGGTTAAAAAATTTCGTTTGCGATGGACTTTTTGGCTTTTCTTACTTTTATGAGAAAAAAAATGAAATAATTATGGTTTGAAAGTACCATTTTTTAACCCAGGTTAAAAAACTTATTTTGTCTTTTTGTGATTATTTAGCCTCAACCCACCCCAACCCTGTATGCCAAAATTTGGATTTGAGGGCATTGTTTGCACTCGTGTAACCCATTACGGGCCCTATTTCAATTATCTAAACCATTCATTTTGTCGATTACTTCATGTATTTCATTCACACAAAAAATTAGGTTAATCCGATAATTGTTCAATTTACCGCATTTGTCACCAAAAAAAGGACGACAATTGTGCTTTTAAAAATGAACCATATATTTTTTGGTAACAAACACAATAAATTGAATAAGTTACAATTATCGAATCAACCTAATTTTTTTTTTTTAGATGAAATACACAAAGTGCGTAACAAAATGAATGCTTCAAATGTTCAAAACAGAGCCATTGATAGACCGCACAGACCCAAATAGCACCTTTCAATACAGACTTTGGACTGGAGTGGATCCGCCTCCTAAATATATGTTCCTAACATGTAGAATATTCATGTAAAAAATTAAGATGATTAGACATCAGTTTTATATTACAAAAAATTGGTGACCATTCTTCAAATTATATTTGTCGTTTATTTATTTAAACCAAATATGATTTTAATATGTAGTTACTGGTATCTAATCATTTTAATTTTTTATATGAAAATTCTACCTAATGAGTTTAACGGTTCGTATTATCGAAATTTATTTCAAAATGGGCTTACCATACTCAAACGCTCTCTTAAATTGACATCTCAACTTGAGAAAAATCAAACTCTTAAAGCATTCGTTTGAAAATAACTTTTTTAGCATGACTTTTTGACTTTTTGTTTAATTTAGCCTGATTAAATTAGGTTCGTTTGAGAATAACTTTCAAACTTTTTTTCTTTTTTTATTTTTTATGAGAGAAAAGGTAAAATAAATATAATTTAAACGTGATATTTTATCACTTATTTAATTTTTTTATGCTTTTTAATCCCAGCTAACTTCCAACTTACTTGCCAAACGGCAGCAAAATATCTCTAAAGACATCTCTAATGGACTTCTTCATATTGGCAACAAAATATCTATAAAGGCATCTCTAATGGACTTCTTCATGAGCCTATTGAAGTCAGATATTTACAAATTTAGCTTTCTTTTTTCTTTTTTTTTTTTTGGAAAATGCTTTAGTTATATTGCTTGTTAAGTTGTTAAATAGTATTGTTGCGGGGTTTTGACCTATTTATTTGTTTTTATTCAAACGTTAAATGATTAATTCATTTCTTAAATTCGTTTGAGTGTGATTTCTATTCACATTTTTTACTTAATTATAAACACTTGAGAAAAAATGTAGTTGTTTAGCGCCAAGCAAAAGTCAAATATAAATACTTATAAAAAATAAAATACATAATAAGCCATGTTGTTCTAATTATTTAATTTTGTACTCCCTCTATCCTATTTTGTTATTTCCATTTTAAGATGTCTCAAAATATTATTTTTTTTGAAATGTCAAAGTAAAAGATATTTAATATTTTAAAATTACTCTTTTTAAATGGCTAAAAATATATTTAAAATTGAAAAGAGAAAAACATTATTGGAATAAGTATTCTAAAATTTAAATTCAAATATAGTAATTATATATTCCTTAAAAAAGTTAAATTTTTTAAAAGAAACTATCAAAATGAGACGGAAATAGTAATATAAAAAAAACAATCAAAAATAAGTTAATGAGCCGTGTTGTTGCTAGATTTTAGCAACATAAAGAGGAGAGGAATGGCACTCAGCTCCACATACACCACACGAAACCAAGTTGTTTTGGACAATGCAATTTGTTTTTAAAGAACTCACATTATATATAGTCGTTTATTTTTAGAGGTAAAATAGAAGGGATTGATAGTGAAAGGATTAATAGTGAGAAAATTATTAGTGAGGAGATTAAGTAAAATGTATTTGTTCTGATGATAGTTGTTACTGTAGGGATTGTTAAATTATTTTTATATAAAATAAATATAAAATAATAAAACAAATAAAAAAAATACAAAAACATTAAACATTAATGTTTTAAAAAAAATTTCCTAACATGTAAAAATTTTTAAAAAAAAAAAAAATTTCAAAAAAAATAAAATAAAATAAAATAATAATTTTTACTTAACAAAAAATTAAACATTAATGTTAAAAAAAAATTCCCGACATGTAAAAAATAAAATAAAAATAAAAAATCTCTTGTCCGCCGGACTATTTTTCTAATAACAAGTCTTGCAGGCCCATCTGAATCCCATCTGCAAGGCCTATCCTAAGCCCTTCGGTTTAGAAGTCCCTTCCTCAATTCTGTAAACAAACAGCACATTAAATGAGACCCACATCTATTCTAATCTTAATCCCCCTCTCATACCCCAAAACAAACGGGGCCATATAGTATCCAGGATCAAGGGTCATTACTGTGCAGCTTGTACAATAATGACTGTTATGTAGTTCATAAAAATTATTTTGAACTTTATTTTCATCATTTGAACCGTTCAATTTTTTAAAAATATCGAGTATAACATACCTATAAAAAATTAAGTTTGGATATCGATAGGCCTTTTATCAACTTGAATTTGTATATATAAAAAATAAATATATAAGTATTAAACGGAATAAAAATGTGAGTTGATGAAGAGTCTATCGATATCTAATTTACTTGATTTTTTACAAGTATATTCTACTCAATATTCTTTAAAAATCAAACGGTTCAGATAATGAAAATATAAACTGAAATAATTCATTGCCTTAGGAGTATTGCTCTATCTTATTTATGTTTGAACAAATGTTTAATAGTCTCTCTAAGAGAAACAAATAAATAAGAAAAAATGAGTGGGAGCATTAATTAGTGTCATAACTAATGATGTGGTAGTAAATTTCACACACTATTACAATTTTGTTGTATTTATTTTTTTAAAAACAAAAATAGATATCACATCATTAATAATTACTTTAGAGCATCACTTTTTGATCTCTATCATTACCCATAAATAAGTAATGGGTTTTATTATTTTAACCAATAATAGTGAGATTGGAGCATCATCTGGATTTGCTCCGGAGGCATTGGATAATTTCTCGGAAAACGGAGAGTGTGTCAGAAACGTACTGCTGCTCTGTTCTCTCATGTCGGTTTTGCTTTTACATTATTTTGAATGATCTAAATAAATGTATTTTTTAATTTTTTATGAAATATGAATTAGATTTGAAGTAATGTGATAAGGAGGTAATGTGACTTAAATAGAATAGTGACTTTTTAATTTTTTTTAAGGGATGCTAAACCTAACATTTGTCTTTCCATGTTCATGCTCTTTTTCTCTTTTTATTTTTATTTTAAAATTAAATAGAAAATGCTATTTATCATCCCATAAATGGTGTCTAATGATAATAGCTTTATTTGGGAAGTTAGTTATTTTAGGAGATTATTTTAATTTTTGATTATTTTAGTAGATTAAAATTATTTGAAAAATTTGTTACATTTTTTTTTTAATAATTTGATGTAATGTATATTAAAGAAAAAGTAAAATGATTATAGGTTTGATTTGATATTTTATTTTACTAACTATATTAATCTATTTTATCTTTTTGTGAATTTTAACCTAAAAAGTTAAATTGTAGCCTTTGCTCTAATATATTTATAAAAGTATGAAAAATTACCAGTAATAAAATAAAATAACTTCAAGTTTGATTTTAAACAAAATAAATGTTGAGTTTTAAATTTTATTAATTTAAATTTTACTTTTTTAATTTGTTTTAATGGAATTATAGATGATAGTTTAGATTGAAAAAAAAAATAAAAAATTTAAGTTTAAATTGATAAAATAAAAAAATTATAATTATTTTATTATAAACGTGCCGAATTTTTTAATATTTTCTTAAAAATATTAAAATATATACTCTTTCTATCTTAAAATATTAGTCTCTTTTGGTGAATTTACTTATTTATTTATTTTTGTAATACAATTATGAGAAAAGAGTGAGACCACTACTGGGGATGACCCCGCCACTCCCAGTGAATGATGATTAGTCCAATTTTTATTTATTTATTTATGTATTTTTTTTTTGTCCTCCTCTTGTTGCCCCCATGTGTATAAGGGGGTGGTGGGAGTCACCCCCAAGTAGGAGTCTGGATCATCTCTCACTACATCAAAACAGGGCATTAACGGCGATTTTTTTAACGGCGGTAACGAAAACCGCCGTTAAAGATACTATTAATTCGGCAGAATTAAAAAACCCGCCACTAAAGTGTCTTTAATGACGGTAATAAAACCCTCTATTAACGGTGATAACAAAATCGCCGCTAATGCCCGCCTTTAACGGCGGTAAAAAACCGCCGCTAATGCCCAATCATTACCGCCGTTAATGACGGTGGTCTTTGCCGGCGTACTCCGGCGAAACTCCGGCGTGCTCCAGTGAAACCATCTATAATGAAGTAAAAGTAATGTTTAAATATTTATTTAGGGAATATATTTCATGAAGAGTAGCTATAGCAAAGTGGTTGGTGTGAGTGGATGAGAGGTCTTGGGTTCAAAACTTGGGGAGTGCAAGAATAAAGAATTATTTTTTGAAAAATTTAAACCTATTTACGGCGGTAAAAAATTGCCGTTTTTGGTCCTATATTACCGCCGTTTTTGGTCGACTTTTAACAACAGTAATTTACCTTTTTACGACGGTTGTACTTTTTCCATCTTGCATAATAAGATATGAAAACCGTTAAAGGTTTTAACGAAGGTTTTACAGCCTTTAACGACGGTAAAAAACCGCCGCTAAAGTCCAATTTTGGCGTAGTGTCTGTACAATTATTACACTTTAAAAATATAAAATTTTCTAAAAATATCCTTTAGTAATACAATTATGACACATAAAAAATAATGAATTTTTTTTAATATTGTTGTAGTACTTAATTTTTGAAAATGAATTTGTGATGATGTATTTTTAGGATCATCTCGCATAGCCGAGATATGGCCGAGGTGTTATGTGGATAAGTCAAATTGTCGAAGTGATTATGGTATTATCGATATATGGTGCGGTAATATTGGAATCCCGAGATATTTAAATAAGAGACAAGAGTTCTAGATAAGTGATACGCTTAATTCATATAAGGATGTGGTTTTTTAAGAGTTCATCTATATCTAACTAAGAGTCCGAGATAAGTATTGTGCTTAAATCCTGTGAAGTGAGACATTTAGAGGGCGAGGACATTGTTGATTATAAAAGTGAGGCACTCTATGAGTCTAAGTAATACAATTATGAAATTAAAAATATGAAATTTTCTAAAACTACTCTTTAGTAATACAATGATGACACATAAAAAATATTAATGTTAATGAATCTAAAAGAATGAACAAAAAAAATAAGAATAGTACTTATTTTTTAAAATGGATTTGTGATGATGTATTTTTAGGATCGTGTCACATAATCAAGATATGGCCGAGGTGTTACGTAGACGAGCCAAATTGCCGAAGTGATTATGGTATTGTCGATATATAGTGCTGTAATATTGGAATCCCAAGATATTTGGATAGAAGACGAGTCCTAGATAAATGATACGCTTAGTTTGGATAAGGATGTGGTTTTTGAAGAGTTTATCTATATCTAACTAAGAATCCGAGATAAGTATTGTGCTTAAATCCTGTGAAATGAGACTTTTAGAGGATGAGGGCATTGTTGGCTATAAAAGTGAGGCACTCTGTGAATCTAAGGTATGTTTTTACTTGTGCATTAAATATTTGATTTGATATCTTTTAGAGATAAGTGATTGATTTCATCGTCGGAATACCTCCAGGTGGACGAGCTACCGTGGTATTCTCATCTTCTTGTTGGCAAGTGATTGGTTTAATCTGTGATTGATTTAATCTATTATGTTGCATGCCCTCCAACTAAATTCTATGTTTGATTGTGAGGTCAAAAATTAATACCCACCTGACTAATATTTTGACATAATAAAAAAATAAATTAAAAGACTAAGGCTATGTTTGGAAGAACTTTGGAATTGTAATTTCACCTTTTGGTTTGCACGTGGTGTTTGGTTATAATTTTTAAAAATTAATTTTACACCTACTTTTGAAAACTCCTTTCCAGCGAGAAAATTTGGCTAACCGATCATCCCCCAGACGACCGGCTGATTGACCAGAACAGTTTTTTTTTGCACATGTTATTTTTATATTTTAAATAAAAATATTTTCATAATTTTTTTAAATTTTTTTAATGAGTTTTGAATATGATTTTGGGTTGTGTATTTTGTTATGAGTTGTAAGTTTTTATATTAAGAGTTGGTTTGGCATAAACTAAACAATACAAAAAATCAAAAAGTCATTATCCTATTTAAGTCACATCACCTCTCTAAAACATCATATCAAACTCAACCCAAACCCAACCCATATAAGTCAATAAGTCAAAAAGTGTATTTTTTTAGAACATCCCAAACCAACCCTAAATATCATATGTTACATCATTCATTTCAAATTCAATTCAAAATTCTTTTCAAAACTCATAATCAAAAAAATTTTCTACACTCAAATCATAATTTCAAAACTCACAAACTCAAAATACAATTCTATTCTTAAATCATATTTAGAAAACCCTACTAAACACTACTTAAAATTTTAGGTAGTGAGAGAATAATACTATAAAAATATTTAAATAATATTTAAACTTTTTAATAATATATAAATCTTAAAAATAATTAAATTTAAAAAAAAGAAAAGAGGATAATGATGAATCAGGTGAGGCTGGGTTGGTTACACGTGGCTTTCGAGGGGGCCGCCGAAACTGAACAGCTGCCGATCCCAGGTTCAAGACTGACAAGGGGGAGGGGGACCTCTCTCCAAACTTTGACACTCCAATAAAAGTTTATTAATAAATGTGATACGACCAAAATTTGTTATCAAATAAATAATCAAATATTTCACGTGAGTATGGAATATATAAAAGTGTGAACTTCATACTTATGTTAAGGTGCGGTTTAATAACACTTACGTTTTTAGTTTTCAGTTTATATTTACAAAAATTAAAAAAGTTCAAATAAAAATTTATTTAGTAAATTTTTTATTTATAAATCAATGGTCTCAGTTTATAAATTTGGCCAAAAAATATAAACTAAAAAAATGTGTTTTCGTTTTAAGTTTTTTTTTTTTTTACCACCCAACACTAGCTACCACCCGCCACCATTTTCCACCACCGTCTTCCGCCACTACCATCCACCCTCCACCACCACCTGTCACCACCACTCGCAACCCACCTGCCACCACTACCCGCCACCACCCATTTGCCACCACCACCCACCCCCCGCCACCACCCACCAGCCACCACCACCCACTACCACCACCACGATCACCCACTAGCTACCACCACCCCCCACCCACCTGCCACCGCCACCACCACTACAACCCACTACCCGCCACCACCACCACCCATTTGCCACCACCCACCACCCGCCACCGTCACCCATCCACCCACCCCCACCACCATCCGCTACCTACCCACCACCACCACCCGCTATCCACCATCCACCTGTCACCGCTTTCCACCACTGCCACCACCCGCCGCTTGCCACCACTTTCCACCACCCACCCACCCGCTACCACTTTCCACCACCGTCCTCTACCACCATTATCTACCACCTGCCACCATTTTCCACCACCGTGTTTCGCCACCACCACCCGCCATCATTTTCCACTATCGTCTTCCGCCACCACCACTTGTCACCACCCATTACCCGCCACCACTTGCCATTTCTCATTCTTTTTTATATTTTAAATTTTTTTTAAACATTGTCTAAACCAAACGCGTTTATAGTTTATGTTTTTCTAAAAATAAACAAAAACCAGTTTATAAATTTTTTGTAAATATAAACTGAAAAGGTAAACGTTACCAAACAGGCCCTAAACATTTGGCCATTTATTTAATAAAAAATTTAATATATCTAGCATTACCTAATTTATTGTGGGAAATTAGGCTCTGTTTGGTTGTGAACTGAAATCAATTTTCAATACGTGAGCTCGCGCATGACGTTTGGATACGATGTTCAAAAATTGATTCCACGTGTTAATTCAAATTACATTTTGAAAATCTGTTTGGTAGCAAGTATCTCCTTTCAACGTTTCTGCCTTCTTCATCGTCTCCCAACTTTCACGTGAACCTCATCTACACCCGTCCTTCAGATTCATCACGGGTGGCTTCTATGTATCAAACATCAGTACTTCAGATTCATCACGGGTGAGTTTCAGAGTTTCAGAAGTCAGTCTCATTTTATAAATAATGAATCCACCCAACACACTCTGTACTGGTATCATATTTCACAAATCAACTGAGTTACGATTTGTGCGTTGCGGACGACTCTTATTACGGGCAACCAAACAACGACGACTGCGAGCTTCAGATTACTCACAAAATTATTTACATATTTTGTTATAGGAAAATTATTTGAGAAATTCATCCTAATTTATTTTTTTTTCAAGTCAAATTTATCAAATTTATTGTCGAATCCGACGAGCAAACAGTGGCACGTTAAATCAGTATACACATTCCATCACCGGCGATAATTATTCAACTCCCACTAATCTGGTAAATAAATCCTTCATCCTTCATCTGTTATCTGAAAATGATTTCAGATGAGTTGATCATTCCTCCTAAACTGTTTCAACTTTTTGTTCTTCAAGAATAGTCAGTAAATCATTCATCTGTTATGTATAAATGATTTCGGAGAAGTTGAAATCAGTTCATAAATGGTTTATCAAAATTTGGTATGTCGTATTTTTCATTTCAGATCAATTGTTATTTGAAATTGTGAACTGTTTGAACCTTTCTTCGATTAAAGTTAAAGCGGTAGTGCCTAGGACACCTGGCCGGTCGTCCCCCGGGTCATCCGACCGGTCAACCACCCGGTCTTCCCACCTCTCTTCCGGTTTTGTCTTCCGCTTTCCATTGAACCACTGGTCCTCGCTGAACTGTTTGAATCCACCGACTTTTTTACTATTTTTTTCCTTAATTTCAATTAACAACCAATACTGATTTGTTTTGAATTCAAATCAATATAACACAATGTTAAACACATTGTTAAACATTGAATGTTAACTGAAATTTTTTTGTAAAACATTGTTAACTGGATGTTAACATTGTGTTTTTTTTAATTTAGAATTTTTTTTTTTTTTACATTGTTAACAACCAATACTAATTTTTGTTTTTATCTGATTGTTAATTTAAAAAAAAATTACTAATTTCTTTTCTACTATTTAAACACAATGTTAATTGAATTTTGAGGCTTTGAGAGCAAAGACACCCCTAGGGAGAGCTACTGTTACATTACCATTTACACATATATGTCTATAGTTATTTATTTATATGGTAAATAAGATTTATAGAAAATATAGTAAAGTTTTTAATTTTTATAGCATTTAATTTTTTATTAATAATTTATCATTCATATGAATATGAATTAAAAAAATAATAATGTTATCTTTTTTACATTAAATTTTTTATTTTATTTTGATCTTATTAAAAGATAAGTCAATATACTTATGTTAAAATTAATTATATTTTTTCATAATCTTTCAACAGATTAGAATATTTATGTATGTATTTTAATTTTTTATTATTTTCAGTCATATTTTAATTTATAGAAATAAATAAATAAAATGTTCATACCATACTTTTTTTTTTATCGAGTTCATACCATACTTTACTCTCCTTTTCTTTCTATTGGCTAAAATTACATTTTGTAGAATAAAAAAAAAAGGTTTAGCGAATTTTTTTTATGCAAAACTTTTTTTGATAAAACAAAAAAATATTTTTTCCATGACTAGTTGCAAGGAGTCGTTTGGGACATAGGAAAAAAAGTTGGTTTTGGGTTTATAAAAGTCAATTTTTTATTTTATTTTATTTGTGGTTATATTTTTGCTATCTGAATGTTTTTTTTTTTTTTTGGTGATTATTTTTCTGCTATATTTTTTTTGGTGATTATATCCATCGTAGTGTACTTTAAAATACTCTGTTCTGCTTGTATATTCACCCCAAACTAGTTTAAATATAATTTGTATATTTATAGATGGATGGAAATAATTCCGATGACAATGAGAACACCAAAATGTGGACGTCTAGAATTGAAACGAAATTAATAAATATATTGAGAGATGAGGTTAGAAACAATCAAACAACGGGTCGTACCACTTCGTGGACAATTAGGCATTGGAATCATTATGCAAATCAGTTGCACAACATATATGGATTTCGGTATACAGGTGTTAAGGTGCGCCAAAAATATTAGCGATTGAAAGCTGATTACCAGACATTTAAGCGATTCCAGGCACAGACTGGTCTGGGATGGGATTCTATTATAGGCACTGTTGTTGCACCCGATGAATTTTGGGATAAGGTTTTCCATTAATCTGTACTATTTTATAATTTTATTTTAAACACTTCATGATATATACAATGCTTAATTCTTGTTTTGTACTTGTTGTAGGCTAGCAGAAACGTGAAGAAGTTTAGGATAAAAGGGTTTGAATATTTTCAAGAAATGGCAGAAATTGTTGAAAATTGTTTTGCTATAGGGGCCCTGTCTTGTGCATCCACACAAGGACCCCATGACTAAGAAGAAGAATACGACATGTTAAATAAATTTTGGAACGCTGATGCTGGTGAGAGTAGCGCTGGTGGGAGTAATGCTGCTGAGGCCATTTTTGTTGACTTATTCGGGGATGAGTATATGGATCCAGCAAAGGGCAAAAGTCACAAGAGGGGCCCTGCAACCAGCCAGACTGATAGTGGTCGTTCCAAAAAGTCACGATCAAGTGGGTTTGATAATGTGTGTGCAGCTTTCACATCCTATGTACAAGCCAAAACAGGACATTCACGTGCACGAGAAAATGAGACTGAGGCTGTAAGTGCAGGCGGTGATGATTATTCCCTTGATGCATGTCAAGATGCATTGCTTGAGCTTGGGGACATACCACCGTTGCAGTACGTTAGGGCACTGACACTATTCAAGGATAAGGAATGGCGAAGGTTTTTCATGCGCACTCCTACCCATTTGCGCCTAGCCATGATCCTCGCTTTGCAGTGAACTGAGACGTTCTGTTTTTGCTTGTGTTAGCAAATCTTCTTGGCTGAACTGTTTGATCATTTCATTATTCCTGATTTGGTTTTTATTCTTGTTTTTTTCTTTCCATCATGTCGTCTTTCATTTTCTATGTTCGTATGTTTTTTTTTTTTTGAACTTTTAAGTGTTTTCTGTTATATTAAAACTATGGAAGTTATTATAATATGACAATGTGTTAAATAAATTTTGTTATCCTCTGAATTTTACTGTTTCACCAATAACGCTAACTGTTACTGCATGAATAACATATTTTATAATTATGCTTTTACTGTGATGTAGACAAAGGCATATGTCATCTGACAGAGAAAACAATACAATGGAGCTCTCATCAGAGGAGGATGAGGTTGTTGATGATTTTATGGATTTCTTGATGATTGCTGTAATGCATGACCATATCAACGCGTCAAGTAGTCGCCGACCGTAGCGAACGTGTCCATTTAGAGGTGATGATTACATCTTCGGCCTATTAAATGGCCATCCAGAAACAATGATGAACGTTATACGAATGGATGTACAAACATTCATTTTATTGAAAAACACTTTACTCTATAATGGCTTTATCGATACTAAACATATGTATATAAGTGTAGAGGAATAGCTTGAAATTTTTTTATACACTTTTGCACAAAATGATCGCCATTGAATAATGGCAGATAGATTTCAATACTCCACGGAAACAATTTGTCGGCACAAAAAAATTGTTATGCGGGCATTGTGCAAGCTTTCATCATCGGTTATCAAACCACGTAACCTAGAGGACATACCGGGAAAAATTTTAAATGACAGGCGGTTTTTTCCCTGGTTCAAGGTACGCACAGTGTGACTGGCCTATAAATTTGTTCATATCAATAAGGGTTAATAAATATTATTATTTTTTAATTATAAAAGTAAAATCAATCAGTTTGTTTCACTTTTAATATCAAAGTCTGATATCTGAAAATTAGGATTATGTCGGTGCTATCGATGGCACATTGGTGGATACATGGGTCCCTGCTTCAAGACAAAATACATTCCGCGGTCGGAAAGTAATGGTATCGCAAAATGTACTTGCAGCTTGCGACTTCGATATGTTGTTCACATTTATTAATTCTGTATGGGAAGGTAGCGCTTGCGACAACGCTATTCTGGTTGACTGTATTACACGAGCTGATCTATAGTTCCCACACTGACCCAATGGTGACTGTCCCTGAATAACATATGGTACACTTTTTTCCTTGTCCGTTTTTATACATATCAATTGATAGAACTGTGTATTCATTATTTACATGTAGGCAAGTACTATTTAGTTGATGTTGGTTTCACAAACATGTCTGGATTTCTTGCCCCATTTCAGTCTCAACGGTATCACTTGCAAGAGTTTCGTGGCCATCGTTATGCAAGACCTAAGGAATTGTTTAACCATCGACATTCGTCATTACGCAATGTCATAGAAAGAACATTTGGTGTTTTGAAGAAGCGCTTCCCAATATTGCGGTCCATGCCAAATTACAAGTCTACACGACAAGGGCCTCTCGTAATTGCATGTTGTGTAGTGCACAATTGGATCCGTTTGCATGCAGCTATGGATCCATTCTTTATAGAAGCTGATAATGAAATGGCCGCAGAAGCAGAAGCAGACGGGCTTGTTGGAAACCAAGCTGACTACGTTGACATGTCACAACATGGGTTAACGTCCCAATCGAATGTTAGGGATGCAATTGGTACTGCTATGTGGCAAAATCATGTTCACCATGGGCACTGAAGATAATGGTTTTCTTAGTACATGTGTACTTAAATATGTTATTCATGCAATGTGTAATATGCAAATTTATGTGTAGTCTACCAAAGACAATTACATATGTTGTCATTAATATGCAATGTGCTTTTTAGTAACTTTCAGAAATAAATATGTTGTCATTAAATTAAATGTGGTGGTGGGTGGTGGGTAGTGTGTAGTGGGTGGTGGTGGCAGATGGATGGTGGGTGGTGATGGGCGGTGGTGGCATGTGGGTGGTGAGTAGTGGATGGTAGTGGGGGGTGGTGGGTGGTGGAGGGTGCGGGGTGGTAGGTGGTGTGGTGGTGATGGGTGGTGCTGGCAGGTGGGTGGTTGGTGGTGATGGGTGGTGGATGGTGATGGGTGGTGGGTAATGGTGGCAGATGGGTGATGGGTAGTGGTGGCAGATGGGTGGTGGGTGGTACTAGCAGGTGGGTGGTGATGGGTGGTGGGTGGTGGGTGGTGGTGGCAAATGGGTGGTGGGTAGTGATGGGTGGTGGTGGCAGGTGGGTGGTTGCTGGTGGTAGGTGGTGGTGGTGATAAGTTCACCATTTAAAAGTGTAACAAATAACAAATAATAATAATAATAATAATAAGAATAATAATAATAATAACAATAATAATAATAAATAAAATAACATAAAATAATTATTATATTTTACTTTTTTATATCACCCGATTTTATAGCAAAATGTTATATTCACTTTTTTGTACAGAAGGTTATATGAATTTTTTTTTCCTTTTCATTAAAAAAAAGAATGTTTATTATTAAATGTCATTTTTTTTGGGTACACATGTTTATTATTAAATTGTAACTTGTTGTATTTCATTTCAGAGCATTAATTTCATTTTTTCTATTAATTGATGCACACAAATTATTTAATAATTGTGTAATTTTTATTTTTTTATTGAAATGAAGGTTTTCGTAGACATATATGACGTACTATTTATTAACATTATAACTGTGTAATTAAATGCTTCCAAAAAAAACCCTCGTCCTTATTCATTACGTGAATAGAAAAGTTTATAACAAAATAACAAAAGTAAAACAATCACAACAAAACTCACCAAATAAATAAGCAAAACAAAAATTACCAGAAAAAAATATAACCACCGTATGATTTTTAAACAAGTTAAGCATCCTTGTTAGGTGGTGTTGGAGGTGGAGGGAAATACTGATGGTACAGTTGAGTGACTCGATGGTTAATCAGATCAATGCGGTTCCTTGTCAGTTCAGCATGTCTCTCGGTGTCTACACGGAACTCACCAAATTGATAAATTAGTGAGTTCTGAGCGGTGGTAATTTCATCGAATCGAGTACCAAATTGATCAAACCGAGTACCCAGTGTATTGAGCTGATTAGCCATTTGTTGTTCCCATTGTAGGCGCTGATTGTACCGTTCTTGTTCCAAGGCTAAATAATCAGTCCAGTAACATGGTTGTTCATTTGGTGGCATGGCATTGTCATTGGGTTCTTCCTCATCAGGTATTGGTTCATTTTGAAGAACAAGAGAGCCCATCTGTCACGACCCAAACCCGGCCCTATGGGTTTAGTATCAGAATCGCCAAGAATCCGAGATTACCAAGGCCTCTGAGAACAATATCTGATCAAAGCAGTAGAGGGCCTGGCGGAAGCCAATACAGTAAATAACTAGTGTCCATTGAGCTGTGATAATCTGTATGCCAAAAACATTTTATGCATTCAGACAGTTCAAAACAGTACACTCTATACAATCATTTACAGACATTCAGTATGGGGACTCAATCCCTCGATAATGATGATCAAGCAGTCTATACAAAAGGTACAATACAAGAGGGAGGCGTGGGGAAACAAAACACCCCAAGCCATGGCATGGCGTCTGAACCTCGCGATGAGGCACATAGGCCGCTTGACAAAAGCGGGGACCAATCCCACGCTCTAGCCGATGCGGTGGTGAGCACCTACATATATATATAAACGGTGAGCTAAAGCCCGTGAATAACATAACGTGTAAAGAGGTTATGAATGAATGTCCTTCAATAATGAAATCAATTCATTATACAAGATTTCAATCTTCAAGATTTCATCAATCAATATTTCAATCAATCACCATATGTGGTACATCCATTAGCCTATAAAGAGGTCCAAAAGGACCGCCTTAACAGAACCCAACAATAATGATGGCCATCAATCAAGATGGTTCCACAAGGAAACCGACGAGCTCGTGAATACCAATAATAGTGGGTGCTAAGGATGCCACAATCTGATTAAATACAGGACATACATTCATTCAATAAACAATATCAGTTCAATAAGCGATTCGATTCTATTCAAAATAAAACCATTTGAACATATCTTTACACAACTGTTACTCACAGAGATTGGGCTATCAAGAGCTAGAGCGTCCCCGTGAGCCAACCTAAGCAGTTAACAAATAGAACACACACTAAGTTCACAAATAAAAGATGATAATTACATCCCTAAATTCCTCGGTGTGGTTCTATGTTTAAATCCTCATTAAGATGTCTTAAACTAGGCCTAAGAATGCCTAGGATGCGATGAGGATGCAAAAATAACAGTTGGAAGGCATTTTCAAAAGTTGCTGAAAACAGGGGCCTCGCTCGAGCGAGCCTTCCTTCGCTCGAGCGAGGTTGCAAAATCAAAGTCTTCGCTCGAGCGAACGATCCTTCGCTCGAGCGGTCTGATGAAACAGTAAAAATACTGGATGCTCAATTTTTACGCGCGATGCTCGCTCGATGCTCGCTCGAGCGAGCTTCCAAAATCAAAGGGTTCGCTCGAGCGAGCCTTCATTCGCTCGAGCGGTCTGATGAAACAGTGAAAGTACTGGATGTTCGATTTTTACGCTCGAGCCACCAATCCTTCGCTCGAGCGGGGCTCAGAGGAAAACGTTGGTCACTCGAGTGAAGAATCCTTCGCTCGAGCGAAGAAGCCAAATCTGGAATTTCCAGATTTGCCTTCCAAGCTCAAACCAAGCATTCTCAACTCAATACTCGACCTCTTGGGCTCAAATTCTGGGGAATACATCCCAAAACAATGTATAACAAGTTTCAAAAGCCAATCTATGAATTCAAGCCCCAAAGGTGAGTCAATTAAATCCATTTTCAAACCCATTTTCAAGAACAAGTTTCAAATCAAATTTAAGCTTCAATTCTTGTCCAAAGGGACTCATTAGTGGGAAAACATTCTGAAAACATGAACTAGAATATAAACATGGACATGCATGTATGATTCAAGCATGAATTCAACTCCAATTTCACTAATTCAACCATGCATGCAACAATTGATCTTCAATTCAACACCTATGAGCAAAATCATGACTTAACTTCTCTATAACCAAGATGTATGCAAGATGGAACTTAAAATATAACAAGAAGATGGTAATTTTCTTACCTAAGTCTTCAATTCTTGCCTAGAAGTTCAAACTAGCAACCTATGTTATGAATCTCCAAGTTCTTCTAACAATTCAACAATTTGAGCTCAATCTCCCTCTCTCTCTACTAGTTTGGTCGGTTGGGAAGCAAGGAATGGCTGATAAATTGATATGCTCAAGTGTATACAAGGCTCCAATAATAATAAACAAGTGCCCACTATTGGTGGCAATTTGGTAAATAAGCCTAAGTTCGTAATTAACTCAATTTAATCTAGTTTAATCATTCCTAATAAATTTTCAGATAAAAATACCATAAAATCACAAATATTTTACTGATCATGAAACACTAAACGGTTCCTAAATCGGCCGCCGATAAGGCCTTCAATTAGCAGTTTAAACATAAACTACAAACAGGTAAAATCATACAATCAAATAGATAGAATGTGCAATATAACAGACAAACTCATTCAATTTCAGTCTCGATTTCAATCAGTTCATTCAGTACTTCCGTTAATCCAATTATCAGTCATTAGCGGTTCAGTTTAGCATTAATCAGTATAAAATTCAGTGGTTAAACGGTAGTCAATATGAGGGTTGTTACACCATCAACGTGTCAGAACCACCAGCTCGGGTCAGTGTATACTCAGAAATTGGTGAAATGATTCTAGTCCATACTTCATCTTCAAGGTTCACATCATGGGCTTTGAAAATTATGGTTAACAAAGCTCCAAAAGGTAGGGACCGGCCACTCAGAGTATCCAATTTTGCAACCATCATTTCTTTTAGTAATATAAAGCATAAATCTAATTTTTGTCCAATTTCAAAACAATATAACAAGTAAACTTGAAAACATGAAACAGTATTATAATGTCCTTTTTTGGGGGTAACATTTTCAACTATTCATCGATGGAGAACAAGAAGGTGAGGTTTTAAATGGCTGACTTTTAAATTAGTGCCGTTAAATCGGTTGTCACAAATTGTAGTATAAATCTGAGTGACATCATCAACAATTTTTTCTAAGGCAGACTCATTTTGAAAATAACATTGTAAATCTCCTGTTTTGACTCCAATAATTTGTGCAAAACGACGGAGAGAGAGTGTGATTCTTTTCCCCTTAACATAAGAGGTAAGACTCCACGGTTCATTTTGTTGGTCACCCGGTGTCAAGTGAACGTAAAATAATCGTAGAAGACGGGGATATATCTTATTTGGTAAATTATTTAATGGTAACCATCCCATTGTATCTAATTTGCCAAGTAAGAGTGAATCATATTGAGAATGTAGTTTTACGTTTCTCCCCGTAACAATTGGTCGAAGAATGAAATGTTCCTAGGCTTGTTCATGATGATATGTTGCAAAATTATTAGTTGGATAGCCACCATCTTGTTGCTGTGGTGGTGGTACAGGGTTTGACGATTCACCAAGTTCGAGTCTGGTTCGTTTTGTTCTTGGCATGATTGTTCTTGGCATGATGACTGTAAAAGTGATAGAAAAATGTATATTAAAACATATGAGAGGTAAGAAAAATGTATAAAAAATATATCAAACATTTGTATCTTTTTGTGCATACAAACTTATTTTTATGTAAAAAATAAATATAAAAAAATTTGGTGACAAAATTTAATTAAGCAGATGCCAAAGAAACAAATTTGTATATATATAAAAAAAAATCATAGGGAATGATATTTGTCATTGGGGTTTGATTTATACAGTTTATTAGAACTTAGAAACTGATAATCAGAAAAATAAATGATAGTGTGAAAAAACTATAACAGATATCAGAAAATATAACAGATGAGTATATGGAACAGATTTAAGAAAATGGAACAGATATGGGCCGAGATGACCGGGCGGATGTCCCCCGGGATGACCGGCCGGTAGACCGACGGGATGACCTGCAGGTCGTCCTCGCCTTCCCCTCCAGTGAAGCTAATGTCTGAAGACTAGTCTGAAGCAAATACGTAGATGAACTGGCATCAAAACTAACTTGTAAATTATGGAAGTGGAGAAGGAGGACCTAATCAGATGATGGATATCTTCTATTTGTCTAATTTTTGTTCTGTGATGTAACTGGAGAAAGTGTTTTTGAGATGGTGAAGTTGGTGTGGTAAACGAAATGAGATTTAGATTTAATAGGAAGTGTGAGGTTCAGAAAGTTCTTGTAATTATTTATTTATTTTTACTTTTTATTTGTTAAATATAATATTATTACTTTTTTCAAATCAATATCACATGCGTGTATTGAGCATCCTCTCCTTTTCCTTTATCTCACTGTTAAACACAACTATTATATAATAGGGAGTAGGTACTAAGTAAGTAAAATTACGATTTTACCCTTCGTATTTTGTTTTATATAATCACTTCTCATTTAAGTCCAGAAGGACATAATGGTCATTTCGTATGTCAATTCCCACAATTATATGAGCTCAACGGGTACAAAATAGAAGGCATTTGTTCTGTTACACATCTGTACAAAATTGCAAAAAATGTAATAAATGGAAAATAAATTGATAATGTTTTGTAAGATTTATATTATGATTTGTATTTTAAAATATTAAAGTTAGTACATTTATTCGTTCTTTATTAATATGTATTTCCAAAAGTTGTTGACTTTAACAAAATGTAAAAAAAAAATTAAAAACGTATTTTATAAATGAATTGATAGAAAAATTAATTGGCAGAAAAAAATTGACATCGGTTTATTTTAAAATGAAAAAAATATTTCGAAATAACAATTATTCAAAAAAATTACTAAAAAAAAATAATTGAAAAAAAAAAATCAATTTTTAATTTCAGTATTTTAAAAATAGTTTGGTTATTATTGTTGATAAAAAATATGGATATGGATATCGATATATGAGTTGTGTGTTTGATGATAAATTATTGGTTGAATTAAGTTTTGAAAATTACTTTCAAAACACATCACCAAACAAATTTTCACCTTTCATATGTCACATCAAACTTTCAAAACATAATTCAAAACACATCTTCAAAACACAGTTCAAAACTCTATTTAAAAATCATAACCAAACAAATTTTCTACACTCAAATCATAATTCTACAACCCATAAACTCAAAATACAACTCATACTCTAAAATCACATTTACAAAACACAACCAAACGCAGGCTTATATTTTGCCTTTAGTCAGTTTCATAATTTGGTTCTTAAAATTTATTTATTTTTACTTTTCTTGATTTATTTTTAAAATTAATTTCTATTTAAATTAGATAAAAATAATACATTAACAGTTACATAACATAAAAATATTTTATTATATATAATTCATATTTTTGACATAAACTTAAATCTAAAAATAATACTAGAGCATATTTTTTATATTATATAACAATTATTATGATATTTTTTGTCTAATTTTAAACAGAAATTAATTTTAGAAATAAACTAAAAAAAATTTAAAACATAAAAGGTCAAAGTGAAAAAATTGGATTTTAAGAACCAAAATAAAAAAATTATCAAACATGAAAAGGACAAAATAGAATTTATCCTTTTATTTTTTATTTATTTGTTTTCTTGCTTTTTTTTTTTTTCAAAAATGTGTTATAAAAGAATACTTTTAATTTTAATTTTAATTTAAAATTAAAATTAAAATTAAAATATGATTTTAATTATTTATTTTGATAATATTGACGTTGTCATTCTATAAAATTGTTACTTAAATACTTATATATATTAATTTGTTAAATTATTTGTGTATTTTGATAACTTTGGTTCTATCGTATTATAAAAATGTAATTATCATATAATAATTTTGTATGATATATATTAAATTATAAAATAATAAAATAAATACTCATTTTGATATTAAAATAATAGTTAAATTAGATGAAGAATTAGTAATATAATATTAAAAATAATTCTAACTATTTAATTTTCTTTTATATTTATTTGGAAAATAAAAAATATATAGAAATAGAAATTATATAAAATTTATTAAAAAAATTAAATGTAAATATGTTGTAGTGGGAAGATTGTAAAATAAATACTCTAATTAAATTAAAATATAATTATATAAAATAAATTCAATAACAACTAACCAAGAAAAGATCATATAACAATATCGAAATCAAAAAATTAGAAATAATGAAAGCATTCAAACGATAGATACATCTAAGTGTGAAAAATAATTAATCATATATATTATGATGTCAAAACATAAAAGAACTTACTGTTCAACAATTAAAAAAAAATTCAAGCAGTAAATCTAAACTTTCAAGATTCCTTGAGATTATCTGTTGGCTTTTTGGCTTTCGAAGGTTATTTTTGTAATTGCGAGTGTGCCAGCAAGGATCAATTAGTCCTTACATAAAATTAATTGCCAACCAATTATCAGACGATTGTGTTTTAGTTCTTTCAGCCTCAATGAAGAGGACTTTTACTGTTGGCTTGACTTAGGAGAATTAAACAGATAATAATGAATTGAAGGACAGTCGAAGTATTTCATTAAGATGAAAAGACTTACAATGATCCAAACTTAGCCTCGTAGAGGTTTACAACAAATGTACTTGGAACTACTCCTATAACACGAAGTGCAGTGCAGGAATTTTAAAATACAATAATGTAAAGAACTGTGAATGTAAGACTGTAAATATAAAACTGGAAAGGAAAAATAAGTGTAAAAGACTGGTTTTTTGGATCTGAGTCTGGGGGCTTTTTCTAGGGCCTTCTCTATTATTTATACTGCTCAAGGATGACCATCGAATTGCATTTCCAACCGTCGAACTGCTCCTCCATGATAACAAAACTAACTATTCACGGCATCATGTTTACGACATGCATTAAATGTATGTCGTAGTTAGTACATTCTACAGCATTTTTTTTTTTGCAAGCCGTTAATGTTTTGTCAATAACAGCATGCATACCATGTAAGTCGTTGATTCATATATTTATAGCATGCAAAAGTATGCCGTAAAAAATGTATATTTTTACGACTTACAAAAATATGTCGTAAAATATTTACACTTAAGACGACATACATTTTATGTTATAAAATATTATAACTTTACACGGCATGCATTAACATGTCGTGAAAACTTTTGCAAAAAAAAAATAAAAATTCAATCCATAATTTTTTTATGGCATGCAAAAGCATGCCGTAAAAAATGTGTATTTTCATGGCATACAAAAATATGTCATAAAATATTTGTACTTAAGACAACATACATTTCATGTCGTAAAATATTATAACTTTACACAGCATGCATTAGCATGTCGTGAAAACTTTTATTAAAAAAAATTTCAATCCGATTTTTTTTTTTTTGATTTAAAAAAGCTAACAATTTCCAACCAAACTTCTCACCTTACATTTTCCTAATTGAGGACAACAAAAAAAATAATTTATATGTTATTTTATAATTTAGTGTCTCTTTTAAGGGACAATTGCACCCAGTGGGATTTTGAGAAAAAAAATTACATATTTATGAAAAAGTTTATAATTTTAATAATTAATATTTATATGACTTCTCATTAATTTATAATTATTTTTTTTAAATTACCGTAATTTGATATATTTCCTTCTTTTAATAATTTATTTATTTTTTACTTTTTAGATGTGCCTAATCTGAATACAATTAAAAAATAAAATATTTGTAAAAAAATATAAAAAAAATATAATATATATGAAATGCATTAAACTTTATATTTTTTTTGAATTTAGTGATTTTTAAAAAAAATTAAAAAATATTTATAAATTTTATAAAAAAAAGCCAACTTTAACTACTTAAAAAAATTATTAAAAAAAATAAATAAAATATAATTAAATTTCAATCACATTCACATTTTATATTTTTAAATTTTCATCTAAATTTATAATCAAAACAAAATTTTAAAATTTTTATACAAACATAAAAATAAAATATAACAATAAATCTCTAAAATATTTGTATCATATATTCCAATAAACATATGAATTAAACAGCAGTTTACCAAAAATTGGAAGGAAAAAAAAGGGGGAGAATAGTGCTATAAATGATTGGTTTGATTAGGGTTCAAGGCAACAAGAAGACTTTGCCATATCAAAAATTGATTTTCTGTGTCAATACGTGATCTCTCTCTCTCTCTCATGATCTCCCAACTCTCTTTCTCTCGATTACTCTCGATCTCGCATCCTCTCTCTGTGTTCTCTCAATCGATCGTTCCTTCAATTAATCAATCAAACCATCGAATGGTGGAGGAGAGTTTCAAATACGTGATTTTGATCGGTGACATCTCCACTGTGGGTATCTTTCAATTAATCTATTGATTTTCTACTTCACACTGTTTTTGCTTTGTTAACCCCAATTCAATTCGTTTCTCTCTCTTTTCCTTTCTCTCCATCGGCATCGTGAACACGTGAACGAAGATCAATCGAACACGACGCCATCAATCGCCTCCTTCTCATCCATTTCGATCTCTCCTCTCTCATTCACCAGGTAACTAATTCGTACTTCCAGAGAGAGAAATGAGATAGCAATTTCATATTTGATCGAATATTAGTTTGGAGGAAATCGAAACCCTTAGATTTGTCTGAAATTGTTGTGTTTTGTTGCTTTGTTTCTGTATTGATTCACTAAAATTATCTCGCAAATTATTGCCTCATTCATCGCCCAAAGTTATACTATAGGGAAGTTTGAAAGTAGCTAGAGGCAGGTCTGTGATGCTAATGTATGTGGAGAATCTAAGCTAGAAGTGTTAAAGATCAAGAACATCATATGATATCAACATATAAACACATTTTGATAAATAAATTAAAAAAAATGACAAATTGATATAATATAGCAATATATTAGTGAACTTTGTTTTTGATTGATTGCATTCTGCAGTAAGAAACTCATGAATTTGATTGATTGCATTGAATTTCTGACCAATTTCTTACTTTATATTTACTTGCTGGAAATATTGGTCCTCTGAATCTGTTCTGATTAGCACCAAAGTATAACAGCTTTGTAAGGTTACCTAAACTGGAAGGTAGGTACCCAGAGAAGAAATTTTCGCTAAGGTCAAGGGACTGCAACTTTTGTAGATTTCCAAGCTCAGTTGGAAGAACTCCAAAAAATGAGTTTGCATGGACAGAGAGTTCAGTAAGTTATCACTCAAGTCCATGATCTCTAAATCCTCCAGACTCCATAGATTTTCAGAAATACGACCAGTGAGGGCAGAATGGCTGACATTAAGATGCTTGAGATTTCTCAAATTTCCAAGATAGTTTGGAAATGGAAGATCCAGGGGTAACAATGTACAAGAAAGATCAATTTGGCATACTGCAGGACCCTCACATTTGTGTAAACATACTACAGAACCAAGAAGGTCAATATGATTGAAGCCTTCGAAATTTGTATCCAAATCAAAAATATGATCTTTGTATCCAAATCAAAAATATGATTGAAGCCTTCGATAACAAAAACACAAAAACCTATTTTGTTTAGTGATGTATGTGTTTTATAACAAAAACACAAAAACCTATTTTGTTTAGTGATGTATGTATGTATTTTATGAGTGCTTCAGCTTGCGCTGCTAAGCAAAATCTTGGGTCTCTTTGAAAATTCAAGCCAGCTTGAATGCATTTTGTTTTGTTGGTCTTTCTTTTCCTTTGCCTTTTTCATTCTTTTGAGATTGATGTGTAAAAAACATACACAAACTGAAAAGAGAGAATGTTGCTAATAAGAAGAATGCCCTCATCAGCAACGCGAATAATCTGAAAAAGGAATTGCCCCAAATAGTCGATAAAACAGGAAGCTTAGAAACCTTTCCTTAACCTTGTGGATCAAGTTCTCTACAGCGCCATGCCTAACCTAGTAAATTTATTAGTCCTCTAGACCTCTAGAAGTATAGTTATCTAACATTCCAGATACACCCGGATACAAGGAAGAGTTTCTCTCAACACCTTGCATATTCTTCTGCAATCAATCTTCCCATGCCAACCTTAAAAAGCATTAATGTGCTCCTTTTATTTGTTTCTCAGAATTTTTCTTTTTATGTATGATGTAATTACAGTGTGTTTTTAAAAATGTTTGCTCTTCAACTTGTTGCAGCAGCTGCTTTAATGCTTTTTTTTGCCATTGCAGGTTACCAGAAGAGGAAAAAATTGACAACGATGGTGATTCCTAGCATCTTTATCCCAAAGGACTGGTCCTTCACTTTTTATGAGGGACTAAATAGACATCCTGATTCTATCTTCAAGGACAAGACAGTTGCTGAGCTTGGTTGTGGTAATGGATGGATATCCATTGCCATAGCTGAGAAGTGGTTGCCATCGAAGGTTTATATTCTTCTTATCCCACTAATATGGAAGTTCATGATGTTTCTTTGATCCTTCCTATACCAGCATCTGTTGTTGAAAGCATCTGACTGTTAGTACTTGGTGGCAATGGCTTTCGTTTCTAAATGTTCAGCATATTTTGTTGATGTCTATTATTGGGAGCTCTCTAACTCGTTTTTGAATAACACTTCACAGGTCTATGGCCTTGATATCAATCCAAGAGCTATAAAGATTTCTTGGATAAACTTATATCTGAATGCTTTGGATGAAAATGGTCAACTTGTGTATGATGGGGAGGGAAAGACCTTCTGGACAGGGTGGAGTTTCATGAATCAGACCTCCTAGGTTACTGTAGAGATAATCACATAGAACTTGAACGAATTGTTGGATGCATACCTCAGGTATTGTCATCACGTATATTATAATTTCTTGGGATTTCTCATGAACAAAGTTGTCTGTCTCCTTAACGATGCTTAAAGTTGTTTGAACATTCCAATATGGTTGAACAGTCCATGTTTGTGTAATTGATTTTCTTAATTTCCCTTCACTGTTTCTTGCAGATTCTTAACCCCAACCCAGATGCAATGTCCAAGATGATTACGGAAAACGCAAGCGAGGAATTTCTACATTCATTGAGTAACTATTGTGCGCTTCAGGTTGGAGAGATTTTAATGATTACAATGTTTGACAGTTAGTAAATAAGCATTTTAAGACATTCACATGTATCAATTTGGCTTCCTATTTTGTAATTGTGATTCTGTTTTCTTGCAGGAAATATGCTTTGCTTTAAAAGATTTAGAATCCTTGTGGGCATTGAGATTGTGATGTTAATTTGGGTCTCCCTCTACTCAATAGCAAGGTTTAGGTTCTTAATGGGATTTCATTCAAATGAAACGGAAAATATTCGGTTATTCATTCATATTTGTTTATGAATTTAATTGGAATCAGTCCTGTTTGTACTTGTATTAGGTTTTACTTATTTGAGTTCTGATTTCAACGTGTGCTACTTGAATTTTACAAATTTGACAAAGTTAAAAGGGTAAGATGAATCACACAAATGACCAAATGTAAATTAAAATTTTAATTATATATTATTATGACATCCTCCTATTGGAGTGGATGAGGAGAAGAAACTCTGCCTGGAGCAGGGCCGAAAGGGGGAAAATAGATAGACACTAAAAACAATCTTCATTCAATCAATCAGTATAAAATTGATTCTAATAGCGCATATGGGACTTTTGAATGAGTACCAGTTTGAAGATGTCAATCATAATATGCCTTACTTTATTCACTAGTTGATTTACATGTGCTAAGTCATTTAGACGGCTAATCTATCTACATGGATATAAATAGTTCTTTTCTTTCTATTTATTGTTAGATGAATTGTAATAGGGTTTTGTTGATGTTTGAATGAGTTCAAAAGCTTGGGGGAACATGTAGAAATTGAGAAACCCTAAATCCATGAAGAATCTTTCCGTCCTGAATTACTGCCATGGCCTTGATTCCAATAATTCATTTTATATCTTGTTAATGTGTTTTTCTCTTGAATGCGTTTGGTATTAACACATTATCAGCATACCCATGTATGGTTTATATAATTTAATTTATTTGTTTGGTTCACAACTTTTCGTTTTTTCTTCTTTTTTTTTTCTCAAAGATCTGTTGCTAACTGTATTTGATTTTGAATTTGAACTATCATATATCTGTTTCTCGAGTTTTGTGTTTTACAAGGTATTCCTCTTTATGCAGCTGGCATGGGCTTGGAAATATGGCTTCCACAGAAGCAATGCATCTCTTTGTAAAGATATTGGAGGTTTGGGCAAAGTGAACTTTCGAGTTTTTGTTACTTTATAAAAACCTTAGGTAATTTATCTATGTTTTATTTTCTTAATAGGAAGAAGATCCAGGGTGGTATTCAAGAGCATCCAATTTTGTTGCAGAGCTTGTTGTAGATGTAGAAATAAAAGTGAGTTTGTAGAAAGTCTAATTTTTTGGCTGATTCTTTCAATTTTCTTGATGAGCTATTTCTTGATATTAGTATGAATTGGTAGTCTATATTGCTCTTCAGGGCCATGAATTAGAGCATGTGCTTTTTTCATAAATGCTTCTTACAAGCAGGTCTAACAAAAAAGGTGTTTGTTAGATTGATCAATGTCATCCCATCATTCAGAAGCTGCCACTTTTTTAATGAAATTTTTTTTAGGACTAGTTGGCTAGATTATCTTTATTTGAAGTGCAGTCAATTTTTATTTCTCTTTATAATTCCTCCCAATTCATGTTTGAAGTCATGTGCTTTCCCAATTGATATTTTTATTTTTTGGATTTTCTAGGATATATGTTTTTGTATAGAATAAGTTGGTTGTACCCCTATAGGCACCTTTTAATGAAATAACTTGTGAAAAAAAATAGAAAAAGGTATAATGCTTATGGTTTGGTGTGGTGGTCTTCCTTTGAAATGCAATTTCTCAATGATTATTTCATGTATGTGTGTCAGAGGACATCTGATACATGCCATTAGCATGTCACATAAATCACAGCTTTTTAATGTTGGAATAATGACATCATAAAGAGGTGTATGAAGTTGAGATTTTTATGTTAATTTGTTGAAGTATCTGAATGAAAGTACCATGTACTTGTGCACTAGCTATATCTGTGCTTTTTACAAGATCTTAAATTTAGTCCTGCTTATGATGGTATTTGCTCTCTTTACAGTTTCTAAGGTGGTAGAGGTTAAGGAAGAGAAAAATAACAGCTGATAGATCAGAAAATTGACCAAGGCACATGTGTGAAATTGCAGTCCGTTACAACCAAGTCATTAGTCATTGCCTTTATCCAGATTGATATCAATTCAATTGATATCAATTCTATAAGGATAGATCCGTTCTCTTCCTTATGAGGTAGTGCATGTTTTAACTGAAGTTGGCCTTAGAGAAATTGAAATGTGGAGTTATGCAGTTGATGGGAAACTATTGCCACAAGGCTTTCATGAGTTGATTTAAGTTGTCTATCATCTTTGGACTCTGAATTGTTAACAGAATGATTCTTCTCTTTGAAGTTTGAACTGTTGGTTGGAATCCTATTTCTTCTTCTTTCTGTTTAATTTATGGGCTATTTTATGAGGTCCCACTAAATTCCATCTTTTTGGACAAAATGACAAAATGAAGTTCTTGTGGTAGGAATAATTTTTCCTTTGAATATTTGTGTTTGGAAGCTTTGATTTTGGGTTGGGGGTATGTAGTACTTGCTTGCTACAATGGTTTCTTCAGGTTCTGCATGCCTTTGTATTTGGATTGACAATTTGTAATTCAAAACTTCTTCCATGTATATGCCTAAAATGATAGGGAATGAGGGACCACAAACAATAATTCATTACTGGATGGGGCATGCTCATGATGTTGGCTCCTTTGCCTTTGGCATTGTTGTGTGCCATATCTTAATTGTGAGACAATCTGTGGTTTCAATTGGTTCGTTGACATATGTACTTAACAGTTGTACAGTAAAAGTGGAGAAAACAAATATTTAAAGTTCATGGCGAGGCCCTAGAATTTTCCAGTTACTTCTTAATGCTATACTTTCCCCTGTGAGATTTCACAAGGCACTCCCTCTCAAGTTTATATACTTATCTGCTCCATTTCCATTTATTTATTTATAGTAATTTTTTTGTTTGGCTGTTGTGGGTTTTATAGCACAATCCAAAGGTTGAGCCAGTCACAGAAAATGGAGACACTTTTCCTGAGACAAAAACCATTCCCACTGAAAATGGCAGCTTGATGGAAACTCAGGATAGAGATATTATATTAGAGGGCCTTGGTTCAGTTAATGTATATGATCAATGGGTTGCACCTTCAAGATTTGGTCCACGCCTGAAAGCACGATACGAGGTATTGCCTTGCCTCCATTTTAAAAGATCAGTTGGTTCTAGCTGCTCCTTCCAAACACCCCCCTTTCCATCTTTTTTTTTTCCTTTTTCTTTTCCTTGAACAAAGTTCTTGAATTCACAGCATGGAGCAGCTATTATTGATGACAAGATGTATATATTTGGTGGAAATCACAATGGACCTTAATGATCTTCAGGTATGGAAACTAATTGTAGTTGTGCATGTTGTGTTATATGCACAAGTCATATGGTTGTATTTACTGTATTCATTTATGGGATACTGTTAGTGTTTGGCTCATTCTCTCTCACTCCCTCATTTTGTTTTTTGGATAAATGTGGAGAATCATCCAAAACTTCTCTTCAGTAATAGCAGCCAATTTCTCCTTTTGTTTTTTGGATAAATGTAGATAAATGTGGTTGTATTTACTGTATTCATTTATGGGATACTGTTAGTGTTTGGCCATATGATAGTTTAGATATGGTAAGTTAGATTTTTTTGCTTACTTCATAGTTGTTATACCTTGGTTTGTAACAGGTTGCATTTTATAAGCTATTGTCTACATACGGTTAGGCAAGGTCATGTTCCTATATATATATATATATTATATTAAAAATAACTTTCTACGGCATGCAAAATTATGCCGTGAAAAGTGTAATGATTTATGACATGTAAGAAAATGTCGTAGAAGATTATATACGGCATACAAGGCATGTCATAAATATATTAAAAATGACCTTCTACGGCATACAAAATTATGTCGTGAAAAGTGATGATTTATGAAATGCAAGAAAATGTCGTAAAATACTATATACGGCATACAAAGTATGCCGTAAATATATTAAAAATAAACTTCTACGGCATGCAAAATTATGTCATGGAAAGTATGATAATTTATGACATGATAAAAATTTCGTAAAAAGTTATATACGACATACAAAGTATGTCATTAATGTTTAATTTATTACTTTTTACAACTTTACCCGCATGCCGTAAATGACGCTTAACTTTTCACAGCATGTCATATAACAGCATTTGTGTGCATGCTGTGAAAGAGTTTTTACGGCATGCATTGCAAGCCGTAAAAAGTCAATTTTGTTGTAGTGAAGGTTCACATCATGGGCTTTGAAAATTATGGTTAACAAAGCTCCAAAAGGTAGGGACCGGCCACTCAGAGTATCCAATTTTGCAACCATCATTTCTTTTAGTAATATAAAGCAAAAATCTAATTTTTGTCCAATTTCAAAACAATATAACAAGTAAACTTGAAAACATGAAACAGTATTATAATGTCCTTTTTTGGGGGTAACATTTTCAACTATTCATCGATGGAGAACACGAAGGTGAGGTTTTAAATGGCTGACTTTTAAATTAGTGCCGTTAAATCGGTTGTCACAAATTGTAGTATAAATCTGAGTGACATCATCAACAATTTTTTCTAAGGCAGACTCATTTTGAAAATAACATTGTAAATCTCCTGTTTTGACTCCAATAATTTGTGCAAAACGACGAAGAGAGAGTGTGATTCTTTTCCCCTTAACATAAGAGGTAAGACTCCACGGTTCATTTTGTTGGTCACCCGGTGTCAAGTGAACGTAAAATAATCGTAGAAGACGGGGATATATCTTATTTGGTAAATTATTTAATGGTAACCATCCCATTGTATCTAATTTGCCAAGTAAGAGTGAATCATATTGAGAAGGTAGTTTTACGTTTCTCCCCGTAACAATTGGTCGAAGAATGAAATGTTCCTAGGCTTGTTCATGATGATATGTTGCAAAATTATTAGTTGGATAGCCACCATCTTGTTGCTGTGGTGGTGGTACAGGGTTTGACGATTCACCAAGTTCGAGTCTGGTTCGTTTTGTTCTTGGCATGATTGTTCTTGGCATAATGACTGTAAAAGTGATAGAAAAATGTATATTAAAACATATGAGAGGTAAGAAAAATGTATAAAAAAT
This sequence comes from Camellia lanceoleosa, assembly GCA_025200525.1. Lineage (NCBI taxonomy): Eukaryota > Viridiplantae > Streptophyta > Magnoliopsida > Ericales > Theaceae > Camellia > Camellia lanceoleosa. The sequence goes on from CM045761.1 coordinate 36,007,964, forward strand.
ATATCAAACATTTGTATCTTTTTGTGCATACAAACTTATTTTTATGTAAAAAATAAATATAAAAAAATTTGGTGACAAAATTTAATTAAGCAGATGCCAAAGAAACAAATTTGTATATATATAAAAAAAATCATAGGGAATGATATTTGTCATTGGGGTTTGATTTATACAGTTTATTAGAACTTAGAAACTGATAATCAGAAAAATAAATGATAGTGTGAAAAAACTATAACAGATATCAGAAAATATAACAGATGAGTATATGGAATGATTTAAGAAAATGGAATGAGATATACGAGATGACCGGGCGGATGTCTCCGGGATGACCGGCCAGAGATCGACGGATGACTGCGCAGTCGCCCTCGCCTTCCCTCCAAAGGAAGCTAATGTCCAAGACTAGTCTGAAGCAAATACGAAGATGAACTGGCATCAAAACTAACTTGTAAATTATGGAAGTGGAGAAGGAGGACCTAATCAGATGATGGATATCTTCTATTTGTCTAATTTTTGTTCTGTGATGTAACTGGAGAAAGTGTTTTTGAGATGGTGAAGTTGGTGTGGTAAACGAAATGAGATTTAGATTTAATAGGAAGTGTGAGGTTCAGAAGGTTCTTGTAATTATTTATTTATTTTTACTTTTTATTTGTTAAATATAATATTATTACTTTTTTCAAATCAATATCACATGCGTGTATTGAGCATCCTCTCCTTTTCCTTTATCTCACTGTTAAACACAACTATTATATAATAGGGAGTAGGTACTAAGTAAGTAAAATTACGATTTTACCCTTCGTATTTTGTTTTATATAATCACTTCTCATTTAAGTCCAGAAGGACATAATGGTCATTTCGTATGTCAATTCCCACAATTATATGAGCTCAACGGGTACAAAATAGAAGGCATTTGTTCTACATACACATCCGCATACAAAATTGCAAAAAATGTAATAAATGGAAAATAAATTGATAATGTTTTGTAAGATTTATATTATGATTTGTATTTTAAAATATTAAAGTTAGTACATTTATTCGTTCTTTATTAATATGTATTTCCAAAAGTTGTTGACTTTAACAAAATGTAAAAAAAAAATTAAAAACGTATTTTATAAATGAATTGATAGAAAAATTAATTGGCAGAAAAAAATTGACATCGGTTTATTTTAAAATGAAAAAAATATTTCGAAATAACAATTATTCAAAAAAATTACTAAAAAAATAATTGAAAAAAAAAAGTCAATTTTAATTTCAGATTTTAAAAATAGTTTGGTTATTATTGTTGATAAAAAATATGGATATGGATATCGATATATGAGTTGTGTGTTTGATGATAAATTATTGGTTGAATTAAGTTTTGAAAATTACTTTCAAAACACATCACCAAACAAATTTTCACCTTTCATATGTCACATCAAACTTTCAAAACATAATTCAAAACACATCTTCAAAACACAGTTCAAAACTCTATTTAAAAATCATAACCAAACAAATTTTCTACACTCAAATCATAATTCTACAACCCATAAACTCAAAATACAACTCATACTCTAAAATCACATTTACAAAACACAACCAAACGCAGGCTTATATTTTGCCTTTAGTCAGTTTCATAATTTGGTTCTTAAAATTTATTTATTTTTACTTTTCTTGATTTATTTTTAAAATTAATTTCTATTTAAATTAGATAAAAATAATACATTAACAGTTACATAACATAAAAATATTTTATTATATATAATTCATATTTTTGACATAAACTTAAATCTAAAAATAATACTAGAGCATATTTTTTTATATTATATAACAATTATTATGATATTTTTTGTCTAATTTTAAACAGAAATTAATTTTAGAAATAAACTAAAAAAAATTTAAAACATAAAAGGTCAAAGTGAAAAAATTGGATTTTAAGAACCAAAATAAAAAAATTATCAAACATGAAAAGGACAAAATAGAATTTATCCTTTTATTTTTTATTTATTTGTTTTCTTGCTTTTTTTTTTTTTCAAAAATGTGTTATAAAAGAATACTTTTAATTTTAATTTTAATTTAAAATTAAAATTAAAATTAAAATATGATTTTAATTATTTATTTTGATAATATTGACGTTGTCATTCTATAAAATTGTTACTTAAATACTTATATATATTAATTTGTTAAATTATTTGTGTATTTTGATAACTTTGGTTCTATCGTATTATAAAAATGTAATTATCATATAATAATTTTGTATGATATATATTAAATTATAAAATAATAAAATAAATACTCATTTTGATATTAAAATAATAGTTAAATTAGATGAAGAATTAGTAATATAATATTAAAAATAATTCTAACTATTTAATTTTCTTTTATATTTATTTGGAAAATAAAAAATATATAGAAATAGAAATTATATAAAATTTATTAAAAAAATTAAATGTAAATATGTTGTAGTGGGAAGATTGTAAAATAAATACTCTAATTAAATTAAAATATAATTATATAAAATAAATTCAATAACAACTAACCAAGAAAAGATCATATAACAATATCGAAATCAAAAAATAAGAAATAATGAAAGCATTCAAACGATAGATACATCTAAGTGTGAAAAATAATTAATCATATATATTATGATGTCAAAACATAAAAGAACTTATTGTTCAACAATTAAAAAAAAATTCAAGCAGTAAATCTAAACTTTCAAGATTCCTTGAGATTATCTGTTGGCTTTTTGGCTTTCGAAGGTTATTTTTGTAATTGCGAGCGTGCCAGCAAGGATCAATTAGTCCTTACAGAAAATTAATTGCCAACCAATTATCAGACGATTGTGTTTTAGTTCTTTCAGCCACAATGAAGAGGACTTTTACTGTTGGCTTGACTTAGGAGAATTAAACAGATAATAATGAATTGAAGGACAGTCGAAGTATTTCATTAAGATGAAAAGACTTACAATGATCCAAACTTAGCCTCGTAGAGGTTTACAGCAAATGTACTTGGAACTACTCCTATAACACGAAGTGCAGTGCAGGAATTTTAAAATACAGTAATGTAAAGAACTGTGAATGTAAGACTGTAAATATAAAACTGGAAAGGAAAAATAAGTGTAAAAGACTGGTTTTTTGGATCTGAGTCTGGGGGCTTTTTCTAGGGCCTTCTCTACTATTTATACTGCTCAAGGATGACCATCGAATTGCATTTTCAACCGTCGAACTGCTCCTCCATGATAACAAAACTAACTATTCACGGCATCATGTTTACGACATGCATTAAATGTATGTCGTAGTTAGTACATTCTACGGCATTTTTTTTTTGCAAGCCGTTAATGTTTTGTCAATAACAGCATGCATACCATGTAAGTCGTTGATTCATATATTTATAGCATGCAAAAGTATGCCGTAAAAAACGTATATTTTTACGACTTACAAAAATATGTCGTAAAATATTTACACTTAAGACGACATACATTTTATGTTATAAAATATTATAACTTTACACGGCATGCATTAACATGTCGTGAAAACTTTTGCAAAAAAAAAATAAAAATTCAATCCATAATTTTTTTATGGCATGCAAAAGCATGCCGTAAAAAATGTGTATTTTCACGGCATACAAAAATATGTCATAAAATATTTGTACTTAAGACAACATACATTTCATGTCGTAAAATATTATAACTTTACACAGCATGCATTAGCATGTCGTGAAAACTTTTATTAAAAAAAATTTCAATCCGATTTTTTTTTTTTGATTTAAAAAAGCTAACAATTTCCAACCAAACTTCTCACCTTACATTTTCCTAATTGAGGACAACAAAAAAAATAATTTATATGTTATTTTATAATTTAGTGTCTCTTTTAAGGGACAATTGCACCCAGTGGGATTTTGAGAAAAAAAATTACATATTTATGAAAAAGTTTATAATTTTAATAATTAATATTTATATGACTTCTCATTAATTTATAATTATTTTTTTTAAATTACCTTAATTTGATATATTTCCTTCTTTTAATAATTTATTTATTTTTTACTTTTTAGATGTGCCTAATCTGAATACAATTAAAAAATAAAATATTTGTAAAAAAATATAATATATATGAAATGCATTAAACTTTATATTTTTTTTGAATTTAGTGATTTTTAAAAAAAATTAAAAAATATTTATAAATTTTATAAAAAAAGCCAACTTTAACTACTTAAAAAAATTATTAAAAAAAATAAATAAAATATAATTAAATTTCAATCACATTCACATTTTATATTTTTAAATTTTTATCTAAATTTATAATCAAAACAAAATTTTAAAATTTTTATACAAACATAAAAATAAAATATAACAATAAATCTCTAAACATATTTGTATCATATATTCCAATAAACATATGAATTAAACAGCAGTTTACCAAAAATTGGAAGGAAAAAAAAGGGAGAGAATAGTGCTATAAATGATTGGTTTGATTAGGGTTCAAGGCAACAAGAAGACTTTGCCATATCAAAAATTGATTTTCTGTGTCAATACGTGATCTCTCTCTCTCTCTCATGATCTCCCAACTCTCTTTCTCTCGATTACTCTCGATCTCGCATCCTCTCTCTGTGTTCTCTCAATCGATCGTTCCTTCAATTAATCAATCAAACCATCGAATGGTGGAGGAGAGTTTCAAATACGTGATTTTGATCGGTGACATCTCCACTGTGGGTATCTTTCAATTAATCTATTGATTTTCTACTTCACACTGTTTTTGCTTTGTTAACCCCAATTCAATTCGTTCTCTCTCTCTTTCCTTTCTCTCCATCGGCATCTGTGAACCTGTGAACGAAGATCAATCGAACACGACGCCATCAATCGCCTCCTTCTCATCCATTTCGATCTCTCCTCTCTCATTCACCAGGTAACTAATTCGTACTTCCAGAGAGAGAAATGAGATAGCAATTTCATATTTGATCGAATATTAGTTTGGAGGAAGTCGAAACCCTTAGATTTGTCTGAAATTGTTGTGTTTTGTTGCTTTGTTTCTGTATTGATTCACTAAAATTATCTGCAAATTATTGCCTCATTCACTGGCCCAGGTTATACTATAGGGAAGTTTGAAAGTAGCTAGAGGCAGGTCTGTGATGATAATGTATGTGGAGAATCTAAGCTAGAAGTGTTAAAGATCAAGAACATCATATGATATCAACATATAAACACATTTTGATATTAGTGGATCAAATATACCCAATACTTGGTGATATTAGTGGATCAAAGTCTTTTTCCACGTCTCAGAACGTGCATGGTTTCTAGAAATGCAACTGTCATTCATCATCTGCATTAAACTCCCCTTCAATCTTTTGAACACCTCCACCACCTTAGTATTTGAATAGACTGGTACACTTTTTATGGCCGAATCAATTATCCCCTTCATTGATCGAGCGCACGAAGAGTCATATGATGATGCTGTTCCTCCTCGAAAGAACCTCTATACATTAATTAGCCACCTTTACCCACCCTTCTATATTCAGGTCATGGATGCCTTTGCAGATTATCAACCCTTGGACTTTGAACATATTGCCCTTAATCCTTTGATTCAGAAACTTACAAATATGGACATGGGAAGGTCTTCTTCTGACTCATCCTCAGATTACGAACAAACTGCTCTCAATCCTTTGATTCAGAAAGTTGCAAATATGGACATGGGAAGTTTTCCTTCACAACCCTTTGCATGGGATAAGGCTGCAACTTCTTCCTCTTCTGGGGCTTCTGACTAGACAAACTGGTCAAAATCCGAGACCTGTGATTTAAGGGAGCAAATCAACCATCACTTTGTCGAGTTTACTGACTCTTTAGAATTCCCTTTCTATGCGCGAAGCTCGGTGGTCTATCCTTACGTGTCCATTGACCACCGACGCAGTTTGGAGGAGAATCTGCTTGTGGCATAGTATATATCTTCCATGCCTACAAAGACAATGCATGTCGCCCGACGCTTAGAAGAGGCACAAGGGTACAATCCATCATTCTTAGCCCAAAAGGCGAAGATTTGTTCTTCTGACTGGCTCGATTATATCAATGCCCTTATTCCTTCTGCCCTTGCTCCACCTCCGGAGATAGAAGCATCCACACCTTCTCTTCCGCCAAATCCTTGCTGCATAGAGAAACTGAGGCTTGCCCTCTCCGCGGATAAGGTCTTGCCACCTTACAAACCTCCACCTTCCCCTACTCCGGCTGTGCGGAAGCAAGCTCAACTTCTGCTCGCGGCTTTCTCCCACTTGCCCTTCAATGTTCTTGAGGACGAAATCTCTCTTAAGAACCTTCAATGGGTTTGTGATATTCTGACTCGGGGTCATGTCCTCAACCCCCTCGCCTAAGCAGAGCTTCATATGTTTTTGGACAAACTTCCATTGTTTCTCCACTGGCATCGGACCTTTATGACCATCACACAATCTTTAGACCAACTTTCGTCCCTTCAAATTCATGCCCAGTACGAAGCAAAAAAGTTTATTGAAGAATTTGATGATTTCAAGAATAAAGATTCTGCGTACTGGGATGACTTGGATATAGACGAATTAGAACAAGGATTGAGAGAAACAGTTTTTGAAATAAAGGCTGAAGAGCTCTTTTACGAAGTGAGAGCACATCAACTCATGCAGCCAATGTTAGAAGAAATAGAGGACAGAATAAAGAAAGAACAGAAATTCATTGATCATAGTTGGACTAAATTTCATGATCTTGTTATTTATTCCATTCCCTATTTTTATGATCTTGAGTTTGTACCCAAATAGGGCCATTCGATGTAGCTGCTTTTGCTTTAATACAACTAAGACTTTTCTTTGTTTGATATGGTTTGATCTTGTCTCCATTTGTCTTTAAAAGCAATTTCAGAGCTTCGAACTGAACAATCTTTTCCTTCGAACCTGGATTTAATCGTTTTAAATGAATATTAACAAAAACGACCATGAACTTTTCCAACTTATGGAATACAGTTGATAGTTTTTAATGTTTTTCATTCAGGATCCATGCTTCGAATCTAACAACCTTACTCTTCAAAACTTGTTTCAATCATAACCAACATATGGTCAATGATTTAGTACAGATATTCCTACGGTGAACAGATAGAAATTCAAAATCACATATATTCATACAAATGGCACACAAAATCATATCAAACACATAGTCATATTCATAATAAGGATCAATTAGCATAATTCGAGACAAGGTTATCACAGTCTTCCCCCCTTTAGGAAGTTTGGTCCTCCAAACTTACTTTACTTTTAGTCGAAAACAATTCGAAACACTTTTCATTCAACGGTTCCAATCCTACTTGACAGTCATTCACTTAGTCTCAAAATCAAGCAATACTCTATTCTCAATCAGTCAGAGGCTTACCTTTTCCGCCATACAAGGCTTGTATGGTGTCACACCAAAACTAGAGTGTGGGCTGTGGTTGTAAGCAAAGTCCGCCAATAATGGATAGATCTTTCCCTGAAAAATCTATTGCCTAAATTGGAGCATTTCTCTCAAAATTCAAAAAGTTCTTTCTGATTATGCATCAATTTGCGGACGAAAAGCAGTGCTAAGTCTCAATTCAGTTCCCATTGTCTCTTAAAGGCTTGTCAGAATTCAAACACATTCTAAAATTTCTATCTAAAATAATAGATACGGGGACTCTATGCAAACAAACAATCTTGTCGACGTAAATAGTGGCTAGTCTACAAGCATTATACAAAAATTTTACGAGGAGAAAACGAGCAATTTAGTAATCCCATACACAAAAACTCAAACGGGACTTATACCTTGGGTGTCCGAGGTAGTCTCACAATGAAATTCGTAGTTACATATTCCCATTTCCATCCCGAAATAGACAGAGGTTGCAGTAGTTCCGCCAATAACTGTTATTCAACTCTGGCTTGTTGGCACCGAAAACATTTAGACACAATTTCAACAATTTCCTTCTTCACAATAGGTCGCTAACATATTTATTTCAAAAGCCAACTAACTTTACCATAGGAGTTCGGTCTATTCCCTTGTCACAAAAGTTCAATTCATTCTCCAACAATTTCGCAATTCATAATCCGATTTGGTATTTAATTCAGTTTCTCATCACAGTTATTCAAGGTTAATCAAAGGTCTTCAGGAATTTAAAGTGAATCCGAGCACAAATCCCCGAGTCAACAAGGATAACAACGAAACAATCCACCACATGACATACGTAACTCATGTATCCCCATAGTACCAATTGTAAGGTACAATAACACTGAAGCAGTCCATTTCTAACATAATACACGTGTTCTCAATTCATTTAACAGTTTACAGTTTACGGTTTCCAATTCAGTTCAGTATTCAATTCTTTGTTTCACAGAGCCAGTCCGAAGGACGACTTTCCCTTGCCGCATATTGATGAGTTAGTGGACTTCACATAGGGAATGCTTTGCTCTCATTCATGGATGGCTTCTCAAGGTACAATCAGATAGTGATGGCACCAGAAGACCGGGAAAAGACTGCATTCACCACCTCGTGGGGGACATACTGTTACAAAGTGATGCCGTTTGGGTTGAAGAATGCTGGAGCTACTTATCAACGAGCCGCGACCACAATATTGCATGACATGATCCACAAAGAGGTTGAGGTGTACGTGGACAACATGATTGTCAAGTCCAAAGATAGAGAGGGCCACTACACCGCCTTACAAAATTTCTTTCAAAGGATCAAAGAATTCCGGTTGCGACTGAATCCTCAGAAGTGTACATTTGGTGTTACAATGGGAAAAATGCTGGGGTTTCTGATTACATAGAGCGGTATCAAAGTCGACCCTTCCAAAATCAAGGCCATCTTAGAAATGCCACCACCAAGGACTGAAAATGAGGTGCAAGGCTTTCTGGGTAAAGTGCAATTCATAAGATGGTTTATCTCAAAATTAACTTTGACTTGTGAACCACTTTTTGGTCTCCTGAAGAAAGCCAAGAAATTCCAATGGGACGGCCGATGCCAAGCTGCTTTTGAACAAATCAAGGAATACTTACAGAACCCGCCCATGTTGTCACCACCAGAGCCGGGGAGACCGTTGATATTGTACCTTTCAGTGACTGAGACCACAATGGGCTGTATGCTCGCACAAGAATCAAAGGACAAACTGGAGAAAGCCATCTACTACCTGAGCAAGAAGATGCTAGAGCATGAGACTCGCTACACACCGTTGGAGAAGGCTTGCTTAGCTTTGGTATGGGCTACCAGGAAGCTGCGGCACTACTTGTTAGCTCACTCCGTAATGTTGGTTTCACGACTCGATCCCATCAAATATCTTTTCAAGAAACCAGCACTTACGGGTAGGCTAGATCGTTGGTTGTTGTTGCTCTCCGAATTCGACCTGAAATATGTGGCACGGAAGTCAGTCAAGGAAAGAACAGTAGCAGAATTCTTAGCCGACCACCCAGTAGAAGGGGGTGAAGCAGTTGAGTACTTATTCCCAGATGAGGCCATTTTGTATATCGACGACGAATTTTGGACGATGTACTTTGATGGAGCGTCAAACCAGTACGGGTATGGGATAGGAGTGTTGCTGATAGCACTTGACAAGTCCCATATCCCTCTAGCCTTCAAACTCCGGTTCAAAGTCTCGAACAACGAAGCAGAATATGAGGCATGCATTGCCGGTCTAGAAGCAGCCCTAGAACTAGGGGCAAGACGGTTGGACGTCATCAGGGACTCGAACCTTGTTGTGTCTCAAGCAAAAAGGGACTGGAAAGTCAAAGAAGAAAAGATGATGATGTATCACCAGACCTTGGACTTGTTAATTCCTCGGTTTGAGAAGCTAAACTTTGCTCATCTACTAAGAGAGAACAACAGGTTCGCAGATTCTTTAGCAACTCTATCTTCCATGATAGACATCCCGTTCGGAGTCCGGATGCGTCTAGTCATCATTGACTAGAAATTCGCGCCAGCCTACGAGTCGATTGCTGCTATAGATGAGGTTCAGGACGAAAACCCTTGGTACCACGACATTTGGAATTTCCTGGAGAAGGAAGCATACCCGCCAGGGGTAAATGCCAAGGATAAAAGGGCAATCAAAAGAATGGCCGTTCAGTTTATTATCTGTGGGGGTAAGCTGTATAAGAGAGGTCATCTGGGAATGCATAAGCTGTGTGTCGATGCCGAAGAATCAAAGCGTCTGATGAAAGCCATCCATGGAGGGAAATGCGGTGCGCACATGAATGGAGTAATGCTAGCACGGAAGATCCTCAGACAGGGTTACTACTGGTCCACCATAGAGCAGGATTGCATTGGTTTTGTTCGACGATGCCACAAATGTCAAATTTATGCAAATCGCATGAACATTCCACCGTCGAAGCTGTACAATATGACTTTGCCATGGCCATTTTCAGTATGGGGAATTGATGTGATCGAGGCTGTCACCCTGAAGGGGTCAAACGGGCATGAGTTCATCCTAGTCGCGATAAATTACTTCACGAAGTGGGTTGAGGCCCAATCTTATGCGGTGTTGAAGGCTTCACATGTTGCGAAGTTTATTAGAAACAACATCATCTGTCGCTACGGGGTCCCAAACGAGATAATTTCAGATAACGGTTCCCACTTCAAGAAGGAAGTGATTGACTTGTTGGAAAAATACAACGTGGCTTTTTATAAGTCATCTACCTATTGGCCGCAAACCAATGGAGCAGTTGAGGCCACCAACAAGAATATCAAACACATACTGCAGAAGATGATGGAAACCTACCGGGATTGGCTAGATAAGCTGCCGTTTGCTCTGTGGGGCTACCGAACTTCAATTAGAACTTCTACTGGGGCGACTCCGTATTCATTGGTTTATGGGATGAAGGCCATTCTACCTATCGAGATTGAGGTTCCGTCATTGCAAGTACTGGTTGAGTGTCAGATAGCCGAAGCAGATTGGCAGCAGAGTAGGTTTGAGGAACTCATGCTCTTTGATAAGAGAAGACTGAAAGCACTGTACCATGTTCAAGGTCATCAACGCAAAATTGCCCGGGCTTTCAACAAGAAGGTTAAGTCCAGGAATCTAAAAGAAGGAGATTTGGTGCTCAAGGACAACCGAGCTCCCATCCACGACCCAAGGGGCAAGTTCAGACCCAATTAGACTGGTCTCTACATCATTAAGTCTATCTGGTCAGGTGGAGTTGTGGTTTTGATGGATCTAGATGGCCTGGAGTTCTCACAACCGATCAATATGGACAAGTTGAAGAAATATTACCCTTGAGAGGCTCGCTAGGCCGAAAACCCGAAAGGGTGACCTAGGCAAAACTCAGAGCACAAAAAATTTGAAATTATAAAAACTAGCTCGCAAGGTTGAAAACCCGCAAAGGGCGGCCTTGGCAAAAGTTAGAGCGCAAAAGGAGAGTGAAAATACCCGAGTGACCCGAGCCTAAACTACGTAAGGCTTGATTCCCATCTTTGAGATACGTAGGCAACTTCATCCTGAAGTTCAGCCATAAACTTTTCCCCGATCAACTTTGTCCATTTGATCATCTTGGCCATCTTTGTCTGATCAGCATTCAAGAGATCGGTTATGATTTTCGGTGCAGTGCTTTTCAGGCTAGGGGCAACTTTTTCCGTGTCTTTGCAGCAAGCCGGTGCTATTCAGACTAGGGCAACTTTCGATTCAGGGGTCGAGGTTGTACATTTCAAGGATGATCTCAGCGTGTCGATTCGATCCATATCGAAAATGGTTTTGAAAATTTTTAATAAAAGTTGACTTTGTTCAAATTAATCTTTTTACAACTAAGACCATTTTTGGACCAAAGCGGAAAATTTTCAGTATCCACAACCTTCAATTTCATTGATTTCAAAACAGAGTTCTCCTGCTCTTGCATACAAATTGAAGTTGTTTTTTTATTACATCCATAAAGAAAACTTGAAAGTACTGGTAAAGCAATAAATCCGGGGCATAGATAAGTCAGGTGTCTCTGCGCCTCCTCCCAGAGCTAGTCGAAGCCTCTGATGCCAAGCTGCGCCCAATCTGTGCCTCTTCATTGAACCAATCCAAGCACTCGTTAGACAAAGTACAACTGAAAGTGGGAGCGGGGGCCAGGAGCACTCTAGTCCTCCATGCTGTGGCATACCGGGCAAGCTGTGCGCCTCAAACCGGAAATGTGGCAGGATACTCTATCCCCTCTGGTGGGCAAGTCTAATCACGACCGAATTGACGCTGGAACTAGAACAGAAAGTAGAACACATAGTGGGTCAGACCAATTAACTGGATCCCGGTCTGCCAGGACATCCTATAGCTCATTGCCGGGAGATTGAGCCAAGGACAGCGCCAAGCAATGCGATCTGCAAACAAATTGCACATCCAGTCGAACCACCATCCTTCATCAAGGGCATCGACTAGGCATTGTCGAAAGAAGTAGCCGCGAGCTGAGTAGGCTGAACAAGAGTCCACAACCCCCAATTTTTCTATCAACCATACCTGGGGAGGGATGAAAAATAAGAGAATAAAGAATAGAGAGATGTACGATGAAAGAAAAGTAAGAAAAGGGTTTTGTGAGAAAAAACGAGCCTGAGGGCCGAGTGATGTGAGCAATACATATGTGAGATCGGGTGGGAAATATTACCTGTAGCAGCAGTGGACTCCCCGCAAATCTGGTCGTCTCCTGGCGATAGAAAGCATCTAAGCCCATCAGTGTCTCGGCCAATGTCATGGCGATGCAGCTCTTTCCTTCCTTCAAGCCTTGAGCAACTTCAATCAGACGAATGCTAGATCCACTAAAGCCTGGGGCAAGCAAAAAGTGAGATAGCATGCACAAGCAAAGGGCGTGTTGTCAAAAACCTTGCCAATAATGGTTGCCGCGGTCACCGGCATCAAAAAAGCGATGATGTCCAGTTCCCTGCTGCAGATCAGAGATCGAGCGTCATGCATGGTGAGCCCATACATCCGCTCTAAAGCTTGGGCGTGGCCGAAGCGAAACTGAAGCAAAATTTCTTCATAGCATTCAGATTCCATCAAAACTTGAAAATCTTCGAAAGTTAGACATACCTCTTGCCCACCGAAGCTAAACACATGCGTTACCGGGTTCCAAAACCTCGTTGCGGCATGAAGGAAGGAAAGGTGCAGCGGAGTATGGCTCAGCGTGAATAGTGCATTCAAGCCGAAGCCCCGGAAGTTTAACTTTTTCGAGCCATCTAGAGAAGCGATCCAAGCTGTGAGATTTTCGACGAGAAATGCCTCCATTTTGGTGCAAAACTGAGATGAAATGAATCAACTACAAGGTTGGGACTTTTAAAGAGGATAGGGCACTGTTCGGGGGACACGTGTCGAAAAACTGGTGGTTGCTGAGCTAAGTGGCCGGCCAACAACCTTTTCTGGTAAGCAGGCCACCCCTCTTCTCTCCAATGCAAAAAGCTGGTCGGCCAGCTCCCAAAGGTGGCCGGCCATCTTGCAAAGTGTGTCTTTGGTCCTGTTCTACCCTCTAGAAGGAAGTTCCTAACATTTCCATGCATCGGGAGTGTCGAAGGCCTCCATCTCCCTCTGTTTCGAACGCGTTCCGTCACCCAGATCATCCGAAATACACTTTGTTTATAGAGTTGTTGTTAAGTCTTGCTTATCGAGTTGGTGTTTTGCATATCGAGTTGTTGCTTTGTTTGTCGAGCTACTTGGTTTATCAAATCTTGTTTATCAAAGTTGTCAGGCTTTGTATTTTGAGTCGTTACTTTTTTGTTTAAATCAACACTGTTGTGTCTTGCTTATCGAGTTGTAAACTTGCTAAGGTTTTGTTATTTCTTAGTGAGTTAAGTTGTTTAGTTTGTTGTGTCGGTTCACTACCTGCCTTGGCAAAAACGCAATGCACATTTCCATTCAATCTCATTTTCGTGCAAAACGATGCGATACGATGCCAAGAACATAAAATACAACACTTTTTCAAAAGCTGTTTCATTCCATCATAATTCCTTTGTTACAACATTTTACAACAAGGGTACAAGTTTTACAGAAAATAAAACTGCCTAATAATGTACAAATGTGCTACAACTACCAGTAAAAAGGTAAATAAAGCAGGGAACAGCTACATCAATGCTCTCAAGAGTAGGAATAAGAGGCTCTCTTCGTCATCTTCTGCGGAACAGTCTCTGCGTCATCAGCACCATCTGAGTCAGAGCTGTCATCCTCGGGATCCTCCTCGACCTTACCTTCACTACCAGAACCGGGGTCGGAGCCACCATCTCTGTCAGCGGATGTCTCTGACTGGGGATCTGCAGCCTCCTCCTCCTCGCTGGACTCCTCCTCTATGATGTGCGCCCTACGTCCGCCTCGTCCGCGAGACGACTCCCTTCTCCCAGCTCCTCGAGAAGGTCTAGATGGCTCGGCTCCTCGAGAAGGCCTGGATGGCCCGGCCTGTGGCTGAGTATATACTGGAGGCATCTGAAAATGAATAATGCAATTTGAATACATCAGCGCAAATGTGTATATCAGATACAGATGCAAGAAAGCTACATGAAGTGGGTGCATGCGGATACAGTACGTAAGTGTGGTGTGTGTCAGACGTGCTCTACACAGGCAGCCTATCAATGTAGTAAAATGTTCAAGATCAGCATGTCATCAGAAGTATGATAAATGCAAGAAAACTAAAGGGTACCTGGACACCCATAATGGAAAACTGCGCCTCTCTCCGTAGGACCATGCCCTCAAGTGAGGCTACCATCCTGAGCACCTCATCCATGTACTCCCTGGGTGGCTGCAGATACAAGCTCAAGTCATCAATGAATAAACAAATGCCAAAGTATCTGTGTGATAAACGGAAAACAGTGAAACATACCAGTGGTGAGTCAGGGTCACTGACATATCGGTGGTCAGGCATCGGAGGCTCTATCGGGATCGAGTAGGAAGTCCCATATCGCCATCCCGTCAACTCAGTCAGCATATCTAGCCATCCAGGATGATGATAAGTCGAGGGGATCGGGGGAACCAGTCCAGCCCCACCTCTAGATGTGCCAGCCCTGCTGGTGGAAGGGACATCTGCAGTCCGAGCCTGGCTCGATGAGGGCATACCAGCAGACCACCTCGTCGGGGTACAGACTCCTGTCAGTGGGGGCATCAAGTATGTGTGACGGTAGGTCGCATACTCCCCCTGCTCCAGATGTAAGAATGCATCGGTACCTTGCATAGTACTGACGACATCCTGGGGAGAGAGCCTATCAGCGGTCCGCATATTGTCTGGAGGTGCTGAAGGAATGTCTTGATCAGGGTAGCCCCATACCTAACGCAAGAAGCGATCCCCCAAAAACTAGGCCCTACCAACTGGCCCCTCGAACAGGATCCTATACCGAGAGGCACCCCATACTCCGGCAAACTGGAATCGGAGTTCTCTACCTAAAGGCACCCAGGGCTGCCATGTGATCTGCGGATAACCGATGCATAAGCTGATTAGAAATGGTGAATGTGCAAGATAAATCAAAGATATGAAAACATGAAGAACTGAGAGTTCTGAAATACCTTTGACGACCGCATTGTATCAAAGTACTGCCGCAGGTAGAGGAAAGACTCCCGAGGTCTCGGCCGGTATTGGCCCTCGAATACGAGTGAATAAGGGGTCGTGAGGGGCACCTCCACCTCAAGCTCCGGGGCTAGCGTCGGGAAGTACACGTAGACCCATAGCTGTGGAAAACAAAGCAGAAGCCATCAGAATATAGCATGCTGAGTGCAGAATGTAAATACAAAATGCTGAGCGCAAAGTGCAAGGTATAGAGTGAAAGTGCGCCGTGTGTGCAATGTACAAATAATGAGAAGCAGAAATGTAAACCAAGAGGGCAGAAAGTACCTCCCAGGCCCTTCAATAGCCGCCAACCATGTTCCCCCGTCCGCGGGAGGTCGCGCTCATATAGCAATAGAGAGTAGCTAGGCTGGCACCACCTCAATCATATCGGCTGACCTGTGATAAGTCCACTAAAGCACTCAACAGATAGAGCCCGACAGTGTTCTCCC
Organism: Camellia lanceoleosa; assembly: GCA_025200525.1. NCBI lineage: Eukaryota > Viridiplantae > Streptophyta > Magnoliopsida > Ericales > Theaceae > Camellia > Camellia lanceoleosa. The sequence continues at coordinate 36,023,866 of CM045761.1, forward strand.
TATCGGCGAACAAAGTCGTCCCAAAGAGGAACATCAGAAATCCGCGGGTGTACTATGCTACCTCCTCAGGAGTCTCAGGCTCCATTTTTACCCTCCTGAAATGGAAAGAAAACCAGGTATATCGGACTCTACCCGAAGATCTGTCAACTGGCGGGCGAGCTCCCAATAAGTAGATCCAAGCGGCCTCCCATTGGCCCATGTCCTTGTCATATAGGAGGGCCCAGCCTCCCACATCAAGGCCCGTCAGTACGGCAAAGTCAAACGGGGTCATGGTCATGTCCCCAGTTGTAGAGAAATGGAAGGAGTTGGTGGTGTCCCACCATCTCTCTACCAAGGCACCCATCAGTGTCCTACTAGCAGGACAGCGAGATATCCCAGTGCAAAAGGGCCCAAACCCTGCCACGTCAACCAAATCTCGGATAGCCTCCGGGAGCTCTGCGTACCACTCTCTCGCCGTGATGGAGCCATATCCTCGTGCAGTACGAGAAATCACCTGCATCCAGGATGAACACATGTATTCAGTTTCAGAATAAAATGTATAAGCTGCATGCAAATGAACTGAATAGGTTGCGTGCAAATGAAATGTATGAGCTGTGTGCAAAATCAAATCAGATACAGAATCTGGGCCGTGTGTTCAGAAAATTCAAAGTATGAGTCGTGTGTTCAGAATTCAAGTGTTTTGACTGCATGTTCAACTCTCAATCAGTGTGTGCTGTGTGTTCAACTCTCAATCAGTGTGTGCTGTGTGTTCACCTTAACAACAAGCCGTGTGTTCAACATCAAGTGTTTGGACTGCGTGTTCAACTCTCAATCAGTGTGTGCTGTGTGTTCACCTCAACAATGAGCTGTGTGTTCAACATCAAAGTATGAGCCGTGTGTTCAGAATTCAAGTGTTTGGACTGCGTGTTCAACTCTCAATCAATGTGTACTGTGTGTTCACCTCAACAACGAGCTGTGTGTTCAACATCAAGTGTTTGGACTGCGTGTTTAACTCTCAATCAGTGTGGGCTGTGTGTTCATCTCAAAGTTTGGGCTGCGTGTTCAACTCTCAAATCAGTGTGTGTTGTGTGTTCACCTCAACAACGAGCCGTGTGTTTGACATCAAGTGTTTGGGCCGCGTGTTCAACCCTCAATCAGTGTGGGTTGTGTGTTCATCTCAAAGTTCGAGCTGTGTGTTCAACATCAAGTATTTGAGCTTTGTGTTCATCTCAAAGTTTGGAATGTGTGTTTAATTCTCAAACAAGTGTGTGTTATGTGCTCACAATCAGAAGAATGGGCTGTGTGTTCATCATCAAAGTTCGAGCTACGTGTTCAACGTCAACGTCAAGTATTTGAGCTGTGTGTTCAGATTTCAAAATCAGTGGGCTGTGTGTTCATCTCAAAGTTTGGGCTGTGTGTTCAATTCTCAACAAGTGTGTGCTGTGTTCACAATCAATATACGGGCCGCGTGTTCAGAAAGTCAAAGTGTTTGAACTGTGTGTTCAAGATGCAAACGGAATACGGTGTTATAGACTAAACATTCAAAACAAGCTGTGTGCTTGAGTGAGCAGATAAATATAGCGAAAGCACGAAATGCACGGAAAATGCAGAATACATTGCAGAAAATGTAAAAGTGAAGTAAATACCTCTCGTGCCTAATGAGAGAGGTGGGACTTCGGCTCTCGCAAAAGCAGATCCCCAGGCGCTCGATCATCGAAATCAGTAAAATGGTAGAAAATTGCCTAAGGGAGAACGTGAGTCGGAGGGTCGTACCTCTCGGGAATGAATGGCCGAACCCTCGGAGGTAAAGACATGATGTCCGGCTCACCTCCAGCGCCGAGAGAACCTCCACCATGGGAAAAATGACCCGTTATTTTGAAAAATCTGCAAAAAGAAGCAAAAAGAAGCAAAATAAGCCGAAATTGGAAAAAGTCAACAAAAGTCAACTCTCGGGAAATGAAAAAGTCAACAAAAGTCAACTCCTGAGAAAATCTTCCAAATATTGAGACAAACTTACCTCAAGTGGTGAAAATGAGAAAAGAAGCACCGAAATCAAAATTTAATCGGTTCAAAGTGAAGAGAACTGAAAGTTTTCGCGAAACAACTTGGCGTGGGGCGTTGGAAAACGCGTATAGAGTTCAGATCTGAGGAAGAAAATGGTTTGGGAAGGAGGAGAGAGCAGTTTCGGAGCTGAAGTTATGAGCAAAAGGTGTTTGGATAAGCACATTTAAAGAAATGAGAGCAAAAAGACCAAACTGCCCACTGTTTTGGCTAGGTGGTTGGCCGGCCACCTTTTCTGGTAGGCCGGCCACCCCTCTCCCTCAAACATGGCTGGCGGCCTCCCCCTTGGACCAAACATGGCCGGCAGCATTCCCAACATGGTCTCCAAGGCCTCTTCAAATTTTGGTGATGATTGGAGTCCCCGGCACCCGAGAAAGTACAAGGAAAGTGCACTTTTCGTTGCGAAATCCTTTCGCAGGAACTTGAACTCCAACTTTCGATGCATGTCTCATTGTTACTCATCAAAAGCAAGGTGTATCCTTTTTGAATATGTTGTGACCTTTCCGGGAGGTAAACCGGATGTTGCAATTGAGTCGCATTCGTTGAAACTTGCTTTTCTTTAGTCGTTGTTTCATAACAAACACGCGTCCAGGTTTGCGCTTGTCCTGCATTGTTGTGCACGATTACTTGCATTGTTGTGCACGTTTCACGGGTATTGTCATACCCTCACGCTTAACTTGCATTGTTACATGCATGTCTCTCGCTTTGCGACGCACTTTCCCATCGGCACCGTGTTTGTCTGCATTCGATATCACACTGAACATATGTTGCTAACTATGTTGTGCTTGTTCAGTTTCTTCCTTTTTTCAGGCACGATATTGTATGTACGGTTCATTTGAGGCTGGTGCGGCCAGACGAGCCGTACAGGTATTGTATCTTCTCCGTGTGAGACGTAGCGAGAATCCAATGATTCTTCGCATTCTTCAACTGCATGAAATATAGTATTGCTTTGCATTCTTGCTTAAAACTGTTACATCTATTATGAATATTTGCATCGTTACAGCTTGCTGCATTTGCATAATCATGAGGTACCTTCGGCTTCTTGCATTGACGGTTGCATTTTGCCCCCTGCCTGTGGGCATGCCTACGGGCACGTTTCTTTGTCATCTTGTATGTTTGTCTAACTCTTCGGCGTTGTCAAAAATGGGTCGTCTCTGGACTTTGACATTCACTCCCATCACGTATGACTTTCGAGTTCTGTCAAAGAGGGGCAACTGTAGACACCCCATTTTTGACTGACCATAAGACTCAGACATCACCGATTGAGTGCTTGGTGATGTTGCATATTGTGCTTGTTCTGAAGTTGCGGAGTCTCGGCTGCGAGCCTTGCCTCCGGACGTCCGGACTCTTTTGTGCCTTGCCTCGGTTTGCGAACCAGGCCCTGTTTTCTTTGTTTTCTCTTCCCAAAGGGAGGGAGAGGTCTCGTAGACCATCTCTCAGTGGCCGTAGGCTACGTTTCGTGGTCGTAAGCCATTTTTCCCGTTTGGAGCCCGGTTCTCGATTTTCGGAGCTGTCGGCCGTGTGCCTCGGTTCGGGACCACTTAACTACCTCCGTTCGCTCTGATTTTTGGCACACACCTTGTTTCCTCCCTTTTGAGGGACACTATAGCCGGAGAGACCAACTTCGTGGTCGAACGCCACCTTCGGTGCTTAATAGTCAGTTTTCGGGGCCCCAGGCCGCACGTTTTGGCCCCCGAACCTTCGTTTTGCATCAGTTTGGATTCATTTTTGGTGGAGATCTTATTTTCATTGTTAGAAAGGTTGTAGGAAGGTGGAAGGCCAGCAATTGTTCTGAAAACCAGTTTTATTTCTTCATCACTCTTCATCGCCCGATTTTTTCACTAGAAAGCTGGTTTTTTCCATTCCCAGGCCACTTTTTCTGACTTTCCACCACACCATTGTGTTGTACACACCTGGGAGGCCACCAATATGGGTAGGCCGGCCAGCAATTGTCCTTGACCCTTTTGAACCCCTCTGAAAAGCTAGTTTTTCTCTCTCCTGATTCACATTTTTTGAGTTTTGACCATACAGCTGTGTTGCACTCATCTGGGAGGCCACCTTTTTGGGGTGGCCGGCCAGTAATTTTGTTGACCCCTTTGACCCCTGGTCGGCTGGCCAGGGGAGATGGCCGACCGGCCACCTAAACCTTTTGCACCTGGTCGGCCATTTTTGTCCCTCCTGGTGCATTCCAGCTGTGCCAGCTGTTTTGCACCAGACCCCTTGCCCGAGAGTCTGTCCTTTTGGGGGGAAATTTGAATTGTTTTTTCCCCCATTTTCTTTCTCTCCTCTCCCTCCATATAACTAACCCCCACCTCCATTTCTAGGGGTTAGAAAATCAGCTGGGGCATTGATACATACAACCATATATCTATCTCATCCAAGCTTCAAAAGATCCTTAACCTTGTATCATTTACACACCAACCCATAGCCTACCACCTCCATCATCCATTCCAGCCCCTTGGACTTGATTTTCAAAGGTTGAAAGCTCACCAACTTGGACCAAAAGCTGCTGGAGGTCGGCTCTTCAAGGGTGAGTCCCTATTTTTCCTTTTCTTGTTTCATTTTGCATGATATCTTAGCGTCTTTTGCTTACATTTTGGGCTTTGATCTAAATTGAAAATAGTCTTATTTTGAGCTCATCTTCATGTTTGATCAAGAACTTTTTTCTGTTTGAGGTCTTTTACTCACCATTTGTGTTTTATTTCTCTTTTAGGGCTTATTTTGCATGATATATTAGCCTTATTTTTGAGAATTTCTAGGCTTCGAGCCAAACTGTGAAGTATCTTATTTTGAGCTCCTCTTCAACTTTGTTGAAGGGCTCTTTACTCTTTGAGGCCATCTACTTCCCCTTACCCTTTATCTCTCTTTTAGGGCTATTTTTGCATCATATTGTAGCCTTACTTGTAAGCATATTTGAGATTTTTCATAAACTGTAAAGTATCTTTTTTTGAGCCTATGTTCAACTTTGTTGAAGGGAACTTGGCTGTTTGAGGCATTTTACTGCTCTGTTTGTCCAATCTCTCTTTTAGGGCTGTTTTTGCATGATACATTAGCCTTATTTGTGATCATTTTTGGACCTCGACCTAAACTTAAAAAAGTCTTTTTTTGACATCATATTCATTTTTGATTAAGGTATATCCTTTGTTTGGGGTCATCTTCCCCCTATGCATGCTTCATCTCTTCATGACTAGGGCTATGCATTAGAACACTTGCATTGGCCATGGTTTGGCCTCTTAGCCACTGAAATCCAGTGGATTTTTAGTGGGTTAGGTGTATTCTTGAAGGCCAAAATCAGAGGGGGGTGACCCTCTCTCTCCTTGTCTTGTTTGGTGGCCTTTATGGCCTTCCAAAGGACCCCCTATTTGCAAGCTTCCAAGCTTTACCTTTATTACTTTTCAGTGGGTTTTAAGACCCCCATAACTCATTTCCACAGTTAGTTTGGCTGTGCTAAGTGTCCTTGATATATGTGCTTAATAACCCCTTGTATGCCTTCCAAAGGAGCCCCTCATTTTTGCATGCATTGGCTGCATTTCAGTGGTTAGTCAGGCATATTTTGGCATGTTTTGTTCACTGATTTTGGCTGGTTTAGTGATATTTCATATGCTTCATATACATGCCATACAACTCATGCTTACTAGCCAATTGTGCATGTTGCCTTAGCTCTTCATGTGAACACCTTTTGGCCATGCTTTGAACTAAAAATGTTCATTTTTTGAGACTGCCTTGGCTCTGTCTTTGTGCTTCATAGTCAAATAATGCATGCTTTGTATAGCTATAAGTCAATATATGTGCTTAGTTTTAAGTTTCGAGGCTCATCTCATGCATCGGGTGCCATATATCCATGATTCGGGACCATTTTGCATCATGTTTCAGTGCTGGAATTTGCATGCCTGTATGCCATATTTCATGCCTTGCCATGCTTTGGTAGAGTGGCATTCTATGCCTTAGGTTCAGCCCTCGGTTTGCGTGTATGTATGCACGCATTTCAATAGTCTCATTTTCATCTCATGGCTACTGATGTGAGTGTGGCTGAGATCCACTCATGTTGGTGTAAGTCCATTATGCATTGTGTATGCCATTTCATTTAATAGCATTGTGTATGCTAGGTTGTATGTTAGAGCATTGTGTATGCCTTGTCACATCGTGCATTGTGCATGCCATTTCATAGCATTGTGTATGCTAGGTTGCATGTTAGGATTGCATTCATGCATGTCATACCTATTGCATCGTGTTTGGGATAGGAGTTAGCCCGAGCATGGGAAACGAGGGACGTTTCGTACTCCGAGTGACGGAACGTATCTCAATTCCCGGTCACCGACACTCCGGATTATTCATGATAGAGTCTCAGTCTTGTGGTGTTTTCATGTGCATTCATTTCATATTAAGTCGTGCAATTCGACTCTTCGGCCATCATGCATCGATATGCGTGATTGGTGGCACGAGGATCGAGGCAAGCATACATATGTGAAAATACATTGCCATGCCCCTTTCTTGCTCTTTGTTGCAACAAATCAGAAACCGGTAGTCTTTTGGAGCTTCGCGCAATATTCCAGACTTAATTGTAAACAGAGGCTAATTGGGGCATTGCAATGGATTTCCGCGCAAGGCAACTCAAGCACGCATCATTCATCATTCGGAACAGAGCTGAGGCGGTCCATGGGCTTGCATGCTAATTTACTGTTTTCCTAGTTCATTTGTTAATTAATTAGGGTTTTGTACTTATTCGGACTGTAATTATTCATTTGAGACTGTATTATTTATTAGGACCCTCCGAGCGAGGGCACAATTGTAATAAGTGTGTGTGCGTCTGATGTATGTCTTCCAACTCTACGTCTTTCTCCCTTTTATTTACCAGCTTATGATGGTTAGATTGGGGCATGTTTCAATTAGCATACAGTATGATAGCATGTTTGCATTCATTCATCTGTTTTGCATGCACCGGGCTCAGCGCATCATAACTCACTGCATTGTATTTCAATTCCAAGTTGAATACTTATTAGCTGTAGCATCCCATATGCCATGTTTAGAATAGCCGAGCCTATCTTAGTTGCATTTTTGCATGTGTTGCATTAGGCATTTCTGTATAGTTAGGATCATGCATGGGTTTCTAACATAGCTTTTGTTTTGGCTTGGAGTACTAGGTAAGTTTTATGCTTTAACATCCTTGCATGTGTGTGAGTGACTGCCATGATAGCATGCTTACCATGAGGCTATATGCTTATGTGATATAACTGTCTGAATGCCTGTGGGTGATGGTTGGGTTATTTGGATTGGAACAAATCATCAACTGTGAGTTTTAAGCCCACTAGATAATGGCAAAACCATCTTTTCTAAGCCCACCCGAGGGTGGCAAAATCTGTATTTTAAGCCTACTTGCGAGTAGCAAACCATCTTTCAAAAAAACAAACATGAAATGTTTTGTTCCAATTCAGGCGATCCCGTCTATACTTGTATGTTATGCGCATCACATAGTAAATCTAGGCTAATAACCGGAATAAGAACGCATAATGTTTTCAAAACTAGATATCATGGTTAGTAGAGGCCGATCTTTGATCGGGCGAGCGGGGATGCTCATGAAGTGACCATCTCCAATCGTACCCAAGTTCCCGAGCCGAGGCAACTTTGGTGATGACGGACACGTAGCCTTAGGCACGAGTCAAGGTTTCCTAAATTTCTCAAAAATAAAATATTTAGGTGGTAACTCTGTATCTGGCAAAGCAGTCCATGTTTGGCACTCCTTTCAAAAAAATCTATTTTTTTCTCAAAACGATTTGCTGGATTTGGACTCTTTGGTTCAGATTGAGAACCATGACAATTTGAGTCCTGAACTGTAGTGAGCCCAAATGAACAGAACGGGACTCATCCTCCCGGGGCGTTCGGGGACGTCTACACCGGTGCGACAAGTTTGTGACCGCAGTCATGGTCTCAACACATGCCTTCAATGTATAATGATTGGCCTCAATATCAGATTGAGCAGCCATTATCTGCTCAACTGACAACATCGGAAAGTTCAACGGTGCAAAACCAGGGGCGCTTGGTCCAGGGGCGTTTGGTTGAGGTTAAAGGGCAACCGCACCGGTTATCTCTCTTGTGGACTCGTTGAGGTCTGGAAAGAGTGTGAGCGGACCACGGGAAGAAGAGGCCATGTTCTGGGTTGCTAAGTGTTGCAGAGAAGCAGCGAATTCAGACTGGTAATGTCAGAAATGGTTGGTTACAGAGTATGTTTTTTAGCACAAAAGAGTGTTTTGCAGAATGGTTTGCTTACACGCCTCAGCCTTCACCTCGGTTTACATAGACAATGACGAAGAGGACGACACAACGCTCTATCGGTCACGTGTATCGCCGCGTGTTCGACGCGACTTTTGATGGCTCGCCGCTCGACGATTTTTGTTGGGCACGACTTTTGATGATTTGGGCACGTTTTTTGAGGGTGCGACTTTTGAGGGCTATATATATATACATGGATATCTTTTGGGCCGCCTCTATACACAACCATACGGTTAGCTTCTACAAGGGTTCGGCAAGACTCTGTAAACTGTCCCGACATTGATTCTGGTTAGCTTCTACAATGGTTCGGCAAGACTCTGTAAACTGTCCCAACATTGATTCCGATTAGCTTCTACATGGGTCTGGCAAGACTCTGTAAACTATCCCAACATTGATTCCGGTTAGCTTCTATAAGGGTTCGGTAAGACTCTGTAAACTGTCCCAACATTGATTCCGGTTAGCTTCTACATGGATCCAGCAAGACTTCGTAAACTATCCCAACATTGATTCCGGTTAGCTGCTACAACGGTCCGACACGACCATACAGTGTCTCCTATCCTATTTTATTTTATTTTATTTTATTGTTTTGTTACTCACTCCAAACTCAAGTTGGTTGGTTCCTATCCACCTTGAGTTTGAGGGGGGCTGTTAGAATATAATATGAAAAGTGTTGCTTTAATAATTAGGTTAATATAATAATTAGTATGCTTTAATAATTATGTTTTCTCTTTTGGCTTGTAAGCTTGTAACTCCTCTATATAAAGGAGCCCCTCACCATTTGTAACATATAACATTCAATACATATTATATCAATCAATTGAATACATACAATTTATTCTCTCTGTATTTCTCTCTTTATACATTGAATTTAACAAATTCTTGGGTTTCATGGTCAGTCAACAGGGTATCGAGGCTAACCCCAAAAAGATCAAGGCTCTGATAGAGATGCAGTCACCCAGAACAGTTAGAGAAGTTCAAAGGCTTACGGGCAGAGTCGCCGCCCTCAACCGTTTTATCTCTCGCGTGACAGACAAGTGTCTCCCTTTTTTCAAAGTCCTTCGGCAGGCTTTTAAGTGGACAGCATAATTTGAAGAAGCCTTTCAGCAATTGAAGTAGTGCATGGCCAACCCCCCTACTTTCTTAGGCGATCACGGGTGAGCCCCTTTTTCTCTACTTAGTCGTATCGAACACTGTAGTCAGTGCAGCCCTCATCAGGGAGGATGGCACTGTCCAGTGTCCGGTTTACTACATTAGTCGGGCTCTAAGGGAAGCAGAACAGAACTACCCACTGCTTGAAAAGATGGCCCTGGCTTTGGTCATAGCCTCAAGACGACTCCGACCTTACTTCCAGGCCCACCCCATTGTCGTCCTCACTGACCAACCTTTGAAGAAGATAATGCAACAACCAGAGTTGTCCGGATAACTTATGCAATGGTCAGTCGAGCTCAGCCAATTTGACATCTCCTACCGACCTCGAATAGCGATCAAAGGGCAGGCTATCGCTGATTTTATCTTGGAATTCACTAATCCCACTCCAGCCACGGCCCACCCGCCAAGTAATCCAACATTGAGGCTGAAGACCCCCATTCTTGGACCCTCAATGTCGACGGATCATCCCGCAAAGAAGGCAATGGGGCTGGTCTTATCCTCACCGCCCCCAAGGGTGATTATTTCAAGTGCGCTCTCCGTTTCCTGTTTGACGCAAGCAATAATAAGGCTGAGTATGAGGCCCTGATAGCAGGACTTCGCCTTGCCAGAGACATTAGTGTGAGCCATATCCGAGTGTTCAGTGATTCCTAATTGATCATCGGACAAATCACGAGGGAATTCGACGCCAAGGATGACACCATGCGAGCCTATAGGGATATTGCACTCCCCTTTGTTCACCTTTTCAACACTTTCCACATCAAGCACATCCTTCGGATAGAAAACTCCAAGGCAGATGAAATGACTCAATTAGCTTCTACCGACCAGACAGACCTCAGCCACGGCGTCCGCCTTGAATACCTAGCCCACCCTGCCATTTCCCCAAACCAGCAACAAGTCCACTTCCTCCAAAATGAACCTATTCCATGGGTGACAGACATCCTTCTATTTTTGACAAATGGGGAATTGCCAAACGACAAACAACAAGCCGCCAAAGTCAGGGCCCGGTCGTCCAACTACATTCTTATCAGCGGCCTCTTGTACAAACGTGGCTTTTCGCGCCCATACTTGAGATACCTCACTCCTGCTCAAGCGACCTACGTGATGAGAAAAGTCTACGATGGCGTATGTGGTAATCATTCGGGTGCCAAATCACTAGCCCATAAAATACTTCGCACCGGTTACTTCTGGCCTACTCTCAACCAAGATGCCACTGAATTCGTGCGCAAGTATAATAAGTGTCAATGCTTTGCCAACATCCCTCACGCTCCTCCTACAGAACTAATCACACTTTGCAGTCCCTACCCATTTGCCAAATGGGGGATCGACTTAGTTGGCCCATTGCCCACCGGTCGAGGCCAAACCAAGTTTGCAATCGTCGTCATTGACTACTTCACTAAATGGGTGGAGACGGAACCCCTCGCCACAATTACTGAGCGGAACACAACCAGATTCATCTGGCCGTCGATTGTATGCCGATTTGGTATCCCTCAAGCCATCGTCTCCAACAACGGAAAGCAATTTGACAATGCCAAGTTTAGGAATTTCTGTACAGAACTTCAAATCCAGTCATATTTCTCTTCTCCAAGCCATCCCCAAACCAATGGCCAAGTTGAGGTCACCAACCGTTCTCTTCTGAAGATCATCAAAACTAAGTTGAAAGCCGCTAAGGGACTCTAGGCTGAGGAATTACCAAACGTACTCTGGGCCTACCGCACTACAGCCCGAACCCCCACTGGGGAGACCCCCTTTCGCTTAACATACGGCGTTGAGGCTGTCATCCCAGTGGAAATCGGCTTGCCCACCCCAAGGATTTTGCACCCAAATCCAGAACTAACTGAAAAATTGTGTCGGGTTGACTTAGACCTAATTGAAGAGCTCCAAGAGTCCTCTGCTGTTAAACGAGCCTCATATCAACAGAAAATGCGAATGCAATACAACCGCAAAGTCCGACCGAGAGAGTTCTCCATGGGGGACCTAGTTTTGCGCGAAGCCACTCTTGCCACCAAAAATCCGGTCGAGGGCAAGCTTGCAGCCAAATGGGAAAGACCTTACATTATTAAGGCTAGACCTCGACCGGGCACTTATCGACTTCATACTTCAGGACATGAAAGGTCGAGACCTCTCACACCCGTGGAACGCCGAGCACTTGAAGCGTTATTTTCAGTAAAGTGCCATGTCCCATTTCTGTATTAATCAATTGATGTATGTTCTTTTTGACAATCTACACACTTGGTTACTTTTTCTTTTTTCATACATGATGTAATTATCTGATCAGTCGGCTACGCTTTGAATGACAATGACTTTGCATCTCCATTATCTGCGTTGTGTTTCAATGACGACTTGTTAAGACTAAGCTATATAAAGCCTCACTAGACTGAGCACGAAGAGCTCAGCCAGACTGGGTTACTTAAAGCCTCAGCCCGTCTAAACGCAAAGAGCCCAGGCAGACTGAGTGGCGGTAGACCGGACTGAGCATAAAGAGCTCAACCAGATGAAAGGCTTTCCCAGCAAGAGACATGGTTAAAATTCAGCAGCCGATTTTAATGATTTAATGTTACAGCATGGTGGCCATACTTAGTCAAAATCCAACCCATTTTAGCAGTATCTATATTTTTAATCTCACATTTTCCACATAGTTAACATTTAGGTCCATAGTTGTCCAAGTCAGTCGTTCATCTTTTATTCTTTAACATTTTCATGTATGCCCATTTTTAATGATTTTTGCATCATGGCTTTCTCACAAGTTAGGCTAATTTGCACACAAGTCTTAATTTCATATCCATTCTTCGTTGAATTATTTCCAAATTTACAACCCAGAAGAAATAAGGGCAACAATGATACAAACGACAAGTCATCTTATTCCCAAAACTTACAGTTACATACAACTTTCTACAAAAATTACACATAACCAAAAAAAAAACAAAACAAAACAACACATACACAAAAATAAACACAAAAATTTTACATGAATCAGTCTTCTTCACTATAGACCAAGTCTCCTTCCTCAACCCCCTCATCCAGGGGGGTCTGGGCAACGTCGTCTTCATCTATTTTCACACTGCTGAAGTCTAAGTCTGGAAACAACCCTTCCGCTTTACGTTTGAAGGTCTTCTAGTCGCTCTCCTAGAACTCAACCATCTCTTGCTTATAAAAATCTGACCGCTGGAAGCTTTGGATCACGTCTTCTTCACTTCTACTTCCAGCGGCCGCTCCCGATGGCCCAGCCCCTCCATCCCCCTCTCTCGTCACGGCCCTAGTGACCGCGGCATCAATGGCAATCTGGAAATCGGCGGACTCCTTGAATTGCTCTACCACTGACTTACACAGGTCGGGGTACGCCGCTCTCTCAGACACCAATTGGGCCCTTTCCTCCCCTAGGGCCTTCTCCAACTCAGCGATCCGCCGATCTGCTTCTTCTTTGTCCTTGATAGACAGGGCACGTAGATCTTCATTACAGGTTATAGCCTCATCCCACCTTTCGTTGGCGGTGGTGCAAGCTTTCTGGACCTCCTCCAGTCTCTTCTGCTCACCAGCCAACTGGAACTTCAGCGATATAACATTGCGGTGCTCCGCTTCAAGCTCTGACCTGGTCGCAACGAGCTCGGCACTAGCTCACTTCGCTGTGTTCCTCTGCACCACCGCCAATACCTCCATGACCTTCGATCTCCGCGCATACTCTACCCCATTTATACATCCTTCCGAGTGCTTTCCTTCCAACCCGCTGTCTCCTCCATCAACTTTTGCTGCTGCTCCTTCACCCCTCCCAGCTCATCCCTTAGCGACTCTATCTCCATCTTCACACGTGGTGATTTATTCAACAAAGCAACCGCTAAGGTCGCTGCCTCCATTTGGGCTGAGCACAACCCTCTCAGGAGGTCGGCCTCTCCCAACTGTGCCATTGACCGCACGGCGGCATCCTCCAACACTCCAACTAGGCAGTCGGTCACCGCCCTGGCTTTCCCTCTTTCTTCTAAAGAACACCCCGCCAATGCGTGCGCGTGGTACAACGCAGTCGTCAACGCGACACTTGTCCCTGGCGTGCTGGCCCCGGTCTTCCTTCCATTGAGGCTGGAGGTCACTTCTAGTACAAGCATTGCCACCGCCATTTGGGCGCTCGGGCTCACATGTTCTTTCAACACTTGGGCGCTTGGCCCCTGGTTTTCTTTCGCCATCTGGGCGGTCTCCAAGTTTTCTTTCAACCCTTGGGCGTTGGGACCCTTATCTTTCTTCGCTACGGGGACGATCTCCCATTCTGAAGCTGCCCTTACCCTTCCCTCATTCACATTCTCTACCATGGGGACGTCCTCACCCCCAACCTTCATCTTCTTCACGGCAGGAGTGCTCTTTCTCTCCTCGCCAGCAGCCCTCTTCTTCTTTGGCTTCTTCAGCACTGCCTCCACTTCCTATTTGCCCCTCTCCTTTAACGGATCTATTGGTGGTGGCCGTAGGATGAAACCAGCTAAGTGTTTGTCACCCAATGGTTTAGGACGCGGTCGGACCCGCTCCCTCATCACCAGTTTAGGGGCAAGCCCCAACTGTGCCTCCTTATACTTTTTGGCTCTGGCGAAAGTCTTCCGTTCCTCCGCCCTTCGCCTCGCCTCCACCTTCTCCACTGCAGGGTCTCCTTCAGTCGGTTGCGGTCTTAACCCCAAGGCATATAAGGATGAAGGGTGGACCAGGTCATCCCATCTGACATCCTCATTCTCCCTCCACTCCTTTACCTGTTTGACCCTCTCTTCTGCCTCCACCTCCAACTTCGGCTCCACTGACTTTGTGGGGACCTTCCATATCTTCCGCACCCCTTTCGCCCTATTCGCCGATACGAAGAACCACCTCGGCCTCCACCCCTTTACAAACGATGGTAGCCCAGCTACTAATCCCTTCCCCACGACCGTCTGCAAAGTCACCCCAGTCTCTTGCTGACCAGATGCTTTGTAGCATGAAAAGAACTCTTCGATTGTCATCGCCGATCGGTTGGTCGCCCATGGCCACGCGATAGCGTAGGCCATTATAATTTTCCATGCATTGGGCATTAATTGCCCCGGCGCCGCCTCCAGTCGATTAAGTATCTCTGCTACTAACTTGGGGATAAGCAACCTCAGCCTCGCCCGCAACGCTTCTTCGTACAGGGCGAACTCTGCCGACTGCACATCCGACGCCCTCTCCTTAAAAGTGGGCACCCTTAAATCTATCTCAACCGAAATTTAGTACTTCCATTGTACCTCTTCCAACTCCTCCACTGTGAATGTGGATCTGTCTGGTTTGGCGTGCCAGTGGTCCGGCTTTACTTGGCTTATAGGCCTAGCGGCCGCGATCATTGTCATCATCGGATGCGGAGCCTGCACGACCTGACCAGCCCCCCTCTCTTCCCTCCGTTCCACCCGATATCGTTCTGCCAAATCCACTGTGTTGTCATCACCCAACAAATCAAGCCTTGTGGCAGACACTTCCTTTTCGGCCATTTCTCCTACGTGTTTGCGTATTGCTTCAGACGTTGGCACAAGGAAGTTCGCAAAATGTTGCAAAGGTGTATCACTGGAAACAAATGAGTTTACTTCTGGGACGTGTTGGTTTTTTGCAAAAAGATAAGTAAAATAGATAACCCCAAAGGCCCACGGCTTACCCGTATTCCAAGGGTCAAGATTCAACTTCACCAGTTTGAAATATTTCAAAAGACTCCCGCCCTTCCCTTTCCACTACCCTATATCACCCCGTCCCTTCACTTCGCACCGACGCGTCACCTTCCCCGCTAATGGATTACGCCACGTGTATGACCACGATCTCTACTCCATTCCTCTTCCCTGTCTTTTCCACTTCACCTCATCACCTGCTACGCCGTGCCTTAAGCCCTCTGCGCTGCCATTTTCCCTTCCCACTCGGTCACCGTTTGCGGTCGGCCCTCTTCTCAATCGACCTTCCCTCTTGGTCACCGTTTGCGGTCGGCCCTGCTCTCAGTCGACCTTCCCACTCAGTCACCCTTCGCGGTCGGCCCTCTCAGTCGACCTTCCCACTCAGTCATCCTTTGCGGTCGGCCCTCCTCTCAGTCGACCTTCTCACTCGGTCACCCCTTGCAGTCGACCCTCCTCTCCGTCAACTTTCCCACTCGGTCACCCCTCGCGGTCGGCCCTCTTTCCAGTTGACCTTCTCACTCGGTCACCTTTCGCGGTCGCCCCTTCTTTTAGTCGGACCCCCCTCGGTCGACCTCTCATAACCCTGTTTTCTTTCTTATTCCCTTCGTTGGGCTGAAGCTGCACTCGGAAATGGGGGACTACTGACGCAGGTGGGCTTACAAGGATTGTTGACCCACCATTGTAACAACCCCGATCCCTACGTAACGTTAATCCATACTTAATTATGCCTAATCCGTAATTAAAGAGGAATTCTAAATTTATTTGCATGTGTGCTTTGCGTTATAGTGTTTATATCTGTTTAGTGTAGAAAGACTTGTTCATGTTTTAGTTTTGGTTTTGAATTGAAGGCCTTATCGGTATCCAATTCAGAAATCGACTTGATATATGTGCTATGTGGAATTTATAGAATTTTATGGAATGTTTAATTGAAATTCGACTTGGAACGATTAAATTAGATTAAATTTATGCCATTTGATTAGTCTTGTTACCTATCACTTAATGAGCCTTTTTAACCCCACTAGCTCATCTCCTTGCATTCATTATACACATTTGAGCCTCTTCAAGGAAGAAAAACGTGAGAGAAAGAGAGAGGAAGAAAGAATTGAGTTCAACCCAAGTGATTTGTTAGAGAATTGAAGGCAGCTAAGGAGAATTAGCTTGATCACTCAAGAATTAGACTTGAAACTCAATTGGGAGAAGGATTGAGCTTGAATAAGTGAATTCCATACATGCATGCATATATCATAGCATAGCGAGTTGAACTTCACATAATTCTCACATGCATGTTTATATTAAGGTTATAAATTAGGAATTCACCATGTTTTCCATCAATTTATCAAGTTTGATCATGCTTTAAAGTGAGTAAGCACAAGGGAGTTCATGCATGTCTAGTTCATGGATCATTCTTGAGTTTCAAGTTGAATTTTTGTACAATTGGCAAGCCATTGAGCCATGATTTCTTGAATTGATCTTTAATTTATGTTGTTTTAAGGGTCTTCATGTATTTTCTCAAGTTTTGGCCCCAAAAACTGAGGTTTGATGCCTTGGAGATCGAGTTTGGACTTAAAGATCAAAGATGGAAATTCCAGAAATTTGATCCACGCTCGAGTGGGGGACTTCACGCTCGAGCGAGCACTCTGAGTATGTGTACTTCCGCTCGAGCGACATAAGTTGTGCTCGAGCGTGAAATGCATATACCCAACAGTTCATATGTTTTGCAGTCCGCTCGAGCGAGGGAAGTCACGCTCGAGCGAAGATCTGAGTCTCACGTTCGAGCGGGGATCGAGCGTCCGTCGAGTGTAAAAATCATGCAACCAGTACTTTTGTCTACGTTTGCAGTCCACTCCAGTGAGGAAAGCCACACTCGAGCGAACCTTCACATTCTGCATGTCTGCTCAAACGAGAAAGGCCACGCTCGAGCGTAGACCCTGTTTTTAGCAAATTTTGAAAAATGTTTTCAAGTGTATTTTTACATCATCATTCCATTCTACGCATTCCTAGGCCATGATTAAGACTCCACAATGAGGTTGAAGACTAGAAACACGCTAAGAACAAATAAAGCAAGTTATGAATAATTCGAACGTGTATTTCAAGTGTGTTTGTATGTATGTTCATGTAGGTCACATGTCCCGAACCATTTGATTAATCTACTCTGTTTGTCTGCACCCAAAGTCAACTGTGAGTAATAACTTTGTAAAGCTATGTTCAATTATAAGTATTTTCTGAATGATATAAGATGATCTGTTTTCTGAAATAACATGTTCTGTATGAATGATTGGTTGTCCAATGTTTCTGAAATGTATTCGTGGCATTCTTAGCTTCAAATGATATCTGTTATCTGTTCTGTTACGTCCCAATTATAGGCCAACTATATGTCTCATGAGCCAACTGTTATGGATCTTTACGTCTCATTTATGGGCCAACTGTACGTCTTATGAGCCAACTGCACCGTCTCCGTGCACGTAAGTCAACTGTATGCCTTTATGGCCATCCCTTTATGGATCAACTCTATGCCTTTATGGCCGTCCCTTTATGGGCCAACTGTCTCTGCTAGGGCTAATAAATGTACCACGTACGATTAACTACAAATTTTGATTATGAATATGATTCTGAATCTGTATCTATTATGAACTATGATTTCTGAACAGGTTTATGAAGCCATTTCTGATAACTACTAAATACCGTTTTCTGTAACTATCATGGACAACATTCATTAAACCCTTTACTCTGTTATTGTTCACTAGGCTTCCGCTCACTATTTATTTATATGTATGTAGGTGAGCAAGTGCGTGACCAGGCCTGAGATGCCACCTAGTGAGTTTTGGTGTCAGCCTGCTATCATGCCTCCCGTAGAGGTTCCCTTTTGTAATCTGTTGAGTTTTGTGTCCTTGGGACTTTTGTACTTCCAAAATGTTTATGTCTGATTTGAACACGCTTGAAATCTTGTGTATGTGGCTTGGGTGATGTAAGGTTACTGTACTTTTCGACGCCATATCTGTATATATGCATATATGTATATGAAAAGCTTTTAATTTCCTGTCCCATATATGTCTGCACAGCTCTATGGACTATGTAAGTTTGTTTATTTGCTTCTACAGCCCCTAGCTATATGTTAATCTGTTCAGAAGCCTTCGGTAATCCAAGAATTACTGGCCGGTTGCGATACTAAACCTATAGGGACGAGTTTGGATCGTGACAACCACTTAGGGCCCAATACATAATTTAAACACTAAAGTCCAACATTGTGGGGGCCCAACGTTATGCCCAGGACCAATGGCATCAGAACACCTGTCAAGAGAAGAACCAGCCACATAAGCAGACAAAGATCCTGCAAAGTTATTGCACCACACATCAGCTATTAATGAATTTTTCTACAGCATTTATTACGATAACCCCTCACGTCAGAACAGAACAGCCTCACCATGAACAAGGCAGGTTAGAGCATAGACTTTCGGCCAACATGATGGCTCGGAGTGGACAAAGAAATGATGAGCAATGGATATAAGCAGGCTTCTAAGACAAAGAAAAGATTAAGCTTCTCTATCACTAACCTATCCCTACATTCCATTTCTCTTTCTTTCTAATTTGCTCGTTGGAGGGTTCGCTAGGGGACTCCCCGTTCCCCATTGAACTCTTGTACAGGTCTCTCCGTGGGCTTGGCGTCTCGGGCACCAGTTTGGAAAGCGTGGATCAAACCGACCCGTTCCGTCTGAAACCCATTATATCATCACTAACTATCATTTGAACCACAACTTCTGCAACCTTTCACCCAAAAAAAAAAGGAAAGGTTTTCCTCTAACCTTAGCGGGTGTTTGTTTTGGAAGGATTGGGCATGAGATTGGACTATTAGTCCGGATGGACTAATAATTCGTTGTTTGTTTCAAAAGTTTTACTCCGGACCAATAGTCCCTTCGGACTATTAGTCCCATATTTGTGGAACTGTGGTATTCCATGGGGGGGTGGGATAGAAACCATGGGATAACTCATCCCATAAGATTAGCTAACAAAGTTACATTTTTGCCCTCTAGTATTTAATTATGTATTATATTTAGTAAAATTTAATAAAATTTAAATGTCTCAATTTAAAAATAAAATAATTTTATTTAATTTTTTATAAATATTTTATTGATGTTTTATTTTAAAATTTTGTTTATATTTTATTTAATTTCATTATTTAAATTTTAATAGTGCAAAAAATAAAATAAAATAAAATAAAATAAATTTTTATTTAATCTAACTAAAAATAATTAAAATATTAAAGTTATGTTTAATATTACTATTACTTAGTAAATAATTGAAAATGATAAAATAGTTATTTGAGCATTTATTTTTCTCCATAATATCCCAAACAAATATTGGATTCACTAAAAATAGTTTAATCCAGACATCTAATCTCATGACTAAACAAACATAGGATACAAATTCAATCTAACTAAATAGTCCGGGGACAATATATCCCAAGACTAATAATCCGATAGATTACAATCCCTCTTTATTCAATCTGTCCAAACGAACACACCCTTTATGTAGGAGCTTCTACATCCTAATAATGTGACAACTTATAATTGATCACTTATTACTTAAATAAAAAACAATTTAATTATTTAGCAATCTTTTTTGTGATTAACCTTAGTATTAAGCACTCGTTTGGCATGCTAAACTTTGGGGCTAAGGCCTCGTTTGGAAACAAACTATTTTGGTAATTTTTTAAATTTTTTGACTAAAATATGAGGTAAAAAAACCTAATATGTTTGAAATGACATTTGATATTTTACAAAAAGATGTACAAAAAGTAAAGAGAAAAATAAATCTTTGACTTTTTGATATATGTTATAGACTTTTTAATTTTTTTAGTAATTTTTTGACTTTTAGGTTAAAACAAGCACATGCCAAACGAGGTCTAAAAGGCTATTTTAGTCACAAAAAAATAAAATAGACAAAAAAGTCAATAAAATAAAATGTCACATTCAAAGTATAATTATTTCATTTTTTTCTCTCACAAAAGTTTTTTAAAAAAAAAAAAAACCAAAAGGTCTATTCCAAACGAGACTTTTTAACCCTAAACTAAAAAAATTAAAAAATCAAAAAGTCAATCCAAGAAAACATATGTTTAGTATCCTAAATATTTTAGAAAACTTATCTATTTTTTTAATTTATTTATTTTTTCTATTAATATATTCTTTAACTTTTTAACAGAATTTCATTATATTTGGTCAATTAACCAGTACTAATTGTGGAGTACAATTGTCACAAAATTTGGTCCCATAAAATAAATAAACTCTATCTAAATAAATAAATAAATAAAATTAAAAAGTTAACTTTTAAAAATGTATAAAATATATATAAAATATTGAAGTTTTAAAATAAATTTTGAGTGCTCATTTTGGTTTTTGGTGTGACACCAGAATTTTCTTTGCAATAAATAGAATTCTAAAAAAAATAAAGAAATCAATAAATAATAATAATAATAAATAAATAAATGCATAGTTAGAAAGTTGGGGATTAATCAGCTAAATTACTAAGGAAATAAATTGGGAGACACCGCATGTTTAGAATATTAAATATTTTGGTGAGTAATAAGTGATGTTTTTGTGTTGGGTGGTGAGGTTTTTAGGATTAAACCTACTGTGCCTCCGTTTGGGAAGTGGGTTGACTTTTTGGCTTTTTAACTTTTTTGATTATTTTAGCCTAAGCTAAAAAGTTTGGTTTGGGAAGAGCTTTTTGACTTTTTTTGTGAGAGAAGAGTGTAATGATTATGAGTTGGATGTGATGTTTTGTTTGTTGTGGCTAAAATAGCCTATTTTATTTTTTGTGGCTAAAATAGCCAAAAAAAAACCCCAAACCAAGCTTCCCAACCGAAACCACAGGCTAAAATAGCCTACTTTGTATAGCCTACTTTATTGTGGCTAAAATAGCCTACTTTGTATAGTCATAAGTAATTTTAAGAATCATGACTTTTAGAATTTTAATAACATAATAAATAAATAAAAATAAAAAAGAAGCCAAGACTTCGGTAGGGCTAAGGGTCAACATGACCCTTGGTGAATTCATGAAAATAAAAGCAAGGGCCAAACAGATGGCATAAATGGGAGACATCTACGCGTAAACTTGACAGATGGCACAAGAGGGGACATCAATGTGTGTAATTGTTGGCTTGGGGCTCACACTTGAGGAAGTATAAATAGGGGGCACTGTTATAAAGTGAAGCACCAAGCTAAGTTGAATGAATATAGGAAGCATGTAACAGGAGAGCTTTCGGAAGCACGGTGATAATAGGAGTAAATTTATATCAGATGTGAGTTATATTATACCTTGAACTATCATAATATGTTTTAAATATGTCTTGAGTTACCATAATATATTTTACGAATGTTTTGAGTTACCATAATTTATTTTATATAATTTATGTTTTATGGTTACGTTAATGTTTCAATTACGTGGATTATTTTATGAACCCTATTTGCTTAAATTGAAACTCATGTATATATTTGTTTAAAATTTAAAAAGTATTTGACAATAATCTTGTAAATAATTTTTTTTTTGTAAGTATCACCGCGAGAATCTCGTGCCTTGGGGGACTTAAATAACCATTAGTCTCTGTTTGGCCACTTTGTGGTTCTTTGTTTATCATGGATCCATTGACCCCCGTTCTGATTGTCACTCCAGTGACCCCCCGTTCTATTCTGTTCTGTACCGTGGTTATAATTATTTACGTAATTTATTTCAGTTTCTGCCACTTAATTAATTTGTTTATTCAACTTAAATTGTTTTAATGGTTTAACCTGAATA
Source organism: Camellia lanceoleosa (assembly GCA_025200525.1). Lineage (NCBI taxonomy): Eukaryota > Viridiplantae > Streptophyta > Magnoliopsida > Ericales > Theaceae > Camellia > Camellia lanceoleosa. The sequence goes on from CM045761.1 coordinate 36,045,741, forward strand.
ACTATTCATGGCTATTTTTGTACCCCTACACTTACAAGATAATATTTCTTACTCTTCTATGTACTTATAGTTGTTATCCTTTTCAGGTGACGGGATTTAACGAGATCAAGATGAGAGATAAATCACAGTATTTTTTTTTCTTTTTTTTTTCATACCATTTGTATTTTGATTGAACTCTTGTAATGAAACAACAACCCAAATGACTTTTTTGTTTCTTTAAATAAATTTTTGATACCCAATTAATTTATTTAATTTATTTGTTACCCTACCGCTACAAAAATTTTAAAATTATTTTATTTTACCTTATTGCCCAGCCGAATCTTTGAATATCGGGTATGACTTTGGAACATTTGGGATCTTTGAATCATTACACATTGCCTCTTTTTTTTTCCTTTTTTTTTTTTTTTCGAGCGCTGACTATGATCTTGGAAGTTGCTATTTGAATTTTTTATTATTATTTTAACTTGATCCAAAAAAAAATATATATATATATATTTAAGTGTTTTTTTGATTGATTTGATAATTGTTAAAGAAAAATTAAAATTATTATGAGTTAAAAATGATATTTTGTTTTATTAATTATTTTAAATATATGTATGTAAAAAAAAAACACTTTTTTAGTACATGCTAAACAAGTATTTAATCTATTTCGGGTTTGTTTAAAAAAAAAATTAATTTTTTACGAAAAGATGTGTATAAAAGTAAAGAAAATAGTATAACAGCTTATAATAATTTTTAAAATTTTTTTGCTAAAATTGAAGGTGGCGAAACAAGGCCTGGGTTTTTTTGGGAAATGGGTTGGCTTTTTAATTTTTTCTACTATTTTAACCTAGAGCTAAAAAAACCTCGTTTTGGAATAGATTTTTGACTTTTTTAACTTTTTGTGAGATAAATAATATAATAATTATGGGTTAAATGTGATATTTTGTCATATTGAATCAAAAAATCTATTTTTATCTTTTTGTAACTAAAACAATCTCAAACCCACCAAATCCATTCTTCCCAAACGAAGCCTTTGTCTTTTAAGTCAGTTATTTTAGCCCAACTCTATTTCCAAACACTCCATATAATAGGAAAAGGTTTTCCTCTAACCTTTTATGCAGGGACTCATACATCCAAGTAGTGTGACAACTTATAATTGATCACTAATTACTTGAATAAAAAACTATTTAATTCTTTAGCAATCTTTTTGTGATTAACCTTAATATTAGGCACTCGTTTGGCATATCAAAATTTGAGATTAAGATTTTGTCTGGGAACAAATTATTTTAGTAATTTTTTGATTTTTTAATTAAAATATGAGGTAAAAAATTAATATGTTTGAAATAAAATTTTAATTTTTTACAAAAAGATGTGCAAAAAGTAGAGAGAAAATAGAACTTTTGATTTTTTTGGTATATGTTAAAGACTTTTTTATTTTTTTAGTAACTTTTTTACTTTTAAGTTAAAACAGGCACATGCCAAACGAGATCTAAAAGGCTATTTTAGTCACAAAAAAAAAAAATAAAATAGACAAAAAAAGCCAATAAAATAAAATGTCACATTCAAACCATAATCATTTCATTTTTTCTCTTACAAAAGTAAAAAAAAAAAGGCTAAAAAACTATTCTAAATGAGACTTTTTATTCCCAAACTATAAAAAACTAAAAAACCAAAAAATCAACCCCCATCCAAGAAAACAGATGGATAGGAATCCTAGATATTTTAGATAACTTATGTATTTTTTTAATTTAATTTTTAACAGAATTTCACTATATTTGGTCAATTAACTAGTATTAATTGTGGAGTACAATTGTCGCAAAATTTGATCCCATAAAATAAATAAATAAACTCTATATAAATGAATAAACAACAACAACAACAACAACAATAATAATAATAAAGAGATTATTTCAACTGAAATATCCAAAATACTTTATTGAACTTAATATCTTTTTAAAATCCTCTACCATCACATTCTTGCAACCATAATAATTCAATTATTCAAGAAAAATAATTTGTCCAATGATTATAATGAAAAATATTACATTAGAATTTATTTATTTTTAGTTGAAAATATTTCATTAGAATCAAGAGGCTATCTAGCACCCATTGGTCTTTGTTTTACGGGAAATATAATTGGTACTAAAGTAATAAATAGTGTTGTTCAAAAAAAAAAAAAAAAAATTTAAGAAGTAGAGAATTAGAAGATGTTACCTATTGTATGCCACGATATATTGAAAAAAAATTAACTTTATTATATTTAAATTAGTTCATAATCTAGAGACGATACCAAAAAAAAAATTAGAAAAAAAAAAAAAAAACTTAAAAAGAGTAGATTTTTTTTTAAAAAAATATGAGTTTCATAATAGCAAAATATCCACTGCATAATTTTTCAACCGGAGTAAATATAAATACATTAAGGATTTTAGAAATCTAAGTATAATAAAATTATTTTAGAAAGTTAAAGAATATAATTTAGACAAAGATTTAAATTAATAAAAATTATAGGAGTTACTGAAAATATTTAGAATTATTAAATATATATTTGTGTTGGCTAACAAAAAGCTATTAAAAAATTTTCATTTGTATAACAAGTGACCAATTATAGAATGTCTCATTACTTGCGATGTAGGAGCTTCTTCATAATGGGTTGGACAAAAACTTAAAACCTGAAAAAAAAAAAAACCTCCTTTTTTCCTTTTTCCTCCCTTCCCCCTCCCTCTTCTCTCTCTGCTTGCTTCCACCACCCCAACCATCCTTCCACACCATAATAGATAATGATAATAAAAATAAAAAAAAAAAAAAAAAATTTAGAAAATTATTTCTGAGTATTTTTTGTATTTTTTTGTCTTTAGTGAGAATTTTTACCTTTTAGATATATTAAAAAATTCAATTTTTTTGTGAAGAAATAAATCTATTTTATTTTTAATAACTACAAAAAATATATATATTTTTGCAGTGAATTTTACCAAAAAAAAAAATTATTACTTATAATATGTATTTAGATTAATTGAATCTAAAAATTAAAAAATTAAAAACACAAAATTTGAGTTTCTAGATCAAACAGAAAAGTTATTTCACGTGACTAAAAGTTCACTCCGATAATAACCACAACAAAAATAAAATTAAATTTAAGAAATATTCTATATATATATATATATATAAATTAGAATTTGATTTTTATAACAAAATAAAAGTCAAATTTTTTATTTAAAGCATAATCTTTTAATTTGTTTTCAATATAAATCATTAGCCTATTTTTTAAAGTAATATTGATAAAAAAAAATTATATTTCAGTTATTAAACCCATGCAGTTATACATATAGTGCACAAGATACAATTTTTCATTGAGTTTAATCATTAAAATATCTTCTCTTTTTTTTTTATCTAGTTTACTTAATAAAAATAAATATATGATTTAGATTGAAAATAAATTAAAATTTTAAGTTTAATTTGGTAAAATAAAAAATAAAAAAATTATTTTATTATAAATTTCAAATTGTGATTTTTTAATAATTGTTTTTTAAAATTTATTGCCCACTTCATACTCTACAAAATTATTTTATGAAATCTAGCACAACAAATGAATTCATTTTTTAAAATATAAATAAATTACAATAGCGATTTTGAAGAGGCACATCATACCATATATATTATTAAAAGCAATGTTTTTCCTAAGTTATAGATGTCTTAAGTTAATTTTTTATTTTTTATTTTTGTCTAACTTATTGATGTCTTAAGATTAATTTTTTTATTTAATATCAAATTATTTATTAAAAAATATTTATATTTAATTTAAATTCTATATACCTATCACTACTAGAAATATGACTTTTTGCGTTTATTTTTTTGTGACTGATTATTTAACGGTCGCAAAAAATCATTTTTGAACATTAAAAACTTATTTTACCATCTCATTTTTCTGTCCCAATCGTGTTCTTCAAAAAATAAAAATCAATATTTATTTCCCAAATCTGAGCTCTCTTTCTCTGTCCCAATCGTGTTCTTCAAAAAATAAAAATCAATATTTATTTCCCAAATCTGAGCTCTCTCTTTCTCTCCCTCTCAAAATTTGTCTCTCGCTCGAGTCTCACTCGAATCTCACAGCCTCTCTCGCTCGAATTTTGTCGCTCGAATCTCTCGCTCAAATCTGTCGATCGATTCAACTTTCTCAATTCTACAACTGTTGAAGATTTCATAATCGGTAAGCCTAAACACGTCTTCATCGATTCTACTAGTACAGTTCAGCTTTTGATTTTCATTTACGGATGATCATAGCAACCTATATATAAATTTCACTGTCTACTTATCTTCACTTTTGTGGATCGAATTCTGGAATTATGATCCAGAGAGTTTGAATCTAAAATGATTTTTTTCTATATTTAGAATTAATTTCTCTAGTGTTGCAACCTAGATAGGAATTTCATTGTCTGCTCGTCTTCGTTGTTTGTGGATCAAATTTTGGAATGTATATCCCTCTTCCTGATATATATGAATATATATACAACAAAACATGCAATTAGGTATGAGAAGTGAACAGATGAAGCAGAAGTACCTAAAGAGTTTTATAGCAATCATAACTGTTAGGCAATGAATCAGCTATGAATCGAAATGTGCGAATTAGTCTATGCACTTGATTTTCATTCCTATTAATATACTTGATTTTCATTCCTATAAATATACTTGAGTGTATTAGTCTAGGCTGATATTTATAACTGTGGTCTGAATACTCTTTTGCAATTTATATTAAGGTAAAGCAATCGAAATAGAGAATCTCATTGAAGTAGAAAACTTGTGCAGAAGAATTTGAATGGTGTGTTTTTCTAAAAAAATTTCCCATTAATATCTTAAGGTGAAACTCTAATCTGCTTACACCTGTTTAGAAAGAGAATTTTGATGGGGCAGTGGGATTTACTCATGGAGGACTAGCTGTAGTGGCTAGAGGACCTTGCTGCTAGAGAAGTGTTGCATCTGTTAGCTGAGATGAGGTTCTCTTCCATTGTCCTTGAAGGGGATCCCCAAATTATTATCCACTTGGCTTCTGGGAAATGGTCAGTGGCTCAAGAGTTGGATTTGATCATTTATGATATGAAAGTTGAACCTGAGCCCCTGAATGAGATATGAGTTCGAGATGTAGAGAGATATAGGCTGCTTAGTAAATATAGTATAGCTGCTAAAACTGAGATAAGTAAGCTTTTGTACCTATCTAGGGGCCATCTAGTCTCCTAATTAAGGTGAATGAGGTGCCACCTCACCAATCAGCAGTTCTTTTCATACTTCCGCAATTCCCCCCTCGTATTCCTTCCTTGCAATCAGCAATTTGTTTTTGTCCCTATGTTCTAATACACTCACATTTCATTCATGTTTTTGTTCTTTATATCCCAAACATTTTATAAATTTTTTACTACTTTTGTGCAATTAGTGAGTTCCAAGCTTTTTACTATCATATATATATTTGTAGTTGTGTAAGCAGATATTTGTTAAGGATTTGATGAAGGATATGATTTTGGATAAGTTAGATGGTAAAAAGTACATATTTAGCTAACCCAAAGTTGTTGCCTTCTACTTGATATGATTTGTGCAAAATAGCATATAACTTGGAAGGCCCTAGTTCCCATCAAGGTAAAATTTAGTGTGAAGTTCAGTGCCATCCATATCAAATACAATACAAACTTCTTTGTATAAGCCAAGGAAAACCAAGATTTTTCATTAATAATCATTTTATAGCCAAATTTCAGAATTTTCCTATGTAAACCTTTTAATACCGTGTCAAATCAAAGTCAATATTTTCATAACAAATTGGCGAAATCATTTCACATTAAAGTACTAGTAAGTTTCTTAAAACTGCCTACCTATTTCAAAATAGTTCCTCCAATATTGTTTTTGAAATTAAACAAATATCATTGAAGTCTTGAGAACTTAATTGCTACAATTAAATAATAACATACCAAAATAAAATTCAAGTAAAATGGAGTGTAAAAAATATAATTTACTTTATATATATATATATATATATATATTATGGAACTCTTTTCTATATTTTGGTTTCCAGTGGTTGCATAGGGTAATGATCCTATAACTTTATTCAATACAGAGTCACAGCTTACATTATTGGGAATTACAGGAATGGACAAAAATAAAATATATATGTATATATATATGTATTAGGGAACATTACCAATAAGGAGATCTTTTCTCTTCAAATTACTATCAAGTCCTATTAACTTTTAATTTGGACAATTAAGTCTTATTTTATATAATTTCTCCCAAATGAGTTCAAAACTCCATAATAGCATGTTTTATTCTAATTTTACCCTTTGGCATCAGATTAATACCATGAATGGTCTTTTTTTTTTTCTTCTCTATTTTTAAACAATGTCAAGGTAACTTAGTTGGCTAAATTATTGAACTAAAAGTGTGCATGAGCCATTGGTTTTATTTGGTGTACTTTTTGAACTATAATATGCACTTGTTATTGTGATACTTTGCAAACTCGTTCTTTTTATGGATGTGTACAAAAACAGTTAAAGAAATAGAAAGATGGACAAGAATTGGATTGATTTGTCAAATCGGATGTCAATTGATTACGTGAATGGGATTGATAATTTCTTGAGATTTGCATACAACAATAGAGATGAAAGTTTATCGCTTAGTTGTCCATGTCGATTTTGTAGTAATCGATACAATTTTTCATGAGAGGTTTTAAGGGAGTATCTTATTTCCAATGGGTTCGTAAAAAAGTACAAAAATTGGATTCATCATGGGGAATCCTATGTCCAATTACATGGTAACCAAGAAAACCAAACATTAATGGCGGATTCAATGACTAGAGATGATGTGGTTGGAATGGTACAAGAGGCCCTGGGAATTCCACATATGGGTGTTGAGAATGATGAACCAACTGCAAGTGATCCAGACCAAGTAGGGGCAAGTGATCAAGCCTAAGCAGGGGCAAGTGATCCAAGTCATGTAGAGGAAGATGATCCGGTTCGGATAGGGGCAAATGACAAAACTTTGAAATATTTTAAACTTTTGGAAGATGCACAAACTGATCTGTACCCGGGGTGTCACAAATTTACTTCACTATCATTCATTGTTCGAATTTTGCATATGAAGGTGCTCAATCAATGGACCGACAAGTCCGTTGACATGTTACTTGAACTTTTGAATGAGACTTTTCCTACGGGCACAAAACTTCAAAGTTCATATTATCAAGCTCAGAAGGTTACTACAGATTTGGGTTTCACATATGAGACTTTTGATGCTTGCCGCAATAGTTGTATGTTGTTTAGAAAAGAGGATACAAAGCTTGATAAATGTGTTATATGCAGTAGTTCTAGATGGAAACAAAATGGTGGTGTTGGAAATGATGAAAGGGAATCTGGTAAACGAGTAGCAGCAAAACAGATGAGGTATTTCCCTTTGAAGCCAAGGTTGCAGAGATTGTTTATGTCATAAAAAACGGTAAAGCTCATGAGATGGCATGTGGAAGAACGGGTTGATGATGGTGTGTTAAAGCATCCTGCTGACTCCTTCGCATGGAAGAACTTTGATCGGCGAAACACTTGTTTTGCTAGTAATAGTCGTAATGTACGTCTTGGGTTAGCTACAGATGGATTCAACCCATTTAGATCAATGAACATAGTTCATAGCACTTGGCCAATTGTATTGATTCCGTATAATTTACCACCATGGATGTGCATGAAGCAACCAAATCTGATTTTGTCTGTGCTGATTGATAGGCTAAAAGGACCTGGCGATAAGATCAATGTGTATTTGCAACCATTGATTGAGGAGTTGAAGGAATTATGGGATGAAGGTGAACAAACATTTGATGCATCAACCAATGAAATGTTTCAATTGCATGCAGCTTTGTTATGGACAATCAGTTACTTTCCTGCCTATGCCAACTTATTAGGATGGAGTACAAAAGGTGAATATGCTTGTCCTTGCTGCAACGTGAAAACTCAATCATATTGGTTGAAGCATGGTAGGAAGTATTCATACATGAGTCATCGTCGTTTCTTACCAGTTAATCATAAATTTCGAAAAGATAAAGTATCATTTGATGGTAGTCGAGAATGAAGACTAAAACCTCAAATTTTATCTGGATCTAAGATGTTGCATCAATTGGAATCAGAAGGTGTCCTTAGTCAGTACAAGAGGAATGACCTTAAGGAAATGTTCAGGAGACAAAGAGAGAGGGAAAATAACTGAAGAAAAAGCCATAATTGGAAGAAAAAAAAGTATATTCTATGAATTGCCGTATTTGGAGCACAACTTAATAAGACACAATCTCGATGTGATGCACATAGAGAAAAATGTCTGTGATAATATATTGTGGACAATACTAGGAGTTGGAGGAAAATCCAAAGATAATGTGAATGCTCGACGTGATTTGCAAGAAATGAATATCATAAAACCATTGCACTTGCAGTCAAGAGGGTTCAATAAAGTTTATGTACCTCCTGCACAATTCACAATGAACAATGATGAGAAAGAGATGTTTCTCAAAGTACTCAAGGAAGTAAGAGTACCAAACGGTTACGCATCCAATATCTCGCGACATGTGCGCTTACAAGATAAAAGTATTTGGGGTCTTAAGAGCCATGATAGTCATATTTTGATACAACAACTTATTCCTTTAGCTATACGGAGGTCCTTGCCTAAGAATGTGATTGAACCATTGATTGAGTTGAGCACTTTTTTTAGACAATTGTGCTCCAAAGTGAATCGTACAAATGATTTGGAATATGTTCAGGATCGTATTGCAATAACTCTTTGTTATCTTAAAAAAAAATTTCCACCATCTTTCTTTGACATAATGAAACACTTGCCTATACATCTTGCTGATGAAGCTTTGATCGCTGGAGCAATACAGTTTCAATGGATGTACCCGATTGAAAGGTTTCTTCTTACATTGAAACAAAATGTGTGTAATCGAGTTCATCCGGAGGGTTCAATAGCTAAGGGGTATTTGATGGAAGAATGCATGAACTTTTGCTCTCGCTATCTCCTTGATGTGGAAACCAAATCTAATCGACCGAGGAGAAACAACGAAGGTGATAACAACATGGGTCGAGCTGTAGGCGAAAGTACAGCATTTTATCTTAATGATAATGAATTACAACAATGTCACCGATATCTGTTGTTCAACACAAGTTCAGTTGCACCGTTCATAAGGTATTTTATCACTTCCCCAGTATTGTAAAATTCTAAAGTGAAATCTATATGATATTTACTATTCTCTTTCAATTTACACAGCCAACACCTTGAAATCATCAAGAGCAAAATGTCACGTGCAAGCGATAATCAAATTCAATCTGAGCATTTCGAAACATTCTACACTTGGTTTAAGGACCATGTATGTATTTAGATATTTCATTTCACATATCTAAATATACATAAATTTTGAGGTGAAGTTGAAATTGAATTTATATTTGTCTTTTTAATAGGTTCAGACCTTGCGAAGGACAAGTAATATTACATTTACTGAAGAAATCAATAGATTAGCAGATGGTCCTCATACCTTGGCTAGGCGGTCAATGGTTACATTATCAATGGGTTTCGTTTTCGTGTGAAGGTTGTGGATGATCGTCGGGTGACTCAAAATAGTGGTGTAGCTTTAAAGGCTGATACAATGAGTTATGCTAGTCGGAAGGACAAGAGTCCTCGCGTCGGTGTTGTGTACTACTATGGACAGTTGACTAATATTGTCGAAATCCGATACACTAACAATATGAAATATGTGTTGTTTAAGTGTGATTGGGTTGATAACATTAGGGGGAAAATGGAAGTTGCTTTCAAATTCACATTAGTCAACTTCAATCGTTTGTTGTACCCAACCGATCGTGTTAGTAATGAACCTTTTATATTATCATTCCAAGCCGAGCAAGTTTGGTATGTTCCTGATCCCTTGGAACCAGATTGGCAAGTTGTGGTAAAGATGTCTCAAAGAGGTCTTTTTGATATGAATTCTAATGATGACCCTCAAGTTGAACCCTATATGACTCAACATTTGGAAGACAACGCTATGTTTCGTGATGAAGAAATTGGTTGGGTGAGAGAAGGAATAGAAGGAGCAACAATTGATGTTGAGGAAGAGGGTTGAACTTCGTTTGTGATTGTTGAGGAAGAGGGTTGAACTATGCTCTGTGTTTCTTAGGTTGCTATTATTTGCAAATAAGAAAAGTTTAAATATTGTTAAAATGACTTGTGCTTAATTGCTGAATTTGTGAGAAATTTTTATATGTTTATGTGTTGTTTTATTATCAACTGTTGTAGAGCTTCATAAAGATTTTCTGTCTTTCTATAATGAATGTTTACTTGTTGTGGTGGTTGTTTTCTATTCAATTACAATGTTGGTTCTGATAGTTACGAGCTTAGGAGACATCGTTGTGGACTTGCATATGGATCTCTGTTCTTTGAAATGGCCAACGCAATTGAGAGGGAAAACACCACCTTGCAATTGAAAGTATGTTAAAGAGTTTATAGGTAATGTTTATGTTGCAAGTTTTAGTGTTTGATCTAATTATAAATTATTTGTTAATATAGGAAAAGAAGCTTGTTACGGAGATAAAGAGAACTGCTAAAACAGGAAATGAGGTACATTCTGGGACGTATTTCTCTTTTTTGTTTTTATATTCAGATTTATCTTCTTATTTTTATTTGTATCTCAGATTCTCAGAGGGCAAGAACTAAAATTTCAGGTCGACTAATCAAGCTTAGGCAACAAATAACAAAATTACAAGCTTGCTTACAGCAAATGTCCCCAACTAAGCAGACTGAAGAAGAAACTGAAGAGCTAACCAACCAGGTTCATTGTTTAATTTTTCTTGTTCTTCTATTGGTTTGCATCACCCATACTTCATATATATTTGATTATTGCTTTATTTACTTGACAGGTCCTAGATGAAATTGGAGTTGATGCTACCTCTCTAGTCAGTATTCGTAGGAATTTTTTTTATGAATTTATCTTGTTAGTTTATGCTAATTTTCATGTATTAAATTGGTTTTGAATTTAACTTGCACTCTTGACAGTTATCAGTATTGCCCAAAGGAAAAAATTTTTGGAAGACGACCGAGGATGCTAACAGGTATCTTGTGTTATATTATAAGTAAATTCATATCCATATTTCTTGTGTATTAACCTTTTCATATTTCTTTCATTTTAGGATGAAGCAGAAGAGAAAGACCTTTAAGGCCCCTTGCATTATGGATGAGGCATTACGTGTGCGGGCAAGTCCTTCGCTACCTCGCACTATTGATGGAGCATCTTCTCCATATGTTTCGAGGTAAACTTTACTTCTAAAGTTCTATTTGTTTTGAAACTAGTTTGTATCATTTGTTTATATTTATATCTTGTGTTATATTATTAGTAAATTGATATCCATATTTCTTGCATATTAACCTTTTCATATTTCTTTCATTTTAGGATGAAGCAGAAAAGGAAAACCTTTAAGGCCCCTTGCACTATAGATGAGGCTTTACGTGTGCGGGCAAGTCCTTCGCTACCTCGCACAATGGATGGAGCATCTTCTTCATCTGTTTCATCTCCACATACAGTATCAACTACCTTAACACGACGAGGTCGAGGATTCGCTCGAGAGATAAAGGAATGGGGTACAGGCACTAAGATCCAAGTAAAATTCGATGATAAGTTTCAGCCGGTGGAGGATGATGGCAAAAAGTTGAAGGGACAATTGGGGTTGATCGTGTGCAGCGGGCATAGAGTCCCACTTACATATCTCAGTTGGAACGTAATGCATGTTGATATAAAGGAAAATATTTGGTAGGAAGTGAAGGTATATGGTTTTTTCTTTTGCTAATTACGGTTAGGGTTTATGCTTAGATTTTTGAATTTTTCCAAGTTACTAGTTATTGTGAGGATGAAATTGGCTTTCAATTTGTGTTTTGTAGGACAACTTGGTATACTGTCCAGATGAATTCAAGGAGGTTTGTATGCGACTTTGTAGAACATCGTGGAAAGATCATAAAAGCAAGACAAAGTCCAAGTATTGGGTTCCATTCAAGAATGATCCGGACATTGCTTCTAGAGTACCTAGTAACATAGTGCCAACCCAGTGGAGGAAACTTGTGCAATATTGGGCGAGTAAAGAAGTACAGGTCTATGTATTCTTTATAAAATTTTAATTAATGTTTTAATGATAAGTAACTAATGTTTGATATTCTAACCAATGTCATAGGCGATTGCTAAGAAGAATTCTTCTAATCGAGGATTTCGTGGGCCTCCACATACGACTAGAAGGGCATCTTTCTCAGATATTCGTTTCAATGTATTGATCTTGTGGCTACACCTAAGGCATCATCTGAGACTACATTTGGTGTTGCAACTGCAGCCACACCTAGTGCACTTGGTGTGACACTTGTGGCTGCAGTTGTGGCTGCACCTAGTGCTGCACTTTTGACTTATTATGTTGTGAAGACTTGAGCTCCTAACTTGAAAAAAATTGCAGATGACACATAAAGGAGAGCGGATAGATAAGATGAGTCTTTGGAAGAGGGCACACAACCTGAATGATCCCGATGTGGTGGCAATTGTGGTATGTTTATGGTTTAAAAGTTTTTACACAAATTTTGCTTTCTACCAAACATTGTCCTTATGTTTTCAAAATGTAAGAGGAATACAATGTGCATCTTTGGAAAGTTCCTAAGGAGCAACATACGATTGAGTATTGCGATGGGATTTACCATAAAATCGTCGGAAAGGATGGACATGGGTATTGCAAGACCTATGGGAGAGGAGTGCCCTGAAGTGCGATGTATGCGCGAGGCAGCAGCCCATCCCAATCATTAGCAGCCCCTTCATTTATTGATGAGATCGCACAGTGTGTGACACAAGACGTTGAGTCTAGGTTCACTACGACAATCAAGAACCTAACGGCACGTGTTTTGTTCTTAGAGTCACAGGGTGTGGCTGGGAGTATGAGCTTGAGAGAGGTGCAATACTTACAAATTAACAAATTTTACGTTTTATCAATTTGTATATATACATATGGAAATTATTAACACATTATACTAACATATTGTAGGTGTCAGATACATCTAGTGGGCAACAAGCTTCAAAAGAAAATGAATAGGTATGCCACTCTACTATATTTCTGCATGTATTTATGATATTTGTTGTGTATGAAGTTCTTGAAGGATATCACTATATTTCCCCATGTATTATGTCATATTAGGTCTAAAATTTATCCCTAGAGCATATCATATGGACCAAATCTGGTACTGCAAATGGTTTTTCTTTAGACTGTAATCTAATTCAATTGTAAATGGGTTTTCTTCAGGGACATCATCTTCTTCTTCTTGTCCTTCTACATTCCATTCTTTTCCTCTCTTATCAGGTCCAATCTCTAGGTAATCTCTCTCTCTCTCTCTCTCTGTTATATGTATGTGTGTGTGCTGTTTGTTCAATCTGGATCCCTTATATTGTTCAAGTATCAGTGAATTTGTATCTGTTTTGAGAATGGTTCTTTTTCTTGGGATAGAAATAGATATGGCAAGATCTGAACAAAGTGATATGTATAAAGGGTATGCATGATTATATATTGATTTATCTAGTAAATGAGTAAGACATGTGTCCTATCGGAACTTGAACCCTGTCCATCCTGCTTTGGAGATGACAGGAGATACCACTCAAGCTAAGATATGATTCATCATTTACCTAGAAAGCAAGTAACATGCATATGCATAAAAGGTATATCATTTTCTGTGGAATGAGTCCAGACAATCATTGTCTTGATCCATACATTTTAATGAGTAGTTATAATTATCTGAGTACAGGTTTGTATATGTCACACAATGGAATTTTAATTTATATCACAATTTTTTTCTTTGTTATGCTGGAATCTTATTCAAAATATGAATGAGATAAGACTGGAGTTATAATCCTTTTTATATAGAACCTCGAAGTATTAATCTTCATGAATACTTTAATGTAATCCTTTCTAGCTAATCTTGGTAGATGGACTCGAATTGTTGTTGAGAAGCCTTTTGGCAAGAGTTGAGCCCAGTTATTCAGCGGCTATAGTTGACTGAACTTGCTGATTTGCTTAATCCAAAGGGATAAAGTGATGAAATGAGTCTCTTTGGCCTAATTTGCCAAGGTGCCAAATTACATTAGAACTTCATTTTTTAGGGGCTTGGCTCATCTAAATGACACCTCAAGAGGCCTTGAAAATTTGATTGGGCTGCAGGCCTATGAACCGAATACCGAGAGGGAGCCAAGTTCTGTATGCTGACTGACCCAAAAAATAGTGGCCATGTTTACTGAAAATTTGATTCCAAAAGTGATAGCAATAGGCACTATTGTTAGTCTATACAATATTTTAGTGCAGATGCCTTTATCCCCATCAATGGTAAGACAGACTTCTTGCCTAACATGAAATCAAAGCCTTTTGAATTTGTTGCTTTTTAAACTTGGTTGCATCTATAGGTCTTTGTTTAATTGCCACTTGCAGATTGAGTTTGGCTGTGGTGATTCATGACCATCATTTACTATACTAACACTTGTTCCACATTTGGACTTAATAGAGTTTACAGCTTAGCTATTATCAAATTTAACATTAAATTTTTTCGATCCATCTAAGTAGCAAAATTCAAATTCCCTTATTGATCAATTACCAGAAGCGGCTAAAATTCAAGAATGATTGTCTTGATGATGGTCATACCAGTAGTTATTTAATTTTTTTTCCTTTTGTTTATTTATTTTTATTTTTTGACAACTCCACTAGTACCTGTCACATGCTAGTAAAATTCTATAGACAAATTTTAGATTAGCCCGATATTTATACATTCTAGAGAAGCTATATACATAACTTGACAGCTGCACATTAGCTTATGTAATTTTATTTATAGTATGCATTTGAGATTCTACTCTTATGTGCTATATTGACAGGAAGTTCCTTAGCTTTCGGGTTGATAACTTGGAATTTCTGAGGGAAATGAGGATCAACCCAATAAAGGTTGGTTGTTTTAATTTGGCAATAGATTACACTAGTAGTTCTATTATACATATTATAGTTCCCGCAATCCTTCTTGTTCACTTGTTTTTGTTCTGATAACCAGAATTTTGGTTATATTTTCTAGTCTTTCTTATGTTCATGACATAGAATAATTATGTGTGTGCTTGCTTACACATGCACATGCGCTCCAAAAATTAACCCCATGAATCTGGAAGGACTTCTGCTCTCACCTTTATAGTGAAATAATTCATCTTTGTTGCTTGTGACATTTTGGTTGGCATAAATTATAGGTTGCCAAAGCATTAGTGGAAGTGTTTGCTGAAATGATTTTGATGAATATGGGTACAAGGTGTTATGCCAGTTCATTGATAGAGTGGAGAAACACCCGAGTAAAAAAATTGATGAGAAGATTGGCCAGTTCTGGATTGTATTTTTTTCATAAAAGAACTTTTTCCAAGTTTTTAGTTATAATAACTTTTACATGTAGCTCAAATTTTGAGACTCAAATAGAATGTTCAATAAAACTATAATGCTATACTGTCTGAATTCTTGTCATTGTTATTCCTAGAGTGCTTAACGCTACACTTTTATTTATTTATTTTTTATTTTAATTTTAATTTTTTGCAACGGTGACAAGATGGTCGCTAAAGATCATGTTAGTGTTTTTTTTTTTTTTTTTTTTTTTTTGTGACGGCAAAATAGCAGTCGCCATAAGTAGTTTAGGTGGTCGCAAATAATTTGCGACCATTGTTTTGCCGTCGCAAAAAGTATTTGCCACCCCCATATTCGCGATCTCCATTTGCCGTCGCATGGGCCATTGCAAAAAGTCTTTTGCGACTGTTTTTTATTATTTGTGACGGTTCATAGCGGTCGCAAAAAGTTTTTTTTAAGTAGTGTATATACAATATATATGAATAATCCAAAAAGAATATTAAAGAAAAAAAATCAATACTCTACATAATTAATTTATTTTCTTTTTAATTCAATCACAACATATTTATATTATATCTTTTAAATAAATGTTGTGTATTTCTATTTCTACATAATTTTATTTTCTAAATTAAAATAAAATTAAATAATTAGAATTACTTTTTGTTTATATTACTAATTCTCTTTCTAATTTAACTATTATTTTTAATATCAAAATGAATATTTATTTTATTATCTTATAATTTAATATAAATCATATAAAATCATTGTATGATAATTATACTTTTATAGCACAATAGAACTAAAATTATCAAAATAAACAAATAATTTAACTAAATTTATTATATATAAGTATTCAAATAACATTTTTATAGAATGATATGGCTAAAATTATTAAAATAAATAATTTAAATTAAAATTAATATATTTTTTTTGTAACACATATCATAATATAAAATATTATTAGATTAATTAAAATTAATTCTAATTCTATTTTATGTCAAACATCACATTTTTAGAAGTGATTTATATACACGTGTAGTGTCCAATTTGATATTGATTAATTAAAATAATGAAACTCAATATTTTTTTTATTAAGTTTTTAAAAGATAAATTAACAAATGTCAAATGATAAATAGTGTTTAGTATTATTTTAAAGAATAATGAATATACTTTTTTAGATAGGAATAATAATGATTCATCAAAAATGATTGTGTATATTTAAGATATTTATCAATGTTTCTTGAATAATTTTTAATTAAAAATTTTGAATTTATAGTATTACTGATAATGCATCTTCATGAGTTCTGCTAAGTTAGATATGCAAAAATAATTTGACTAGAATAAAAATTTTACAGTTATTATGATGTGTCACATAATTAATGCGAACCCCTTTGAGAATTAAAAGTATTAAGATTATAGAGATTTTGTGTCTGATTCCCTTTAAGGACAATGTTTATGATTTGAATTTATAATTTTTTATGCATCAAGTATAAATCCTAACTGTGAGTCAACCCACCTTAAGCAATTTTTCATGTAATAAAATACTTAAATATTGTCATATAAAAATATTATAATAGATTATAATCAAATACAACTTGAAATATAATTAAAGATGCATTGCTATATAAACCAAAAATAAGAAATTAACAAAGATCTTTTCAATTAATAATCAAAATAATACAACATGAGTTATAATTTATATATTATAGAATTTTTCATGGTTTTTATTTTTTCCAAAAAAAAAAATATATTTTTTGATACAATTGAAATTCATGATTTTTAATAAATTTGATTAACACAAATGAAAATTTGATTTCAAATTGAGAATACACATTTTTTTAAAAAACTTTGAAAGAAATTGTTTTCTGAGCCTATTTTTCATAAAATCACACATAGTGACAAAAATTTTCATCAGCTATTAACAAATCTTTTTGTATTTGACTTTGATTTGTTAAAATTTTATACTCATAAAATATTAAGACTTAAAATCAATTTTCTATTTAAAAAAAATCTGTGCATTGCACGGGTCACCTACTAGTATATTATTAAAAGTAATGTTTTCCTATACTTAGGTGGCACATTATAAATGCTTACTTTTTTTTAACAGAGCCATGTCAGCATGTATTTTTTTAATTACATAGAGTTCTACACAAACTCAAATCTAGTTTAAATTATACTAACTTTACCTATTTTATGTAGACTCTATTTGATAAATATTTAATTTTCATATATTTTTCATGATAAATTAAGATAATCCACAAATCCAATACCAAATTTACGTTTAACGTTTTTCTTTTTAATTCTTTCAAGGATATCAAGATTTTTCTTTTTAATGCTAAATTGCACATTATAAAGGCTTACTTTTTTTTAAAAGAACCACGTCAGCATGTATTTTTTTAATTACATATAGAGTTCTACACAAATCCAAATTTGATTTAAATTATACTAACTTTACCTATTTCATATGGATTCTATTCGATAAATATTTATTTTCAATATATTTTCATAGTAAATTGAGATAATTCACAAATCTAATACCAATTTTACGTTTCGCGTTTTTCTTCTTAATTGTCAAATTTTTTATTTTTAATGCTATATTGCCTTTTATTTTTATTTTTATTTTCTCATGAGTTATTTTATACTCAATACCAATTCTATATTATTCTCTATTATGAATTTGTCATTTAAATTTTATAATGATTATATATATGAAATTATACTTCTTTTCCTAAATTATTTTATATAGTCATAATTCACAGGAGCAAAAATTTGCACAATAATGATACTGTTTGCTACATATTTTGTACAAACCAATTACAATTCGATGCGTGGCGAAATAAGGGTAATATAGGAAGACTATTCAGGTCCTTGATCCTGATCATACACGTGGCAGTTAGTATTGGTTATTACGAGATTTGAGTAGCAGCAGATCAATAAAGAGATACAAAGTGACGTGACTTCAACGGTTACTCACATTTCATATTCAAATTTAGGAGGGAAGCCTAACTATAAGTAATGGCGTAATGGAGCTAATATTGGGGCAACATGATCGACAATCATGGAGGAGCAGTTCGACGGTTGGAAATGCAATTCGATGGTCATCCTTGAGCAGTATAAATAGTACATTCACAGTTCTTTACATTACTGTACTTTAAAATTCTTGCACTGCACTTCGTTTCATAGGAGTAGTTCCAAGTAGATTTATTGTAGATCTCTACGAGACTGAGTTTGGATCATTGTAAGTCTTTTCATCTTAATGAAATATTTCGATTGTCCTTCAATTCATTAATATCTATTTAATTCTCCTAAGTCAAGCCACCAGTAAAAGTCCTTTTCATTGAGGCTGAAAGAATTAAAACACAATCGTTTGATAATTGGTTGGCAATTAATTTTCTGGAAGGACTAATTGATCCTTGCTGGCATGCTCGCAATTACAAAAATAACCTTCGAAAGCCAAAAAGCCAACATATATTTTTGGCACGCCCGGTGGGACTACATTTATAATAGCTAGATGTAGAAAACAAAGAGAAAATGAACGCTTGGAAGAAGGCGTGGAAGGAGAGGTAGAGATACCAAATCCAGAGGATAATGTGATAACACGTCCTGTGGAAACTCCTATTTTATCAGAACCTATGGTCGAACAGACCAGCACTTCAGAACAAGTACCATATGCTCATAATATTGGACGAGACCAAGGAATTGGACCATCCACTGTTCTATCTACTCAGCCAATAAATCCATGGGGTGGCCTAGCAGATGCTATGGGTCAGCAATTAATGAACATGATGGAAATGTGGGCAACATCCTTTTTGGATCGAATGAATAACCACCAACCAACAAGTACAAGACACATCGAGGAAATTTCAAATGTCCCTCAACAAAGATTGGCTAGAGATAAACAGCCTATGCAAGTTAATGGACATTCTAATGATCAAACTAGTAATTAGAATTATGAAAGACCATCACCTCAGTCTTGGTACGAACCTATTCCGAGACCTATAGCAAGTCAAAATGCCTCAGTACTTAACAGTAAAGCCATGCAATTTGGTGGATCTGGCCCAGTACAAGAAAATGGCATAAGAATGGTTCCAAATCCTATGTTCGAAGCCATACCTAGCACAAGGGGGTTCACTAATCCCTTATTCAAATTTATACCTGGGGGTTGGAAGGTTTTCCTACAAATGGAAGAGATACAACACTAGTTCCAACACATTTTGCAAGTCCTTTCACAGGACAGGCTCAAAGGGGTTACCCACACCCCCAACAGCAACCTGCACCACAGGGACAACCAATCCCAAATGTACCACCTTATGGACCAAGAGAACCACATGCACAAGTTTGCCCACCAAATCCTGTGTTTGCCCCTCCAGTAGTGGTTTAGCAGGCATAACATATGGTCCCTAGGGACCAAATTGCTGACATTGTTAGAGAGATGTGTGGACCAATGGCTCGGGGGGTCCAGACTCCAATGTACAGTAAACCGTATCTAGAATGGGTAGATAGGGTACATGAATACCCAAGAGGTTTCAGGATACCAAACTTTGCCCTTTTTTATGGGAATGGAAACCAATCAACAGTAGAGCATATTGTTAGGTTTGCTGCTCAATGCGGCGAATTTACTAATAATGATTATATGAAGTTAAGGTTATTCCCCAATTCCCTAACTGGAGGAGCATTTATATGGTATATTAACCTTACACCTGGCTCTATCCAGACTTGGTAACAAATGGAAGAGGTATTTTATGCCCAATTCTTCCAATCAGAGCCAGAGGTTTCCATGGCAGACTTGGCAAGATTAAGTCAAAGGCCTGATAAGAAGGCTACTCAGTTCATTACCAGATTTAAAAGGGCTCGAAATAAATATAGAGTTATCTTACCAGAGCCAGAATTCATGAGATTGGCTCAAAATGGTTTAGAGTTTAGGCTTCGAAAGAAGTTTGACTCGACTGAGTTCAGAGACATAGTAGAACTCACCTATAAGGTGTCTAGATACGAAGCATTATTAGAGGAAGAACAAGATCGAAATAATGCATCGTATAAGACATATTATAGAGATCCTAATTATGAGATCGATGCAGCAGAGATTGTGCGGAAAGAACCTGTAATCTGTGAAGCATTAATTCATAAAGATACAACAATTGACCAACAGTTTAAAAAGAAAGGCCTTCACAGGAAATACTCTTTCGATTTAACTAAGGTAGATGACATTTTTGATCATTTGCTTGCAGCCAACTTCCTTAAGTTACCAAAAGGAGTCAAAATTCCATCTCCTGATGAACTTAAGGAAAAGTATATTATAAATGGCATAATTCTTGGTCTCACTCGACTAAGAACTGTATTGTTTTTCAAGACATGATCCAAGAACAAATTTGGAAGGGAAGTTTGAAATTCCCAACCAAAGCAGAAAAGGCCATGGGAATCAAAAGTAATCGATTCCCAAAAATTGGAGAGGCGGCAGCCAATGTCATTGTGCCAGACTTTCAGAACCTGTCTTTGAAAGAATTGGAAGAAGTCAATGTGCAGTTGCATGTGGCCAACCAGACAACTACCAAGAAAGACACTAGAAATCTACCAGCTATTGGACAAGATTTCTCACACCAGGGGGAAGATTCTGATGAGAAAGCACTGGATAACGATTCCTTAGAAGTAGCTGTAATGCAAAGGATGTGTCCCAGATGCAGACTAAGTTACAAGTGGTTGAAAGGGCTTCCAATTGATGGGAAGCAGTACTACAAGGATGTGCAAAGATGTCCTAAACCAACCAATGCTTACAATAAAAGGCCATATCCATCTAGTGTTAGGCAGCAGCTATTGATGGTTGAACCAACAGCCGAAATAATGCATTTTAAAAGGCAAGAGGCCTTTGTATGAATCCAAATCACCTAATTATTACAGGATGGAGAGCAGTCATTCTGAAAGGAGATTGGAGAAGGGTTCAGTTTATGGGATCAAAGCCAGGGATTGGCTCTATAGATCAATTTCACACAGGACAGAAAGGGGACACCTTCATCGAAGGCCTGAGTTAGGCCAAAAGCATGAAGTCAGGGCCAAGCAGTGGCCTTCACAGACAGCTTCGAAGGTAGCTTCGAAGGAGGAAAGAAGTAGTTCAACAGTTGGGTCAGTAAGTTCGTGGGTACCTGGAGTCCCAGATGGGTTTGTGATGCAAAACAAACCTAGGGAAGTGTTTACTCAAAGAGATGTAATTGGAAACCAAGGCAGGATGGTCAAACCTCCTTTGGTGGCTCCCAACAATTGGGTGTTGCTTAAGCACCCAAAAACAAAGGAACCAGACATGGTCCTTGTAATTTCTAGATCACAAAGGATGAAAATTCAGCGCATGTACACTCAGTACCAGCAGGACTTGAAAGAGAGTGGAGAGAGCTCTTCATTGGTCCAGACAGAAGGAAAGAAGAATCCAAACCCAGACCATATTCCAAAACCAACTCCACAAAGCAAAATGGGTTGTAGTAGAGAACAGTTGGCCAAAGTTCACTATGAACTAAAAGCCAGAGAGAAATCCAGTCTAGTAGGATTGGAGAAGGCATTGATGGAAAGTGATAGCGAGGCAGAGAAAAAAGTTGGCTTAGGCCAAAAGAAAGAAATGGTTAAAGAAGAAATGGTCGAAACCTTCATAGCTGAACAAACATTTTTGGTGGAAAAGCCAGTCGGAAAAGACCATTCGAAAGAATCTGTTAGGAATGAAGTGCTAGAATACAACATGGAGGATGCTTCTGAAGTGGCTGAACAAAGTAGCCAAGAAGAGAAACAAACACAGCCAGCCATCCAATTTGGCTCGTTCCCTCCAGTATCAGTAAGTATGGTACACATACTACCGCATGAATTCCAAGCTGGAGATGAGAACCAAGAAGGGCAAGAAATTGACCCAATTCCAATCTCTAGTGAAGATTCACAAGTGAGTATGGTGCAAGATGATTTCGGAATGGCTACTCCAATGGAAACTGAATATGAGAGTAAAGAAGAGGTGAGCATTAACGTTTCGTATCCTTTTGAGTATCCCTCAAACTCTATGACACAGCATGTCAAGCCTTTGTATATCAAGGCTTTCTTCGATGGGATACAATTAAACCGAGTCTTGATAGATAATGGGCCAGCGGTGAACTTACTACCGAAATCTTCCTTGAAGAAACTAGGGAAAAGGAATCCCAGGTTAATCCCAACCAGCACAACCATTGCTGGTTTTGCTAGAGACAAACAGATGGCTCAGGGAATTCTACCTATCAACCTGAGTGTGGGAACCAGAGGCTGCATGATAGCATTCTTCGTCATCGACAGCAATGCTAAGTACAATGCTTTACTTGGTAGAGATTGGATCCACACTAACAACTGTGTGTCTTCCTTTTTGCATCAGAAAATAATGATGGCCTTGGGCAATGGGGAGACATAGGAAATTGATGCAGATCCTCAACCCTTCATAGCCTATGCAGACTTCGCAGAGGCCAAACTGTATATTGAGGTAGTGACACCACTCAGTATACTAAGGAAACCTGATAGCTCAGCCGAAGTAACAGGTGATAAGAAAGTGACACACCTGAAGCACTTAGTCCAGGAGAGTGCTAATGAGGAGGTTGTCGTTAAGGATGACAATGATGCCTGGTTGTAGGCAAAGAAATGAAGTCCAAGAAGCCAAGTCTTTGGCTCTAATTAAGTTCTCAATATTGGATATAAAGTCAATAGTCCAGAGAGTACAAGAGCAAGAGAAAGAAGCCATGATGATTGGCTGCAAGCAGGAGCAGCAACAGGCCAGAGTTTTGGCCCTTGACAAATTCTGTTCATTGGACATTGAAACAAAAGTCCAAGAGATACAAGAGGAAGAGGCCTTATGGACAGATTTTGTTTATGAGGAGGAGGGTAAAGATGTTGAATTAAAGAACCTGGGAGCAGAACAAAGTAAGAAAATTGTTTCGAAGCCAGAGGGGATCAAATAAGAAGCTTCAGTAAATTATCAGATTCTAGACCCCTTAGAAGAAGTAAATTTAGGGGAAGGTTCTATACAACAGCCCACCTATATAAGTGCTTATTTGAATGCTCTGGACAGGGACCAGTTGTTGGTTGTTTTGAAGAAGTATAAAGATTTCTTTGCATGGTCTTATAATGAACTACCAGGATTAGAGAGATCATTAGTGGAACATAGGCTCCCTATGAGGCCTAATTTCAAGCCATACAAGCAAAAGCCAAAAAGAATAAGTCCAGAAGTGATTCAGAAGGTTAAGGAAGAAATTCTTAGACTACTCAAGGCAGGTTTTATTAGGACAGCCAGGTATGTTGAGTGGCTATCCAATATTGTGCCTGTGGTAAAAAAGAATGGTAAAATGAGGGTATGCATTGATTTTAGAAACTTGAATCTAGCAACTCCAAAAGATGAGTATCCTATGTCTATAATAGACTTGTTGGTAGACAGTTTAGCAGGACATCAAATTTTATCAATGATGGATGGGCACTCTGGTTATAACCAAATCTGCATTGCAGAGGAGGATGTTCACAAGACAACATTCAGATGTCCTGGGAATATTGAGACCTTCGAATGGGTTAAAATGCCATTTGGCTTAAAGAATGCTGGGGCTACATATCAGAGGGCTATGAACACTATCTTTCATGACCTCATTGGAGGGTATTTAGAGTGTTATATTGATGACATTGTAGTTAAATCTCAATCCATAGAGGAGCATCTGTTTCACTTAGAAGCAGCCTTTGAAAGAATAAGAAAGTTCAAATTGAAACTCAATCCTCTTAAGTGTGCTTTTGGCGTATCATCTCGAAACTTCTTGGGCTATGTAGTACACAAGAAAGGAATACAGATTGACCAGAATAAAGCCAAAGCCATCATTGAAGCCAGACCTCCATCAAGTAAGAAAGAATTACAAAAGTTCCTTGGACAGGTTAATTTTCTTCGAAGATTCATTTCTAACACTACAGGGAAAACTAAAGTATTTTCTTCCTTATTAAGGCTGAAAGATGAAGAGGAATTTGTTTGGACAGTAGAGCATCAAATTGCTTTCGAAGGTATCAAAGCCTACTTGGCCAATCCTCCAGTGCTGATGCTACCAAAGGGTGACAAGCCTTTGAAGTTGTACATAGCTGCAGCAGAAGATTCATTGGGAGCTTTCTTAGCCCAAGACAATGAAGAAGGCAAGGAGCAAGCTGTTTGCTACCTTAGTAGGTTTTTAAATTCTTCTGAATGTAAATATACAGCTGTAGAAAAGCTGTGCCTTGCATTGTATTTTGTTGCAATGAAATTAAGATACTATCTTCTGCCTACAACTGTCTTGGTAATTGCAACCACAGATTTGGTTAAGTATATGTTATCTAGACCTATGTTGAGGGGAAGAGTTGGCAAATGGATATTAGCCTTATCAGAATTTCATTTAGAATATGTTCCCCAAAGGGCAGTGAAAGGACAAGTTTTAGCCAATTTTTTGGCAGACCATCCATCTCCAACAGAAAGCCAAGAGATAATGGAACTTGGTATGGCTAGTGTTGAGCCATGACAAATGTGGTTCGATGGATCGAAAGCCAATGGCATAACTGGAATTGGTATAGTGATTAAGTCACCGCAAGGAATAGAAACCACACATGGTTTCAGAGTGGATGAAAGTATTTGTTCTAATAATCAAGCTGAATATGAAGCCTTAATAGTGAGATTGGAAATTTTAATTGGACTACAAGTTCATATAGTTGACATATTTGGAGATTCTCAATTGGTGGTTAACCAAGTGAAAGGAATTTTCAAATGTCAGAGTATAAGCATGTTGTCATACTATGTTGTTGCATTACATCTGCTTTCTCAATTTCAAATAGCAAATGTAACTTATGTCCCAAGATTCTTAAATAATAGAGCTAATGATGTGGCTCAGAAAGCTTCGAATTTCAAGAGGAGGGATAATACTCAAAGGGACATAAACCAAACAACATACCAGAAATCTATACCACCCTTCAATAAAAGGAATGTGGTCCTAGAAGTCAATCATAATGACTTACAGGAACAAGATTAGAGGCATCCAATAATGCAGTACTTGGCTGGTCCATCCTCGAAGGCCAGCAGGAAAATTAAATTGCAATCCATGCAATACATCATATACGGCAATGCTCTCTACAAAAAGGAGGGAGATGGTTTATTGTTGGAATGTTTGGGCCCAAAAGAAGCATTAACAGCTATGACTGAAGTTCATGAAGGCATCTGTGGTGTTCATCAGCTTGGTGTGAAAATGAGGTGGTTGCTTCGAAGGCATTCCAACTATTGGCCAACTATCCTTAAAGATTGCATAAAGTATGCAAAAAGTTGCCAGGCATGTCAAAAGCATGGCACAATAAGGCATGTGACCATAACTGGCCTGCATGCAGTGGTAAAGCCTTGGCCATTCAGAGGATGGGCCATGGATATGATAGGGAAAATACACCCACCTTCTTCGAAGCATCATTGTTTCATTTTAGTAGCCACTGATTATTTCACTAAATGGGTCGAAGCTAAGCCATACAAGGCTGTAGACCAGACTGAGGTCATTGGATTCATCAAGGATTTAATCCATAGATTTGTCATCCTACAAACTCTAACTGTTGATAATGGGACTGTGTTCGATGGGAAAATGGTGAAGTCCTTTATGGCAGAGTTTGGAATTAGCCTTGTTAATTCTACCCCCTATTATGCACAAGCCAATGGTCAAGCTGAATCATCCAATAAGTCCTTGAAGAAAGGAATACAAAAGGTTGTGGAAAACAATCCTAGGGATTGGTATAACTTATTGTTGGATGTATTGTGGGCTTATAGAACTTCCCCAAGGTCAAGCACAGGAGTTACTCCTTATGCCTTGGTGTATGGGCAAGATGCAGTGTTACCTATGGAAATTAATATTAAATCTTTGAGGGTAAGATGCCAAGACCAGCTAAATCCTGAGCAATACCATCAGAGTATGTTCTTGGAATTAGAAGGCATAAATGAAGCCAAAATTCTGGCATTAAACAGTATTCTCTTTCAAAAGAAAAAAGCAGCCAAAAATTATAATAAGAAAGTCAAATACATTGGCTTTGATGAAGGTGATTTGGTATGGAAGACAATACTTCCAATAGGAATTAAAAGCCATAAGTTTGGTAAATGGTCACCTAACTGGGAAGGACCATATCAAATTCATAGAGTCCTGCCTTTTGGGGCATACCATTTGAGAAATTTGAATGGATACATACATCCTGAAAAAATCAATGGCAGATATTTGAAGCTTTATTTTTCAACTATTTGGGAAACATAAGGAGTACAATAAATGTCAAGCAAAAAAACACAAGAGTACTCAAATGATAAATCAGAATTTGTTTTTCTTCATAAAGAGTTAAATACATTCTGCCATAAATTGGCCCAAAAATCATTACAATGCCTTAATTTTTACAATAGACTTCCTATTCTTAAATGAGGGAACCAACTGAATGGCTGTGGTCATTTCTTGCTTTCGATCGGCCAATCATTGGTTGGTGATCTGCAGTTTGGTGTCAGTTCGAATTAAGGCTTGATTCACTACAAACAGCTCCTTCTCAAGTTGAGCTTTCTTCTCCAGTAATTGAGTTCGAAAATGGGAAACAAAGGAATGTTGTTCCTTTAGCACTGAGACTTCAGAATGTACTGTGGAAACAAAGCTCTGATCTCTCACTAATTTCTTCTCTGCAGCCTTGGCAGTATGACAAATGTTGATATAGAAGTCAATAGTAGCTGCTGCCTGAGATAGATGACTTGAGACAGTTATGCTGGATTGCTCAACAACTTTGCAGCACTGCAGGAAACCATTTCTTATTATAGGCCTTTGTAAAGCCTCGAAAGGAATCCTTGAAAAAGATATCAAGAATTCCGCATAAATTGCCTAAATCCATCAGAGGTGCAGAAGGCTTCCTACTGGAGGAAGATGAGCTCTCAAGAATTTCTAACAAGGAGTCAGCCAAAACTAATGGCTCAGCCTCATCATTAGCTATTGGAGAGGTAAAGGGCATGTCGAGGAGACTGGCTAGTCTTGCTTCGAAGACATCTACTTCGTCCATGGACATGAGGGGTGCAGAAAGAGTAGTGGTGGAAGATACAGAGGACTGCATAGGGATAGGAGAAATGGATGGAACATCTTCAGCAGTCTCTATGGTCCTAGCCACCAATAAGTCAAGGGAAGAAGCGCTGGAAGTAGGTAAAGGTAATAAACCATGGGTTGGAGAGCTACCAGCACCCTCTTTAGGGGAATCAGCTATCATCAGAGATGGAGCAACAGTTGGAATTTCTTTAGGGAGAGGGGAAAGAGCAAGGTTCGGAAAAGAATTAAATAGAGGTAGATCCAAAGATAAGAAAGGAAGCTATGGATTTAATCCAAAGGGAAAAGATGCAGGAATGTTTGGCCTCAAAGGAGGTAGATGGAATGTAGGCCTAGGAAGTGGGAGTATTATCTGAATGGTCTTCACATTTTGCATCTGATCAACCTCAATTGAAACTAAGGGAGTCCTCATTGGAAGAATAAGCTCAGGAGTTGTTGCTGCAAAAGAAGAGAAGGACAAAGTGATGTCAAGGCTCAATACCCAAAAATTCAACAAGGAAAAACAACAGAGGCTTTAAAGAAGTTACTTGTTTCAGAAGTGACAGCAGCAGTAGGAGAGCTTCAAAGAGAGTAGTGCTCAGCAATGTGCTATCTTCTTGCAGCATCCCTTTGAATTGCATCAGCAGCAGTAGCTTCATCTCTTAAGAATTGCTGCTGCCGTCTCTTCTCAGCTCTCTCAAAGACAATTATGGCCTTAGAGTGCTCTTGTTCCACTGCCTTAGCAGCTGCCTCATGTATAGGGTCTTCGACAAAATTAGAAAGAGAGACAGTCATCTTCCTTCTCTTTTGTACTGGCATTAAATGGTCTTCCTCAATTTCTTTCTCTCCAATTTGGGATTCAGATTCTTTAGAAGTGAGTTCCTCTACTCTGACAGTTGTCTCATGTGTGGGATCTTGCACCAAGTCAGAAGAAGGGACGGTCACTCTTTTCCTTCTTTTCAGGGAAGACTCTTGCTCTTGAGTTAACTCTTCTTCTTCTTCTTCTTCTTCTTCTTCTTCTTCTTCTTATTCTTCTTATTCTGCTTGCACCTCAAAAACTTCCTTTTCAGGCTCAAGTAAAAGTCTCATTTTCTTTTGTTGCCGTTTGCTTTTGAGGAGATTTAGAGCTTGAGTCTTCTGAAGAGAGTCTCCCTGTGAGGCACCTGTACCACCTTCACAAAATAAGAACTAAAGATAAGACTAAAAGCATTATAAAGAAGGTAAAAAGACAAAAGATGAGGGTATATACCTTTCTTCAAGGTGTCCCGAGTAACTCTAGGAAGAGTTGAAGCAACAAGAGCAGACTGTGCGGAGGCAGGCACAGGAATTGAAGTGGTCAGAACAGTGGAAGAAGTAGCAACTCTAGCTTCTTTGGGCTTGGGCACACCCAACACCATCAGTAGGTCTTGAGGGGAAATGGCCAAGTACAATTCCACATTGGTCACCCACCAGTTTTGGTATCTCTTCAAAATGTTACCTTGAGGAAGGAAGGGGGTATACTCAAAATCGATCAAGTCCTGTATAAATTTGGAAGTTGCCTCTTCCAGTCTGGACCTTCGAACTTTCACATCCTTTGTGGTAAGACTTAGATTGGTATTGCTACAGAGAGGTATTGGGACCCCCTGAGATAAGCCAAATTGTCTAGCAAATTGTGCAGGACAATAGGGCTCAGCAATGCATTTGTAAGCTCTGGGGTTCATGGTCCCAATGAATAATTCTCTAGGGATTAAAATAGAGACCTATATATCTTTGTGAGCAGGTGAAGCACAGAGCCTATCACTTAGGAAATTCTTCAACCAAAATGGGCCAATAGTAGTGGGTTCGAAGGGACGAAAGCAGTAGGAATGAGGAGAAGCTGGAAGTTGGTGGAAGAAAGAGAAGTAAAAAGCAAAAGTAGAAGGATAAAGTGAAGCATTGGCTAGCCTCATGCCAAGAGTTAGAGGGTCTGGCTCAAAAAATTTAAGGCATTTGGATTGTAACTCAGTGAAATAAGCAAAAAGCCAAAGCTGAAGAATCCAAATCGGCCCCCCTTGATTGGCATCTAAGGGTTTCTCACAGAAAAGAGAGCAGGCTCTATATATGTGACCTAGAACGTATGGAGCTAAAGTCACCCTCTTCTATAAAACAAGGGCTTTGGCAAGAAGAGCAAATTCAGGCATAATTCTTTGAGAGGAAGTGCAGAAAAGGAACTTGCAAAGCCAATATAATAAGAAAGAGAAGAATTCCCTATCGGTCACAGGACCCTCCATTCTATTCTCAACCTTAACAAAGTCACTATAGGATGAGTTCAGAGAGGGAAGGGAAAAAGGGACAACTAGGTCAGGATAATCTGGTCCAATGGGAGTTCCAATGGGAGATAATCCTAAAAGATGGCAAATGTCAAGAACAGTAGGGGCCATCATCCCACATCTGAATTGGAAGAAATTAAAAACAGAATTCCAAAAGCACAGAGCAGCAGGAATTAAGAAGGGGTCCTCTGAGATGGTT
Source organism: Camellia lanceoleosa (assembly GCA_025200525.1). NCBI lineage: Eukaryota > Viridiplantae > Streptophyta > Magnoliopsida > Ericales > Theaceae > Camellia > Camellia lanceoleosa. The sequence continues at coordinate 36,075,676 of CM045761.1, forward strand.
AACCTGGATAGTCGGAGGGCGTCGAGGAGGCAAAGTTCTTGAAGGTCCAGGGTCCTATTAGGGACAACTCGATCATACCATTCTTGCCACTCCGATCTCACCGTGGGCCAGTATCGGTGGGGGCGGTTCATCTTCCAGTTCCTCTAGTCAAGGCCACCTTCGTAAAGGAGACAATGGTCTTCCAGACGAGGATATAGAGTTGGAAGCTCAATAGGAATCTCCTTGAATATGGGGCCAAGCACATAGTCTTGTTGAACATGACGACAAGGGATGAAGATGCATCTGTCAATGGCACTTTTCTCTCCAGCCTTGTACTTTTCACATTCTGCATCAATGAGCCTTTTCAGGGCTACAGATAGGCTCACACACTCTACAACTGGCACTTTCAATGAAGAGGAGGCCATTGATAGAACGCTTTCTCAAAGGACGAAGTTGGGAAAGGGAGTAGAAAGAAGTGGGAGATGAATAGAGATAAAGGGTTTGTATGTTGAACAAGCAAGTGATTTCAAAATATGAAATAAAAGGGTTTCAAAAGCCTTTGTATCTGAAAGATACATCGCGTAAATTCGTTAAGTACTAAAAGTACGAATACGAAGAGTTTCTTTTAATATTGATACTCTTGGAGGGAAAAACACATCCCAGATGTTGATACCAGCTTCGAAGTAGAATATTTGGCTTCGAAGGTAGATTTTTGCGCCAAAAGTCAAATAACAACGGCTTTGAAACTAAGAAGACCAGCTTCGAAGCACATTCCATGCTTAAGGATATAAGAATACTCAAGTATTCATTTACTTCGAAGGGGATTAAAGACCTGTTCTAGGTTTCTTAATGAAAGTAATGTCCTTCGAAGTGAAACTTGAGACCCTTTCAGGATAGGAATTGGTGTTCGACACATAACACACCAGATTTTGGCTCCAAAAGTCCAATAACAATGGCTTCGAAACTAAGAAGCCGGCTTCGAAGCACATTCCGTACCCAATGGATGCAAGAATGCTCAAGTATTCGTTTACTTCAAAGGAATTAAAGACCTGTTTTAGATTTCTCAATAAAAGTGATGTTCTTCGAAGTAAAACTAGAAATCCCTTAAGAATGGAAATTGGCATTCGAAACATCAAAACCAATAGTTGGTTTATATATATTCAGAAAAGTTGCTTTTCAAGCTAAAACAGTGCAGCCCTCAAAAGGAGCTTCCATATTTTTGAAAGTATGGACTGTTGTTCAAGACAAAACGATCAATTTAAAACTGATTGATCTTGATTATTTGTATTGGAAAACAAATTGAGGGCCTTATCGGCCATAAAACTCGAAATTGACTACGCCAATGTGATTGACATAATTTTTAGAGCCTACGGTGAAATTTAATTGGAAATTGATTCGGATCAGATTAAATTGATTTAATCAGTGAATTAGTGCTCAATTATTTTATAATAAAATAATGTGACCAAGGGAGCTTTTATAAGGGCTACTACACTCTCATTTTTGTTCTTTGGATGCTCAAACATCTGAGATTATGTTATAGAGAGAGGGAGGAGCCGAATTTAGAGAGAGGGAAGGCTCCAAGTAGAGATTTGGCTAGAAGACTTGGTGATCTTGAAGGCACACTCAAGAATTTACCATAAATTGGAAAGATTAAGCTCCTAGGTGAGTAATCAACTTTTGGTTCATGGGTTTGAGTTGTAATTTCGTGAATTGAAGATGAATTAGTGAGTTGGGTCATGAATTAAGTAAGATTTAAGTTGATATGATCATGCATGTAAAGGATTCCCATGAAATCACCAAATCTAGCATGTAATAGATGAATTATGAAGGACTGTGAGTTGAATCATACATGCAAGCATGTTTTTGTTGAGTTTCATGGGAATGAGCACTAATTGCATTATTAGAAGTGAAAATGAAAGTCAAATTGGGCATGCATGTTGTTTATTAAAAATGGAAACTTTGAATGCATGAGTTTGTTATGTTGGTGTTGAGTTTAACACATTTTGGAACATGCATGTAGATAAATCAATAAATTGAGCTCCATAATGTTATAATCTTGCATTGGTGCCATGTTAGTATGATTATATTGGGATTTGAGTCATTGTATGCAAGTATTGTGGCTGGAAAGTCGAAATGAAGCTCAAGAACACAGTTCTGGGTTTTCCAGAATTTTGAGGTCCGCTCGAGCGGGGAACATGAAGCTCGAGCGGGAAAATCGTGCTCCCAACACTTTTTGCAGAGTTGGATGTGCGCTCGAGCGGGATATCTCATGCTCGAGCGGGGAGCTACGTAGACAGGAAGTCCGCTCGAGCGGCCGAGTTCACGCTCGAGCAGGAATTTGAGGTAACCAGCACTTTTACAGGCTTAAGGGTCCGCTCGAGCGGGGAAGTCCACGCTCGAGCGGGGACCCTGTTTTCTGAAATTTTGAAAATGCGTTCTGTGTTCTGTTTTCCATTCCCTTTCACTTCCAAACACTCTTAGGCATGCATTGAACATTGTGATTGAATTAAAGAGATAAGAATAAAGCCTAAAGAGGAATGTGTGAATTAAAGAATGGATTGAACTATTTGTGACCCATAAGTGTTATGTGATATGTAGGGTTAAGCTCCAGGGCAAATCCACATGCCGACTACTGTGAGTAATATCTAAATTATGTTATTGTCCCATTTGCTTACTCTTATGTAAGTTCTGTAAAGTTCATTAATTTGAATGGTGGACAAGTTTGATATATAAAGGCTCATGAGCCAGTTTGATATGAAAGGCCTATGTGCCAGTTTGATATGAAAGGCCTATGTGCCAGTTTGAAATGGAAGGCCTATGAGCGAGATTGATAAAATGTGGGTCGAAGGCCGTTTGATATAAAATGTGGGCCGAAGGCCGATTGATATAAATATGGGCCGAAGGCCATTTGATATAAAATGTGGGCCGAAGGCTGATTGATATATATATGGGCCGAAGGCCGTTTGATATAAAATGTGGACCGAAGGCCGATTGATATATATATGGGCTGAAGGCCGATTGATAAAATGTGGGCCGAAGGCTGATTGATATAAATATGAGCCGAAGGCCGTTTGATATAAAATGTGGGCCGAAGGCCGATTGATATATATATGGGCCAAAGGCCGATTGATAAAATGTGAGCCGAAGGCCGTTTGATATAAATGTGGGCCGAAGGCCGATTGATAAAATGTGGGCCGAAGGCCGTTTGACACGAAAGTGTATTTGGGCCTAAGAGCCGTTTGACACGAAAGTGTGATTGGGCCAAAGGCCGTTTTGACAAGAATGAATGAGTGGGCCAGAGGCCGTTTTGACATAAATGAAAGATAAAGAGGCCAAAAGGCCAGTATGTTTAGAACCACAGTCACTTAACTTACATTGTGTATATATATATGTTAATTAGAAATATGAATTGGGCCCAAGGCCGTTCGGAATATGTTGTTCTACATATTGTTGTATCTTCTTATTTGATATTATTCACTAGGCTTTCACTCACGCTCATTCGTGTGTTTGTAGGTGAGCTATGAGAGGTCCAGACCCAGCCCCTGTGAAGCCAGTATGGAACAACCAAGTCTTTGAGAGTCAGCCCTTGTGTCTCACGTACGAGACCCGTCTTTGCCATTTTGTCATGTATTATATTTTGTCATGTGGGCGAGGACTTTGTGTATATCTGTATATAGTTTTGTTTGGCTAACTTAGATTTGAATGATCCTGTCTGTACAGAATTTTATATCATTGTACTTTCTGTCGTGAGTTATTAACATATGTATGTAATGATGTGCATATAAGCACGGCTCTATGGACAAAGTTTCAAATTGCTTCCGTTTGGCCCCCATGAACTCTGTTAAAATACGTTTGGTTTGGTTTGAGGTCGTAGGTAATCTAACGATTACTGGCCGGTTATGTCCTTAACCCACGGGGGCGGGTTCGGGTCATGACATTATCCCCCAAGCACTTCTGGTCGATCAGAGGATCTGAAAGTAGACAAGCCAATGCTACCGCCATTTCAGTTTCAGCACCCTCGGAATCCACTTCCTTACACTGCTCAACTTCAGCTGATGGGTCTATCTTCTCTTCGGCAACGTCATCCCCAGATAATTGTAGATCAAAGAAAATCTCGAAACCTGGCACGCGCTTCCTCTCCGCGTTCAGCCACGGCTTTGGGAAGCCACAAAACGGAAAGTCCTCCCCCTCTCGGACGAAGCATCCGTTTAGGGTACCCTGAACGGGCCGGTGCATTAAGTCAAAAGGCTTCCCTGCCTTCTTCGCTCTGGCTCTCCCAGCCATTTCCTTTCCCTTCCTTGTCCAATCTTCTTTGGTGGGCTGATAACCCAATCCAAAGGTATGAGGGTTGTGTGGCACTTCGGCCAATGCTGCGACGCCCTTCCGGCCGCTCTTTCCCAATCCCATCCCGGGGATGTGTTGAAGTTTGTTCATGAGGTATACAGATTGAGCACTAACATACACTCCGACATTAACAGCCATGATGTTCCGCACAACCTGAGCCTCAGCTAAGGTAAACCCGAACACAAACACATCTTTCATGCCGTGCTCAATTTCCAAGACTGGTGTAGACACTTCCGGCGGTGGGTGGATCGATGAATTCCCGAACACAATGACTACTCCCTTCTCATGGGGGTATTTCACCATCTAATGTAAGATGGACGACACGGCCTTCACCTGGTGCAACTACGGCCGCCCCAAAAGTAGATTGAAGGTTGCCGGAACTTCTAATACATGGAAATCTATCTCATGCTGTCCTGGCCCAACTTTGGTCTGGATCTTTACTGTCCCCATGACTTCTCGGCTCGTGTTGTCATATGCCCGAATTACCTGGGCTGTCAGTATAAAGTCTGCGGTCTTCAAACCGATTGCATACGCTGTCCTTGCCGGGCACATGTTGATGGCAGATCCGGTATCAATAAGAACCACGAGTATCCATTTATTTCTACACTCCACAGAGATGTAGAGTGACTTATTGTGTTTCGCACCCTCAGGTGACAGTTCTTTGTCAGAAAAAGTCAGCATCGGGGTAGCTCCTCCCGGAAAGACTAATCTCACCAGTTGCTTCGGCGTGGTTTCTATCGAGAGTTTAGCCTTGTCCATGGCAGATAAGACAGCCTGTTTGTGCACTCGTGATGCCATAAGCAGTCCCCAAATGGAGATATCTGCTTGTATCTTTTTTAACTGTTTGAGCACAGCTTCTTCTTCAAGTTGTTTCTCTTTCTATCTCTCAGTTTCCTTATTCTTCCCAGATGCCTCTGGCTGGTCTAGGTGCGGGGCCTTGAAATACCGTCCGCTTCTTGTCATGTGATTAACTTCATCGAGATACCAGGTGTCGTCTGGTTGATTGCTCCCCCAATCGTCGTCTGTGTGGGCAAGACATAAATCATCGTTTTCCCACTACATCCCGTGAGCAGCCGACAGACATCTGTCTGGCTCCGGCATGATTGTACCCGCAGTACTTTCGGCCCACATGCTCGCAGCATCTTCTATCCTTGTGGCCACAGCATTTTCAGTCCTCTCATGGGATTTGGCTTTCCTGATTCTCTTAGAATCCCAAAATTTTTCTTGTTCCACTTGCATCGGCGCAGTTTGTTGTTCAGCTTTCCCTGCATTTTGAGCGAAATTCTTCGTACCAGCGCTCTCCGGCAATGTACTCTGACTTCCGGCCACAACTGATACCCTTGCCCCTGCCGGGCCCTGTTCTGGTTGGAGCTCTTCCACCACATCCGGTTGATCATCCAGCCATCTAGTGGCCTCTGCCGATTCCTCATAATCAAACCAATTGACTGCCACGCCCTCTGATTCTTGGTCATCGAAAAACTGTAGGTTGGCAAAGTCCTCTTCTACAACCGTCAAATCACACATAGTTGCCCGCTGACAGGATGTAATCACTCGGATCGTAGGCTTCCCCTGCAAAATTCCCAGACTGCTCAAACCCTGACTCAACAGTTCCATCCTCCTCTGCAATCTCCCCTGCACCGTCTTCAACAGCCGCCACCATTGGCTCAGGTTGGGTTGTGGAGATGTCCAGCATGCACAAAAAGTCAGTGCAGTTGGGAAGGAGCACCTCTAGCTTAGGTAGATTGGAAGGAGTGATATAGATGCTAGGATCGTAAGACACGACCCCAGTCTGGATAAAGTTGATTCTTTTGGGAGATGGAGCTTGGTTGTGTGTAGGGAGCTGGTTGGTTGTGACATTGGGTCTTTCTGGTGGCAAAATCACCTGTTTGTCAACGAGATCTTGAATCTCGTGACGCAATCTGAAACATTGGTCGGTGTCATGACCGTGTTGCTGGTGATATGCGCAGTATTTGGCTGGGTTGTGAGTGGGGGGGAGTGGATTTGGCAACGGCCTCAGCTCCAGGGGTTTTATATGCCCTTTTCTGATCAAGACCCCTAGAGCTTTGGACAGGGGCATGTACAATGGGGTGAAGGTTCTTTGGCCTCTGGGTTGGTATTTGGTGGTCTGTGTATTGCTTCCAGATGCACCGGAAAAGGGTGTGGCTGCCATGGGCCTTGGAAGGGGAGGGGGAATGGTGGCGACCATGCTTACCTCTGAAGTTCTTGCAGTTGCAGCGCCACTCGGGCCTGCATTGTTGTTGCGGTTAAAGGTTCTTCGAGGTTGCTCTCTGTCTTGGTCAATCAGACCCTATTTCATTGCATCTTCAATTTGTACCCCCATCTCGTGTAGATCCGCAAAGGTAGGGAAGGGGAGCACAGTCATTTTTTACATCAGTTTTGGCTGGAGATTGCGCACAATCATCCTGATCTGGTCCTTATCGGTGGGACTTAGAGTCATCATCGAGGCCTTTGCCCTCCACCGGGTCACAAAATCCGAGAAGCTCTCTTTGGGCTCTTGCCTTGTTGTTTCGAGATCCCGGGTTGTAATCTCGATTTGGGTGTTGTAAGAGTATTGCGCAACAAAGGCCTCGGCCATTTCATCCCAACTTCACTTGACATCATCCTCCAATTTCGCATACCAGATAGCGGCCACACCCGACAGGGTCCGGCCAAATAGCGAAAGCTTTTGGGGTCTGGTTAGGCCCATTGGCTGTAGTATATCTGAGAATAGTCGGAGGTGGACCAGGGGATCCTCAGATCCGTCGAAGCGATCGATCTGCGTCATTTTGAATCTATCCGGCAACGTCACAGCCACATCGGTATATCCGTCATCGATATCCGGGATAGCCTTTACTCCTTGGGATTTTTTGAATAGCTTCTCGAGCTTGCTCAATTTCAGTGCTGTAGGGTCTACTTCGAACTCGAAGGGAGAGTCCGGGTGGTTGACGGATGTATGTACCTTGGATAATTGAGGTGGAAGCGGGGGCGGAGCCGGCCCCATTGGGATGTTTGTGTCCTCCTGAGCGGCATGGACATTTGGCAAAATGTTCTGGGCATTTGGCGGGACATTCTGGGTAGTTGGTGTCTTCTCGGGTAGTGGGACCCCTGGTGGAAGAGGAACTGGATATGAGGCTGATGCTCTGGCTTCCAGCTGTAGCCGGGTAATTAGTTCCGCCTGTTGGGCCATGATTGTGGCCTGCTGTTTAGAGAACTCTGCTTGGCGGACAACGTCCTCCTATATTTGCTTCATACTCTCTTGGAGTTGGCGCATCATTTCTTCCATTCCGGCCATGTTCTGCTGATCTTGTTGACTGACTGGTATGTGTATCTCTATGGCAGAAACTGAGACCTCAGCCTGACTGTTCACTGTTAGGGTAAACCACTGCTCTAATAACCTCTGCTCAGACACACTACGCTTTCTCGGCCTCCGTCTAACAACCGGGGATAGAGAATGAAACACTGGTTGTCCGTCAACCAGATCCTCAGATCGATTGAGCCGACGACCTCTTGTCCAGAGTGCTCGGGGAATATCTGCTTGGTTTGAAGCAATTGTGCTAAAACTGCCCTAGCAAAAAGATAAATAAAGCAATAAGGAAATAAATAACCAGACAAACGGACAGCATAACAGCTTAAAATAAACACACAACACACAGTTGGGCGTAACAACACACAGTCGGTAAGCTGAATACACACTATCCTCCAACATTGATCATTATCCTTGAATCACTGTCCCTGAAAACTGAATCTGATACCCGCAAATAACTGATTCTCAAAATAACTAAACTGATGCCCGCAGGCCTAATGCCCAAACTCGCAAACTGATACATGCATTCCTGTAGAGACGCACTCTAAAAGCACATAACAGATAAGTGAGAGCCAAAACACCCCTATGTTGGGGTAGGGTTTCCCTATCCTATTTTGTTAGGAGCTAGGGTTTCACTACGCACGCAGCGGTTTCAAACAACCTATCGGGTAAGCAACCTATCCTAGCTTGGAATGGTCACTACGGGTTCCGAATATGCACTAGGTCGAATGGTCAAAAGGGTGCCCTGGTAAAACCGGGGTTTGTGTTTCCATACAGGCAGAGCCCGTAACCGGTAAGCCTTATGGCACGCAGCCTCTGGCAAACCGCTCAGGAATAGCAGATGGCAAACACGGTGTCCTAGGCGCACCAATGCAAATGCAATGCAAAGAAACACATAAGTGTAATCAAAGCAAGATATCATGAGTTCGAGTCAAGCTCTCTAAATCCCTAGCGGAGTCGCCAGAAACTGTAGACGTCCCCGAACGCCCTGGGAGGATGAGTCCCGTTCTGTTCATTTGGGCTCACTACAGTTCAGGACTCAAATTGTCACGGTTCTCAATCTGAACCAAAGAGTCCAAATCCGGCAAATCGTTTTGAGAAAAAAATAGATTTTTTTGAAAAAAGTGCCAAACATGGACTGCTTTGCCAGATATAGAGTCGCCACCTAAATATTTTATTTTTGAAAAATTTAGGAAACCCTGACTCGTGCCTAAGGCTACGTGTCCGTCATCACCAAAGTTGCCTCGGCTCGGGAACTTGGGTACGATTGGGGAAGGTCACTTCGTGAGCACCCCCACTCGCCCGATCAAAGATCGGCCTCTACTAACCATGATATCTAGTTTTGAAAACATTATGCGTTCTTATTCCGGTTATTAGCCTAGATTTACTATGTGATGCGCACAGCATACAAGTATAGACGGGATCGCCTGAATTGGAACAAAACATTTCATGTTTTTTTTTTGAAAGATGGTTTGCTACTCGCAAGTAGGCTTAAAATGCAGATTTTGCCACCCTCGGATGGGCTTAGAAAAGATGGTTTTACCACTATCTAGTGGGCTTAAAACTCACAGTTGATGATTTGTTCCAATCCAAATAACCCAACCTTCACCTACAGGCATTCAGGTAGTTATATCACATAAGCATATAGCCTCATGGTAAGCATGCTATCATGGCAGTCACTCACACACATGCAAGGATGCTAAAACATAAAACTTACCTAGTACTTCAAGCCAAAACAAAAGCTATGTTAGAAATCCATGCATGATCCTAACTATACAGAAATGCCTAATGCAACATATGCAAAAATGCAACTAAGATAGGCTCGGCTATTCTAAACATGGCATATGGGATGTTACAGCTAACAAGTATTCAACTTGGAATTGAAATACAATGCAGTGAGTTATGATGTGTCGAGCCCGGTGCATGCAAAACAGATGAATGAATGCAAACATGCTATCATACTGTATGCTAATTGAAACATGCCATAATCTAACCATCATAAGCTGGTAAATAAAAAGGAGAAAGACGTGGAGTTGGAAGACATACATCGCACGCACACACACTTATTACAATTGTGCCCTCGCTCGGAGGGTCCTAATAAATAATACAGTCCCAAATGAATAATTACAATCCGAATAAGTACAAAACCCTAATTAATTAACAAATGAACTAGGAAAACAGTAAATTAGCATGCAAGCCCATGGACCGCCTCAGCTCTGTTCCGAATGATGAATGATGCGTGCTTGAGTTACCTTGCGCGGAAATCCATTGCGATGTCCCAATTAGCCTCTGTTTACAATTAAGTCTGGAATATTGCGCGAAGCTCCAAAAGACTGCCGGTTTCTGATTTGCTGCAACAGAGAGCAAGAAAGGGGCATGGCAATGTATTTTTACATATGTATGCTTGCCTCGATCCTCGTGCCACCAATCACGCATATCGATACATGATGGCCGAGGAGTCGAATTGCACGACTTAATATGAAATGAATGCACATGAAAACACCACAAGACTGAGACTCCATCATGGATAATCCGAAGTGTCGGTGACCAGGAATTCAGACACGTTCCGTCACTCGGAGTACGAAACGTCCCTCGTTTCCCGTGCTCGGGCTAACTCCTATCCCGAACACGATGCAGTAGGCTGACATGCATGAATGCAATCCTAACATGCAACCTAGCATACGCAATGCACTGAAATGGCATGCACAATGCACGATGTGACAAGGCATACACAATGCTCTAACATACAACCTAGCATACACAATGCTATGAAATGAAATAGCATACACAATGTACAATGGACTTACACCAACATGAGTGGACCTCAGCCACACTCACATCAGTAGCCATGAGATGAAAATGAGACTATTGAAATGCGTGCACACATACACGCAAACCGAAGACCGAACCTAAGGCATAGAATGCCACTCTACCAAAGCATGGCAAGGCATGAAATATGGCATACAGGCATGCAAATTTCAGCACTGAAACATGATGCAAAATGGTCCTGAATCATGGATATATGGCACCCGATGCATGAGATGAGCCTCGAAACTCAAAACTAGGCACATATATTGACTTATAGCTATACAAAGCATGCATTATTTGACTATGAAGCACAAAGACAAAGCCAAGGCAGTCTCAAAACATGAACATTTCTAGTTCAAAGCATGGCCAAAAGGTGTTCACATGAAGAGCTAAGGCAACATGCACAATTGGCTAGTAAGCATGAGTTGTATGGCATGTATATGAAGCATATGAAATCTCACTAAACTAGCCAAAATCAGTGAACAAAATATGCCAACATATTCCTGAATAACCACTGAAATGCAGCCAATGCATGCAAAAATGAGGAGCTCTTTTGGAAGGGCATACAAGGGGTTATTAAGCACATACCTCAAGGACACTTAGCATAGCCAAAATAACTCTGGAAATGAGTTATGGGGGTCTTAAAACCCACTAAAAAGTGAAAGAGATAAAGCTTGGAAGCTTGCAAATAGGGGGTCCTTTGGAAGGCCAAAAAGGCCACCAAACAAGACAAGGAGAGAGGGGGTCCCCCCCCTCTAATTTTGGCCTTGAAGAATACACCTAAGCCACTAAAAATCCACTGGATTTTAGTGGCTAAGAGGCCAAACCATGGCCAATGCATGTATTCTAATGCATAGCCTTAGTCATGAAGAGAAGAAGCAATCATAGGGGGAAGATGACCCCAAACAGAGGATAGACCTTAATCAAACATGAAGATGATATCAAAAAAAATACTTTTTTTCAGTTTAGGTCGAGGTCCAAAAAGGCTCACAAATAAGGCTAATGTATCATGCAAAAACAGCCCTAAAAGAGAGATTGGACAAACAGAGCAGTAAAAGGCCTCAAAAAGCCAAGTTCCCTTCAACAAAGTTGAAGAGGGACTCAAAATAAGATACTTCACATTTTGGCTCGAAGCCTAGAAATGCTAAAAAATAAGGCTAATATATCATGCAAAATAAGCCCTAAAAGAGAGATAAAACACAAAGGGTGAGTAGAAGACCTCAAACAAAAAAAAGTTCTTGATCAAACATGAAGATGAGCTCAAAATAAGACTATTTTCAGTTCTGGTCGAAGCCCAAAAATGTAATAAAAAGGAGCTAAGATATCATGCAAAATGAAACAAGAAAAGGAAAAATAGGGACTCACCCTTGAAGAGCCGACCTCCAGCAGCTTCTAGACCAATTTGGTGAGCTTTCAACCTCTGAAAATCAAGTCCAAGGGGCTGGAATAGATGATGGAGGTGGTAGGCTATGGGTTGGTGTGTAAATGATGCAAGGTCAAGGATCTTTTGAAGCTTGGATGAGATAGATATATGGTTGTATGTATCAATGCCCCAGCTGATTTTCTAAGCCCTAGAAATGGAGGTGGGGGGTTTGTTATATAGAGGGAGAGGAGAGAAAGAAAAGGGGAGAAAAACCAATTCAAATTTCTCCCCAAAAGGGCAGACCCTCAGGCAGGGGTTCTGGTGCAAAATAGCTAGCACAGCTAGAATCCACCAAGAGGGACAAAAATGGCCGGCCAGGTGCAAAAGGTTCAGGTCGTCGGCCGGCCACCTCCCTTGGCCGACCAACCAGTGGTCAAAGGGGTCAACAAAATTACTGGCCGGCCACCCCAAAAATGTGGCCTCCCAGATGAGTGCAACACAGTTGTATAGTCAAAACCCAGAAAATGTGAACAGAGAGAAAAACTAGCTTTTCAGAGGGGTTCAAAAGGGTCAAGGACAATTGCTGGCTGGCCTACCCATATTGATGGCCTCCCAGGTGTGTACAACACAATGGTGTGGTGGAAAGTCAGAAAAAGTGGCCCGGGAATGGGAAAAACCAGCTTTCTAGTGAAGAAAACGGGCGATGAAGAAATAAAACTGGTTTTTAGAACAATTGCTGGCCTCCCACCTTCCTACAACCTTTCTAACAATGAAAATAAGGTCTCCGCCAAAAATGAACCCAAATCGATGTAAAACGAAGGTTCAGGGGCCAAAACGCGCAGCCTGGGGCCCCAAAAACTGACTATTAAGCACCGGAGATGGCGTTCGACCACGAAGTTGGTCTCTCAGGCCACAGTGTCCCTTGAAAGGGAGGAAACAAGGTGTGTGCCAAAAATTGGAGTGAACGGAGGTAGTTAAGCGATCCCGAACCGAGGCACACGGCCGATAGCTCCAAAAATTGGGAACCGGGCTCCAAACGGGAAAAATGGCCTACGACCATGAAACGTAGCCTACGGCCACTAATAGATGGTCTACAAGACCTCTCCCTCCCTTCGGGAAGAGAAAATGAAGAAAACAGGGCCTAGTTCGCAAACCGAGGCAAGGCACAAAAAAGTCCGAAAGTCCGGAGGCAAGGCTCGCAGTCAAGACTCCGTAACTTCAGAATAAGCACAATATGCAACATCACCAAGCGCTCAATCGGTGACGTCTGAGTCTTATGGTCGGTAAAAAATGGGGTGTCTACAACCGACTTCAGAGTAGGACAAATGAAGTGTAGCAGTTAAACGCCCAACTGGCTCTGCTCCAGCGCATGTATAAGGATACGCCAGCAGAGATATGTGTGTTGAAGGCTGAAAACAAAGAGCTGAAGCGGAAAGCCACCATTATGTTCTGATTCAAAGGTTCGCCATATGTGGCATTTGAGGAGCAATGGGAAGTGAACGTGCTTGGCGGCGTGGGAAGTATGGAGGCAACACCGGTAAGGGACACCCAAGAGAAAAGCAAGAATAAGAGACCAGCAGCAGAATAGAGAAGAAAAATTCAAAAAATCCCGTTGTGGGTGTGGTTGTTTTGTTTTTTGTTTGTTTGTTTGTTTGTTTTTTTGGTGTAAAATGGTGATCGAGGTTGATCCCCGACATGAAGAAATGACAAGTAAGTGAAATGTTTTTGGTGTTGTTTTGTTTAATAATAAAAATAAAATAAAATAAAACAAGGGATAAAGAAAATAGATAAAAAATATTTGTGGATGGGTTTTATGAAGAACATCGGTGTGATTGTTTCAAAATAAAGTTGGGGGTAGTGCCCCTGCAAAAGATATATTATTGTAGAGTGGGTATTTAAAAGGGATTAAAAGTGGTTTGGAGAAAATAAATAAAAATAATTGATTTTGAAATCAAACGGAGAAGAGAGAGGGGACAAGCCCATGTGATAAAGTGGAGAGAGAGGGTGTTGGGTTTGGAAAGAAAGAGATAAAAAAAAAATGAAGCATCTCTGCTGTGCTACTCCATCATCAGTCTCACACAACAAAGGAGGAGAGAGAAAAAGCCCCTGAGAGGGAGAGCATCAGTGCTAATCTTCAAGTGGTGCAGACCACCCTTTCTTTGGTTCTGGTTGGGACCCACTTGTTTCACTGAGCCAGAGTGAGAATTTGCAGGTTCTTCAGTGATTCCTCACACTTTTGGTGTTCACTATCCATCTAATTTTGGTCTTGTTGATATGGTTCCAAAGCTTCCTCCATGTTTTGGAAGTGGAAGCTTCTCAGAAATGGTTGGTTCCTTTGGCCAACCTGAGTGTGGCCAGATTGCTAGAACTGAGAAGACCTCAACAAATGGTGTACCTTCTTAGGGAGACCAACAAATTTCAGAAGAGGGTTCATTGGGACATTGAGGCGATCAAGCCGAAGAAGAAGGCCGGAGGGGCGAAGTTGTGGATGTGGTACTGCTTTTAACTTCAGAGAGAGAGAGATCAGGTTGAGGGAGAGAGCCGTTGCTGGTATGTGTTTAGCTCGCTGGTTGGTTGTCTAGGTGGTCTCCGGCAGGCAAAGTTCACCTGGTTTCGTAGTGCCGGCATCGCTACAGTGAGCGTGGCAAACCCAGTGGCCGTGATAAGCCCACAATATTGCGCACCGTACCCAGTTGATCTAACCATTTTGAGGAAGCGCTCCTGACCATAACAGAGGGCAACTTCGCAGTTACCGATGTCAATAGAAACATCATGTTCAAGATCAAAGGCAAGACTGAGTACCATCCATGGATTGGTGTTAGGAGGAAGAAGCATAGAACTGCACAAAGGGCAAGTGACCCTACCTTCATCCACCCATCTCTCCAAGAAGTCTCTATGAAACACATGACTACAGTTGCACAGATCTTTGTTGATTTTATCAACGGAATAGGTTGAGGTCCAACGGGCGGCCAAGGCAAGGCTACCGCCCGCTGGTGAAGCGAAATTACTAAGCTCTTAACCTAGCTTTGATACCATGTTAAATTCAATGTATAAAGAGAGAAATACAGAGAGAATAAATTGTATGTATTCAATTGATTGATATAATCTGTATTGAATGTCATATGTTACAAATGGTGAGGGGCTCCTTTATATAGAGGAGTTACAAGCTTACAAGCCAAAAGAGAAAACATAATTATTAAATCATACTAATTATTATATTAACCTAATTATTAAAGCAACACTTTTCATATTATATTCTAACAGAATTTCCCAGATCTGACGGCGAAAGTGTATTTCTCCGGATTCAGCTTCATTTGATACTTACGCAAAGTGTCAAAGGTCTCCCGAAGGTCTGCCAGATGATCCGAGGAGAGTTTGCTCTTGGCAAGCATGTCGTCAACATATACTTCCATGTTCCGACCTATTTGGTGATGAAAAACGGCATTAACTAACCATTGGTAAGTCGCTCCAGCGTTTTTCAACCCGAATGGCATGACACGATAATGGTAAGTCCCCCAGTTAGTTATGAAGGAGGTGTGTTCCTGGTTTGATGGGTGCATCAGAATTTGATTGTAGCCAGAGAAAGCATCCATGAAGCTGAGCATTTGATGTTCGGCCGTGGCATCGACAAGTAGATATATGCGGGGAAGGAGAAAACTATCTTTGGGGCAAGCTCGGTTGAGGTCGGAGTAATTCATACAGAGTCGCCATTTACCATTATTTTTTCGGACCATGACCACATTTGACAGCCATCTGGGGTAGTCCACATTTTTTATAAATTGTGCCTCAAGGAGCTTATCTACTTTAGAAGCATTAAGAGTATTACGTTCCGGGTGAAAAATGCGTTGCTTTTGGCAGAAGGGTTGGAAGTGGGGCTCAATACTGAGATGATAAGTGATGAAGGAGGGGTCAATACCCGGCATATCGAAGTAGGTCTAGGCAAACACGTCATTGTGCTCAATCAGGAGGGCTGTAAGGTCGGCCTTGGCTTGGGAGGATAGTTGGCTGTTGATCTTGGCAGTTTTTGTTGGGTTGGTAGGGTTGATGAGGACCTCAACAAGCTCTTCCGCTGGTTCCCCTCTTACTAGCTCATGTTCGTCTCTAACGTCAAGTCCTTCAATAAGCATAGCCTCCTTCAGCTTGACCTCCTTAAGTGAAGTGACGTAACATTCTCTGGCTATGGTCTACTTTCCCTTCACAGTGCCAACCCCAAGGTCGGTAGAGAATTTTACGGCTAGCTGAAAAGTGGATGTGACAGCTTGAAAAGTATTTAAGGCGGTGCGGCTGAGGATAATGTTGTAAGCAGAGGGACAATCGATGACGAGGAAAGTGAGCAACTTTGTGGTCTACCGCGGGTATTCTCCAATGGTGATGGAAAGATTGATGGAGCCTATGGAGGTCACCCGGTGTCCAGTGAAGCCAACCAGTGGGGTTTGGAGAGGGGACAAACTTTCTTCCCCTACTTTGAACTGGCGATAGGCGTTGAGGAAGATGATGTCTGAAGAGCTGTCGTTGTTGACAAGAACCCATCTGACTTTAAAATTGGAGAGGAGGGCAGAGATGATGAGAGGGTCGTCATAGGGGTAACGGATGCCTGTGTAGTCGGCCTCCATAAAGGTGATAGGCTCCATCCACTGCTTAGGGTGTTTGAAAGGGGCGGTCAAATGTGGCAACTTCTTTATCTGAGCCTTGCTTTATTTTTCTAAGTTCTGTCCGTTGAGCCGAGTGAGATGGTTCTCCATAAGTAAGCCCGCCCGCAATAACTCTGATCTCTCTAATTGGGGGGACAGGGTTGCCTTGTGCCCAGGGTTGTTGTGGGGGCCTATCATGACCTTAGTTGGGTTGTGCGAGTTGTCGATGAGGGGTGCGCCGATGGTTGTTTCTGGTAGGTTCAGTCCTTTGCCTTTCCTGAGGGCGGGCTGCCGTGAATCGACTGAGGCACCCCCTGACGTATCAAACCCTCGACCTGGTCCTTGAGGTTAACACACTCTCTGTGTTATGACCGTGGTCTTGATGAAAGAGATAGTATTTGGACTGGTCTCTCCGGTTGGAAGGAGACCGTGACGGTTGGGGCCATTTTAGGGGATAATCTCATTGGATCTGGTTCAGGACTTGTTCCATGGGGGAATTGAGGGGTGTGTATCGTTCGAACCGGCTGAGCGGTCGAGTGGGCGCCGACCGGTTGCCTCAGGCAGGTCAGTCGGTATACTGAGGTGTTTGGTGAGTGTGCTGGGTGTTTTTGGCTTCAGAGTCCATTATCTTCTCTCTAGGGGTCGGGTTTTTGGTTGTAGGATTTTGTCGGGCGGCTAGGGAGTTTTCGGCGTTCATGTATTTTTGGGCTTTGGAAAGTAGGGTTGCCATGGAGGTCGGGGGGTTTTTGGAGAGAGAGAAAAGAAAATCAGATTATCGTAGACTGGCCATGAAAGCCGTGAGAATGACCTTGTCGTCATTCTCCGCTACCTGCAAGGCTTCAGTGTTGAAACGAGTGACGAAGCTGCTTAGCGACTCTCCCTCGGTCTAACGGATGTTGAGTAGTTGGGTTACCGGACACCGCTGGCGTTGGGCACCAATGAAATGGTTGAGGAATGAGTCACTTAGGTGTTGGAAAGTAGAGACGGAGTCTGTTGGTAGTTGACTTAACCAGAGTCGAGCCGACCCCTTAAGTGTTATGGGGAAAGCCCGACACATGATCTCGTCAGGGAATGTATGAAGGACCATGAGGGTCCTGTAAGTTTCCAAATGGTCGACCGGGTCCGTTGTGCCGTCGAAAGAGTCGAGCGAGGACATTTTGAACTTAGGAGGTAAGGGTTTGTCCCTGATGGAGGCAACGAACGATGAGTTGGCTGTAGTAGATGGTTTATTCTTTATGTTCTGCATGACTCCTTGAAGCTGAAGTTTCATGGCTTGGAGTTCCGCATCCCAGAGAGGAACATTATCACCACCGGAATGTAGTGGAGGCTGGACACTGTTGTCCTCTCCCTCGGGAGTGGGTGCCTGGACCGATAGATGTGGGGCCCGAAGTGGCGGGTGCATTACTGGGGAGGGGGTCGCAAGCCTTCCAAGTTGGATGGGTGGGATTGTTGGATAGGATGGCTTAGGGCTCGTTCTTGGTTGGGTGGGATATCTTGAGGTGGTGGAGGAGGTATAGGAAGGTTTCTTTGAAGTAGAGCGTTGATCAGGGCTTGGTTTTGTCCGGCTAGGCGGCTAATGTTGTTGGTGAGCTCGGTGAAATACTGCGGTGGGTTGTTTGGGTTAGGGGGGTTGGCTGGGGGATCGGCAACATTGTATTGAGAAGCCATGGATTTGGTTGTGACCATCCACCTTGGTGGGTGGCAGGTAAGGATTATCAAGAGTGGCTCTCCGGCGACAATGAACACAGTTGCCAGACGGAGCAAAAAGGTTTCCCACAAACGACGCCAACTGATAATACAATGGGTTCCAGACGAAACGAGTCGGTTTGATCCACGCTTTCCAAACTGGTGCCCAAGACACCAAGCCCACGGAGAGACCTGCACAAGAGTTCAACGGGGAACGGGGAGTCCCCCAGCGAACCCTCCGACGAACAAATTAGAAAGAGAGAGAAATGGAATGTACGAATAAATTGGTGATATAGAAGCTTAACCTTTTCTTTGTCTTAGGAGCTTGCTTATATCCATTGCTCATCATTTCCTTGTCCATTCTGAGCCATCATATTGGCCGAAAGTCTATGCTCTAGCTTGCCTTGTTCATGGTGAGGCTGTTTTGTTCCGACGTGAGGAGTTATCATAATAAATGCTGCAGGAAAACTCATTAATGGCTGATGTGTGGTGTAATAACTTTGCAGGATCTTTGTCTGCTTATGTGACCGGTTCTTCTCTTGACAAGTGTTCTGATGCCATTGGTTCTGAGTGTAACATTGGGCCCCCGCAATGTTGGGATTTAGTGTTGGAATTATGTATTGGGCCCTAAGTGGTGGGTCAACAGTCCTTGTAGGCCCACCTGCATCAATTAGTATATGAAGTGTTTGGAAAAAGAGTTGAGCTAAAATAACTCACTAAAAGATAAAATAGGTTTGGCAAGTAAGTTAGGTTTAGGTTAAGACTAAAAAAATATTAAAAAATTAAATAGATTAAATAAGTCAATAAAATAAAATGTCACATTGAAATTATAATCATTTCAATTTTTCTATTTAAAAAAGTCAAAAGGCCAAAAAATTATTCCTAAATGGAACTAATTTAGCCAGACTGGGCCTCGTTTGGCAACTTTCAATTTTAACAAAAAAATCAAAAAATTATTATAAGTTGTTACACAACTTTCTTTACTTTTATACACATTTTTTTGTAAAAAGTCAATTTTTTAAAAAAAATAAACCCAAAATAGATTAAATTAATCAATAAGACAAAATATCATTTTTAAGTCATATTCATTTTACTTTTTCTTTAACAATCATCAAATCAATTTTAAAAAAAAAACACTTAAATATTTTTTTTTGTGAAAATAATAATAAAAAAATCAAAAAAACTTTTCCAAGATCATAGTCAGCGCTCGAAGGACCAAAAAAAAAAAAAGCAATGTGTAATGATTCAAAGAAATAGGACAACCCCCCCCCCCCCCTAAAAAAAACAAAAATAAATAAATAAATATGAGCACTCAAAATTTATTTTAAAACTTCAATGTTTTATATATGTACTAGTGTATGCCCGTGCCTAAAGGCACAGTGGAAATAATATTAAAATTAAAACGTAGTTGTAATTTGTACATATCATATTAAAATTTGTAGAGTCTGTAGCACCTGATAAAAGTTCAAGTCAGCACTCCTACTATTAATTTGTGGCTAACACCTAATACATTGGTGAGTGTCATAGTATCCCGAACCACAAATATCTGATTGAAATAATATAATACACAGAACATAAATACCATAACCTCACAAATAGTAGTCTTTAGAAATTGTTTACAAATTAAGATACAGAAATCAAATATTTTGAAATAATTTTCCAATCAAGATACGGAAAGCATTGAAAAACTAAATGCATCATATCATGAAGAAGAAATCAACTCTATGCCATAGCATCCCAACAATAAATGGTAAAAAAAATAATTCCTGCAACTTATCTGGTTTGTCAAATTAATGTGAAAATCATCAATTACATCAACTATAGAATACAAATTGTTGCTTTACAAAATAGTCAAATTTAAAAAATTCTAAAGTCATCTAATAGCCATCAAGTATTGCTAGTATCAATACTTGAAAGAAAATGTATAGTAAGAAGAGTAAATTAAATAAGAAAAATTATAAATAGGTGATAACTTCACAAAATATTTAAAAACTCATTGATTTGTAATTTTCTCAATGAAATAAGAAGATAAGTAAAGAGAGCCCATATAACAGTTTGGTGCAAATCTCCATCATCTTATGAAAATAAAAGAGAACATAATTTTATACAAAAAGGGAAAAAAAAAAAAAAGTGTATACAAAGTAGTGACAATTGACATGTCCAAAGTAGTGACAACTTACATGTCCAAAGTAATAAATCAACTTACATGTCCAAAGTAATAACTCAATTGTAAAAGATCAAGTCAGCACTCTTAAATCAAACTTAGCTATACTGGAAATGCAAAAATGTAGGGGAATAAAAGGCTTCACAAAAATATTTGAAATGCAACAAAGTCCACATAGGTGGAAAGCTTTACAAAAAGTGGGTTATAGCTATCGTTTGCTTTACAAAATGTATATACTTTACAAAAATATGTGTTTGATAATGTCTTCAAATTTGTTTTTTCCCACAATTCTTACGAACGCCTCATCAATTTCCGAAAGGTCTTCATAACAAAACTTCAGGGTAAACAATATTTGTAATGGAATCTGGCTCATCATTAGGGAGGAGAATACTTATACGATCGAAAGATGTGCATCTAGATAATGCCACGTATAGTTGCCCATGACTAAAAACAGATGTGCGCAAATCAACCCCAACAAATTTCACAGATTGTCCTTGAGATTTGTTAATGGTCAAAGCGTATGCCAATCGAATTGGAAATTGACGTCTTGTCATTCGGAAAGGCATTTCTGCAGAAGACGGAGTCAATGATATCCTTGGTATAAATGCCAAATTGCCAAACTTCTCTACAGTTAAGATTCGAGCTTCAATTATGCAAGTGTCGCACCTTGATACCATCAATCTTGTGCCATTACACAGTCCATCTTTCGGTGCAATGTTTCTTAATAACATTATAGGACAACCCACTTTCAACTCTACCTTAAAAACTGGTAGCCCAGGAGGATCCAATGAATTTAAAAACTCATTAGGACATCTGTTTGTAATGGAATGATCAATTTCATCATCTTCAGCCATCTTATCTGTAGCAAGATACGTATATGTGTTCCCTGGAAAAATATTCAACACAGCAATATTGATAGCACTGACATCATCATTTCGTACAGAAAGAATTGTACACTCCGTTAAGAATGATGGGGTTGATGTATCTGCCACATCCAATTGTGGATAAACTGCTGAGAGTAATTCCTTTAGATCCTGGCATTTGTGTATTGTTGATAGAATTTTAATGATTTCTTGCGGATTGGTTCCAACCTAATAAATAAAATAAAATAAATTTTAAAAAATGGTGTAATCAAAGTATCCTCAAATGGTATAATCAAAGTTCGAATGAGTATTACCTCCGTCAAGAATTTTGCAAAAATAGCATTTCCAAGGTTTGCATGATTCAAGCGCATATTCAAATCTAAAGATAAAACATGTAGACCCTTCCACAAAATAGAGTGTCTTAATGATGCATTCACAATTTGCTCACGAACTCCTTTGGTTATAACTGGTAAGATTTGTCAAAAGTCTCCACCAAGAACAACAGTGATACCCCCAAATGGCTTTTCACAATCATAAATATCTCGAAGTGTGTGATCAACTGCCTCAACAAAATGTCTATGTTACATAGGAACTTCATCCCAAATTATGAGTTTTGTTTCTCTAAACAATTCCGCCTATAATGATTGCTTGCTAAACCCACAAACTGAATTTTCCAAGACATCCAATGGAATGGAAAATGTTGAATGTGCAGTGTGACCTCCTACTAATAGCAATGATACAATTCCAGATGAAGCCAGGTAACAACAATATGGCCAAGGCTGCGACATTTTAATGCAATCATATTGTACAAAAATGTTTTCCCCATTCCGGCACCGCCATTCAAAAAGAAAATAGTCCATTTACTTTCAAAAACTGAAGAAGTGATTGCGTTATAAGCAGTTCGTTATCCATTATTGAGGCGATCAATAGGAATTTGCACATCTGTCTGTTGTGCCTCATTATGTAGTTGTTGATGTTCGAATATCAATCGATTACCAACTGTTGCACTCCAATTTGCTGTAGGTTATGGCATGGGCGGGAAATCAATTAAACTCTTTCTTGATTCTTGAAGCATTTGATTCAAAAGATACAAACCATAATCTTCAATTTGAGCCTCAGTTGGGTTAGAAATGGCAAACAATGTACGAAGCTTATGTGCAAGATCATCACAGATATGCATTGAAAATTGATTCCATAACGCATGTGGTTGTAGTGGAAAACATTGGGTCAGAATAATACAAAACAATCTCCTCAATTGATATTCGGTTTTCATAACTGCAGCCTCTTTCAGACACTGTATCCATTCTTCATCATCTTCTAAGAGTCCTCTTGCAACACATGCTGATTTAAACGTTTCATGCAAAACATTGTTAACTGTTCGTAAACATTGAAACGATCTTGGACCTTTGACAACAGTTAACAACAAACACAGATAAAATCTTTCACCACAGTTAGGGCTAGCAAAGTACATTCTACCAATTGCATATCCATGTTCTCTTGGTTTCCATCTATGTTCTGACTTGAGCCAAACAAAATGTTGCGAAAATTCTTGGTAAGTGAATTGGCATTTATTTTCATTAGAAGCACAATAATAAAAAAAACCAGTAATAGTCGATTTTTGTTGCGCAGCTCTAGAAAAAATCATTTCCAATGAGTCATTAGGATTGAAAATAACACGATGCATTCCAGGTAGATGAAGTGCCAAGTGAACAACTATTGGCATCTCTGCATGCGAATGATGACCAACTATTCGCCAAGCAGCTTCTGGTGGTCCAATATACCTCGCATCAAGATATTGTTGGATCTCATTAATCAATCCCAAAACCATTGTTGTGCGATCATAACCCTTGTAAATATACTTATGTATATACTTAACACATCTCACTCCAGCACAAACTTCTACATTTATATGACAGTTAAACCATTTAGAAAGATATGCATTGTATGGTACCACATCCCTGTTATCAACTTCCTGTCCTCTCATAGTATATGCTTGACCACTATTGCGACGACGATAGATTGGATATCCGTCTTGGTCCATAGTTATTGATTCTGCAAAGGCTCGAGGGTATTTCTTAATACATTTACCATTTTCCATACATGGTGCTTGGGGATTTCGAGCACCATATGGTCTATGTACCATACAACACTTGACAGTTTGAAAAAGCATAGGGTCATCTTTTGGATCTGGAAATTCTGCACAAACTAATTTGTCTACTTGAGTACATGTTCGAATTTTGTCTGGACTTTTAAGAAAGAGAAGCGCATGCATATGTGGTAGGCCTCATTTTTGGAATTCAATTGTAAAAACATGTGCAACTTTATTACCGAACACTTTGTTTGTCTCTATCTCCTTCATCAAACACTTTCTTTTTTACTCAAAAACACGGGCAATCAAATCCGGATGATCAATAGCTTTTTGGTGTGGTAATAATGCTGAAGTAATTTCTAGCCAATTGGGGTTTGCAGTCATGGTGAGAAAAATATCTGGGTGCTGGTTGTATCGCGTGATAGCCATTGAATCTTGAAAGATTTCAAACATATGTCTAGGACTACCAGTAAATGAAGATGGCAAAATAAACCTTTGACTAATTTGATTAGGTCCCAAGTTATGTGGATCAATATCACTTAAATCTTGGTAAAGTTCAGCCCGAATTTTTTTTGATTAAGCTTGTAGTATGTCAACCGATTTTGCTCAGTTGCAGCCCAAGCATCTACCAAAAACTCTTGGAATAGTTTTCCACCTCTCAAAATTGTTGAATACTCTGTAGGTCGCTCAAACAAACGATAATTATAAAAATCTATTTGAGTAAGTCGATTAGTTGAAAGCCGATCATGTTTAACGTCTCACAATTTCAACTTAGGTTCCTATCCGAGCTCACCATACGAGAATAATAAACATAATGCAATAGCAAATACGCTGGGTGACATTCATTAATTTGCATCAGTTCATTATTTCCCTGTAGATGTAAAACAACATCTCTCATTCCAATAACCTCGGTTCCATCACCTGGTATTACAATGGCAATCTCATCAGCAGTTGGTAGGTTATACCGTTGTTGGTCTGTTGCTGAACTGTAGTGAAGATGAGCAGGTAGATTTTGTCCAGTGAAAGCTAATTGATTCAAAATTGCATGAGTCTGGCGAAATTTGTTTACAAATGCATTAACTTGCAACAAACTATCTTGAATAGTTTTGAGAACATCCTTTCGTAAGTGAGGATTTCTACGATTTCGAACTTCTAAAGCTGAATCAAGATCATAAATGTACAACTGAGCATAAGTCGCATCCTGACTTGGCTGTGGTAGAAGTGATCTTGTTCGATGTCGCAATTCCCCATGGATAATAAATGGTTTAGGGCCGCTTTCCCTTAGTACTCTTGGATCCAATGTAGCACCAAGACTTGTAAAAGCATTGGCTGCATTGTATACTTCAGTATAACGTCGAAACGATCTTGCTTGATCATCATCCCCATCATATAATGCTTGAAGCGGTGGAGGGGGTGTCATAAGCAGAGGTAGCCTAGTCTTTCCTTTTGAACAGCAAGTTCCAAATAGGGGACGCTTTCGAGATGATTGTGATAATTTTTCGTCCATCCAATGTAAGGCTGAACAGTAAGGACATAACACATCTATCTTGCCGAGAGAATGACGACATGAATTCATGTGTGATTGAGTATTAATCGCAGTACTTATAGTCATATCTTCTAATTCATCATCTGTACATAGATCCTCTTGAAGAAATGTGATTGTAGAATTAGGCCTACAAATATTTGTTGTGCATAAATTAAAATTTATACACATGTAAAAGTAAGAGTATTATTTAAAGAATTAAACATGTTTTACCAATTCCGAGCTAAAGATGTACTTTCCATAGAGAACGAACATGTGGATGCATGTGTAACCATTGTTCGTTTTTGTGCCAACAAAGTATCCGCAAGTGTCTTTGTACCCTGTTCTAGGCAAGCATGACTGCGATGACTCGGTGTTAATAAAGGAAAGTCTTTAACATATGCTCCTAATCTCTCTCGTTCTTGTCGCAAGCGTTGTCTCGATTGATAAGCAGAGCATGCATTTTCATTCTTTCACGTTCTCGTCGTGCACATTGAGCTAATACAGCTCTTGATATAACAAAACCATTGGGTCCCTAAAATATGAATATTAAATCATTGGATGTTTAAAATGCAAATATTATCAAGTACTATTTTCCACTGTCCAAAGAAAATACCAAAAATTTAGAGAAAATGTATTATACTCTTGCCCATGACTACCCATAGTTTTATAATAATAATAATAATAAATTGTGTGGTTTTGTTATACTAGAACAAATGTTCAACCAACTTATGAGAATAATAAATGTTCGACCAGCAGATTGTGTGGTTTTGTAACAGTAATGAACAAATGTTCGATCAGCAAATGTGCTTCATAAAGTATCCCCATTTTCTTGTAGTGCCCATGCACTTACAGGAGACACTATATATTCCTTTCTCACTATATATTCCTTCATAAAGTATCCCCTATATATTTCTTTCTTCCTAAGAATATACAGGAGACACTAAAAAATGTGCATAGTTTCAAAAATAAAATACAATTATGGCTAAATAAAATACAATATATGAAGATATAAAAATAAAAACTACAAAAACTCTACAAAAATCAATAACAACCATATCGCTAAACATGCATTTTCTTTTCGCTTGCCCTTGCAATCAGTCACCTTTGTCATTTATAATCTATATAATAAATTGTGTGGTTTTGTTATACAAACAAACAAATGTTCGGCCAACTTATGAACTTCATAAAGTATCCCCATTCACATAACTAGAAAAAAAAAAAAATTTGTTGTCCATTTTCTCCCTCATCTCTTTATCTCTTTATCTCAAAATTTTCGCTCACTTACATTGAAAAGTGGTGCAGATTTACACACATATATATAGGTGACACTTAAAAAAGTGTACAGTTTAAAAGATAAAAATACAATTATGGTTTAAAATAAATAATTGGACATGCATTTTCAAAAACACTTTACAATTATGGCTTAAAATAAAAAATTGTTTATTACTTAAAATAAACAATTCAATATACAATTATGGCTTAAAATATAAAATACGAAAACTAACAATTTAAAAATAAAAATAAAAAACACTTTACAAAAACCATTAAGAACTATACCGCTGGACATGCATTTTCCTTTCCCTTGCCCTTGGAAGCATAAGACACCTTTTCTTTTCCTTTCGACATTGCCTTTGCATTTTCCTTGTACATTGCCTTTAAAAAATAACCAAAGTCTAAGAAATAACCAAAGTATAAGAAATAAAAATAAATTAAGAAAATGATAAGAAAGTGATTTTTGGACTGACATTAGAAATATGAACGACATTAAAATCAAGCTCATCACAAATCACTACACCGACATTTCTTTGTTGAAGAAACTAAACCTATACATACAAAAACAAATAAGTAGCAGATATGTACACAAAATGAAATTTTATAAGACGATGAATAAAGAGAACGAATATTACAGTTCGTTGCAAGTCTCCATTTAGTTGTAAAAAATGAGGATTTTTTTTTTTATAATCAGAACCTATAATACAAAAGTTTTTTTAAAATCTATGTACCAATTTTTTAAAAAAAGACAACTTACATTATCCATAATGTTAGAAGTCGTTCCAGCTTAGTATTGCCAAAACCTGTACTACAAAAGTTGACTTCAATAAATACATATTAATCTAGTAATACATAATACAAAAGTTAACCTGTAAAGGTTTTGGAATACATAACTTATGTAAATACAAAAGTTATTTTAATTCATCAAGTGAAACCAAACGAAGCAATCAATCGATATTTAAATGGAATCAAACCTATCGATGGCTTAAGCTTTGTTGAATTTAATTGAATTAAAAGAGGTTTAAATGGAACTGCAAAATTTATAAAGTTAATTCATATGACAAACTAATAAAAAATCATCAATCATTTTGAAATCCACAATTAATTCATATGATAAAATATCTCATTCAAGGAATTAATAAAAAATCACACTAGAAAAAAAAATCACACATATGACAAACTAATAACCCAACAATCATTTTCCGCCACCAAAATGAGTTGTGTTTCCAAGAATGTATTTATTGAAATTAACAAATAACAAAAGATTTGCAATAAATCCACAGTTTGAAAATAATAATTTAACTCCAAACATTTTCAGGTATTGGTAACACAATCTAAATCCAAACAACATCAAAAGAAAGTAGTAATGAATCTTACTATTTTTCTTACAAACTAATAAATATTAAAATTGTCCAAGATGCCACATCATCCCAACTTGGCAAAGGGTGCAAATGAGTAGAAACATGTGTAGTAGTAAAGTCAACAAATATATATTGTTGCACTTGAAGTGAACAAACTCAATCTCACAATTTCAGAAGCTATGAAATTATCCTCTGCATTTTAATAAAGTCAAACTCAACCACCCCAATCTCACAATTTCAGAAGCCATGAAATTATCCTCTATTTTTTTCAATAATCAAACACCCAGAAAATCCAAAAATATAGCGATCCTGGTTTTCCCCTTTTCTATTTAATAGTATCCCGGACTCGATTCCGTGGTTGGTGGTTGTTGTCTATGTTGCATTTCCATCCTTTAACTTTTGGTAATTGAGTTTAGAAATGTTTTGGGCGTGTTTTGAACAGGTTGGTTGAGCTTTGGTCTTAAGTGTTGTTGCCCAGGTTTTAGGTGATCCGCTCGAGCGGGTCCATTTGCACTCGAGCAGAGTCTGCATACTTTCAGTATC
Source organism: Camellia lanceoleosa (assembly GCA_025200525.1). NCBI lineage: Eukaryota > Viridiplantae > Streptophyta > Magnoliopsida > Ericales > Theaceae > Camellia > Camellia lanceoleosa. The sequence goes on from CM045761.1 coordinate 36,103,608, forward strand.
TTGTGCGTCTGCAAAACTTCTGCAGATGTGTTTTTCACGCTCGAGCGGATTTCCTTATGCTCGAGCGGGTCGCGCTCAAGCGGGTATCTTGGCGCTTGAGCTGGTGTTCGAACTCTATAAAAATACTAGATGAGTGTAATCTACGCTCGAGCGGGTCCAGTTTTTGTGCTTGACACTCGAGCGTCCTATTCTCCGCTCGAGCGAACTAGTCATATATCAGATGGCAGCTGGGTGATTTTAAATCATTTTTCACACACACTCTCTCTCTCTCTTACTTTTCAAAACCCTATTTTGAGAGCCTCTCTCTCTAAAATACAACTTCTCCCTAGGGATTGATCTATTTCTTGGGTGTTCCTACCCTAATCTCTTTGTAAGAAAGTTAGAGGGTTGCGTGGGCTTCGTTTTGATCCGAAAAACTTTGGGATTGGAGCACTTCCGAATTTGGCTCTTCTTCCCCTTGGGTTCTCCATTTGAGGTAGGGATTCTCCTTGTTCTTTTTCAATACTCCGTCTATAGATAGACATGTGGTAGTTTTGTATTGCATGAAAATCATATCATGTTGAATTTCTTTGAAAACCATGCGAGAGAACCTAGGGTTGGTTTTTTGAGAATGATTATTTTATCATTGATAGTTCTTTGGGCTAATTGGAGTGTAAATTAGCATGTTATTGTGGAGGGAAGAAAAAGCCCTAAATTATGTTTTGATGTAGTAAATTAAAATGGAGGGTAGTTGATCAATGTTTATAAGTCTTTATTGTTAATATGAGTTGGATGAAGGTGTTAATGCCTAAGGGATTAACTATGGCTTTGGGGTTGTTTTGAAATGAATATATTGAATCGAGTCAAGTTATGGCTTTATAATGAATGGAATTGGTTTTGTGATATGAAAAAGGGGTTTTGAATTGGAAAATCCTGGAAGTTGATTTTGGAAATTGGAAATGGAATGTTAACTCTATGTGAGTTTCAGAAAATAAATATGAGAATTGAATTATTGTATCATGAGTGTTGAATACACACATTTGGGGGTTTTACCCTTATCTATCGTACTAGTGTCGTTGTTGGGTTTAAGATCTCATGAGAGTTGAGTCTTTATAATAGGTATATTAAAATCATGCATTTAGAGGTTTTGTCCTTGGTCATCGGTGGAGGATGACGTGGTTGCGTTGAATTGTCGTGTATGCATTACACCTGTGTTGATTGAACATTGTATGTAATGAAGTGCTATGATACATTACATATGTATAATTGTTAGGGAGGAGATAGGTGATATACTCCAGTGTGTGGGAGGAGATAGGGGATGTATTCCACACACATATGTGTTCATATATTTTAACACATTGCTTATGTATCTTGAATATTTTATGTGTATGTATTACACTTGTTGGTTATGTTCTGTTGTATTGTGATTATTGGTGTTGTACACCGCGCTTATAATCAGAGGTACCGTTACCTTCCAACTAGTGCCTGGAGAACTGACTGCGTTGAGAATCTAAGGTACCACACCCTTCCAGCTAGCGTGTGACAACCCTCACTACTGTTTACTGATAATACCACTGATTAGTGCTAATCTATGATTAAGCATGTTAATTGACTGATTGACTGAAATTCTGAACGGATCGATTGAGTGTATTAGTTTAATTTCGTGTCTATCTGTTTGACTACTAAATTATCTTTTCATGTGTTGTGTTTTAAACTGTAAGTTGAAGGCCTTATCGGCGGCCGAATCTGAAATTGATTAGTGTTTTATGTTAATTAGAATTAATGTGATTTTATGATATATTTAATTCAAATGTGTTTTGGTATGATTAAATTAGATTAAATATTGATAAATTATAAGGGTTGGACTTATTTTCACATTTGCCACCTAGTGGACTTATCTAGGCAACCTCTCTCCACTTCATACATGTTGATACAACATTCTTCAGCCCATTTCCTTGACAAAACCGACTAGGAAGAGAGAATTAGAGAGAAGAAAGTAACTTCAACAAAATTGGCTTGGAGGCTTAGGAAAATTGAAGAATTCTTTGCATATTGAGCTTCTACACTTGAAATTGAGGACCTAAGGTAGGATATTCATCATTTAATTTGTGAATCCAAGCATTTTCTTGCATGGTTCATGGAAGTCTAGTGAGTTAAGTCTAGATTGTGTTGAATTATGAGTTAATCCATGCATGCATGTACATATTGTGGAGTTTTGAGGTTGTAATTCATAGATTCCTCACATGCATGTCCATATCTTGAGTATAGTCCATGAATTCATCTTATTATAGAAAGAATTGGCTCATTCGTTCATGTTTTGAAAGCTTGAAGTTGATTTAATTCATACATGTTATGTTTTACATCATGTTCATGGAATTTGTTTAAATTTGTGTTCAATTGAACTACCTTTGGGCCTTGATTTTACAAATTGAGTTTTGAATCATGTTATATTATGAGTTTAAAAGTGTTTTCCAAAAAATTGGCCCAAAAGGATCGAATTTAATGCATTAAAGTTGATTTTGAGCTTAAGGTTCAAATCTGGAATTTCCAGATTTTGGACCACGCTCGAACGAGGAACTCCATGCTTGAGCGTACAATCTGAGATCATGCCGTCCGCTCGAGCGAGGAAAGTGACGCTCGAGCGTGAAATGAGTGTATCCAGTACTTTGCATGAGTTTACAGTCTGCTCGAGTGAGAGAGTTCACGCTCGAGCAAGGACTTGTGTCTCACGCTCGAGCGGGGGTCGAGCGTGAATTTTGAGCATCCAGTATTTTTACTGTAGCTTGCAGTTCGCTCGAGCGACGGAAGGCACGCTCGAGCAGAGCTCCTTTGTCTGCATGTCCGCTCGAGCATAGAAAGCCACGCTCGAGCGAGACCCCTGTTTTCTGAAAATTTTGAAAAGTGTTTATAAGTACATCTTTGTATCCTCTTTCCATCCTAGGCATTCCTAGGGCATGTTTAAGGCATCTTAATGAGGATATGGATGTAGAACCACACCAAGGCAAATTAGGAGTTAAGTTATTATTTTCCCAACTGTGTAGCTTAGTGTGTGTTCACTTTGTAACTGTGTAGGATTGGCATCCGGAGACGCTCTAGCTTATCTGTAGCCCAGAACTCTGTGAGTAACAATGTTGTAAAGATATGTTCAATTGAGATTACTTTCTGAATGAATGACTGAACTGTTTTATGAAATAACACTGTTTACTGAATGAATGCTTGTCCTAATTGCGAACTGTATTTGTGGCATCCATAGCAATTTCATTTATCTTGACTATACCGCTATCGTCACAGAGATCTCTGTCGGTTCCCATGTTGGAACCACTCATCACTCGATATGATGGCCATCAATCGATCTGTTCGATCTTAAGACCCTCTTGTCTTGCTTGCTATTGGATGTACCACTTATGACTGTTATGATCAAATAACTGTTATACTGATAAATGACTGTTTTCAATACTGAAAGGACATTCATTCTTAACCTCTTTACACATATGTTATTCACTGAGCTTTAGCTCACTGCTCATATATATATGTAGATGTACAGGCACCAGACCGGAGCTAAGAGCGTTGGGTTAAACTCCCTTTTTGTCAAGCCAACCACTGTGCCTCACTGCGAGGTTCCAATCCTGACCGAGCCAAGGCTATTTGGGGTGTTTTAGTTCCCCCTTTTGTCTCCGTTTTGTAATACTGTATAGACTGAGTAATAATTGTACCGTACTATTCTAATAAGGATTGGGTCCCTGTCTCAGATGATCGTATATGGATGTATATGTACTGTTTATGTGAATATGTATGAAAGTCTTTTTGTATACAGAATGTCACAGCTCATTGGACATCTTCTATTTACTGTTTTGGATTTACTGACCCACTCTTATTCTTGTTTTTCTTGTTAAGCCGGCCTTGGTAATCATCGACATCTTGGCGATTCTGATGCTAAACCCATAGGGGCGGGTTTGGGTCGTGACATAGCGCCTAGTAAAATGGCATACCGTTGTGAGAGTTGTATCCTTGGCTTACTATGCATATAGCCGGTAGAGCAGAGTTTTATTGTTTTTGTCTTAATGTATCTGAGCATGTCATGGATTGCTATGGTTACAGTTTTGGAGGGCCGAGTTGCCTCATTTGTTGATTATATACATGTTGATGATTTGTTATCTCCCTTTTACTAAAGGCATGCATGTATAGATATGAATGTATTGGGAATAAACCAAAATGCCATTATGAGATTTTGAGTTAGTGCGAAGGAAAATTGAGTATTTGAAAGTATGTTTTGAAAAAGGAAAAATTTGTCATAAGTATAGAAAATGAGAGAAAAGTAATGGGCTTAGTGGAATTGTTTTCTAAGTTGTTATTGTTATGAAAGTTTGGGAACAAGGGGTAATGAAAAGAAAAGAAAGATAAGTCGCTTATAACGTTGAATGAAATGGTTGTTTACGAGAAAAATTCATACTTATGTTTATTTTGTATAAACTGCCACATTACTATTCTAGTATAAGATTGAGCATTCATGATCATAGCTATCTGTAAGTTGTTATTGTTGAGGGCCATGTTGAGATCTCTACTGGACTATATGTTCATCCCACGTTGTTGAATCTTTTCAAGTGTTAAGCAGGATGTGCTACAAGATTTGGATCTTCTTACTTGTTGGCCACGGGGCCTCTTTTGTGTTGGCAAAATGCCATATATGTAAAAAGGGTTACACCCTTCTTCTTGATTCTTTAATGATTTAAGCCTTCGGGCATTTTATTCAGTATGCTCATGTTGTATTAAATTTGCATTCGGATGAGAGAATTGTTATTTATTTCTACTCATTGGACTAAAGAGTTTATTTCCGCATGTTATCTCTGAACTTGAGTTAAGTTAATGAATTTGGTAATGACTTCGAGTAATAAAAAGTGGGGCGTGACAAAAAACCAGCAAAGTAAGGACCAAAAAAAGTCAAAAAATCGGCATATTTGACTATCAAAGCCTATCAAAAGTTTATTTAGCAAAATTGAGAGCTCCATCCACTTAACAACAAGTTATAGACAGTAGAGGATAACTCGGAACTTAAAATTATATTTGAAACACATTATCATTATATTTGAGACCCATTATTCGGAACATATTGAACACATTATATTTGAAACACATTATCATAAAATTAAATCTCACTATATCTCAACACATTTAGACTATAAATCTATGTAAATATAACAAATGGCTAGAAATTTTAGAGGTTGATGCAGGTTAGTATTGTCAAAACCGGTAATACAAAAGTGAACTTAACTAAATAAATATTAAATACATAGCATATTTTAATTCACCAAGTCAAACCGAATGAAGCAATCAATAGATACTTAACATATCAATGGCTCCTACATTATTGTTAGGAATCAAATATATCGAAGGCTTAAGCTCTACTGAATTGTATTGAGCTCATTCAAGAAATTAATAAAAAATCACATAGATATGCAGATGCCAAACTAATAACCTACCAATCATTTTCCGCCACCAAATTTTACTAAAATTAAACAATTTATCAAAATGAGTTGTGTTTCCAACGAAAACTATCAATAAAACACATCAATCACTAAGTACTTTGTTTCCAAGAATCTATTTATTAAAATTAACAAATAACAAAAGCTTTGCACATCTACATAGTTTTAAAATAATAATTTCACTCCAAACATTAAATAAATAAAAAATAAATCAGTCTGTATGAGGACATTTCTAGGGATTGGTAACACAATTTGACTCCAAACAACAGCAAAAGAAAATATTAATGAATGTTACCATTTTTCTTGGCAAAGGGTGCAAATGGGTAAACATATATGTATTAGCAAATGGTGAAAATATATACTTCTGCACCTAAAGTGGACAAAGTGAACCAGTAAAGTCAACCGCTAAAGTCAAAAAGCCAACAAATAATTTCATAAAAAATAATTCATCCACCAGGTGGTCAACCACTAAAATGTCTCCAAGATATAACTAAGCTAACTTTTTTTTCACAAAAGATAGATATGATTGTGGGGAAGTGGTTTTGGAAATACTCTTCAGATCCTGGGAGACACTCTTGATACTCAGCTAGCCACCTGCAAAGACAAATACTTCGGTCGGGGGTGCCGGGATTAGCACTCTGACGGGCAAGTCAGTTCTTCTATTCAAGAAAGCTTGTTTTCTAAATTTAGTGAAGTGTGTTTTTTTATTACATACCTCTCCAAGAATGCTGCTTCTTTATTTATATCTGTTCCTCCTGAGGCCTCGGGGCCTGGGCTTGGTTTTCAATCATTACCCGTTCTTATATTCGACCCCCAATGATCTTTTTCAATCGGCTTACGTATCGTATTCGGCCCATCCTAGTCTTGCAGGATGGGGCCGATTAATATTTGCTAGACGACCGGTTAGTGTCAGTACTAAAACACGCCCCTTCCGATTTAGCCATATATTCGGCTCCCACAATTGCCCCCCAAACTCCCTATTGATGGTAGTTAATTGGCGTGTTTGGTTTAGAATTCAAAGAGCCCATCACAGATCGGGCGGCTTTGCATATCCCAAGGCGTCAGAAAATGTCAGAAGATGCCCGCCTTTTCGTTTATCATTACACTTTCCCGCTTCATTCATGCGTCTCTCGCATTTATTGCGATTTGAAACTTCAGTCCCTTTTGGTGCACGTTTCGTTGATCATCTGATACATTTGGACCGCCAGCACGCATCCCTTTTCTCATTCGCGTTTTCTACAACTTTCGTCCGTCTACCTTTGCCTCATCTGCTCTTCGTAAGTTTTCTTCCCTTTTCTTTGTAGCACTATTTTCTGTTTATCATTTTTACTTTCAGCGAATCCTTGGGTCCCCGTCGAAATGGCTAAACACTTGAAGGACCTCCTTTCTGAGAGTCGCATGTCCAGATTCCGGCGACATTTTTTCATTCCTGATGACGTCCATCTAACTCTTGTAACGGACAGTACTCTGGATATGGAGAGGGAGGATCAAAATACAATCGTATTCTCCATCCTGTCCATAGCGGAAGGCGGAGTCCATTTCCCCCTACATCCACTACTTAGGGCTGTCCTTCGCTATTGGAGTCTGATTCATTCTCAACCAAATGTAAATTTCTTTCGAATCATTATGGGTGTTATAGAATTGAATCGACGTCTTAGGATCGATCTCGGAATTTCGGCCATTCTAAGATCGCCTTACGCTTTAGCCAAATCCTCTGGTCGGCTGGGTCGGTACTTCCTTAGGGCCAAGGATACTGACCATCATTTGGTGACTATGCTTGCCAGTTCTAGTAAGAGGGTTGACGATGTAATGGTCGATGTCCGAGATAATTGGGAGTTCGCTGAAGGCGAAGATCGCCTAGACCCCATTCCCAGACATAAGGGTGACCCAGGTTGCCACGTAGTATCTTGTGTTTAATGATTTATCTTTTAATCGGCTTTCTTTCCTTAATCACTCATCTTTTGTAGGTAATAAATTGAAGAAGATTCTGACTTGCGTTGACGAAGCGGTCCTTAGGGATATTAAGATTGCACTTGACTACTTTGGCCGTCCAAACGTGCAAAAACAGGGGAGAGCCGCCCACATTTTACTTCGGTACAAGCCCACTTATACCACGTTCTCGGCTGCAAACAACATTCCGATTTCATCCGGCGATCAGCAGCTCTCGGCTCTTATCTTCCCCAGCTACAAGAACCTTAGGCAAATTGGTCTCGAAGATTCTGACTCAGGGTGAGACGCAGAGCCGGTAATAGAAGTAGTTGTCGATCCGGCTAGAGAATTCACTGAGGAGGCCGAAGAAGTTGACGAGGCCGTGCGCTCGGTGTTTGAGGCTGCCGGACTCGATCAGCCTTCACCATCCGTGTCGGGTCGGGCAGAAGTCTCTTTCGGAGACATTTTCGCAAATTTGGGCGACCTACCCGGCGATTTCTTCGAAGGTATGGCGAAGGAAAGCCTTACGCAAATGGCGTGTAGGAGAAACGCCGAGCGAATGGTTGCTCAACAAAAGGCCGAGGCCGGCGAATCTGATCCCAGCTTGCCTAAGGCCTCCGTACCCATTGTTGAAGGGATGGTTCAGGTTACGCCGATCGAAACGGAAAAAGGGGGTGAACAGCAAGCCGGTGAAGAACGGCAAATTCCGGAGGAGCACGGTCAAAAACGCAGCGCCGAGGGGGAAGCCAGTTCAGATGCTAGTCCTTCTGACAAACGGCCTCGCCTCGAAGAATCGGACGTGGTTGCTCCCTTTGTTATTCAGCCAAAGATCAGAGATACGCCGATTTCTTCCAATGCTTCTGCCATTGAGGATCGGGCCGTTGCGTTGAGCTTGGCGGTCTCGATTTCCTTGCCGGCTGACAATGTAGCCTTTTGCGCCGTGCCGGATATTTTGGCCATAGCCTTATCTGCGCAGTCGGCACTCCTGGTAGGAATATTATATTTATTTCTGAATTTATTTTTTATAAAGGTATCTAATGATCCCTTATTCTTGCAGACCGTTGGCAGGATTTCCGACTTGGGCCGCCGCCTGCATGATGCTCTTGGCAGGATTGACCGTTTGCAAGCCGAAGTGGAAATTCAGAAGAGTAAAGCGGAGTTTGAAAAAATGAGGGCCGCAATGGAGAGCGCACGAGCCGAAGCAGAGAAGGAGAGGGCTCGCACTGCTGAACAGCTTCGATTCAATGCTGAGGCTAGAGCGAATGCGAGTGAGGAATCGCTCAAGCTCTCAAATGACGAACTTGCCAAGGCAGAGACTCAGCTAGAGGAGCTGAAGGCGGCCAAGGAGAAAGCCGAATCCTATGCTTTCGAGGCGGAAAAAAATGCCGCTTACACGGAATATGTTGATGAAGTTCCCAAGTTTGATAATCGGGGGTTCAAACATGGGTGGCTCAAAGCCCTTGCTGCTGCTGGGGTTACATCGGATTTGCCAATCCCTTACGAGCAAGTGGATGTTGAGCCACTCGAATCCGACACCGAGGAGTGATTTGGGAGGCGTTTCCTAATTTTGTTTTTGTATGTTTTTTGCTTGGTAGGGTTTTGTTGGCTCAGGGTAGTTTTCATGTATAAATTGGTTACTAACTTGTACGCAATTTATTAATGAACATTTCCTTGTAATGTCACTACTTCTTGTGCACGATTTGTGTAATTATGTTAATGAAACATTTTGCTGAGTTTGGCTCAAAGCCTTTTGCTACGTTGCGTAAAATTGTTGCTGAGTTTCAGTTTTTAGGGATTGAATATCCTGTGTCAACATTGATTCATCTTCTTTGTGTAAAATTGTTGCTGAGTTTCAGCTTTTAGGGATTGCATATCCTGTGTCAACATTGATTCGTCTTCTTTGTGTAAAATTGTTGCTGAGTTTCAACTTTTAGGGATTGCATATCCTGTGTCAACATTGATTCGTCTTTCTCATGCCGACTGGATTCGAATTATGAACTATCAATTCGAAAGCCGACTGGGGTATCTGAGCCGGATAGCTTGGTGAATCTGCCCTTCCCCCAAGCGGTCCTTGTGGGGTCGAGGGCCGGCTGGGGTACTTGAGTCGGATAGATTGATGAATCTGCTCTTGCCCCAGGCGATCCTCGCGAGGTCGAGGGCCGGCTAGGTTACTTGAGCCGGATAGATTGATGAATCTGCCCTTACCCCAGGCGGTCCTTGCCGAGAGTAGAATTGATTGGAGGGCCGGCTAGGGTACCAGAGCCGGATAGATTGGTGAATCTGCCCTTGCCCCAGGCGGTCCTTGCGGGGTCGAGGGCCGACTGGGGTACTTGAGTCGGATAGATTGATGAATCTGCCCTTCCCCCAAGCGGTCCTTGCGGGGTCGAGGACCGGCTAGGGTACTTGAGCCGGATAGATTAATGAATCTGCCCTTACCCCAGGCGGTCCTTGCGGGGTCGAGGGCCGGCTGGGGTACTTGAGCCGGATAGATTGATGAATCTGCCCTTGCCCCAGGCGGTCCGTGATTATGGTAGAATCGTGCCCCTACTGTCGACTTAGCCAGCGTCGGGCGATTCAGGATCTCCAATTAATGAGATTGCCTCGAACGTGCTGCCTCTGTGAAGGATAAATCAGGAAACGTACATCCTTTATGAGTTTAGTAGACAACTGAGCTGATCTCTTGGGGGAAGACTGTTTGCGCGAATGTCGAACCGACTTTTCTTTAACAACAAAGGGGAAGCGAAGACCCTAGCTGAGCTTGGCAGAGATATGAATCGAGGTGGTGAACCCTTGCGGGCAGGAAGTAGGAATGCCAGGGGTCGAGAAAGGCGTCGATCTCCCGACAAGCGATGAGATCGCCCAGCGAGAAAAGGCCGCAGGTAAGACTCACGATCTGAGTCAAGGGGAGGTCTGACACGAAACCGTGCCCATTAAGCTTTGCGGTATTCGTGAAAAATAGACCCATGACAGAGGCGGACTCGATCGTTCGAGATCCAGATGTAGCGGTCGACTTTGCCCGACAAATATTTCCGCCTGAGGTTCAGAAATCAATACTGGGTCGACAGGATTACGAGGTGTTTCGCAAGGGCATTCACAGCGTAGTGAAGGGGCTTTACACTGCTTACGAAGTCGACATGCGTCTGCGCGCTGCCCGTCAAGAGATGGAGAAGAAGGGCGAACGTATTCGAAGTTTGGAGGCCCGCGTGGAGGCGGCCGAGCGGGAACTAAGGAAGGCCAAGGCGGCTCAGGCACAATTCACCGCGCACGCGAACCCAATTGTGGAAGAGAGGGTTACGAGTCGGCTTATCAGCTCCGCACTTGCCGATTGAGAGACGGCTAGTATGTTCGCAATAGCGAGTGCGAAGGGGAGGGCCTATGAAAAAGGTTTCCATGATGGCCGAAAGGTGGGAATCGAGAAAACCAGGGAAACACTGGCTGAAGAAGTATGCCGATGTGAAAATCGCGGGTTCAGGCACGGTTGGATCAAGGCATCTCAAACCACAAAAGCTCTTCGAGCGTCGGGAATTGATTCGGCATCACCACTCTACAGGAGTAAAGATTTTCTATTTTGTGCCTTTGAGATCGAGAAGAGTGAGGATGAGGGTGACGCCGTGTGAATTTTATAGTTATAAGATTGGAACGCAGGGCGTGCTCGAAACTATGTAACTTATTGTTTTATTGAATAAAGATTGTTTCATTATAACTGTTTCGTTGTCATTCATATTCGGCATATGTGTATTTCGTGTTGCTTAAATGTCTAAATATTGCCCGACCCAGATAGCCGTTAACTGCCCGGCAAGACGCGGGCCTATCGGCAGGATCCGCACATGGGCAGGGTCGACACGTCCGCGGCGACCGCTAGGGTTTTATTGAGGCTATTTCAACGGCCGTTTATCTTTGATTTGGGTGATCGTATTGACGCTTGAGCAGTTGGATTAATGGGCTGGTTGACGGTGATCGGCATGTGAATATTTTGCCGACCGGTTTTAATAAAGCTATTTCGCTTTGGCCCAGCCGGCGTGCGTTTCGGCTAACCGTCGGGATGGCGGTCGTGGCGAATGTCATTCGACGCTTATTTTATTCAACCAATGCGTTTTTGGGAGTTAATAAAATTTTCTCAGGATTGGGATCTCGAGATTGCGGTCGTTGCTAAGAATAAAAGGAGTGGGCGCTTTGCACCAATATTCCCATTTGACTCATCATTCTTTGTCTGGAATGGTGATTTTGGTTACAGAGGCTCAAATTTCGGTCAAGTTTGGTGTTGAGATGGTTTGCGGCAGAAAACCTATCCGTGAGGGAGTTAGGTCATCTGAAGGGCTTGAGTTCTGTGAGTCTCCAAGCAAAGGGCTTGAGATATGTGAGTCTCCAAGTCGTCGAAGCAGATCACCCCGAAAGGAGAGTCAACAACTATCAAGTTCATTCTTCCTTGTCCTGGATCTTTGCCTTGACATTGTCAATGGTGCCCAGGGCAGTTTGGCGTTATGCAAGTCGTGGGCTTAAGCAAAACTGGTTCAAGGTAGTGCACACCGTGGAGGGGTTTAGGGCGACGGTCGTCGATCCGGCGATACTGCTTTACCGGCGCGTTTTGTCTCCTTTTTTGCTTTCGATATTGTAATGTTCGAATGCGGGTTGTATTTATGTAACAACTGTTTAATCAAATAAATGGTTTTATTTTAAATCTATTTGCGTGTTATTCTGAATTTTGCTTGTGTACTAAAGCTCATTACTTCGAATGCATGGTTTGTTCTAGTATGTTACATAGGATCAATTATCAATGTCTTTTGTTCGTGCCAACGTTTGCTCCGGATTCGGAGACGCGATTAGCACTTAGCACTGTATGATCCGTTCCTGAATCCAGGGCCCATTTGGCCTTAAGGAGATTAATCAGCTCCAAACTCGGGGACTTAATCGGCCCTAAGACGTCATGCGCCAAAGGGGGGCTCCAAATCCGAAGACTTAATTTGGCCAATCGTGATATCCACGAAGGGCGCTCCGAATCAGGAGACTTAATCGACCATAAGGCTTCATGTGCCAAGGGGGGCTCCGAATCCGGAGACTTAATTTGGCCAATCGTGATATCCACGAAGGGCGCTCCGAATCCGGAGACTTAATCGGCCCTAAGGCTTCATGTGCCAAAGGGGGCTCCGAATCCGGAGACTTAATTTGGCCAATCGTGATATCCACGAAGGGCGCTCCGAATCTGGAGACTTAATCGGCCCTAAGGCTTCATGCGCCAAAGAGGGCTCCGAATCCAGAGACTTAATTTGGCCAATCGTGATATCCACGAAGGGCGCTCTGAATCCGGAGACTTAATCGGCCCTAAGGCTTCATGCGCCAAAGGGGGCTCCGAATCCGGAGACTTAATTTCGCCAATCGTGATATCCACGAAGGGCACACCGAATCCGGAGACTTAATCGGCCCTAAGGCTTCATGTGCCAAAGGGGGCTCCGAATCCGGAGACTTAATTTGGCCAATCGTGATATCCACGAAGGGCGTTTCGAATCCGGAGACTTAATCGGCCCTAAGGCTTCATGCGCCAAAAGGGGGCTCCGAATCCGGAGACTTAATTTGGCCAATCGTGATATCCACGAAGGGCGCTTCGAATCCGGAGACTTAATCGGCCCTAAGGCTTCATGTGCCAAAGGGGGCTCCGAATCTGGGGACTTAATTTGGCCAATCGTGATATCCACGAAGGGCGCTCCGAATCCGGAGACTTAATTTGGCCAATCGTGACAAGTGCCCCACTGGGAATCGACATGATTTTCAGCGTCGAGGAAAAATAGTTCATATTACAGAGGCAAAATATGTTTACAAGTATCAGAGCCCACAGATCGGGTCTGTGATAGGGTTCTCGTCAGAACTCTGCTTGTGCCGATTGGGGGGAACCACGTATTTCTTCAATGCCGTGGGTTGTTAGGAAACGCAGGATCCAATGGTAGGTGCTTGGGACGGCCTTCATGACATGTAGCCAGGTTCTTCCCATTATGGCATTATACGGCGAGGGAAGCTTCACGACCAGGAATTCCACTTCGACCGTTCTGGACCCCGCTCGAACAGGTAATGTGACCTTGCCCAATGGGTATTCGGGGTTCGTATTAAAGCCGAACAGTGGGTGAGGCGCCGGAGATAGATCCGCCTCGTTAAGGCCTAGCTTGATGAAAGTTTGATAGTACATGACCTCTGAACTACTCCCTAGATCTATGAGGATTCGTTCAATGATGAACCGGTTTATGCGTAATTCAATGACCAATGGATCAATGTGGGAAGCCGTTGCGTCATTGAGGTCGGAGTCGTTGAAGGCAATTGTCGGAGCTTCTTCGGACCGGTCAGTCGAAATACGGCGCCCCTGTAAAGTTGGGTGCGATCGAATTGTGTGCATGGCTGGGAGTGTAGGCAGGCTGTAAATTACGTGGATCACGCCAAGTGGGGGAGAGTCCTACCTTAATGCTAATGCCTTGGTTGGCATTCCCTGTTTCACATACTGCTGTAGTCGACCGTCTTGCACCAGTTCTTCCAGGTGATCTTTTAATGCGTAGCAACTCTCTGTTTCGTGGCTGTGATCTTTGTGATATATGCACCTCCGGTCCCTTCGTCGTGTATCGGGTGGCCCCACCATCTTTGACGGCCATTTGAAGAATGGAAGGTATTGGATTTTGGTCATTATAGCGGTGATTGGCTCTGACAGTTCCGTGTACTTTTTGTCGGCGCGCCTCGAGCGCCTACTGTCGACTTGCAATTGCTCATTCGTCGGGTGGGAGCGTTGATCACTCGATCGGCGAGAGTCCCGCCTTTTGTCCCGTTTAGCACGTTGTCGTGGCTCGGGGCTCAGAGGTGGCACGGAACTTATCGGCTGAGCAATATCAGGAGGTCCCGATTTGGTGGACGCTTGTCTAGCTTTGATCCTCAAGGCATCGTCCTCCACTTTGCAATACTCTTCGACTTTCTTCATCAACGCCCAGACTGTTTTGGGGGGTCTTCTAGTCAGGGAGTTGCGAAGAGCACTGTCAGGATGTAGTCCCATTTTGAAGGCGGTGACGGCCATGGGGTCATTGCAAGCGTCATCAACGAGATTGAAGCACTCCCAATATCGCGCCGAATATGCTCTCAGCGTTTCTCCCGGTTAAATTTGCATAGCCCAGAGAGAGTCGGCCTGTTTCGGCTGTACCTCATTGGTGATGAACCTGGCCACTGAAGGATTTTTGCAATTGATGGAAACTTCTGATCGAAGCCGGCTCCAGCTTGTAATACCATCTGACAGCTAGTGGCCCCAAACTGTTGGGGAATATTCATCACATGAGGGCTTTATTGTCTGCATGCAACATCATGGCCTGCTTGTAGTGACGTATCTGATCAGTGGGGTCTGATTTTCCGTCGTAGAGAGTAAATGATGGAGCTTTGAACTTCTTGGGTAGTGCCGCCCTCGCAATTCGTCGGATAAAAGGATCGTGCCGGTCCTCTTCGCCTGAACTGCTTCTTCTGCGCTTGTTCCTTATGTGTGGGCTTTTTCCAGAGGAGCTGGAAGTGTCTGAGCGTCCCTTGTTATGCTCCGTGGATAATGAGTTGGAGTCGCTATCAGTTTCCCTTGGTCGGGCTCGAGGTCGTTGTTTACCTGCCCTCAGGGGTCGTTCGGGGTCTTGGCGCACGGCTTCTTTGGATTTTGCTACTTCCAGGGCCAAATCTTGTTGGAGGCGTTCATTTTCTGCGAGCATATTTTCCAGCCTTTGCTCATTCTGTTTAGCTTGTTCTATGATGGCTTGCATCGTCTCCTGAGCTGAAGTCGTTGGTGAGTCAAAATTCAAGGCGCGTCTCGCAGCGATGGTTTCCTTCCCGAGCATATCTACTGGGGTGATGTCGTCTCTCTGTGGGGTCTCGTCGGTGGCTATCGGAAGATCTTGCGTCACGCCTTCCATGGATGTATTTGAGTATTCCCCCAGACGACGCCAGTTGTGGGGAAGTGGTTTTGGAAATACTCTTCAGATCCTGGGAGACGCTCTTGATACTCAGCTAGTCACCTACAAAGACAAATACTCCGGTCAGGGGTGCCGGGATTAGCACTCTGACGGGCAAGTCAGTTCTTCTATTCAAGAAAGCTTGTTTTCTAAATTTAGTGAAGTGTGTTTTTTTATTACATACCTCTCCAAGAATGCTACTTCTTTATTTGTATATGTTCCTCCTGAGGCCTCGGGGCCTGGGCTTGGTTTTCAATCATTACCCGTTCTTATATTCGGCCCCCAACGATCTTTTTCAATCGGCTTAATCGGCTTATGTATCGTATTCGGCCCATCCTAGTCTTGCAGGATGGGGCCGATTAATATTTGCTGGACGACCGGTTAGTGTCAATACTAAAACATGCTCCTTCCGATTTAGCCATATATTCGGCTCCCACAATGATAAAGAAATATTTCAATGTACATAAGAAAATAACCTTAAAAGATATAAGAATTGATTTTCCAAGATTGTTTCATTTTGTGAGAAAAAACAAAAAAGAAGCGGAAAAGATAAAAAATAAATTGGTTTACTTAATTTTTTTTTCTTCCATAACCTTAATTTATTTTTTGCTTCCTCAATTTAAGAAAAGTTATGATACACTGCTTTAGGCATTGAAACCATATAAATCCCCAAACATATCTTATGTTTAGCATAGGAAAACGTCTTAAGCATGAACAACAATAAATAAAGCCAATCCCAAAAGATATGTTATATTTACCATAAGTCTTAATGGCACTTCCAAACACAATCAGACTCAAATCAAAATTAGGTGAATTCCTGTAACGAAGCTAATTAATTTTAGAACTTGAGATCCAACTGATGCTATCTAAGATCTGGAACACATCTTATAGAAAAGGTAAGAACTGGAACACATCTAAGACATGAAACCAATACAGTGTATACAAACCAAACTGTTTTTAAAAAAAAATGTAGTGATACTGTATGATTTCCTGAGCTGATAAATAAAATAAAATAAAAGATTCCCTAGGTTTATTACCAAATAGGATAGAATATTTTCCAAATCCTTAGAAACACAAATATAAACACAAACACAAACACATATGGAGGCCATTATTGGCCAAAAACAACCCTTTATTGGCCAAAAATTGTCTGATTTATTGATTTATCCCCAAAAACTGTGTGACACAAAAATTTCGGATTTATTAAAGTTTGAATAGTATATAATACCACAAATTCAAACCAAAGTATGAATTCAAGAAATCAAACAGTGTGATACCACAGTATGCATTTAAAAAATTAACTCATGAATTCTATAAGGGCCTTTTCGTTGAAATAGAAAAATACGAAATGTGGTTTAGATTTCCATACTTACCACATCTGTAAAATTAATTTAACTCCTAATAAAATTAATAAAATTCAAACTAATAATAGATTAATTTAACTCCTAATAGATTAATTTTACAAACTAATAAAATTCAAATGTTATCGAATGTTACAAACTAATAAATTCGAATGTTATCAAAATGCTATACAAACTAATAAACATGTGTTTTATGCAATAAATAAAACTCAAACTAAGGCCTTGTTTGATTTACAGGTTAATAAAATAGTACCACTAATACTACCAATCAAACATGCCCTAAGTGTCATTAAAGGAGGAAAGAAAAGAAAAGAAAAAAAAAAGATTAATTTAACTCCTATTTATATTGGTTAAATTTGAAACATTAGATAAAAAGTCAAAAACTAATGCAAAAAATAAACCCATTCAACATAAAAGACATGCCCTAAGAGGTAGAGGAAGGCATGTTTATTTTCTTCTTCCAATTTTTCATTTTGTTTATTAAAAAAAAAAAAAAGGCCCTCTGTTTGGTTTCCTAGAAAGCAGAAATCCACTTCAATTTGTTAATTAATTGGAACAGGTTTTGTTAGACATTGCTTTTTTAGACATGGCTTCTCAATATATATATATACATACTGGAATCATACATAAGGAGGGGGTTTGGGGTTTGAAAAATACGAAATGTGGTTTAGATTTCTGTACTTACCACATTTGTAAAATTAATTTAACTCCTAATAAAATTAATAAAATTCAAACTAATTGTACGGAAAAGAAATAAACCTTCTTGTATAATCCTGTTGATCAAGCCTGCGCTCCTCCGTACATCGTCGCTTTACTCCCTGAAAACACAAACGTGAGCTAGCCGGCGGGTGTGTGCCGGAAACCTCTCCGATGCCTAAGTCAGCAAAAATAGACAAGTAGACAAAAGCTCTGTGTATTCAGAAATCAAAGTTGTGTTACCTCTCCATAGGTGATATTGTGAGCTTTTATGGGTTCCGCGTGGCACAATCCTAGTAGGACTCTTATTCCTCCATGCAGAGTCCTCCTAGGAGTCATACTCCTAAAAGATACTGCTTATCCTTCAACACCCTCCTCACTGCTTAAACCAAGTGAGATGGTTTTACCATGATCGAACTCCAATATGACCGAGGTAAGCATGGCTATGCTAAGCCGCAGACTAGACCGAGATAACCTTAGTTCGGCTCTTCTATTCACTGCTCTTACCTCGGTTTTCCTAGTGCTAACCATGGTATGTCTCGACCGAGATAACTAATAACGTGGTCCCGACCAAGATAACTTTGTGTGTGACGACCGAGCTTACCGTAAGCTCTTTGGGACCGGAGTAACTTCAAGCCTCTTTTGGACCGGAATAACTTTAAGCCTCTTTTACTCAGCCCTTCATACTGTGGCCCATAACGGACTATTACCCAGCTCGGCCCAATTTTCATATAAATTACCCTCTCGATTGCCCCTTAATTCCATCTGCGCAGCATGATAGGGATTACCTCGTCTACCAGCCAAGCTAAAAACTTTAATCTTACCGAGCTAAGCTTTTAAGCTTTTCCAGCCGAGCTAAATTCACATCGAGCTGTACCTGTTCGGTCAAAATGTCCCTTCAATCGCAACAACTGAATCGCTTCTCATTCCAAGGGTACGTGGCACATTCTGATTAGCTAAAGGCAACTGTCACGCCGTCTTCGTACCTCATGTTTTTTAAACAGTCCCGCCCAAATTTTGGGCTTTTCATTAAAACAGACCCTTTCAATATCTTTTGAATCACTCGAATCACTATTTATCTCCTCTTTCTTCCATGCTTCTGATCCTCCTCAGCCCTAAGCTTGCTGAGTTCGTGTTCTTCACTGTTGGTGCTTTCATATTTAGTTTCTTCCTCTTGTCTTGGTAAGCTACTCAAATCTATTTTGTTTTTGTTGTTTTCGCATTTGTTTTTTACAATCCATGGCATATTGTTTATGTTTTTGCAAAACACATTTTCTGCTTGGTCATGCGCTTTTTGGAAAAAAACTTATTAATAGAACCACCTAAACTCATAAAACAATCTATAGAAACACTGGGTTTGATCCCAAATAACCATGCAACCGAACTAGGAAGTTGTTTGCCTTGGTCGTAAGCCTAGCCATACCTGGCGACCGAACTAAAACTTGTGCCATACTTGTAGCTTCCATAAGTCAAACCACCATTTGATTCAATTAGCTGAGCTAGGGCTTTATTTATCTTGCCTTTGTTTCTTGTAGCACGGTCCAATGATTAGTGCTTAACACTTTTCTTTTTTCACTTTGCAGACTTTAGGTTACCCAGGCACTCCCTTGAGCGCTCAACCGAGCTACACAGCACCTTTCTTTGATCGAGCTAACCCCAGTTTAACTTATTTATAACTTAAAACACAAATGGGAAAGTATAGGTTTTTAGTTAATTCACCTGGTGCAATGGCTGAATTCCGAAAGGATTATAACATCCCCGACGATGTTCATCTCACCTTAGCCAAGCTAGATGTCACACCTTGGAGAAACCCTGGTTTTGTTCCCTTTACCCTCCTTTCCATCGTAGAAACCAGCCTAAGATTCCCTGTACAGCCTCTCCTCTGTGAATTCCTTAGGCAAACTAGGATATGTCCTACCCAGCTTTCCACAAATTCATACCGTATAATAAATGGCATAGCCGAGCTAAACCACCGGGCTAGTATTAACCTCGGTTTAGCTGAACTTTTGAGAATACGACGCCGCCGAGAGAAAATAATCAAAGATACCCCGGACAAGGATTTAAACGATGATGATTTCTTCTGGGTATCTGGGAATTTTGAAGATCACCAAGCCCAGATCCCTGGTCATAGAATAAACTGGAATAAAGGAACCCCCGGTATAATTACTTCGGCTTCTTTGCCTGCTTCTCTTTATTTCGGTCTCCAATTCCTAAACCGGTCTAACTTTTGTCTTCATTATGCAGATTCAGCCTACCTCAAGTCGCTGTATAGTTACCCCAATTTGGACACACTTCATGCCGCACTACGATATCCTAAAAGAAATTGGGCCAAGCTATTGAACTTTGAACCAACATACAGATATAGCAGTTGACGAAAAGCGAAGGTAACTGACTTTTTACTAGAAGCCTCTCCTGAACCGGACCCAAACTTGCCTCAAATCAAGCTGGTCCGTACTACTGCTAAACAAGAAATGGCGAAGAGGAATAGAGTGAGGGCCCTCCTAACCGAAACACACCAAGCCGAGGTACCACAAACCAGTCAATCTACTGAGGCCGTAGTAGCTCTTCCAAGCCAACAACCTTCGTCATCTCGGACGAGCAAACGCGCCCGGACTACAACTGCTGAGCAAAGCCTCGTTGATGAAGAAGAAACCATCCTTCCCCAAACCACTACACTAAGCTCACCATCCGCGCGCTCGGACCGAGCTAGCTCTTCTAAATGGGCTCCAAAAATCACTTTCCAGAATCGAGCTATTCAGGACACTGATTTGGTAGTTGCTGAGAAAGATCACTTAATGGCATTCAATCTTGCCAAGAGTGTTTGCCTTCCAGCAGATATGGAGCACCACAATCATTTGACCAAGCTGAAAGCCATCTGCTCGGCCACAAAATCCATGGTGCTTGTAAGTAGCTTCTTCTGTTAATTTTTTTAATTTGCACAACTTTTATCTCGGTTTGATTACAAGTTTTCCCATTCTTTTGCAGGCCATACAGAAGAACCACATCGCTCATAAGTGTATACTGGAACTTCGCAAGACTGCAAGGCAAGCCATGGCCGAAGTGACTGAAAAAACTGCCGAGCTAGAACAAGCCAGGAAGCAGATAGTCGAGCTTCAATCCGAGAATGGTCGTCTGACCGGATTGGTTAGCTCGGCCGAAGCAGACAAGCAAAAGGCTGCGGTCGTGATAAAAGACAAATACCTGTGGGAGCTGGCCAAGCTTGAAAAAAAGAAGAACGCCAAGATTGAGAAGCTGAAGAAGAGTGCGGATGACGCCGAGCTCCGGGGTTATAAGAAGGGGGAGGCGACTTACATTAAACAATGTGAAGTTGCCAAGGATCTCTTCTTCAAATGTGGGTGGAGGGCGGCTGTAGTGCAGCTCAGTCACAGTCTAGAGACCGAGGTCTTCAACGCTCCTGCATACTTCATACCGAGCTCCATGGCGGAATATGCTGCTGCCCTTCAGACACAATTTCTTGAGGATTCAGATGATGAAGAAGAAACCATGCCCAACGATACCCCGGTTGTCAATGACCCTGTCAATCAGTCAGTTCGGTCGGAGCCAATGGTGGAAGACCTGACCAACGAGCTACCTACTGAAACCGTGCTTCCAACCGAGACCGTGCTACTGAATGAAACCGGGCTCCGAGTTGACCTTGATACTGATCTTAATGATCTATTTGCCTGATTTTGTACTTCTCTTCTTGTTGCTTGATTTTAGTATTTTTCTTTTTTTTTTGTTGGACAAAAAAGTTTGTAACAGGAGTGAGTCCCCAACTATTGTAGCTCTGTTTTGCTTTTGAATGAAAAAACCTTTCATCTTTCTGTTCGGTCTGTGCCATACCTGCATTCACTTTGTATACAGACTAACATTTTCTTGCCGAGATAATTATCTTGGTCTTAATCTTGCAATATAATTATAGCTATCAACCACTCTTTAGCCGATATCCTTACTTCAGCTGAAGAGTACCGAGTGTTGGTTTAATCCAGCCAACCACTCTTTAGCTAATATCCTTACTTCAGCTGAAGAGTACCAAGTGTTGGTTTAGTCCAGCTAACCACTCTTTAGTCGATATCCTTACTTCGACTGAAGAGTACCAAGAGTTGGTTTAATCCAGCCAACCTCTAAATTCGTTATTCCTGCCAATTTAGAAAAATGTTTGGTTCTTCCTACGAAACGTCCTGCAGCCTAGATCCTTATCCTGGGCTTAGGAAGGGTGTTGGTTTGTCCAATCAACTTCTAGATTGGTTTTTCCAGCCAACCTAGAGTAAAGTGTTTGGTTATTCTGACCAAACGTCCTACAGCCTGGATCCTTATCCTAGGCTTAGGAGAGGTGTTGGTTTTTCCAGCCAACGTAGAGTAAAGTGTTTGGTTATTCCGACCAAACGTCCTGCAGCATGGATCTTTATCCTGGGCTTAGGAAGGTTCACAGTTGGTTATTCCGACCAACTATGTTTTTAATGCCCCTAACTCACTAAAACAACTTTTACAGAATAAAACACTTATGCTGAAAAGAAAGCTACTTGTTTTATTGGAGAAAGAAAAATTACAAGAATTCTAAAAAAAAGCTAAAAATAAAATAGTTTGAGATTGGCAGTGTTCCATGGCCTGGGAATGGCTTTGCCGTCCTCGTCTTCTAAGTGGTATGCCTCTTTGCCTGCTAATCCAACCACTTTGTAAGGTCCTTCCCAATTGGGCCCTAACTTGCCATCTCCCGGTACCATGGTGTTTCCCATCACTTTGCGCAGCACCCAATCGCCGATCTTGAATTACCTTAGATGCACTGTTTTGTTGTATTTCCTGGATAACTCTTGTTGGTATGAGGCAATGTGAACCAGTGCTCTTTCTCTTCTTTCTTCTGCAAGGTCGAGCTCCAATGCTATCGCTTCGCCATTTAAGTCTGGATCAAAATTTTCGCTTCGAATTATGGGGAGGCCAACTTCTAGTAGGATTACTGCTTCCATACCATAGGCTAAGGAGAATGGAGTTTCTCTTGTTGACCGTTGAGGTGTGGTACGTAGGCCTATAAAACATGAGGAAGCTCTTCCGCCCATTTGCCTTTTGCTTGTTCTAACCTCTTCTTCAATCCATCCAAGACGACCTTCTTTGATGCTTTTGCCTGACCATTTACTTGGGGATATGCCGGTGTAGAATTGTAGAACTCTATCTTGTACTCTTTACAAAAGCCTCTAAAAATTCTATCGTCGAACTGAGTGCCGTTGTTTGATATTAAGGCTTTTGGTATGCCAAACCAAGTGATGATATTCTGCCAGACAAACTTTTTCATGTCTTTTTCCTTGATTGATGCCAAGGTTTCTGCTTCTACCCACTTTGTGAAGTAGTTGGTTGCTACGAGAAAGAACTTCCTGTTGCCTGGTGTTGTTAGAAATGGTCCTACTATGTCCAGGCCCCACATTACGAAGGGCCATGGCCTGGTTAAGGGTAGAAGCTCTCTGGCAGGTTGATGTATTTGGTGTGCGAACTTCTGACATTTCTCGCACCTCTTCACATACTTCTCTGAATCTGCTTGCATGTAATGCCACCAATATCCTTGCGAAATTACTCTGTATGCTAGTGATCTTCCCCCTTGATGGCTTCCGCACACGCCTTCATGTATTTCGAACAAAAATGCTTCAACTTTGCTAGAATGAACACACTTTAGGTAGGGTCTCGAGAATGATTTCTTGTACAATGCCAAAGATGGGGAGAGCCAAAATCGTTGTGACTTTGCTCTTATTCTACTGGCCGATTTCTTTTCTTCCGGTAGGGTGCCATCTTTTAAGAACAGTATGATGGGATCCATCCAAAAAGGGCCTAGCTCGGGGCAACATACCTCTTCTGCTTCGGGGTCTTCAATGCTTGGTCTAGGTAGGTAGTCGATCAGCAATGGATGAGGGATGGAAGTATCTGCCATTGAAGCAAAGCCTGCTAATTCATCTGCTCTGCTGTTTTCCTCCATGCCGATTTGTTCTATCCTGACTACTTCAAATTTCTTGATCTCTTTTCTGACTAAGTCTTGGTACTTAGCCATCCTGTCATCCTTTGCTTCATAGACGCCTGAAATTTAGTTTACCACCAGTTGTGAGTCGTTGTAAACCATTAGCTCGGTGGCCTTCATGTAGAATGTTGATTTAAGACCTGTAAGAAGCGCTTCATACTCCGCTTCGTTGTTTGATGTTGGGAAGCCAAGGTTGACTGCTTGCTCCACAACTAGGCCGTCTGGAGAGATGAGAACTATGCCAAGTCCTGCGCCGTGCCGGTTGGATGCTCCATCTACGAAGAGCTTCCACATCTCTCCAACGAACAACTTCCAGCAAGTGGAGGGGTCAGATGATGCCGTGGGGTCAAGAATGTTACTGGTGTTTTCTTCAAGGTCCATGCCTGCTGTCTGCCCTTTGCTATCTGATTGTACCAATTCTTTATTTGTTGGTGAGTCTTGGCTTGGTTTAGCCTGGTTTGCTTCTTCCTTGCTTTCTTTACTCTGGTCTGCCTTGGGGTCTGACTGAGTATCCTGTACCAGGGGTTGCGCTATTCCGGTGTCAACTTCCATCCCTAGTTCGGTTGTGTCAATCAGGTCGACTGGACAGATATGATGACTTCCTGGGGTAAATTCAGCGACGAAGTCTGCCAAGGCTTGAGCCTTTATCGCGGTCCTGGGTTGAAACTTGATATCATATTGTCCCAACCCTACTGCCCACTTCAAGATTCGCCAGAAAAGTTTACCCTTTCGAAAAGAGCTTTTAACGGGAAAGCTGTGAGGACGACTATGGTGTGGGCGTGAAAGTAGTGTGACAGCTTCCTTGAGGCCATCATCAAG
The DNA here is from genome assembly GCA_025200525.1 of Camellia lanceoleosa. Taxonomy (NCBI): domain Eukaryota; kingdom Viridiplantae; phylum Streptophyta; class Magnoliopsida; order Ericales; family Theaceae; genus Camellia; species Camellia lanceoleosa. The sequence goes on from CM045761.1 coordinate 36,127,819, forward strand.
GCTAAGGCCAATTTTTCCAGTGGCAAGTACCTTGTTTCGGCGCTCAGTAATGTCTTGCTGACATAAAAGATAGGCAGATGTTGGATTCCTTCCGCACGGACCAACACTGCGCTAATTGCGTGCCGTGAGACTGCCAGGTACAGGAAGAGTTCTTCTCCAAGTATTGGGGTGACAAGCAGTGGTGGGGAAGACATGTATTCTTTCAGGCTTTCCAGAGCGCGGTCGCATTCTTCGTCCCACTCAAATTTGGCCTTTAAAGCATGGAAAAATGGTCGTAGCCTATCTGACAACTGGCTTATGAACCGATTGAGCGTAGCCGCCATGCCGGTGAGATACTGCACTTCTTTTACTGAATTTGGCCTCTCCAGGTCCTGAATTGCTTTGATCTGAGAGGGGTCTACTTCTATACCCCGGTTGGTTACCAGGAAGCCTAGGAATTTGCCAGATCCTACTCCGAATGCACATTTAGACGCATTGAGGCGCAACTTGTGCTTCTTTAGGATCTCAAACATCTCACCTAGGTCCTTCAGATGGTCATTCTCATCCTTGTTCTTGACCACCATGTCGTCGATGTAAGCCTCCATTGTTCTACCTAACAATGGTTCAAACATCTTGGTGACCATCCGCTGGAATGTCGCCCCTGCGTTCTTTAGGCCAAAGGGCATGACCTTGTAGCAGTATAGTCCTCTTGGAGTTATAAAGGATGTGACCTCCTGGTTCGGTTCATACATGGCGATTTGATGGTAGCCTCTGTATGCATCAAGAAAGCTAAGTCGGTTGTGCCCCGCCGTTAGGTCTACCAGTTGATCTATTCGTGGTAGGAGGAAGCTGTCCTTTGGGCATACTTTGTTAACTATCTTGTAGTCGACGCAGACACGCCATTTACCATTCTTCTTTGGCACTACGACTGTGTTGGAAATCCATCTGGGGTAGTGCACCTCTCTGATTGCTCCTGCCTCCAGCAGGTTTCCTACTTCTTCCGCCACTATCTCGGCGTGGTGGAGTGCCGATTTGCGGGTGCGCTAAATGATTGGTTTGGAAGTTGGGTGGACGTTTAATTGGTGATAGATGAAGTTTGGGTCAATGCCTGACATATCGTACGATGTCCAGGCGAATACTTCGATGTTGGAGGTCAAGAATTCCATGACCTCTATTCTCTTAGTGTTGGACATAGATGAGTCAAGCAAAAAGAACTTATCCGGGTTCTTTTCATCTATTCTTACTTGTACCAGGTCTTCCACTGCCTTCTGTTCAGCGGCTTTGCCGACATCTGCGAACAGTTCATTGCTCTCAGGTTCTTCCACTAAATGAACATATCCCTTGGCAGCACGGCTGCCGTTTACCGTGACAAAGCATTGCTTGGACATAATTTGGTCTCCAAAGACCTCTTCAATTACCCCGGTTTCATTGGGGAACCGCATTACTTGGTGGTAGGATGACACTACCGATCGCATGGCATGTAGCCATATTCTTCCCAAGATTATGTTGTAAGTGGAAGGGACTTTCAGCACCCAGAATTCCACTTATTTTGTTACGCTTCCCGCTCTGACTGGGAGGATTATTTTGCCAACTGGTCATTCTGGCATTGAGTTGAATCCAATCAGGGGAGATACGGCAGGTGCCAAGTCTTTGTCTTGTAGCTTCAATTGTTTGAATGTTTCGTAATACATTATCTCACATGAACTACCCTGGTCAATCAAAATCCGCTTGATGTCAAAATCCTTGACTCGGAGAGTGACAACCAAGGCATCATTGTGGGGACAATATATCATCGCCAAGTCTCTATCTGAAAAAGACATGATGTTCGTGGCCTCTATCTTCCCCTTTTTGATGGTAGGTTGTGCACATAGTACCTCCCTTAAGTGCTCGGCCTTCTTGATTGACCCTCTAAGCTCGCATACACGCTCAGGTTCGAAGATTCCATGTATCACATTGATTACGCCTTGAGGTGGGGCATCGATTGGCATCCCGTTCGGGTGGTTGTCATTCTGGGGGGCTGGCTGCGCCCCTCCTTCAATGTATTTGTCCAGGTGACCGGCTGCCACCAACTCCTCTAGATGTTGTCTCAATGGTGTACAATTTTCAGTGTGGTGCCCCTTTCTTTACGGAAAGTGCACTGTGATCTTTCGTCATAGTCCTTCTGAGCCTCTCCTAGCTTAGCAGGCCATCTGACGAAAGGTTCATCGCGTATCTCGCTTAGAATCCTACAGATTGGATTTTTGAATACCGTGGTAATGGCAGTGCAGACTCTCAACCATCTTTTATCCTGGTCTTCTCCGTTGACAGGCCTGCCTCGTCCATTTTTGTTCGGACGTTGTACGGCATTGACCTTAGCCGCGGTCTTTTTATCTGGTACTGCGGTCGTGCTAGACTTTGCTTTAGCACGGGTGCCATCCTCTTCCACTTTAATGTGCTGGTGCACTCTTTCCATTAAGGCCTCTATCGTTAGAGGTGGCGTCATAGTGATTAAGTCCCTTAGTCTGTTCCCAACTGGAAGGCCCCTTTTGTACTGTACGATGGTAAGATTGGTAGGACAGTCCCCAATCTAGTTGAAGGTCTCCCAGTAACGACTACTGTAGGATCTAAGTGTCTCCTTGTCGTCCATGTCCATGGAGAGAAGCTGGTCAATCTCCATTGGTGTTTTGGTGTTTGTTCTGAACCTTGTTATGAACGCCTCCGCCAATTGCGCCCAGGAGGCTATGCTGCCTTCTGGAAGTTTTTTGAACCAAGTCAAGCTTAGGTCGCCAAGGCTTGATGGGAAGAGGATGCACATCAAAGCCTCGTTTTGACGATATACCGCCATAACCTGGCGGAAGTGACTCAGGTGCATATAGGGATCTGTTTTTCCCTCGTACGTGGTAAATTTGGGCTGGAGGAAGCCTGAAGGTAGGGGCGCGTTTTCGATTACCGGGACGAATGGCGAGGTCTACAGCCTCACTAATGCTTTGTCCGTTGGTTCGTAGGCAGGGCGCGGTAATGGCATTCCAACCTCGACGCTTCCATGCGTCCAAAGAGGCAACCGCTGAAGGGCAGATACCCTGCGAGGGTCGCGCGCCCTATTATCCTCCTTCCATCGTGCCCTTTCTTCCAGCACGGTCCGTAAGTCGGATGATCTTGGCAACTCCGTCTGCCTGGATGATGTCTGGTGCGTGCGCGAGGGCCGATAGGTGCTTCCCTCTGTATACGACCTCTCAGTCCTCGTTCTCTCAGACCTGGAGCAACGAGTCCTGGAGGTTCTGGATTGAGTATCGCCTGTCCTGAGGCTTCTACTCTCTGCTTGTAATGGTGTGGTATGCCTACCACGGTCTTCTGAGTGGTGAGGGGGTGTCTTGCTTTTGCGCCCCTCTCCTGTCGTCACTCCTTTTCCCTTCATCTGGCGCTTCATAATCTCCATGTCCGCCACCATCCGTCGTATCAATTCGTCCTGCTCCTTTACGCGGTCCTCCAGAACTTGAGGATCAATCATCCGCCTTTGTCTGTCAAGACTTTGTGAACAAGAGTGATGGGGGCTATTATTCCGCCTACCTCTAGCATCCCTCCTGGGGTTATGTCGTTGGGGCTCCAAGTCCACTATGGGAGGGACAGGAGGCAAACCTTCACGCCTCCCACCTCCTTCTGGGGTTTGTCCATTGATGGCGGACTGCGGCAAATCTTCGTTGTGTGCCATTTCTTTATATTAGCAAGGAAAACTTAATCAAGAGGTTTTGTTCGTTCTGTTTGTTCCCACAGACGGTGCCAATTGTATGGGAAAGAAATAAACCTTCTCGTATAATCCTGTTGATCAAGTCTGCGCTCCTCCGTACGTCGTCGCTTTACTCCCTGAAAACACAAACATGAGCTAGCCGGTGGGTGTGTGCCGGAAACCTCTCTGATGCCTAAGTCAGCAAAATAGACAAGTAGACAAAAGCTCTGTGTATTCGAAAATCAAAGTTGTGTTACCTCTCCATAGGCGATGTTGTGAGCTTTTATGGGTTCCGCGTGGCACAATCCTAGTAGGACTCTTACTCCTCCATACAGAGTCCTCCTAGGAGTCATACTCCTGAAAGATAATGCTTATCCTTCAACACCCTCCTCACTGCTTAAACCAAGTGAGATGGTTTTACCATGGTCGGACTCTAATATGACCGAGGTAAGCATGGCTATGCTAAACCGCAGACTAGACCGAGATAACCTTAGTTCGGCTCTTCCATTCACTGCTCTTACCTCGGTTTTCCTAGTGCTAACCATGGTATGTCTCGACCGGGATAACTAATAATGTGGTCCCGACTGGGATAACTTTGTGTGTGACGACCGAGCTTACCGTAAGCTCTTTGGGACCGAAGTAACTTCAAGCCTCTTTTGGACCGGAGGAACTTTAAGCCTCTTTTGGACCGGAGTAACTTTAAGCCTCTTTTACTCGGCCCTTCGTACTGTGGCTCATAACGGCCCATTACCCAGCTCGGCCCAATTTTCATATAAATTACCCTCTCACTAATAATAGATTAATTTAACTCCTAATAGATTAATTTTACAAACTAATAAAATTCAAATGTTATCGAATGTTACAAACTAATAAATTCGAATGTTATCAAAATACTATACAAACTAATAAACATGTGTTTTATGCAATAAATAAAACTCAAACTAAGGCCTTGTTTGATTAACAGGTCAATAAAATAGTACCACTAATACTACCAATCAAATAGGCCCCAAGTGTCATTCAAGGAGAAAAGAAAAGAAAAAAGATTAATTTAACTTCTATCTATATTGGTTAAATTTGAAACATTAGATAAAAAGTCAAAAACTAATACAAAAAATAAACCTATTCAACACAAAAAAACATGTAACGCCCTCAAAAAAAACACATAAAACCCAACCATTTTGACATACAATAGTATAAGAGAATAAGACATTCTTCCATTCATCAGAGTATTCTTACAAAAGATATTACATGTTGACAACAAAAGTAAATGCCCTACGGGCTTACAACTTTCCAAGTCAACACTTGGGTACAACAAAAGAAGAGTACTAACTTTTTTGAACAAAGTAAGCTCTTGGCTCAATTTACATGTAATACATAAAAGATAACACAAAAAGTCTATCAGCCTCTAGCCTCCTAAGCTACGTCCTTGGAGGTGGCATACCATCTATACCTGAAAATGATGTCCCATATAGGGTGAGTCAAAGCCCAGTAGAGATATACTAAGCCAAATATAAGCAATGACTAAAACGATAACATTAGATAGATGGTTAACGATTATAAACCAATTTAACTCACAATACAATTCCATGATGGACATGTCCATGTTACATTTCATTGTTCCTTTACTTATCAAAATCATTTCATTTCACATGGCTCAGAACCTGGCCAAACACTACAATGAGATTAAAACTCATATTAAAACAATTCCATACTTCACAATTCGTAAATGAGATTTCATCTCATATTTGACTACTTCCATACTTCAAGTAATACACATATATTTACTGTATTAACACTTCCATTTAATACACATATTTGTTGTATTAACACTTCAATCTGATACACATATTTGCTGTATCTATGGAGTCCATCCCCTATCTCCTCCCAAACAAGTTTGAGAGTCCATCCCCTATCTTCCCTGAAACCATGGAGTACATCCCCTATCTCCTCCCACACAATACATACATTCCAAGTATATAAGCAATTATCATATACAAGGATCAAACAATACACATATTGAATATATTATGCCAACCACCATATTCTATGACACATTCAATGTGATTAGTTTCGGTTTTCCCTAATCAACATGTAATGTCTACAACAATCAAGACTATCCTCCACCGATAGCCCAAAGTAGATATTTCTAAACAGAACATAAATGCTTAAACAGATATAATATCAACATTTTTATAGTGAGTGATAAATTAATCCAACTACACCATTTAATTCCATAATTTCCCAATTTCAATATTCTCAACTCAATTTCTCGTTTCCCCAAAATTAATTATACAATTTAATTTATCATTATAATTAGGGCATTCTCCCCCTTTTACCACATATCAACCCAAAAGCTCAAATTCAACAATTTGACAACAATAGTTCCATTTTTCAAACCTTACATTCACATGGAGTTTAATTACATAAAACCCTTCTTTTGTTAATTACATAACAAACCCTAACTTTTTCAAAATTACCCAACAACACCAACATATCAAAATGCCAAAATTTAAAGACAAAGCTCATAAGAAGGGGTACAATATCCCTACCTCGAAATTAGAAGCCCAAAGGAGAACATGACCAAAATCCAAAGTGCTCCAAATCAAAGATTTTTCATATTAAAACAAAGCCCAAGCCACCCTCTATCTTTCTTACAAAGGACTTAGGGTAGGAACACACTAATAGGAGATGAAACCCTAGAGAGAAAGTGTGTAGAGAGAGAAGGAGCTCGGATCTAGGGTTTGCAAAATAAAAGAGATGAAAAAAGTGAAGTGTTTCCCGCTATTGTCTACTGATATAACACAGGCTCACTCGAGCGAAGGATTGGTCGCTTAAGCGACCAGACACAAAGAAAGACTCACTCGAGCGAAGAAAATCTCGCTCGAGCCAACAATGCAAAGCTTCAGGTCTGCAACCAAAAGCACGCTCGAGCGACAGAATTCTCGCTCGAGTGAAGAAACTCAAAACATACACCTCGCTCGCTCGAGCCAAGAAATGCAACCTTCAGGTCCAGAACCAGACGCAGACGCAAACTCGAGCGAAGGACTTCTCGCTCAAGCCACCGGATACAAAACACAACTCTTACTAGAGCGAACAAACCTTGGCTCGAGCAAAGGATCTAAAACAAAGATCTCGCTCGAGCGAAGACACCAAAATCTGGACAGCAAGCATTTGCTCCCAATTACACCCAACCTGTAACAAACCTGCCCAACACATCCTATAACTCATAAATAAGGAATTAAAGGATAACAACAAGATATAACAACAGCCAATATGATGGAACATAAGTTCGGAACACTGTACATAAAGGGATAAAACCCGAGATCGCTATAAAACGTGCCTTAAGAGGCAGAGGAAGGTATGTTTATTTTCTTCTTCCAATTTTTCATTTTGTTTATTAAAAAAAAAAAAAAAACGCCCTCTGTTTGGTTTCCGAGAAAGCAGAAACCCACTTCAGTTTGTTAATTAATTGGCACAGGTTTTGTTAGACATGGCTTTCTTAGACATGGCTTCTCAATATATATATATATATACATACTGGAATCATACATAAAGAGGGGGTTTGAGGTTTGATAAATACGAATTGTGATTTAGATTTCCATACTTACCACATCTGTAAAATTAATTTAACTCCTAATAAAATTAATAAAATTCAAACTAATAATAGATTAATTTAACTCCTAATAGATTAATTTTACAAACTAATAAAATTCAAATGTTATCGAATGTTACAAACTAATAAATTCGAATGTTATCAAAATGCTATACAAACTAATAAACATGTGTTTTATGCAATAAATAAAACTCAAACTGAGGCCTTGTTTGATTAACATATTAATAAAATAGTACCACTAATACTACCAATCAAACATGCCCTAAGTGTCATTCAAGGAGAAAAGAAAAGAAAAAAGATTAATTTAACTCCTATCTATATTTGTTAAATTTGAAACATTAGATAAAAAGTCAAAAATTAATACAAAAAATAAACCCATTCAACACAAAAACATGCCCTAAGAGACAAAGGAAGGTATGTTTATTTTCTTCTTCCAATTTTTTATTTTGTTTATTAAAAAAAACAAAAAAGGCCCTCTGTTTGGTTTCCTAGAAAGCAGAAACCCACTTCAATTTGTTAATTAATTGGCACAGGTTTTGTTAGACATGGCTTTCTTAGACATGGCTTCTCAATGTATATATACATACCGGAGTCATACATAAAGAGGGGGTTTGGGATTTGGAATCATATATATAGATATATATACATACATGTTGGAATCATATGTATAGATATATATACATCCATAATCATATATAAAAATAAAAATAAAAGATTAATTTACCTTGTTTCGATATGAAAGGTCTTAAGGAAGTCCACAATGCTTCAGACTTAATGCTTCAAACCTGTTGTCAATATTATTGAAACAAAAGATTATTGAAGATTATTAAAGATATCCAATTCATTAATATTTTGAAAGATTATTGAAACAAAAGATATCCAAAGATAGGAATATAAAAATCAAAGTCTAGGTTTCCATTTTGCCAATTGTTAGCTACTAATTAATGCTTGGTTGGTTGTGTATGAATGACATTTAATAAATCGTAGAGGTTATTTGTAAATCAAATTTGAATGTTATCAAAATGCTATACAAACTAATAAACGGGTAGTACCTTTGATTAATATTAGGTTAATAAAATGAATAACAGATTAATAAAATAGTACCACTATTACTACTAATCAAACGTGCCTTAAGTGTCATTCAAGAAGAAAAGAAAAACAAAAAAAAAAATTAATTTAACTCCTCTTTTTTTTGGTTAAATTTGTTTGTGAATAGGAAAATTAGCTAAAAAGCCAAAAACTAACACATAAAATCAACTCATTCTCTCTATTTAAAAACCCCCCAAAAAATAAAATTAAATTATAGACTTGTATCACATACATACATACATATGCATACATAAAATACAATTATAGACTTGTATACAAAGATAGAAATATAAATATTAAAGAAAAATCAAAACTCAGTTTTCCACTTTCCCCATTATTTGTAAATCAAATTCAAATGTTATCAAAATACTATACAAAGTAATAAATAGGTGTTTTATGCCCGTACCTGAATGCACTATCTAATAAAATTCTTATATTACAATCTATGTGTTGCAAAAATGTTAACGACCATAAAAATGTTTTATGAAAAGTGTCTTAAAGTTGTGATCAAACAACCAAAAATGTTTAGGATCAATGAATCAATCAACAAAGGGTCGATGATTTTTTGTAAAACTTTTAAGAGAAATTATGTATTATGTAGCATACCCAAACAAATATAGCCCTAAATAGTACATCAAAAAAACCATAGGAAGACCACTATATCAAAAGTTACATTGATCACAAATTGTATTATACTACCATCTCAGATGAAACAAACATAACTTTTTAGTAATCACTATTAAACTAAAAATAAAACAATCAAATTTAGATAAGTAAACCAAACCAAACCAAACCAAACCTTAAGTCCCATCAAATGGGATTGATTGCATAAATAAAAATGTACACATAAAATAATTAATTTCAAATTAGTTTAATAAAAATTAAAATTAAAATTAAAAAAGCCATTGCTTATTTTGAAGAGTGATTGTGGTCAGCCACCATGACAAAAAAAGAAGCCACTCACACACAAATGCAAAAAAATATATTCTTGAAGCCCCAAACACATTTCTCATGTGTGATTGCATTTTTTGGTGCCCAAAATATTAGAGTGATTTCATGTAGACAATGACACTTTTTACCAAGAAATGTAATATATCTTGTATATAAGAATAGCACTATCACATTCTCTCTTCTTCTTTTTTCATCTTGTCGCACTCAAATGCCTCTCCAATTCACAGAAAATAATGCAGTGGAATGGAATACATCTAGTCTTTCTATTTTGAGATATTTAGATAGCAAATATTGCAAGATTTTGTTTCATAAAGTCAAAAAGCCAACAAATAATTTCATAAAAATAGTACCACTTTGATTAACAGGTTAATAAAATAGTACCATTAATACTATTAATCAAACATGCCCTAAGTGTCCTTGAAGGAGAAAAGGAAAAAAAAATTAATTTAACTCCTAATAAAATTAATAAAATTCAAACTAATAATAGATTAATTTAACTCCTAATAGATTAATTTTACAAACTAATAAACATACCTTCAAATGTTATCAAAATGATATACAAACTAATAAATTCGAATGTTATCAAAATGCTATACAAACTAATAAATAGGTGTTTTATGCAATAAATAAAACTCAAACTAAGGCCTTATTTGATTAACAGGTTAATAAAATAGTACCACTAATACTACTAATCAAACATGCCCTAAGTGTCATTCAAGGAGAAAAGAAAAAAAAATAATAATTTAACTCCTATCTATATTGGTTAAATTTGAAACATTAGATAAAAAGTCAAAAAACTAATACAAAAAATAAACCCATTCAACACAAAAAACATGCCCTAAGAGGCAAAGGAAGGTATGTTTATTTTCTTCTTCTAATTTTCCATTTTTTTTATTTAAAAAAAAAAAAAAGCCCTCTGTTTGGTTGCCTAGAAAGCAGAAACCCACTTCAGTTTGTTAATTAATTGGCACAGGTTTTCTTAGACATGGCTTTCTTAGACATGGCTTCTTAATATTATATATACATACTGGAATCATACATAAATAGGGGGTTTGGGGTTTAGAATCATATATATAGATATATATACATCCATATATATATAGATTGGAATCAATATAGATTTTCATCTTGTCGCACTGAAATGCCTCTCCAACTCACAGAAAATAATGCAGTGGAATGGAATACATCTAGTCATTCTATTTTGAGATATTTAGACAGTAAATATTGCAAGATTTTGTTTCATAAAGTCAAAAAGCCAACAAATAATTTCATAAAAATAGTACCACTTTGATTAACAGGTTAATAAAATAGTACCATTAATACTATTAATCAAGCATGCCCTAAGTGTCCTTGAAGGAGAAAAGGAAAAAAAAATTAATTTAACTCCTAATAAAATTAATAAAATTCAAACTAATAATAGATTAATTTAACTCCTAATAGATTAATTTTACAAACTAATAAACATACCTTCAAATGTTATCAAAATGATATACAAACTAATAAATTCGAATGTTATCAAAATGCTATACAAACTAATAAATAGGTGTTTTATGCAATAAATAAAACTCAAACTAAGGCCTTATTTGATTAACAGGTTAATAAAATAGTACCACTAATACTGCTAATCAAACATGCCCTAAGTGTCATTCAAGGAGAAAAGAAAAAAAAAAAAAAAGAATAATTTAACTCCTATCTATATTGGTTAAATTTGAAACATTAGATAAAAAGTCAAAAAACTAATACAAAAAATAAACCCATTCAACACAAAAAACATGCCCTAAGAGGCAAAGGAAGGTATGTTTATTTTCTTCTTCCAATTTTCCATTTTTTTTATTAAAAAAAAAAAAAAAGCCCTCTGTTTGGTTGCCTAGAAAGCAGAAACCCACTTCAGTTTGTTAATTAATTGGCACAGGTTTTCTTAGACATGGCTTTCTTAGACATGGCTTCTTAATATTATATATACATACTGGAATCATACATAAATAGGGGGTTTGGGGTTTAGAATCATATATATAGATATATATACATCCATATATATATAGATTGGAATCAATATAGATTTTCATCTTGTCGCACTGAAATGCCTCTCCAACTCACAGAAAATAATGCAGTGGAATGGAATACATCTAGTCATTCTATTTTGAGATATTTAGACAGTAAATATTGCAAGATTTTGTTTCATAAAGTCAAAAAGCCAACAAATAATTTCATAAAAATAGTACCACTTTGATTAACAGGTTAATAAAATAGTACCATTAATACTATTAATCAAGCATGCCCTAAGTGTCCTTGAAGGAGAAAAGGAAAAAAAAATTAATTTAACTCCTAATAAAATTAATAAAATTCAAACTAATAATAGATTAATTTAACTCCTAATAGATTAATTTTACAAACTAATAAACATACCTTCAAATGTTATCAAAATGATATACAAACTAATAAATTCGAATGTTATCAAAATGCTATACAAACTAATAAATAGGTGTTTTATGCAATAAATAAAACTCAAACTAAGGCCTTATTTGATTAACAGGTTAATAAAATAGTACCACTAATACTGCTAATCAAACATGCCCTAAGTGTCATTCAAGGAGAAAAGAAAAAAAAAAAAAGAATAATTTAACTCCTATCTATATTGGTTAAATTTGAAACATTAGATAAAAAGTCAAAAAACTAATACAAAAAATAAATCCATTCAACACAAAAAACATGCCCTAAGAGGCAAAGGAAGGTATGTTTATTTTCTTCTTCCAATTTTCCATTTTTTTTATTAAAAAAAAAAAAAAAAAAAAAACCCTCTGTTTGGTTGCCTAGAAAGCAGAAACCCACTTCAGTTTGTTAATTAATTGGCACAGGTTTTCTTAGACATGGCTTTCTTAGACATGGCTTCTTAATATTATATATACATACTGGAATCATACATAAATAGGGGGTTTGGGGTTTAGAATCATATATATAGATATATATACATCCATATATATATAGATTGGAATCAATATAGATTTTCATCTTGTCGCACTGAAATGCCTCTCCAACTCACAGAAAATAATGCAGTGGAATGGAATACATCTAGTCATTCTATTTTGAGATATTTAGACAGTAAATATTGCAAGATTTTGTTTTGTAAAGTCAAAAAGCCAACAAATAATTTCATAAAAATAGTACCACTTTGATTAACAGGTTAATAAAATAGTACCATTAATACTATTAATCAAACATGCCCTAAGTGTCCTTGAAGGAGAAAAGGGGGGAAAAAAAATAATTTAACTCCTAATAAAATTAATAAAATTCAAGCTAATAATAGATTAATTTAACTTTTAATAGATTAATTTTACAACCTAATAAACATACCTTTAAATGTTATCAAAATGCTATACAAACTAATAAACAGGTGTTTTATGCAATAAATAAAACTCAAACTAAGGCCTTATTTGATTAACAGGTTAATAAAATAGTACCACTAATACTGCTAATCAAACATGCCCTAAGTGTCATTCAAGGAGAAAAGAAAAAAAAAAAAGAATAATTTAACTCTTATCTATATTGGTTAAATTTGAAACATTAGATAAAAAGTCAAAAAACTAATACAAAAAATAAACCCATTCAATACAAAAAACATGCCCTAAGAGGCAGAGGAATGTATGTTTATTTTCTTCTTCCAATTTTCCATTTTTTTTATTAAAAAAAAAACCCTCTATTTGGTTGCCTAGAAAGCAGAAACCCACTTCAGTTTATTAATTAATTGGCACAGGTTTTCTTAGACATGGCTTCTCAATATTATATATACATACTGGAATCATACATAAATAGGGGGTTTGGGGTTTAGAATCATATATATAGATATATAGATATATAGATATATATATATATATACATCCATATATATATAGATTGGAATCAATATAGATTTTCATCTTGTCGCACTCAAATACCTCTCCAACTTACACAAAATAATGCAGTGGAATGGAATACATCTTGTCATTCTATTTTGAGCTATTTAGACAGCAAATATTGCAAGATTTTGTTTCATAAAGTCAAAAAGCCAACAAATAATTTCATAAAAATAGTACCACTTTGATTAACAGGTTAATAAAATAGTACCATTAATACTATTAATCAAACATGCCCTAAGTGTCCTTGAAGGAGAAAAGGAAAAAAAAAATTAATTTAACTCCTAATAGATTAATTTTACAAACTAATAAACATACCTTTAAATGTTATCAAAATGCTATACAAACTAATAAATTTGAATGTTATCAAAATGCTATACAAACTAATAAACATGTGTTTTATGCAATAAATAAAATTCAAACTAAGGTTTTATTTGATTAACAAGTTAATAAAATAGTACCACTAATATTGCTAATCAAACATGCCCTAAGTGTCATTCAAGGAGAAAAGAAAAAAAAAACAAAGAATAATTTAACTCCTATCTATATTGGTTAAATTTGAAACATTAGATAAAAAGTCAAAAAACTAATACAAAAAATAAACCCATTCAACACAAAAAAACATGCCCTAAGAGGCAGAGGAAGGTATGTTTATTTTCTTCTTCTAATTTTCCATTTTTTTTATTAAAAAAAAAAAAGGCCCTCTGTTTGATTGCCTAGAAAGCAGAAACCCACTTCAGTTTGTTAATTAATTGGCACAGGTTTTGTTAGACATAGCTTTCTTAGACATGGCTTCTCAATATTATATATACATACTGGAATCATACATAAATAGGGGGTTTGGGGTTTAGAATCATATATATAGATATATATACATCCATATATATATATAGATTGGAATCAATATGTATAGATTGGAATCAATATAGATTGGAATCATATGTATAGATATATATACATCCATAATCATATATAAAAATAAAAGATTAATTTAACTCCTATCTATATTGGTTAAATTTGAAACATTAGCTAAAAAGTCAAAAATTAATACAAAAAATCAACCCATTCTTTTCTCAACCCACAAAAAATAAACTCATCCAACACAAAAAATGTATGTTTCTTTTCTTCTTCCAATTTCCAAATTTTTTTAAAAAAAAAAAAAAAAACACCCTCTGTTTCGTTATGTAAAATTAGAATTCTCTACTCAAAAAAACCTACTTAAGTCTTCGTTCCAATGATTTTATCAATCAAAAGCTTTTCAAAACCATAAAAAATCAACACCCATTTCCCATTAAAGAATCAAACCCACTGGATGATGTTTCCACAATAGATGTTTATCTGCCACTATAGATGTGGCAGACACATAAATAATTTCTATGTATAAACATCAGATGTAGATGTTTATCCACACCCCTAGGACTATAGATGTTGGAAAAATAATTTTATAAACATTAAAAATAATGTCCCACAATTGGATGTGGCAGATACATAAAACCATGTGAGAAATCAAACATTTCAAATTAATTTTATAAATGCATATCAGATTAGGATCAAAATGCATATAAATAAAGCATAACTCAATGGATTCAAATGAAAGCACAATCAAAATAAAGTAGAAATCACAGTATACAGCAAAGGTCCAATAATTCAAACCTTGGTGCCAAAAGGTCCAACTGGATAATTCATCTCCATAACATTCATTCCCTAAATGAAAGAATTGGATTAAATTCATATTCAATTCTCTCTCAAACTATCAAATGTATATGGTATTACACATACGTATTAGATGCATGAATTGAATTGAATAAACAATAGGATACCTCAAGTTCGGCCTAAAATTCTTCACGCTCATGACCTGTAGCAATTGGCATAACATCTGCAACTGTCTTCTTCCCCTTCATAATAATATCTGCCATCCATCAACAACTAAATGATATTTCGAATCCTTACTCTTCTTTTTTCATCAAATTCAATTGAAATCTTGGTTAAAAACTTAATTTGATAGGAGTACTCCAATCCTTACTATTTTTTTTCAGCAAATCTTTTTGCAAAATTCCAAACTTATCCTAAAATCAGCTTTAACCATTTTTAAAAAAAGAAAACCATATTCAATCCTTACTCTTTTATAAATTAAAACCATCTTAAAACCCATTTCAAAACCATCTTCAAAACCGACAACTACAAAGAACAACTTTTGTTACTGCAACTCTACCTTGACTCTTTGAAAAAAAAAAAAGATTTCTAGATATTAGATCCAAAACAATGAGATAAAGATAGGTCTAAGAAACTTTCACAAATTACCAACTATTGGTTCAGAAGATAATTAAAGATAGGTCTAAGAAACTTTCACAGATTATCACAAATTAAAGCCATAGCATCAAGAATATCCTATCGGTTTAGAAGATAATTACCAACTACAACAAACAAAATTTGAAAAAGTAAGCAATAACAAAAAATTTTACATCAAGAAGATGAATAATAGGTATTTCAATAAAGAGTCACAGGGGACCAAAAAAACTTTCTCCAAAGAAAATCCGTGCAAGATGTGTGTGTGTGTGTGTGTGTGAGAGAGAGCGCTTACAGATAAGAGAATGAGAGGATTCAAGCGAAAGGTATGAAGAGCTGTGAGGAAAAAGTTGTACTGAATCCTGAAGTTCTGAAAGCAACAAATTCAAAGAAAATTGTTAATTTGCCAAACACAGCATAGTGTCTTCCCAAAGAAAATTTGAAAGAGATGAGAGGAGTACGTGTGTAAGAGAGAGAATGTGTGTGTTCAAAAACAGAGCCATCATATTACATTTTCAGACATTTTGACAAAGAGATAAAAATAGAGGGTGTGTGTTCAAAATTATATATATAATACACACAAATAAATACATATTGGCTTTTAAATAATCAAACCCATTTCATAAATCAAAACCATGTAAAAAATAAAACATTTCAAACTAACCATATCAGATTAAGAGAAACAGGAAATTATATAACTCTTCTTGATAAAAGCATATATATATACAAGAAATGTTTATAACATAACTCATTCAAATGTTTCAAAACAGGAAACATTTTTTTAGAGGAAACTGTTCTTTGTTTATAACATAACTCATTCAAATGTTTCAAAACAGGAAATATTTTTTTAGAGGAAACTGTTCTTGAGAAACATTTCAAGAAGAGTTTTGAAATGTTAACTCTTCTTGAGAGGGTGTGCTTTTATTAAGAAGAGTTTTGAAATGTTTCTCAAAAACAGTTTTGAAATGTTAATATGTTTATAACATAACTCATTCAAATAAGAAATGTTTCTCAAGAAATTAATTTGAAATGTTTCAAATTAACCATAGCAAGAAGAGTTATTTTAAATTTTTACATATATATATATACATACATATATACACATATACATATATATACATCCAAAATGCAAATTATATATATTATACACACAAATACGTACAGACTTCGATCCAAGGACCGATTTCTCAAGAAATTAATTTGAAATGTTTCAAATTAACCATATCAAGAAGAGTTATTTTAAATTTTTACATACATATATACACATATATATATACACACACACACATATGTATATACCCATATACATATATATACCTCCAAAATGCAAAATGTTTCTCAATAACAGTTTTGAAATGTTAACATGTTTATAACATAACTTATTCAAACAAGAAATGTTTCTCAGGAAATTAATTTGAAATGTTTCAAATTAACCATAGCAAGAAGAGTTATTTTAAATTTTTACATATATATATATACATACATATATACACATATACATATATATACATCCAAAATGCAAATTATATATATTATACACACAAATACGTACAGACTTCGGTCGGGGACAGATTTCTCAGGAAATTAATTTGAAATGTTTCAAATTAACCGACCAACAGTGCTTAGCCATTGGAAATCCATTTGGTTTTGATCACACTCTCACTGTTGGGGTTATCAGTGGACTAAATCGAGACATATTTAGTCAAATAGAAGTCACAATTGGTGGTGGAATTTAGACAGATGTAGCCATCAATCCTGGAAATAGGTATTATTTAGGACCATTCTTTCTATGCAGAAATCATAATGAACAGGTTTTACTTCCCCTCATGACATCAAAATTATCTGATTCCAATTTTTTTCCATGCTCTTATATCGGAACTTTTTACCTTATCAGAACAAATGGTTATGAGTTATTTTAAATTTTTACATACATATATACATATATACACATATACATATATATACATCCAAAATGCAAATTATATATATTATACATACAAATACATACAGACTTCGGTCCGGGGACAGTGACGCTCTGGCCGGGGACAGACTTCAGTCCGGTTCTGGCAAAGACGACTCCCTTTCAACCCTTGTTCCCCTATTGATCTATTTTATTCCGGCAGAGAAGGAGGGAGGAGGAGCACGGTGAGGGTTAGGCTCCAACAGGGAAGTACGGGAATGGGCTCTGATGGAGGTAGAGAGAGAGAGAGAGTATGTGTGTGGGTGTTCAAAACAACCGTGATTGGTAGCTCGAAACCCAGCCTCCCGAATCGCCCGAATTTGAAAAACAACGTCGTTTTTGCATTTTTTTTTTTTTTGGTTCAATCAAAAACGAGGAAAAAAAAAGAAGAAAATGAAGAAGAAGAAGAAGAACTCGAGGGGCCATCAACCAAGAAAGAAGAAGAAGAAGAAGAAGAAGAGAAGGGAGGGGCCATCAACTAGGGGCGGAGGTGTAGCAGAGGTCGAGCTGCTACGACGATCGGCCTGCGACAGAAAGCTGCGATCGGCCGACGATCGGCCGATCTTCTCTCTTCTCTCACTCTCTCTCTCTCTGTTTCCCTCTTTCCTCTCCTCTCTCTTTCTCCCTCTCTCTCTCTTGCTTTCCCCCTCTTCATTTTTCGAGGGATTCGGAGAGGGGATTTTCGGGAGAAAAATCATTTTTGGTGTTCAAAATTTGAAAACAGGAAGAGAAGAGAAGAGAGGAGTATATGTGTGAGAAAGAGAGGGTGTGTATTGAGAGAGGGTAAGTGAAATGTTTTTAGCCCTTAGATTAAAATCAATCTAATGGTCAAAATTTGGACAAAGGGACAAAAGTCCCATCCGGAATCAAATTCTTAGCTTCCTTGTTATATAGATATTTTATACATTTTAAAAAATTTAATTTTTATTATTTTAGACTTTTTTCAAAAACATGCACAAAAAAAAAGGTAAAAATATAAATTATGACTAAAAAAAGTTCAAAAAAAAAAAACTAAAAAATTACTTTTTTAAAATATTGCAAAAATAGACCAAAGCAAGTCAAATGAGAAGATATCATCATGGTTAAGAATTAGCACTCATTTGGCATCCAAGTTTTTGGAATTATCAGGTTAAAATAATTAAAAATAAAATAAAGGTAAATTACAAACATATCTTATGAGATTTATTTACATTATAAATTATTTTTTATAATTTTAAAAATTATATTATGTCCCTAAATTTTTTAATTTCATAACAAATGAGTCATTTTATTAATAAATTATCAAGTTAATTAACGGTATTTAATAATGTTAAAATTTTATTTCAATTAATAATTTAGATAATTTTATTATTGTATAGGTGAACAGTTTAAAATTTTACTTTTTTAATTAATTGTATTAAATAAAAAATTCTGACAGTGAGGTATTTATAATTTTTCAAATCACAGGGGACAATTCGTATTTTAAGCAAACCTCAAGAGGTGTATTTGTAATTTATCTTTAAAAAAAAAGTTAAAAAGTCAATAAGATAACATGTCACATCCAAATTATAATTATTTTATATTTTTCTTTAATAAAAGTCAAAAAATTCAAATCAAGACAAGATTTTTTAATTCTAAATTAAAATAATCAAAATCAAAAAATTAAAAAATTAACTCACATTCTAAACGAAATCTTAAACTACATGCGTTATACAAAAATGGTACATTTGTTAAGCCCTGTTTGGGATGTCCGTTTGGGCTAAAATAGTCATATAGTACAAAATATCACATCTAACTCATAATCATTTTATTTTTTTCTCATAAAAGTAGAAAAACCAAAAAGTTTATTCAAAATGAAACTTTTTAATCTCATGCTAAAATAGTTAAAAAGTCAAAAAGTTAAAAAACAATTTACATTCCAAACGAACCCTTGGTAATGTTCGGTTAAAAATATGAGATTTGTTTGGTTTATATCTCGAGATACAATTTTTGAATTTTTTTAAAAAAATTTTGTTTTGTTCAAATTTTTTGAATTTTTTTTCTAAAATCACTTTTTTCTCTGTTTCCTCTCTTCTTTTCAGCCATTTGTTTCTCACACATGTCTATTCAACTATAACAAAATATTAAATTATCTCAAACTTTTAAACTCTAAAACTTTTTTTAAAACATATAACTAAACAAATCAAACAAAAATAAAAAAAATTTATCTCAAAATACAAACTAAACACACCGACCGATGAATTTTATATCTACGGACAAAAACAGGACTCGGCTGAATTATAACTTTGCTATGCCAGTTCTCTCTCTCTCTCTCTCTCTCTCTCCTGGCTTGTCCTTGCACAAATGCTTTCCCTCTCTCCTGTTTTTCGCAAATGGGAAAGGGTGTGTTTGGTAACGTTTACGTTTTCAATTTATATTTACAAAAATTTTATAAATTGATTTTTGTTTATTTTTTGTTTATTTTTAGAAAAACATAAACTACAAATACGTTTGGTAATTGACAGAATGTTTAAAAAAAATTTAAAAATATAAAAAAAGAGTGAGAAATGGCAAGTGGTGGCGGAAGACGGTGGTGGAAAGTGGTGACGGTGGGTAGTGGGTGGGTGGTGGTGGTGGGTGGGTGGGTGACTGTGGGTGGTAGCGAGTGGGTGGTGGTGGTGGCGGGTGGTGAGTGGTGGTGGCAGGTGGGTGGGCGGTGGTGGCGGAAGTGGTGATAGGTGGCGAGTGGTGCGCGTGCGGCGCGGCGTGGCGGGTGGCAGTGGTGGCGAGTGGTGGCAAATGGTGGCGGATGGCGGGTGGTGGTGGTGGCGACGGTGGATGGGTGGTAGCGACGGCAGGTGCGAGCGGTGGTGGTGGTGCGGTGGTGGTGGTGGCGCGGCAAGTGGTGGCAAGGCAGGTGGCGGTGGTGGGTAGGCGGTGGTGGGCGTGGTGTGGCGGTGGCGGTGATGGGTGGGTAGTGGTGGCTAGTGGGTGGTGGCAGGTGGTTAGTGAGTGGTGGTGGCAGGTGGAAAATGGTGGCGGGTGATGGCTAGTGTTGGGTGGTAAAAAAAAAAAAAAAAAACTCAAAACTCAAAACGGAAACACATTTTTTGTGTTTTCATTTTTTGGCCAAATTTATAAACTGAGACCATTGATTTATAAATCAAAAATTTTACCAAACAAGTTTTTATTTGAGTTTTTTAATTTTTTGTAAATATAAATAAAAAACTGAAAACGTAAGTGTTACCAAACGACACCAAAATGTTTAGACCTTTTTAACCTCCACAGCCTCCGTTTGGAAAGTTTAGTTTCGAGGGATTTTTTTTTATTATTATTAAAATAGTTACAAAAAATAAAATAAAATTTTAAATTTAATAAAATAAAATATTATATTTAATTTATAATTATTATATTTTTTATCTCATAAAAATTTAAAAAACCCAAAAATCTTTTTCAAATTAAACTTTTTAACCCCATCTTAAAATAACCAAAAAAGTAAAAAAAACCAAAAAACTAACTCACTTCTCAAACGAACCCATAGCTTCGTTTTTTGGGAATAGACTGGTTTTTTGGCTTTTTAATTTTTTTAATTATTTTAGTTTGGGAATAAAAAACCTGATTTGAGAAGGAGTTTTGACTTTTTTAACTTTTTTATAAAAGAAAGAATGTAATGATTATAGATTGGATGTGATGTTTTGTTTTATTGAGCTCAAAACCCTATTTTATTTTTTATGACTATTTTAACTAAAAAATTCTCAAACCCAACTTCCTAAACATAGGCATAAAAAAAATGAATTTTTTAATAAGTCTTTTAGTAGTTCTAAATTCTCATTTTAATTTTCTTAATTTTAAACAATTAAGAAAATTTTCATTAGCTAACTTTTATTTAATAATCTCACATTGGAAAAAAAAAAAAGAGTCGTTTTACTCATATAAAGTAAATCTTATACTTTCATCCCATATAGTGAAGAGTCTTATGAAAGTTTCAATATCTCATATTAATTTTTTTGATTTTTTTAATTTTAAACAATTAAGAAATTTTTCATTGATTAGATTTTATTTGATAATCTCACATCGATAAAATAACAAAAAAGAAAGTTATTTTACTCATATAAAGTAAGTTTTATTATATATTTTTCAATTCAATATAATTGAAATTTTAAAATTTTTAATTAATTAATTATAACCTAGTCAATTAGACTAAATCATTTTTGATTTGATTGATTCAATGGTTTAACCGCAATTTTAGTGATTTTATATTTTTATTTGATAATCTCACATTGGAAAAATAAGGGGGAAAAAATGAGTTGTTTTACTCATAGAAATTAAATCTTATACTCACATCCCATTTATCTCATATAAATTTTCTTAATTTTAAATAATTAAAAAAATCTCTATTGACTAACTTTTATTTAATAATCTCACATAGGAAAAATAAGGGGAAAAAAATGAGTTATTTTACTCGTATAAAATAAATTTTATACTCTCATTCCATTTAATATTGTAATGTTGTGTATGCTTCAATTCAATATAATTTAAATTTTAAAAGTTTTAATTAATTAATTATGAGATAATTATAATTAATTAATTAATAAAAATGATAATTTTAAAATAATTACTTACTAAAGTTTTAATTAATGTTTCAATTCAATATGTTTTAATGTCACTTTTACTGCTCCCTAATATAAAAATTATGAGATGATTATAATAATTTTAAATTTGTATTTAAAACTTATAAATTATGAGATAGATTATTATAATTTTAAATTTATATTGTGGCGATTTTAAATTTAAATTAATAGATTGTTTTCTATATTTAGTGACAGTTTAAATTTTAATAAAATAAAATTTATAAGTTTTAATTAATTAAATTTTGTGTAAGCTGGTTGATTTTTTAACATAACTGATTAAGCTAAACCGTTTTTTATTTGAATGATTTGCTGGTTTAATCGGGATTTTAGTGATTTTACATATTACGATGATTATTTCTTACTCATTAAGTTTTTAAAATTTCTTTAATTATTTTCCTTTCAAAAACCAATGTGATAATTTTTTAAAATTCATATATTTTTATTCTAAAATAATGAGGTATTGGAACTATACCATTTTTTTTTATAACAAAGCATAATTTTAATTATTAATTGTTAATACAACAATTTTAATCTATGTATACTCATAATAAAGAAACATTTGAAACAATTTTTTAAATATATATATATATAATTTTATTTACGAGAGACAAAATATATAAAAATTAAATATAATTATCGTATTTTTAATAAACAATATATTATTTTATCTCATGTATAGTACGAATGATATGCTAGTTATTATCTAAATAAATATATTTTAAAATTTTTTATAAAAAAAAAGTATGTAAAAAAATAAAAAAATAATGTGATAAATTTTTTTAAAAAAATATGGTAATATACATAATGCCAAACAACATTTTAGAGTAGCTCAAACGTTTAATATTTTTTTTTTATCAAATTTGAATAAAAATTTCATTTGAGATTGCGCGTTTTAATAGAATAATCTGAGATTTTATCAAACCATTGGTTGACCAGGAGGACGATCGAGGAATGTCCGGTCAGTCAATCAGTCGGTGTCATTTTTTCAGATATTGAAACAAATTTTTACAATGAGGTGGTTTACCAAAGAGACAACTGGCCAGTCGTTTGAAGATGGTGTATGCTCTGCATCTCCAATAACTATATATAGTAAATTGATGAAAGGCACATTCATTCTCAATTTGATAAAAAAATTTAAGATATCCTAAATTTAATATTGGTTTAATGTAAATGTTAGAACAATAAAAGTCTACGTCGTTTTTTTATTAAATTTAAATTTAATAAAAGAAAAATTTAAACGTTAGAGACGCTCTTATGCACCAAAGATGAGTTTAGGCATCTCTTTCTCCTTCGACAAACACAATACTTGGTCTCATTTGACAACCTTTTTTTAGCAAAGGAGTTAAAAATTTATTATAAATTATCATATTATTCTTTTTATTTTTTATATATTTTTTTTAAATTAAAAAATTATTAAAATAACACCACATGAGGAGCAAGAATTCTCTCCTAGCCTTCTTTACTTGGCTCCGTCTTTACAACGGTGAAGATTTTATTTTAAGAAAATCTAATAGTCCATATCAATCCAAAGATAGGCTTGTTTGGTTTGTTTTTGGGAAAAAATTTTTACAAACAAATTTTCAAGAGTAATCAAATGAAATAAATTTTTTCAAAAAAAATCTCAAAATTTTGTTTGGTTTGTTTCTTTCCAAAATCACTCTCTCTCATACACATTAAATTAATCACTTTTTTTTTTAAACTCTCTCTCCAAAACAATTTTTCAAAACCATTTCTAAAAAAAAGGCAAACCAAACAAGTTTTCGTATTTTTTATCTCAAAAATTACTCTATAAACACAAACCAAACAAGCCCATTACCTTTTAATTTTTAATCTTTTTTAATAAAATAATCTAGACTGTTGAATTCTCTTGAATGATCTGAAGCATTGCCAAAAGAGAATAAGGTTAAGTTTGACATCTTTAAAAAAAATCAAAAAGTTACTATCTTATTTAAGTCACATCATCTCTCTACCACATCATTTCAAACTCAACTTATATTTCATAAAAGGTCAAAAAGTATACTTATTTAGAAAATTTTAAATAATCCCTAACTAAAGAATGCAATGAGATAATCCTTGCCCAAACGAGACCTTATGGAATAATAACATAACCACTGCTCTCTCTCTTGTTCTGTTTCCAAAGCACAGAGACAGACAGTCTGCAGCCTGCAGCCTGCAGGTTACTTCTCACGTCTTTTTCTTTCTCTCTCCAAAATTTTTAATTTTACTTTTTTAGACTTTTTTAATCTCTCAACTGTCTTGTCTGACTGTCTTTTCTCAAGTGCCCCCTGACTTCTCCACTGCCCACAAACAAACTCAGCAGCAGGCGCTCTCTCTCTCTCTTCATTGCCCAAAAGATACAAGGAGTCCACCCACACAAGTCTCTCCAAAAAACTTTTTGGAAACTCTACTAGTAAAACATACCCAACACACCCCACCAAACAAAAAAGCACATTAAAAAATCAACCAGAAACAAAAAAGCACATTACTCTCTCTCTCTCTCTCTCTCTCTCTCTCTTCATGGACTTCAATCTGAAGCAATGGAAATACCAGCAGCATGAGTCAGACCTACAACAACATCAACAACCATCTGGGTCTCATCCTGAACTCACCAGCAAACTCACCCACTTGTCAGCATTCCCACCTGATTCAACCACTGCTTCCAGATTTCCCAGTAAGTCCTCTCTCTCTCTCTCTCTCTCTCTCTCTCTCTCTCACACACACATGCTTCCTTGTTTTTGCTTCTTTTCTCATCTGTTTGTGACAGTTCTTCAGAAAGTGCGAACTTTCTGGGTTGGTTTGCTTCTAGTCTATCAATGACTTTTAGCTTCATGAATTTACTTTCTTTCTGTTTGTGGGTTTTTTTGTTTTTGTTTTTTAAGAGATGGGAAGTTACTTCAGCTTGGGTCAGTGGCAGGAGCTTGAGCTGCAGGCATTGATATTCAGGCACATGTTGGCAGGTTCTTGTGTTCCTCCTCAACTTCTCCATCTACTCAACAAAACCCTTCTCTCTCCTCCTCCTCCAACTCCTACTCCTCCTTCATATTACCCTCTTCAACATTTTCCCCATTATAATCCTACTTGTAAGTTCTCGTTTCCTTCCCTTGTACTACTTTGTAAATCATTTTCTTGTTCATAAAGATTGTTTTTGTTTTCACTATATTTTCTTGTTTGCCAATCAAAGTTATTTCTCATGTCTGAATGCTTCATAGATATAGATATAGATGTGTTGTCTGATGGAGTTAAAATCTTATATGGGTTTGTCTTTCTTGATGAAATCTTGATGATCTGATTCAAGTGAAATTTATTCTTGTTTTCTTTTTCTTTGTTACCAGATATACTTTGTGCTTAATTTTTGTTATTATTATTATTTTTTTTTTGTCTTTTCCTTGTCATTTGTTGTTGGTGATTTTTAATGCTACAGTCTCCATTAGTGATCCACTGATGATGACTGATATTTATATTTCTTACCAAACTTTTACCTGATTTTTGGTACTAAAACCCTGTACCTGCATGAGTTGATTCTGTATTTGGGGCTATATATTAATTTCAGCAGAAATGATAGTTATCCAGAAAAAATATAGTATATATATCAAGAAATTTTATCCCAAATCGTGACGTGTAGTTTGCATTGTTTTAATTTCAGATATCGGTTTTTTTTTGTCTTGATATCATTGCCTTGTATTAATTTGTATGTACATTTTTTTTGTGTGTATATGTGTATGTGTGTATGTATGCTTATGTATTGGAGTGTTTGTGATTTGATGTAGTTGTGTTTCAACTTTTGAACATGTTCAAAAACAGTATTGCAAACAGGGTATTGGGGAAGAGGAGGCATGGATCCGGAGCCGGGGCGGTGCAGGAGGACCGATGGCAAGAAGTGGAGGTGCTCAAGGGATGTGGTGACTGGCCACAAGTATTGCGAGCGCCACATGAACCGTGGCCGCAACCGTTCAAGAAAGCCTGTGGAAATCCCCACACCCTCCTCCTCCACATCTACTGCTGGTGGTGGTTCTAGTGGTGGTGGTGGCGGAGTCATCAAAACCAACACTGCCTTTGCTGCCCAGCCCCGGACATCAATGGGTACTGGTGGGACTACCCATTTCAATCTTTCAGGACCTTCCCCTTCCATTGATCTCCTCCACCTCAATCAAAGGTATAGTCTCTTTCCTTCCTATCAAGATGGAGATTTTTTTTTTTTTTATGAATTTTCTATCTATTGTTGAATTGCTTGTCCAAAGGGAAAAAGTGAATAAAAGCTTGGTCATTGATCATGAAATAGAGAAAGAAGAAATTGATTTAATTATTCAACCCATCAATTGGCATAAATTCAGCTTGTTATTTTTTAACCCTTTCAAAATGGTACACAGTAATTTTTTTTTGTTTTCTGTTTTTCCAAAAAATGTTCACAATCCCTATATGTGGAGTTTGTTTACCAAATTCATGTTTTGAAACAAAATTTTCAAATGCTAGTGTTTTGCACTTATTTTGGTTGTTTTTTAAAGTTTGATGAAATACCATTTTTAATTAACTTCTTGTAATTTTGTTTTTTTTTTAAGGTTGTTTCTGCAAAACACAAATTCAAACTTAGGTCAAGTTTGGCTATCCTAAATAAGTACACACTTTTTATTTTTTTATCACATCATCTTTTTATTTTTCTGCACATCTTTTTATAAAAAAGATAAAAAATACACTTATTTAAGTCATCCTAAACAACCCCTGAACTTCAAAAAGCAACTTTGTGAAATAACTTTATCAAAATTGACTTCAAAAAATAGCTCAAGTTGAAATAAGTATAAAACAACTTGTATTTGAATTTATTTTTTTGTTTTATTTAATACCATGGATTTGACAAATAGGTCTTTTGCTAAAAAGATTGTCCTTAAGATTGTTAGAATCTCAATGGGGTAGGGTCTTCATTACTAATATCTCATTGCTAGGGACCCATTTTTAAGTGAAGTAAAGTCGTTTGGAATCTCTGTTATAAGACTATTTCACACTCCATGGACGGACCCCAACCATGTCTTTTTGAGTCCCTACAACAAAAACAACAAAAAAAATAGTGTTTTGCTTTGGCCTGTTTGGTTAAAATGTAGAAGTTAACAAAAAAATTTCTATCTGCTTTTCAATAATCAACTTTTTTTCAATTTATTTGTGAAGTTACATAAAAAATTTTCACACTTTTTTTTTTTTTTTTTGTAAAAAAATATAGTTGTAATGAGCTCCATAAGTTGCACCAAATGGCCCCGTTAGAGTGAGCATCTCTATCAGATTATTTATGTTTTATCTTAAAATATTATTAATTAATTAATTCATTATTTTAGGAATCACTTTTTCATTTATTTCTTCGAACGTACTTCCTATTCTGTCTATATTCTATCAATAAACTCTATATTTTTTTTCTCTATTCTATTAAAATATAATTTTTCATTATAAATTTTTTAAAAATGAAAATCATAAATGTATACTATAGTCCTTAAACAACGCAAAATAAATAAATAAATAAATAATATAAAGGTGCTACGGGAATTCCCTACAAATAGGGGGACATTATAGCAATTCCTATTTTAAGGGAGTGTTTAAAGGGAGCTGCTGGAAGGGTATAAGGGCCATCAAATTCTTAAAATAGGCAAGGAGGGGATATAATGGTTCTATTAGAGTATTCCCACCAATTTACCTAACTTTTATCCTAAAATATTATTAAAAAATTCATTCTTTATTTTAGGAATTACTTTTTCATTTACTTCTCCTAACACACTTCCTATTCTTTCTCTATTCTGTTAACAAACTTCCTATTTTTTTTTTTTTTATTAAAATATAATTTTTAATTATAAATTTAAAAAAAATAAAAATCATAAATGTGTATTAGCATCCCTAAACAAAGAAAAGCAAAAAAAAAAAAAAAAAAAAAAAAAAACATGAGGGAGCTACAGTCACTGTAGCAAAAACTAATTTAGAAGGTTATTTAAGAGATCTGATGCAGGTGGATAGGGAGTCATTTACCTCTTAAAATAGGGTTTTAGGGACTTTGGTGGGAATGCTCTTATATCCTACTTTCTTATTCCCTAGTTCTTTGCTTAAATTTCTAGTAACCCTGACGTTCATTTGTAGGCCCTCAGAATCAAAACCTGAAAACAAGCTGTCTCTATTTGAAACCCAGAATGAGGTGTCCGGTGATGGCAAATCCAGTGGTCGTGTTCTTCGTTGTTTCTTTGATGACTGGCCCAGATCACTCCAACAACCTAGCAATACCGGGACCAATGCAAGCCCAGTTACTTCATCCACCTGCCTCTCCATTTCAACTCTCAACAATCCTCCACCATCTGATTTTTCACTGAAACTGTCCACCGGCAATGGAGATGATAGGCCTGGCCACCAAGAAGTGAGTGTTGAAAGAGAGCGGCTTCAGTTGAATTGGGCTGCAAGTTGGGGGACAAACCCGGTGGCCCCAATGGGCGGACCGCTTGCTGAAGCATTGAGATCATCAACAGCCTCTAATTCGTCACCAACGAGCGTTTTACATCAGTTGCAACGTGGGACCACGTCCGAGACCGCCAGCTATGTCAGCACCTGAATCTTGTTATGACGTCCTCTGCTCCAAAGAAAAGTTTCAAAAAAAAAAAAAATGAATGTTTCAGAATTTTAATTTTAATTTTAATTTTTTTGTGGTTGAACACTCTTTTCTACATTTCACTTTCAGTTGCTGATCTCCCTTTGGTTTGCTTCGAAAAATTTTCATTGCCTTGTTCTGCTTTTTTCTGTTTTGAACTTCTGAACTAGTTATTTACTTTAAAATCTCCGGGGATGATTTTAATTATGCATGTTGAAACACCTTTTGCAAGAATTTAGGCCTGGTTGTTTTGGATTATAGGGAGGGGATTTGGATTCATAGTGAGATAGAATTTACTAATATCATGTTTGTTTTGAGAGATGGAGAGGGGATTCGTAATCTCTTTCGAATTACGAATTTCCTTGGGGAGGGGATTGGGAAGGGGATGAGGATAGGCCTGGAGGATTTGGTGTTAGAAAAATAGTCCGGTGGATTAGAAATTTTATTTATTGATTTATTTATTATTTTATTTTTTACATGTTGGACATATTTTTTTAAACATTAATGTTTAATTTTTTGTATTTTTTGTTTAGTAAAAATTATTATTATTTTTTTTTTTATTCTTTTTGAAAATTTTTTATTTTATTTTTATTTTTTTAAAATTTTTTACATGTTTGGTATTTTTTTTAAAACATTAATGTTTAATGTTTTTATATTTTTTTTATTTGCTTTATTATTTTATATTTATTTTATATAAAAATAATTTAACAATCTCTGTATTAATAATTATCATCAAAATAAATATAATTTTATTTAATTTTTTTACTATCAATTTCTTCATTAATGATTTCTTCTTTATTAATCTCGTTCATTTTACTTTTGAAAACAAACAGAACAGCCCAACTAATGGAATGGAATGGGTTGTTTTCGAGGATGAGAGCCCGTACTACTATTCATTCCAACCGAACCACATCTGCATTACATTCATCTACTCCAAAAATAGTAAACAACAAAAAAAATGAAAATAACAGTAGAAGGGTTTAGGGAATATGTAAAAAAATGTTCTTAATGACATAACCCTTTGTTTTAATAGATAAATTAAATTGAGCTCTCTTGAGATTTAAAATATATATATATATATATAATAAGTCTTACACGGTTGACATAATTAAATTAAATTTTTTTAAATTTAAATTCAATTAACACTTAATTTATTTTATTAGAAATTAGTCAGTCGTATAAATACAAGAATAATGCATTCATTTAGTCTTTTGTAACCTTGCTACAAAAAAGGTCACTGTCATTTCTTCAACACTGTAAAACTTGCTACATTTTCTCCAAATTTCAAGAAAATTAATGTAATTTAACACCCCTCTCTTTTTTCTTTTTTTTTTTAAAAGAGTACTGCTATTAACACCTACCAAAATTCTTTGGACTCCAATCTTAAATCTTAAATTTTAATAATATTTTTTTGGATACCCCACTTATTACCAAATCTATCCATATTCATAATATTTTCACAATGAAATGCACACTCACCTAATTTTTCATCCCTCTCATTCCCTGACTCACTCAATCTTCAGAGTTTGGAGCTTTGGTCCAATATAGAATTCTTGGACCCCAACCTTCCATCACTCTCGTCGCCGTCTCGGCCGTCAACGAAACATTCCAACGACTCTCATCTTCTCTAAACGCTCTCCGGATCGCCGAATCAGTAACCTCTCTCATCCTCTCATCATCATCTTTTTTGTTGCTTTTTGTATCTTTGTCATCGCTGTGATCGATTGAAAATACTTCAATTTCTACGGGATTTGTATAACCGTTTGCAAGATGAGGAAAAACAGAATCATCGTTTGAATCGTTATCAGAATCATCGTCTGAATTGCCATCAGAATTCTGAATGTAATCCAAAACAATTTGTTCACCACTGTGTAGCCGAAAAAATGTATTTTGTTCAGAATTGTTTTGTCGAACAATAATGATCCTGTCAGCACTGTATGTCCGAACAAAATTTGTTCATCACTGTGTAACTTGAATCCATTCCAATTCAAAATTTAAAATAATATGAATTAAATCCATTCAAAATACATAACTTAAATCCATTCAAATTCACTCTTTTCTATTCTAAGTTAGTTTAACAAAGAAAATTATATAACTGACTATCAGCATTAATGTTCGGAACCTATGTATAGAACGAAAGGATTATGTTCAGTACTGTATTACCGAACATAATTTAGAAGCCAGTAAACCAGTACCGAACAGCTCGAACGAAACAAGAACGACCGAGAACGTTAATGCAAGACAGATAAACTTAAAAGATGATGAAGTATACATTATACTTGAAGCAAAACTTTCAAGTTCAATAGCGTTAATGATGGTAATGAAAATGATACATTCAAAGATTTAAGATGATTATGAAAAATAATAGATTTAGGATTTATGTTAGTTGATTATAAAAAGTAATAGGTTTAGGATTTATAAACATAGAATACGTATATTTGGAGTTGGAGGTGGGAGTGGATGTCCAATATTATAGAGTATTAGTTCTTATTGATAGGTGAGTGTTCCATTTAATAATGTCTTTTAATTTAATTTTACTTCAGGGTATAATTGTAATAAAAAAAATTATAAAATAGAAAATCCAAAGAATTTTAACAAGTGTCAATAGTAGCACTCCTTTTAAAGTAAGACAGAAAAGGGGAAGAAACAAAATCAGAAGTTCATCTAATTTTCGCAACCCATCTTAAAAAGAGTTTCATAACCATAACAAATTTGCTTCTACTTCATTTTATTTATTTTTTCCTTACCTTTCTCTTTCACAAATTCAAGATCAATGCAAAGTTGTTCAATGTTGGTATGCCTTTTGCAATTGTGGCAACACTCAGAGAAGTGGTAACCCTTTTGTTCCGTCCTACAGGAGAAAAATGGCATAAATTCGTAGAGAAAATAATGAGAGAGAGAGAGAGAGAGAGTATTTCCCTTTATTTATAAGCAAAATTGAGGAATAATAAATTTGTCACAACCAGCTGAGATGCACCATCATTAGTAAGTATTTCAATATAACATTTTGTTTCACATCCTATACTTGTACGTCTTACTAATATCCATGAAAGTCAGATAATTTTGGAAGATAATAAATACATAGAAACATTTTCCAAATGCTATTGATAAATAAATTGCTACATGCCCCTATATATATGGCTGCTCTCGGCCCAAATTTGTAATTTTGCATTTCCCACATCAGTGTAGGGTGTTCCATCTGGTGATGCTGGGGCTGTTGATCATGGCAACATAACTCCATGATTATTGAAGTACTAGATCAAATTACCTTGGTTATTTGAGTTCAGCCCTCCACGGGTTCGGGTTCGGGTTCGGGTTCGGGTTCGGACTTAGGCTCATCCTCTACCAGAGCATAGACCACAGCTGTCCTACAAGGTGCATATACTAGGAAAGAGTGAGGCCGGTTATCATACCACCCGTCCTGCACAGGTAAAAGGATTTATTATAGCTTAGAAAGTCATTTCAAAACATCTTTTACACATAAAATTAGGTATTGGTTTCATCCTGAAAGCAAAGGAAATGTTCAAGTGCACCGAATCCAATCACAGAACTGGATTCAGTGCAGGTAGAAGAGTTGGAATAAAAATTCTTACAAAGGTGAAGTACTCTGCATTATGATCAAGTCTATTGAAGCCTCCAAACAACAGCTCATCTGAATCCAATAACATCTGAAAGAAGGCAATACAGCACTGTTTTACTAGAAAGTTCGGATAAAGAATTCTCGGAGAATCTAGTGCAACATTATTTAGAAGAGAGCAATGCTAGTAAAAGAAATAACACTGAGCATTTAAACATTTTGAACTCAACAACTAGCACAAGGCACGAATTGACAGACGATTGTTTTGTTTAAAAAAGCAAATGTCCATGCAAGTTTCATTTCTGGCCAAACAGATATTCTAACTAGATACACTAATTAGACATCCTCAGGATGTAGAATGATTACATATTTCTTAAGTTTTATCATGTAATTCGTCAAATCAACTAGATATATGCTTGGATTCAAGAAATAATAAAGCAGACAGTTAAAGATACTAATTATTATGTTACTCCAAACAAAATTTTAAATTAAAAAAGAGGTATCTAGAGAAGAAGGGAGAAAAATCAATAAAATTGCAAACACACCTGAGAGAAACATTGGGATAAACTTACCTTATATTTTCCTGGATGTAAGCAGCCTACTCGATAGTCTGAATAGCTGTTATTCCAATGAAAATTAAAGACGAAAACCAAGTTTCCTCTTTCAAAAATGATCATCCTATCTCCTTCATCCTTCCGAGATATATATTGGTGCTCTGAAGTCATGAACTGCACCGACAATTATCATTTTATAATATTTCATTTGTAAGATCTAAAAAAATTATGCCTGCCAATAGTAGAATACAACAGCAAGAACAACAACATTCTAATAAAAAAGAATACAGAAATTCTTTGTCCAACATCCACTAAGCAATGTTATACAACAGACTACTGTTTGGATCATTCTTTTGTTATAACCATACATCCAACAATTACAAAATAACGTGTGGAATACAGTAGAAATTTTTTGAAGCAAGTATCAGCTGTGTCAGCTTGAAAGAATTGAGCATAGAAGAAATGACATACAAAAATGTTACGATCCGACATCGGAGTCGGATCACAAGAGGTTTGGCCTATTCAATATTAGCCTCTTAGGCACCCTCTCCTTGCAACTTGGTTTTAAAGGGTGAGTTCTACCTAAGGGGTTCGTATCATTTGGTATCAGAGGCAACTACCACGTTGAGAATGGGATCGGATTCACCTGAGTATGAGATCAGATGGTCTGCAGCTTTACAGTTCAAGCCGCGGAGGAGGCAACCTATAGGTTTGACTAAAGTGCCTGCTGAGGTGTTGAATTAGTTGAATGAAGCCACTAAAAGAGAAAGGGCTACCACCAGGTCAGTGCAATAGAGTGGGCCGCCATAGACGTTGGCTGCAGAGCATGGTGGTATGTACAGGTGGGAATTTGCGACATGATAACGCAACTCGAACAGTAAACGAAATTAGCGGGTTAGGGTTGACCATTTCTTAACACGAACACATATATGACACGAACTGATAACACGAATATTAAACAGGTCGGGTTAGTGTCAAATCTTTATAACACGAAATTGACACGGATGACCTATATAATGAAGAATTAGTTACACATTTTGATATTATTTTCACTGAAGAGTATCATGACAATTTTTAATGTCTTATGTAATTACATCCAATTTATTAAAAATCTAGTAAAAAATATAATTTCTATAAATTAAGAAAATCAAATTAAGTTAAAATTAAATATTTTTTATAAATAATTTCATTTAATGGAAATTAGTTTCATTAAATTTAACTTGAGAATAAATTTTCAAATTGTTTTCATACATTTGATATTTTCAGTTAATAGTGAAATTTTTTGACATGACACGTTAACACGACACAAACCGGACACGAATCGAAAATGACACGACACGATACGATAACACGAAATAATAAACGGGTTGGGTTAGTGTTGAGATAACCCTATCCTTGCAAGTCGGTTTTCAAGGGTAAGTTCTAGTCCACCCAAAATTTTCCCCCTCTCCCTTGACATGTTAACAGGTTCCAAGAATCGAAAGAGGCTATCAATACGAGGGAAGAGAAGGTACAATGTGTTGGACTCCATGACTTCTTTCCAACATAAATAACATCCAGTGTAAAATCTTATAACTAATCATATGATTCCCAACATTTTGCAATACTTTCAGAAAATTTTAAAAGCTCAACAAAAATATAGAAATTCATTAAATAACACTATGAAAAAAAAAAAAACAGCTCGATATTTGGCACAAGAAAAACATACACCATAGGCTTCTTCAAGATGCTGCATTGCTTGATCAAATTCTTGCATCCCATGATATCGTAAATAATCTGCATCTCCCTGATTATGCAAAATCCCATAATTTTAGAAGCTATATTTGTAACATACACAGAAATTCTAGAAGGTGGCTCCAATTTCCATACTATGTGAGTTGCTTCTTGTGACCTTGAAGGTCTAATACAATAAAAATATAATTCAGTCAATAAAGAATGCAATTCACCAGCAAGAAGAATATGTAAGTGTTAAAGGAAATTGCAGTCCCTCGGAGTGGTTTTGTAATTTGACATTTCATAGTATTATCAAATGGAAAGTGAAACAGGAGGGCTATGATTGTTTACTGAAGAATCTAAGAAGTAAGCAGAAATGAGAAAATAACTAAGTTCGTTTAATGCACCTTCCGTTACTTTTTCTTTCTTTCTTTTTTTGTGTGTATGTTATTTCATTTTATTTTGTTATTTTTTGTGTCTGGATTCATATGGATTCAGATTGCTATTAAATTTATACCAAACCAAACTAAGACTTAAGTCTCATCAAATGGGATCGGTTACATGAATCCATCTTCTCCACTCGACTCTATCCAAGACTATTTCATTAGTCAAATTAAAGAGATTCATATTTCTATTCACTACATTAGTCTACGTCAATCTAGTTTGCCCCTTCCTCCTAATACTATCATCTACTATCACTGTATCGCATCTCTTCACTACTGTCTCTATTAGTCTCCGTTGTATATGACAAAACCACCTTAATCTATTCTCTTTCAACTTATCTTCTATCAGTACTACTCATACCCATTCTCGAATATACTCATTCCCAACGCTATCTTTTCTAGTCTTGCCACACTTCTAGTCTTGCCACATATCCACTTTAGTATTCTCATCTTAGCAACACTCATCTTATCTACATGTTGTTTCTTAATTGCCCAACATTCCGACCCATACATTATAACTAGTTTAATAGCCGTTCTATAGAACTTCCCTTTTAGTCTAGTGGGTACTCGTTTATCGCACAGTACCCCAGACGCATTCCTCTACTTAAGCCACCCCGCCTTAATTCTATGGATCACATCTGCTCTAATCTCCCCAATTGTTGCTATTAAATTTATATGGATTCATATTACGACAGAATTAAATTTTCTTTCCTTTTGTATTTAAACAAAAAGCTACTATCATTTCAAAATCCAATACAGTTGCATGGCACTAACAAAATTATTATGATAGTATAGGGCTCTATAAAAAGGTTCACTGGTAGGTGCATGGGAGTGCCCAAGGTGGAACTGTTGTCCCCTCATGGGAAGCTCTCTTTGGTGAGTGAAAATCAGTAATATAATACTCAGTATTGCTCATTTGGGTTTTTTCCTGTGCACCATATCCAATTAAAACAATTTCAGTTTTGGGTTTCTTGTACTCTCTTTTGTTTAATGGCTCGAATACAATTTTCACAAATTTTTTTGGTAAAATCCATGTACTCATAATCTCATTATTATAAATTCCTCTATCGTTTTCACACGTTGATGGAAGCCCTATTGGTGGGTGAACCGTGAAATCCTTGTTTTGTGTTTAATCTTTACGATGGGTTTTTCATGTTATTTTCCACTTTACGATTTAACCCAAACAGTTTGTATTTTCACTCATGCCAAATTTCAGAACACAAGTTTTGCTGCAACATAGTGAAAAGTTAAAATTAATTCATTACTACATCAGTTTGAAGTCCACTTCATCATTCCAATTTGCAATTCTCATATAAAATGTTATACTTGGTGAAAGCGAACCCACAAGACGAGGCTTCTTGTTGCTTATGAATAAAATGGCAACTTCATGACATCAGTGGAAATAAACTTACAAGATCAAACCTCCGCCGACATTTGTCATGACTGAAACCATTTCCAGGGATAAATTTGCCATCAGAAAGATAGTGATCACCTCTCGGGAAATCTATCCATTCTGATAAAAAAGAATTGAGGAGAATTAGCAACCACACAGCCCATCAAATCCACAAGCAGTTCAATACATGATGAGATAGTTAAATTCCAGATCAAGGATGAATAAAGCAAAATGCCTATCCTTACCAGGATGTCCAAATTCATTTCCCATGAAATTCAGATAACCTTCTCCACCTAATCCCATAGTAATAAGTCGGATCATTTTGTGCAATGCTATTCCACGATCTATCCGGGGAGTTGATGGTCTGTCCAAAGCCATGAAGTCATACATATCCTGTAAAGCATGGGACAATAATGGGGATAATTATTAGCCAAGAAACATTCATAAATTTGCTTGTCATACAGATTTACTGTAACTATAGCACACCCATGTTCTAAACTTTTTTTTTTTTTTTTGATAAATAAAGCACTTTATTAGAAAAGCATCAAGAAGATGCAACAAATACAAAATGGAATCCCAAATGGGAAAACCCAAACTGAGCACTACCCAATTATATCATCTAGAAAATCTAAAAAAATAAACAAATCAGGATCAACTGTTTTCTTCAACCAACTATACGTAACTACAAGAAGCCGACGTTGTAACCAAGGAACACAATGATAAACCTCAAGAAAAGTTCGTCTATTGCACACACATGTTCTAGACTTCACTGCATGTCTAGTTGGTTTTGGAAGACAAAAGCAGAAATCCATCCAGTCATCCATATAAGAATTGGTTATTGAAAAAAAATAAAAAATGGCCCGACCTCCAGATATGAGATCAATTTGAATTCTTAAAAAAAAAAATAATAATAATGAAATTTTGGCATCGTTGTAGAAACAAAAGGAATGCTTATTTCTCATCAAACAAGGAATGTTAACAACAAAATAATAGCATATAATGATAAATGAATATCTGGGAATAATTACCACTTCTACTGTATTCAATCAAATGACCAGAGATTGATCTTATATATTTTAACCATAATTTACAATATGAACATTGGTTATACATACTACTAAACTTGACAACATCAAACTCACAATTTTTTTATAACTTATAAATGATCATGCAATCTTGAATCTAATTCAATAAATTTAACTTGAGTTCCACATTGAGGTTGATTTAAATAAGCTTCACACAGAAACAAAATTTTTAGTTTTATAATTCGGATGTGCTTTCCTTATCTGAAACCAAACTGTCTAGGCGTGTGAAAGATCATCTTTCTTCTAATTAAATAATGATTTTTTTTTTTTAAGTGACCAAATTAATATTAACATAAACATAACATTAAAAATAATTCTAGGTGTCTAGCACTCTGGTTTTCAAAACAAAACTCTTTATCTAGAAAGCTGAAGAGCACAGAATACATATGTACGTATGTCATGGTGCTATACTTATTCCATGCAATACAAAAAAGTTAATGGATGTTTTTGAAGAAGTGCAACTCAAATAAGGAAATACATTCAAAAAGTTGGGATCAACAACAAACTTTGGCCATTACAAAGTTATTGCACAAGATGGAAAATTCTCATCTAAGCAAAACACAATAAGTCACTAAACAATCCTCTCTTTTATTTCCAAGCAGTGCCCTATAAAAAATTTCGGCTTGCAACATGAAATACATTGTTACAACTTACAATGCATGACAACCATATCATTGCCTCCAAGTCATTTATTCAATTTCTGAGAGGTTACAAAACTCCAATTCCTTCAAATTCAACCTTGAGCTAACATTAATGCTTCCTCAGAATATTACTGGAGGTATTTATAGTTCATATCATATGTCCTTCAGAGTAAGAGATGAGCACAACTAAACAGAACTTATATAACCTTGTTTCCTTCATAATAAGTGATAAGCACATACTAAAAAGAAGTTAGATAACCTTGTCCATCAACCAAAATGCAATGGTCTTGTCACCAACTAAAGCTTGGTCATGACTTTCAGCATAAGCAACACACTTTTCCAACCACCTTCTATTAGTGAGTGCGTAAACAATATCACCCACTCTCCAATCCTCATCCCTTTTCCTGTTCAAATAACAAGACAAAGTCATACACTGGAGTCACATTAAGGATGAAGATTTAGTGGTAGCTCAACTTGAATAAACAAAGTTCCATTTTTGTAAACAATGCAAATGTTTTATCATTTCTTGAATTCAGTTACAGATCACAAAAATAACATAAATTAGAGAAACCCAGCTGAATCCCGTGTGCCAAAGTGATAGACTTCAGAGGATAGATTTGAAAAACATCATGACTTCTCACTTTCTATTTGAAGTTAGGTATCACCTTCGTAATCTATGTTAAAGGATGTTGACACTTAATCATACGTCGTCATGTAGGGAACACCACTGTATTTCATTAATGTATATTTAAGAAAAGTCAATTGTCAACCGAAACTGAGGACTTTGATCCTTTCCCTCTCATGCCATGAAATAGAATTATCGCTTCAGCAATGATGATTGGAATGGTCGCATTCATAATGTACACATACTTTTGTGCCAGTCTCCAAGCTACAAGCTCAGCATCATTTAACAAGTTCTAACAACCTAAGTTTGATGTCAATAATTCAAGAGCAGTTTCATGATGCCCTTAAAATTTTGAATGAACAAGTCATACATCCTTCTTCCCTCCAGTACCGTTGCAGCTACTTTGGTTTCCAAGATTTTCATTTTAACTGGGGAACAATTTCCATAAGTTTTAGGAAGCCAACATCAGTTAGTAATTGTGCTTAATTTTAGGATACCTGTAAACTTTTGAATATACAAGTTGTACATCCTTTGTCCCTCCCGACAGAAAGGCTACACTTATTGTTGGGGAAAAAAAAGGATGAGCAGTTTATGAAGATGCACAGTTCATATATGACTAAAAACTGACAAATAAAAAGAAGTCATGATGGATTTTAAAGAATAATTCCTATTAACTTCAATTCACTTAAGATTATCCTAGTTCATTTATATGAGAGCATATATATCATACTCGCTTCTTGATACTGCTATTTTCTGTTTTTCTTCTTGTTTGCATAATAAGATTTTTGGTAGTTTAGAAAAGGCATGACATTCTTCACCTTTACAAATTATGGCCTGCAAACCTATTGTCAATAATAAATTAGTAACACATCTTTCTAAAATCATAAAACAATCTGCTTTCAAGGTCGACAAACAAGCATATGGAGTTTCAAAAGCTACATACTTGAGAAGCTCTATCCATTTATCCGCTATGGCCATATGCAAGCGATAATCAAACCCGATGCCACCATCTTCAACAGGAATACAGAATGCTGGCATTCCACTAACCTAGAAAGCAAGAAAGACTGCTTAATTAAAAAAATGGATAGTACAATAACTTATCCTATAAACAGTGGTTAGCACTAGTATTTGTTGTCCTTTATTCTCGTCTTTTGCCACTTGCAGGTGTACTTAGTCATTATGGTTATAATCAAATGACCAACAATGTCGCTATGAAAGTTATTGGATAAGGCCTTGATCCATTCAAAGCCTCAATGAGATCCAAGAAACTCTTGTCTAAGTATTACATACTTTCATAGGTGTTGTTCATAGAATCCCATTTCCAGCTGCATTAGATGTTTTTCATTCAATGAGAGTTAGTGTGTATGCAATGTGCTATATAAATAGGGGAAAACGATGTGAAAACAAGTAGCAAAAGGAGAATATACACACATCTTCACCGATACTAATAGCTTCAGGGAATAGCCCATGAATAAGATCATTAACCAGCATCAGATAAACCACTGCATCTACATCAGTAGCAAATCCAAAATACTCATTGTAGTTTCCTGTAAATGCTACCTTCAAAAAAAAAAAAACCAGAAATAGGGAGAAAAAGTGTCAGAAAAAGTAGTAAGTAGATTGCCAAATGAAATAGATGTATATATATTCACCAAAATCACTATTTTTAATATCTATTAATGTATGCACATGTAATGAAACCTATCTTCTTTAAATATCAAACACATAGCAACATATCCCAAAATAAAATAGATTACCAATCACACACAACCCTAATATCGTCTACGTTCTAGAAAGCATTGATACGATACGACACGGATACGGCGATACAGCAAAACCTAAAAAAGTAAGATACGGGTATGGCTAGGATACATTTGTAAAAAATAAATAAATAAAAAAATTATTAGCAGTGAGTTACACCTAAATTCAAGAATGTTGAGAAACCACAGTAACTTTATGATGCAAAATACTAAGCTTTAGGCAGTAGCTAGTTTAGTTTTTAAATTTTCAATAGGTCTTACAAATATTTCATTTCAATATCAAATCTAATATGTTAATATTATAATATCAAAACAATCCACAACTTGACCCTATACTTTTTCTTTTTGCACTAGTCAAAAATATTGTATGCAAGTTTATTTACTTATTTATTTATTGATATTTAATTTTACTATTGTTATATTATCTTATTAATCCTTACTTATATGTAGTTATAAGGGACATGCATGATACAATGAAGATATGTCAATTTGATGAATTTTATTACTTTAGCTTGCTATGTTATTTTTATAAAAAAACTAAGCAAAGTATTGTAAAAATATTCTATTTATCCTCGCAATTATATTATATTATGATGTTATGCAAGAAATGATACAATTCT
The DNA here is from genome assembly GCA_025200525.1 of Camellia lanceoleosa. NCBI lineage: Eukaryota > Viridiplantae > Streptophyta > Magnoliopsida > Ericales > Theaceae > Camellia > Camellia lanceoleosa. The sequence continues at coordinate 36,168,897 of CM045761.1, forward strand.
AATTTCGTAAAAGGAGTAATATATGACTTGGAGCATCCGATACTTTAAAATTAATAAAAAATTAATTAAGTATCTGATACTTTTAATAAGTATCCGATATGTATCCGTAAGTATCTAAGGAGTATCGGTATCCGATACAGATACGTCTTCCTATTTAAAGTATCCGTGCTTCATAGTCTATGTTGCATGGACTTGGATAAGGGTATGGAATATGTGTCTGATAGGCCTAGTTAGAGAAGCACCCAATAAGTAAGTAGTAGGGTTAATAAGTGATTATGCATAACACTTTCTTTTTATACATAAAATGCTATAATTTAGTTTGTAATATTCTTTTACTTTGAAAAAATAAAAGTACGTAAGAAATATGAAATATAGACCTCTCCCAGTGTCATTGACGTGAGAATTAGATGAATTCGACACTTAGATACATACACCCGAGACTTGTACCCGAGTCCATGTAACATAGGTTATCATTGACGAGATGTTCAATTTCTTCAACTTTGTTCTACCTTGCAATTAGAATATATCAGCATTCAGGATCTCAACATATCCATCAAAATTGAAGCTTAAACCTCTATCCAGCAGCTGATACACATGGTAAGCAAATAAAAGTTTGATGCAACATATGTTTTATCTAAGACTTTGAACCCTTTTTGGATGAATATAATGTTTGTGAAATACGCCCTCATAATTAGTTAACCACCAACTGCTTATAAACAATGGGCAGATAAAATGACCCATACAGGAGTATAGACTAAAGGGAAACATAAAAGTTATATGAATAGCAGTAGTTTGCCCAAACAATAAGGGATGTTTGGTACGATAGAATCAAATAAGTTGAAATAGAATACATATTTGAATGAGAATAGGAATGGAATACTCATTTCATTCTCTTATTGGTTGCCAACATTGAATTGCATGGGTGTAGAATGGTCATTACCGTTCTATTATTTGGATAGGGAAATTATAAACACTAGAATGGAATGAAATATATATATATATATATGACAGAGTAATAAAAAAAATACATTGTCATCATGATATCCAAATTTATTCTAAGAATAAAAAATTAATTCAAATGTAGCATGAGATTGATAGAAAAATAGAAAATCTCTAGCCAACCACAACAATGTGGATCTGGCTCTGCTTTGTATTCCTCCTCCGTCCTCATCATGGGCATCGGCATGGGCATGGCCTACATCAAGGGCTGCACGGGGCTATACAATGGGTTCTTTTGGTTTTCGATTTTGGCCATTTTTTGGGATTGGAAACAATTGGTCAGCATAAATATAGACCATAGTAAACATTAGCTAGCTTAAAGCGTATTCAGTTTACTTTTAAGACCATTTCTGACAATGAAATTGACTACACTTTACACAACAAGCTCAAGTTGAATGTTAAGGAGTAACACTTCGATTTAGATTGCTGTTTTTCATGTAGGCCATAGCATTTCAAATCATGATTGTGAATTTCAAATATAAAACCATGCTACACCACACCAACAAGAATTGCACACAAGTATATTTGCCATGGCATTTTAATTGCACCTGCAATCCATGGTGAGTATACATCATTGAAGTAACACCATCAAATCTGAACCCATCAAACTTGTATTCCTCCAGCCACCATCTTGCATTTGAAAGAAGAAACCGTAGTACCTAAAACAAGTATAGATCAATGTTTATGCCTATAGAGAAAGAGTAAGGTAAATTTCATTGCATTACACTATAACTGGATATTAGCACATACTTCCCAGTGTCCGTAGTTAAAAAGACGAGAGTCCCACATCCAGTGATAACCCCGTGATCCAGAGTGGAAGTAGTGGCTATCGGTTCCATCAAACATGTTCAGCCCATCCAACGTATTATTTGATGCATGGCTGGATTCATTGAGTATTTCCAGTCAGATATAGCAATGGTTCAGTTGTTGGGACTGTTAGGATATACTGAGGAGATATACACATTTTGTATTGGTGAAGTTTCATAACTTTGTTTACTTACCAGTTATTTATCTTGATTAACACTGTTCATTGCTGCAATATTATTCAGAGGATAACTTATCCTTCTACACAAACAATAATTTGTCTTTCACCTCTAAAATGAACTATACAGTTGTAAAGTATATGTATAACATATGTTTTTCTACATCTCTAACCACAAAAAAGTCTATCCATCGCACAAAACGGATAACTATCAGTAAAGAGCAAGAAAACTGTAAAATCCATAAACCGAACCGGTCCGGTTCAATCTGGTAGATTTGGTTTGATTTTTTGAATTTGTGGTTTGGTTTTGGATTGGACAATTGAGGAACCAGTCCCCGCGGATCGGTTCTAGATTTAAGTTCACTGTTCCGGAGTAAAACCGATCTGAACTGTATATAACTTAAACCATACACCCCTTATGCATGCAATCCTACTCTCTTATATATAAAACCAAACCCTAAAACAATGTTGTTATTGCTGCTATTCTTGTTGCTTTTTTTAATTTTAGTTTTGTAATTGTTGTTGCCACAGACAAAATATTTGTTTGATGGAAATTTTATGCTTGCTACATGTTGAACAGTATGTTTATTTACTAGATATTATGTTTGTTTAAGTTAATAGTGGAACAATATATATGTTTATGTTTCAAAAAATCATGAACAGATTAATGTTGAAATGAAAATGTCATATATGATTTTTCTTTGTAAATAGATTATAGGGGTGTTTGGGAAGTTAGTTTTTACGTTTTTTTTTTTTTGTTTTGTTTTTTTTCACTAAAAGACAAATTAGTTACAAAACCAAAAAAAACAAATCCAAACAAAATATCACATCAAATCCCATAATCATTTCACTTTTTCTCTCACAAATCCAACCATAAAAAAACCCAACTATCTTTCTAAATACACAAATTTTTTTCTTCAATAATATCCTACAACTAAAAAAACCTACAAAAAAAATCACTTCCCAAACACCCACTATGTGAAATTGTGGTTCCAAACCAAACCGAACCGAACCATGCTTAAATGGTTTGGTGCAGATTGGTTCCATGATTTAAATGGATTGGTTTGATTCCAATTTTATAAAGCCGTAGACAACGGATTGGTCCTAGTTTTACCCCAAACCAAACCAATCCGGACCTTGCTCACCCCTAGTAAATCTTTAAAATTCACTAGAAGGATCTGTCCCAAAATTTAAGTATTACCTGTGCACAATATCCATGAGAACAACCAGACCTAGCTCATGAGCTCTATCTATCAAAGACTTGAGATCGTCAGGAGTTCCACAGCGGCTGCTAGGTGCAAAGAAATTGGTGACATGGTATCTGGGGCACACAAATGAAAAAATGCATCTTCATGTTATAAGTGAAGAAAATCAGTCACCCAATACAGAAGAACACAGCCCTACAACATCTAGAAACCTAAAAAGGAAAACCAGAGTCCGATTCAATAAACAAACATATACCATAACCATAGACAAATTACCCAAAACTAGCATAATAGGAGTGCTCTTGAATAGCCATTATCTGAACAGCATTATAACCAAGCCTTTTGATCCGAGGGAGCACATCATCTCTAAAGTTGGCATATGTGTTTATCATTGGTTCCTGCATCTCAAAATCAAGAATATTGTCGAGATCAGACAAGGACACGTTTAATATCTCACCTGAATGAACTACTTCAAATGATAGGAAAGTTGACACAAAAACTACATGGGAGAGAAACTACAAAGGACGTTGTTCTAAATCAATACTTCTTGGATGAAATTGTAAGTTTCTAAATATTTCTGTATATTCAACTTGTGCTAATATAAAGATTACAACCAATATTTATAGCAATCCTACCTAATATGAAATAGGAAATAATAACCCTATACAATCAATCTAATATTCACATAATCAATCTCAAATATACAATTAACCTAATTGATATATTTCCATTATTGATATAATATTCTTACACCCCTGCTCAAACTCAAAGCGTTTTAGTAGAAAACATTGAGAGTTTGCTAAGCAGAAACTGGAAGCGAGCAGTTGTGTGAGTCTTCATAAAGAAATCAGCAAGTTGCAATGCAGAAGAGACGAAAGGAAGTGAGATAGAACCAGACTGCAGATGCTAACGTACAAAATGACAATCAATCTCAATATGCTTCATTCGCTCATGAAAGACAGTGTTATGTGCAATATGAATAGCACTACGGTTATCACAGTAAAGGGAGGTCGGAGAAGACTGAGGGACACCCAAATCAATCAAGAGACAACAAAGCTAAACAACCTCAGCAGTGGCATGAGCCATAGCACGGTACTCAGCCTCAGCAGTGGAATGCACAACAACAATCTGTTTCTTGCTCTTCCAAGAAATCAAGAAATCACCAAGAAACATGCAGAAGCCAGAAGTGGACTTGAGATCAGTGATATCATCAGCCCAATCAGAATCAGCATAAGTCACCAAGTCCAAAGAGAAAGTAAAAGACAACAATAAATCCTAATAGTGAAGAATCTGAACCAATGCAGCCTAATGGGAAGAACGAGGAACAGAAACGAACTGACTAACCACATGAACAGCATAGGCAAGATCAGGGCGAGTAATCGTCAGATAGACTAAGCAATCCATGAGCTCTCGATATAAGGTAGGATCATCGAGAAGAACACCATCAATAGTGGTGAGCTTCACATTAAGCTCAATCGGGGTATCAGAAATCTTAGTGTTTGTAAGACCGGCAAGATGAATAACCTCATTGGCATACTTGGCCTGAGATAGAAAGTAGCCCTTGGGAGAAGAAACTACCTCAATACCAAGAAAATACCACAAGGGGCCCAAATTCTTCATTTCATAGGTGCATAAAAGATGCTGTTTGACCTCAGAGATAGCAAAAGAATCAGAGCCAGTGATGATCATATCATCCACATACAGTAATAAGGCAACAAATCCAACAGAGGTGTGGAGAAGAAATAAAGCAGAGTCCTGAGCACAAGGATAAAACCCAAGTGCAGTAATAGCAGTCTGAAAGCAATCATACCAAGCACGAGGAGACTATTTCAGACCATACAAAGCACGCCGAAAGCGACAAACCTGTCCAGAGGAATGGTGAAGGCCACGGGGAAGACGCATGTAAACCTCTTCTGTGAGATGGCCATTAAGAAAAGCATTCTTAACATCCATCTAATAAAGAGGCCAAGAACGAAAAGCAGCGATAGAGATCAAAGTACATACAGTAGTCATCTTGGCAACAGGAGCAAAGGTCTTCTCATAATCAATACCATACTCCTGTGAGAAACCTTTGGCAACTAGATGAGTTTTGTAGCGCTCAAGAGAACCATCAAAATGAGTTTTGACTTTGTAGACCCATTTGCAACCAACCAAATTCTTACCAACAGGCAAACGAACCAACTCCTAAGTACTAGTTTTCTGTAAAGCAAACAACTCATTCTCCATAGCTTGAATCCAATGGGGATCCTGACAGGCCTCTTTCTAAGACTGAGGTTCTAAAAAAAAATGAATAATAGACAAAAAAAAATACAATAGGAAGCAGAACAATATGTATTAGACCAACCCAACCTATTTGGAGGATGACGCGCTCGAGTAGGATATCAATGTGCAGCAAGATTAGAATCGTCAGAAGGAGGAGGATCAGCAGTAGAAGCAGAGACAACTGGTGGAAGGAGAGCCTGGCGACGAGAATAAACTAGCAACAGAAGAGGAGTAGGCTGGGGAGAAGGAGGAGAAAAGGGAGAAAGGTCATGGGGAACAGTCGAAATGTACTTATCAGGAGGGACCTCAGAAGGAAATGGATCAATGTGAACCAAATCCTTTTTGAAAACTGGAGCAGTGGTAGGAGGAAGCTGAAAGTAAGACAAACGTTAGAGAAAAGAAACGTGACAGCAGACGTAAAGACGACGAGAAATAGGGTCGTAACACCGATAGCCTTTTTGAGTAAGACTATAACCCAAAAAGACACATAGGATAGACCAGACACTAAGTTTGGTCCAATCTTTACAAGGAAGAAAGACAAAACAAGTAGACCCAAATACACGAAAAAGGGAGTAATTAGGAAGTTGAGAGAACAGAGCCTCATAAGGAGATTGACCAAAAAGAAGAGGAGTAGGCATGCGGTTAAGAAGAAAAACAGCAGTAAGAATTGCCTCTCCCCAAAACGAAACCGGAACTAAGGCAGAGAGAAGAAAAGACGTAGCTGTCTCAAGGAGATGACAGTGTTTACGCTTGGCTCGACCATTTTGGGCAGGTGTATCAGTACAAGAAGTTTGGTGAATAGTACCTAAATTGGCCTAATACTCACAAAACTCAGTTTTGAATATTCCCCACCCAGGTCAGATCATAACAATTTAATGGTAGCCCCAAACAATGTCGTGATCATAGACTAAAATGCACGATATACTTGGTAGAAGTTAGATTTATGAGTCATAAGATAAACCCAAGTATAACGGGTGCAATCATCAACAAAAAACACATAGTATACGGAACCCCCTTTAGTGAGAACAAGAAAGGGTCGCCAGACATCAATATACACAAGAGAAAATAGAGAAACAAAAACTTAAGTACTTTTATTAAAAGGTAAAGCTGACATTTTGGCAAGTTTACACCCCCAAGATTCATCAATTTGACTAAGAGAAACTTTACCCAATAATCCTAACTGAGCTAAGGGCCGTAAGCGGTCAACAGACAAATGACCTAGGCGAGAATGCCATTAGTAAAACTGACTCGACCAAGAATCTAACTGAAATAAGAAAAAAACAACTGGAGAGGTGGATAGATGGAGATGCAAGCTTTCTACCACAGAGATCGCCAACTCTATGACTGGTCCCAATCTGCTTCTTGGACACCCAATCCTACACACAACAGACAGAAAAGGAAAAGATAACATTAAAACTAGAAGTATCGAGTTGACTGATAAATAATAAACTGACAGATAGCTGAGGAGCATAAAAAATAGAGGAAATAGTAACAACAGACATGGCAGAAGGTAAGACAAACCCAACAAATAAAACAGGCATACCAGACCCATTAGTAGTATTAACAATAATATGAGAGTGAGGAGGGGATACAGTTTTGAAGTAAGAAAAGATGAGGAGTCATATGATGAGAGGCACCAGAGTCAAAAAGCCAAACAGAAGAAGAGATACCTGTAGGGAATCCAAACAAACCTGAATGAAGAGAGGTGAGAGCAGAGGTAGATGAGGATGGCTAAAAGGTGGACAGGAGATGCAGAAGATGAGCCATCTAGGCATACAAGGAAGCCAAGTCAGGATCAAAGGCCGGAGTAGAGGCAGTATAAGTAGCAGGAGGTCGAAACTGTATCTGAGGCGGCTAAAAAAACAGAGCAGACTGACGTCCCTTCTTGGGACAGTTGTATTTCCAATGGCCCTTTTGATGGCAAAAAGCACTCATCAGAGGCTAATGGCCCCTTCTTGGACTTCGTATTGCCCTAAAGTTGATGAGGTGGGGGAGCCGACAACAAAGGAGGCTAACTAGCATAAGTAAGAGCCAAGAAGACAGAAGGAGACAGAGTCTGACTGGCCGTTTTAAGACGGGTTTCCTTAGAGAGGAGCTCATGAACGATAGCATCCACAGAGGGAAGAGATGACCGGTGAAAGATGCCACCACGGATAGCCTCATACTGAGGGGAGAGAGCTGTTAAAAAATGCACCAAGCGACCCTCTTCCTAAAATTGCAGATAGGCATCTAGTACCTTAAGACTAGATGGTTCTATGAGGGCAAGCTGATTCCAAAGTCCCATCATCTCAATGTAGAAATCCTGAATAGACCGATCTCGCTGACAAGCATGCTGAATAGCTGTTTCCAACTCATACCGTTTGGCAAAGATGGACTGCTGATAAACCCCCTGTAAATAGTCTCAAACCTCCTTGGCAATAGTATATTTTGGAGAACATCATCCCAATGCGATCATCCACAGCATTATGAAACCAAGTTAGAACTTGGGCATTATCACAATCTCTAGTGTCACAAGCAACCTGATATCCATCCGCTTTGGGATCTGATGGACGAGAGACAGAACCAGAAACATATCCCCAATTTTTTCGACCAAGCAAAAAAAAATTCATAACAATGGACCAGTAAGCATAATTGGCTCCAACAAGTCTGTAATTTATAGATTGACTTTTGTCATCTGACATGGTGACAATATTATGAAAAATTATAAAGGACCTAAATAAGTATAGTAAAACCAGTTAGGTTAAACGTATAATACCCAAAATCTAGTTAGGTCCATATACTAATACGCAGAGTTTCCAAAAGCAGCGATTTGACCTAAACACAAATATCAATTAGAGAGATCTAGAGAGAACCTGAAGTCGAGACGAAAGAGAGAACATGCGAAGCCGAGATAAGAGGGAGGTCGCAAACCAGGTGCGAACCACAGAGGGGAGAACAAGCTTGCTCAAGGTAAAACCAGAGGGTCGCGACTTGACCAGAGATGTCGCGACTTTAGACCAGTGATCAGAAGTATGTCGCGACTTCAAAGAACCACAGAGAAGACATTCGCGACACAAGGAGGGCTTCGACCAACGAGTTCGAATGAAACCTTAGCTTTGATACCATGTAAGTTTCTAAATATTTATGTATATTCAACTTGGGCTAATACAAAGATTACAACCAATATTTATAGCAATCCTAATCCTAATCTGAAATCGGAAATAATAACCCTATACAATCAATCTAATATTTACACAATCAATCTCAAATATACAATCAACCTAATTAATCTAGTTTCATAATTGATATAATATTCTCACAGAAATAAGTTTGCAAAGGAGTATTCATAGAGGTGTTAATAGATTTCTAGTTATTGACATATTGTTATTATAAATAATAACAGCGCACTAAGTAAGTTAATAGACAAAATCCTTGAACAAAAGTGTAAAGTTTTATAAAATGCAATCACCTTTACTATTTACAATTAGTTGAAGGGAAATTTAGAAGTTGTGCATAGATGCATATGAAAAACTTTTTTGTTGTTATTTTGGTATGCAATAACTTTTGATAGAGTAGAGGCCTAAAATTTCAGAGTGAGGAAGAGCCCTTTAGTGTAGTTTTGATGAACCATGTTGTAAGGATATGTTATTTTCGGTGAATTAGTTCATCTGATATCATTTTGTAGTGGTGGGGTGGCTCATAATTTTGATGACATGTGCTCTTGGGCCTTGTATCCATATAGTGGACTTTAGGTTTTCACCCTTCTTTCAAGTTCCAAATAAAATTTGCTCAAATAAAATAATGAACACATTTCTCAAGATCGTAGTCAGAATAGAATTTTATCAATCCAAAAATTCTATTGAAGGGCAGTACACAAATGATATACATAAGAGGATAGCGGGAATATTAAAACCCTCAGACATCCTTTTGTTGAATTATGAATTCCTAAAAGTTTCAAACAACAGAGATTAATAACAAACTGAGTCACTTCATCTATCACAGGTTCACGATAAACTGAAAGATCAGGGTTATTACTAAAAGGGATGAGAATTCCCCCAGGCATTTGTGACTTACTACATACTATTAAAGGGCAAATGAGATGAAAACAAGCTATGCCCAATGGTAGAGTAATGAGTATGTGAGAATATATTGTGCATATATAGTGTTGTGTGTATATATGACGTTGTGTATATTAGGAATTAGGCACATATTAGGCAAGATTGTTGTATTTCCTTTTTCAGTCATAGATTTAGGGCTATATAAACTGATGAACTCTTTGTAAACAAATACAATTGAATATACAGACTTTATTCAGAAATCTTACATGGTATCAAAGCCGTGTTCGAAAACCTAAGGTCGCAATTAGTCCTCGCGAATCCTAGCACCGTCGCCTCTCTCAGCCATCGTCGTCGTTTCTCAGCTGTCGTTGCTTCTCAACCACCGCCGCAGTCATCATCACCTCTCACGCCATCGCCTCTCTCAGTCTGCTTCAGCATCGCGATTGATTCACGATCTATCTCCCTTTCTGGTTCTCTCCGGTTCCGCTAATCGACCACACCTCGTGGTTCGTTAGGCTAATTCAATAGATAGTCTCTGGTTTGTCTTGCTGCTCTGTTCATCTCTCTCTCTCTCTCTCTCTCTCTCTCTCTCTCTCTCTCTCTGTGTGTAAGATCGTGTCTTTAAGCACTGCTATTTGGTGTTGAAGAAAAAAAAAAAAAAATCTAAATATAGTTCGACCCCTCATATTTTGATTATTACACTTGAACCCTTGGTTTGGTTACTTTGTTTGATTGCACTGGAAACCCCTCAGTTTTCTGGTTATTACGATGTCTCTGGCTTTTAATGAGTGTGCCTTCTGCCATCAGAAAGGCCATTGGAAGTACCACTGTCCCAAGACGGGACGTCTACCTGCCTCATGTTTTCAGCAATCTCAGAACCAATTCCACGCTCCTCCTGCTGCGTATACTGTATTTGCTCCGGCTCCTGATCTTAACATGGCTTTCTTGACTGCTCAGATTAGTTAGCTTTAGCATATATTGTCTACCTCCCAGCCATCCCCATCTGCCTCTATTGTTTCCTCTTTTCATTCAGGTTTGCTTGGATCTTCTTCAGGTATTTCTTCGTCTGTCTGGATTTTTGACTCTAGTGCCTCTCATCATATGACTCCCTATCTCTCCTTACTTCAACATTGTACTCCTCCTCCCTTTCTTATTACTGTCAATGCTGCTAATGGGTCTAGTATGTTTGTTATATCTGTTAGGTCTGTCCTACCATCTGCTCTATCTGCTGTCTCTATTCCATCTGTCTTTTATGTTCTTCAGTTATCTGTCAGTTTATTATCTATCAATCAGCTTGATGCCTCTAGTTTTAATGTTATATTTTCTTCTTCTGTTTGTTCTGTGCAGGATCAGATCTCTAAGCAGCAAATTGGGACTGGCCGTAGAGTTGGAGACCTCTATGTGGTGAAAAGCTTGCATCTGCCTATGACTACCACTCCGACTGCTTTTTTTTCTTTTCAATTAGATTCTCTGTTAAGTCTTTCTATTTGTGACATTCCAGATTAGGGCATTTGTCTGTTGACCGCTTACGGTTTTTAGCTTAGTCAGGTATATTGAGTAAAGTTTCTCCTAGTCAACTTACTGAGTGTCGGGGGTGTAAACTTGCCAAAATAACAGCCTTATCTTTCCATAAAAGTACTTCTGTATCTGCTACACCATTTTCTTTAGTTCATACTGATATCTGGGGCCCTTCTCCTGTTCTCACCAAAAGGGGTTTTGCATACTATGTGTCATTTGTTGATGACTGTACCCGTTACACTTGGGTTTATCTTAAGACTCATAGGTCAAATTTTTATCAGATATACCGTACTTTTCAGTCTATGATTACCACTCAGTTTGGGTCTCCAATTAAAGTGTTACTGTCTGACTTGGGTGAAGAATATTTTAAAAATTAGTTCTGTGAGTATTTAGCCAATTTGGGTACTATTCACCAAACTTCCTGTACAAATACACTTGCCCAAAATGGTCAAGCCGAGTATAAACACTATCATCTCCTTAAGATAGCTAGGTCTCTTCTTCTCTTTGCCTCAGTTCCGGCTCCATTCTAGGGGGAGGCAATTCTTACTATTGCTTTTCTTCTCAACCGCATGCCTAATCCCCTTCTTTCTAGTCGGTCTCCTTATGAGGCTTTGTTCTCTCAAATTACTAACTACTCCCTTCTTCGTGTGTTTAGGTTTGCCTATTTTGTCCTTCTTCCCCGCAAAGATAAGACCAAAGTTAGTGCCCAGTCTGTCCTCTATCTTTTTGGGTTATAGTCCTACTCAGAAAGGCTATCGGTGTTACGACCCTGTTTCCCGTCGTCTTTATGTCTCCCGTCATGTTTCTTTTCTCGAACGTCTACCTTACTTTCAACCTCCTCCTCTCACTGCCCCAGTTTCTAAAGAAGATTTGGTTCATATTGATCCGTTTCCTTTTGAGGTCCCGTCTGATGAGTACATCTCCACAGTTCCTTCTGAACTTGTTCCAACTTCTCCAGCTTTACCTCCGGCTGCTACTCCTCCTTCGGTTTATTCTTCTCCTGCGTTGTTAGTTTATTCTCGTCGCCTCCACTGGCTGTCTTTGCCTTTGCCTTTGCTGCTAATCCTCCTACTTCTGACGACTCTGATCCTGCTACACACCGATATCCTACTCGAGCATGTCATCCTCCAAATAGGTTGGGTTGGTCTGATACATGTTTTTCTACTTCCTATCGTACTTTTTTGTCTGCTATTCACTCTTTTTCAAAACCTCAGTCTTACAAGAAGGCCTATCAAGATCCTCATTGGGTTCAAGCTATAGATGATGAGTTGTATACTTTACAGAAAACTAGTACTTAGGAGTTGGTTCCTTTGCTTACTGATAAGAATCTGGTTGGTTGCAAATGGGTCTACAAAGTCAAGACTCATTCTGATGGTTCTCTTGAGCGTTACAAAGCTCATCTAGTTGCCAAAGGTTTCTCACAGAAGTATAGTATTGATTATGAGAAAACCTTTGCTCCTGTTGCCCAGATGACTATTGTCCGTACTTTGATCTCTGTCGCTGCTGTTCGTTCTTGGCCTCTTTATTAGATGGATGTTAAGAATGCTTTTCTTAATGGCCATCTCACTGAGGAGGTTTACATACGTCCTTTCCCTGGCCTTCACCATTTTTCTAGACAGGTTTGTCAGCTTCGGCGTGCTCTGTATGGTCTGAAGCAGTCTCCTTGTGCTTGGTATGATCGCTTTCAGACTGCTATTACTGAGCTTGGGTTGCATCCTCGTGCCCAAGACTCTGCTTTATTTCTTCTTTGTATATATTCTCACAGAGTAGTCCCACAAGCATCATAATATTGGAATTCAAATTCTAACAAACAAGATGAGGCAAAAAGTTTTTGAAAATCAATCAATTCTAATCCCCGTCAGCATAAACTACAAAAAATAAAAACAAGAAGACATCAACTAGCTCAATTCACTGGAACCATTGCACATAAGGTCCTAGTTGACATCTAAGGGAGTAAAAGGGGAGGAAAAATAGCCAAGTTTACAGCAGAAGTACCTAACCAGACAATGGATATGTCCCTTATCACTTGGATAGATATCTAACAGGTAATGAACATGATAAATGCTATGCTAGTCCTCGTTAAGGAAAAGGGGTACAAATTACAAAATCATTAACTGACGCTTTAGTGTCCATGACAAAAATTAATGGAAACTTTATTCTTTCAAAGTGTAACATAGAATGTGAAAAAATTAGAAGACATAGCTAGAGCTTTCTTCATCAATCCAAAAGCTCTATTCCACATTTCACGAGGTTGAGATCAGATCACTATATGGTATACCAGAGATCTATGAAGCACAGGTACGGGTACGAGTACGGGTTCGTCGATACGGCAAAATCCCAAAAAAGTAGGATACGGGTACGACTACGGTACGTCAATAAATATATATATTTTTATTATATATGATAAAAATTATAATTTATAAAATTTATTATATATATTATATATGATCAATTATATTATATATTATATATTTTTTTATTATATATGATAAAAATTATAATTTATAAAATTTATTATATATAAAAATTTATTATATTATTATATATTATATGTATGACTAATTATATTATATATCTTATATTATATATATATATCTTATATTATATATCTTATATTATATATTTGTTTTGAGGGGGAAGTCTGAGACGATATTCACCCAAAAAAGAAGTCTGAGACGAAGAGACGAAGAGTTGCGAGGCGAGAGAGCAGAGACGAAGAGAGAGAACCAGAGAACAGAGGTGATTGAGAGAAAGGAGAGAGACGAAGACGATCGATCAACAGTGAGACGATCGATCAACAGTGAGCAGAAGATCGGTCAAAGAGAGAGACGATTGATCGATCGATCGAAGAGAAACCCTAGAATCCTTCATTGCCCTGGCACACAAAGGCGATATCAGGTTCGATCTCTTCCATTTCCTCTGTCTCTCTCTCGATTCCCTCTCTCTCTCTCTCTGTATACATGTTTTTGAGTATTTTTTGCCCCGGCGTACCCCCTCCGTAACCCCTCCGTACCCATGCCGTACCCAAATATACCAGACGTACCAGACCTCCTTTGGCCGTACCCGGTACGCGTGCAGCCGTACCGGTACGCGTACCCGTACCAGGTACGTACCCGGTACTCGTACGGCAACATTTTAGGCGTACCGGTGCTTCATAGCCAGAGATCCACTTCTATAGAAAGAAATAGAAGAGAAAAGATGTCACAGAAAACTAAATAAGCAGTTGCAGTAGCACTTCCACATTATATCCATACCTTGAAATAGCTATGTACGCAAAATTATCATTGACAGTAAGAAAATCAATAACACTAACAGGTTAGCTTACCACACGGCATAACGGACTTGTTTTTCTGGCAATTTGTGGTATAGATAGGTCAACTCTTTACTTAGCATAGCACCCAAGATTGTTCGACAAAAGTGAGCATCAATATTGCAATAACAAGTGTCAAATACATGCATTCTATAAAAGTTAGTTTAGCACTTACCATTCTAGACAAGAAAAAAAATTAAGAAAGATCCATTCATGTTTAAAAATTAACAGATTTAAAATAAGATGTTCTTAAGCTTGTGGTGCACAGCGCTTTATTTAAGAAGGTAAATGCAGAAAAACTATAAACCCTAAATTCCAGTTCATTACATGAGAGAGGAGGGATGCATACCGTACTACTCATTCCGACATGTGATTCGTATATCCTTAGTGACTTTGGTTTCTTTGGCCGAGGATGTTTAAACACGTACTTCTCCTACAAAAAAATTGACAAGAATGCTGATTTTTATGGTGCCAAAATCTAGTGAAAATATAAAACATTGTTACCAAATCAAACGTACACGAAGCCCAAGCTACTTCTTCAATAAACATTGAACAAGCGTATTCTGTGGCTCATCATATAATGTTTCTCTCTTTTTTGTAATTGAAGATGTCAAGGTTTAACAAAATCAAAAACTTAAAGAGACAACATGAGAAAAATTAAATATTTTCCAGTAATTACTACAAAATCTCTCAAATTATTGCTGGCACATGTGGCTAGATAATGCTGTTATTAATAGCTTCTTTTCTTTTTCTTCCCTGAACCCATCTTTCTCAGCAGCTCATACTTAAAAATACTGAATTTTATGCAGCAAAACCAACAGAGAAAAAATGAGGAACAATACCTCCTCTGGTGGATCATAGTATATTGCATTAAAAGGAATTTCCCCTGGAGCCTGTACGGAGAACTTGATCCAAGCAGGAATGGAGTCTTTAATACCAGATGGAGTATCCATGTGGATCTACAATCACAATTAAAATACTCATGTTCAGCTGCATCAATGCAATGACGTCTACAGTATGTAACGGGTGGTTGTTTGGGCAAGAATAATGGATGGGATAATGTACTTATATTTTTATTTGATATGATTACAGCTTACATTAAACTAAAAATTAAAAATTAAAATATATATACCTACAAAATATGTTTTCATATAATTGATGAATTTCCAGAGCAAGGAAATTCACTAGCCGTCATAATGGAGGGTGTTCTTGTTAGGCACAATGCTTATCTATCCATCCCATGAAGTTAAAGAAAACAATCAAGAGTGCAGAAATGCCAGGCAACTAAATGTATACAGCACTATGCACCACAACAACAACAACAAAAAATCAGGATTACATTTATCTAAATGAAAATGATCAACACTTACTAAACTGTTCAGAAAAGAGAAATGAGCTCTATAATTTTTGTCCATGAAGAAACTGAAGGAGTAATAAGCCTTAAGATTAGAATGTGATCACCCAAATTCAATTAACATTTCCAAGATCATCCAGGAGAAATATACCTTCACTCTTGACCCATGGGGAATTGGTGAAGAACCATCAGCATTGTTCGGTAAAAAGATCTCCCAGACACCAAACTCATTCTGTCCATAAACTATCAATAAGTTTCAAAGTCACCAAACAACACCAAACAAAGTTAATTTAGAAAATGGCATGAAAATGGTAAAGCTCTAATGCTCTGCAGATACTGATAGGAGATTTTCAATTTTATAAAGGAAAAAAAATGCCCATTCACTAGCCACCCTTTTAACCCAAGAAAAATCCTACATAATAATGTGCTAAAGATTTATCCCCCCATTAGACATAAACAACCCTAAAGGCTGTTGTTAGTGTTAGAATAGCAATAAATGATTGTATTTTCTTCTTATTTATTCCCTTGATTGATGTAATGGGTTGACCCATATATTATGCCTTATGGCACTCATGTAATTACTCAGTATTATTAATATAAAAGGGAATGAAGTCTAACTCATTCCCTAACACTTGTTCTTCTCTAAACATACATGGTATTAGAGCCATGCCCTAGGCAACTACCCTTCTCTGTTACCCATCACTACAGGTGATCTCCTCTCTCCTGTAGACTAGACAACAGCCCCAAACAGGTCTCCCAACCTCGTCTAACCCCAATAGCCTCCACCCAAGTCTCCCAGTCCCTTCTCTCCCTTCGACAGCCATCACCCAGGCTTCTCTCTCCCTCGGTAGGCATCTCCAGCCACTACTGAGGGTTCCCAGGGGGCCGACCAACCTTTTTGCTGGTCTGGTCGAAGTCGCCTGGCCCTCTAAGGTCACCTGGGGTGGTTGCTGCTCTTCGAAGTCCTCTAATGATGTAATACAAAGTCGTCTCTTATGTAGTGGACTACTGTTAGCACCTTCTACTTGAAGGCTGCATTGGTTGGCATTGGCAGCACCTTGTGCCGATGTCCAACTAAGACCAAGGCATGATGATGGCATGCCAAGACAGCAAGGTGAAATAATGGCAAAGTGCTGAGGCAACAGCACAGGACCCTTGGCCAAAGTGTGGGCAGCAGTGGCACAAATGCAAAGCATTAACATGACCCGAATGTGGGCTGCAGCATACTTGAGGGTTCCAAACATTCAATAGGCAAAACTTGGTCTGGGGGCCAAGTCAATCAAATTCGTGGCTGACTTGAGAAGGCAAATAACATGGGCAGTTATTAGCAGTTATGTTGGTCTGCTGGCAACAGTTACTTATATTGGGCAGAGACAAGGCAAGGCAAGACTTTAGGAGGCATTGCTAAAAGATAGCAGCAGTTGGTGGCAGTTATGTCCCAGAATTGATCCTAAGTCCCTAGGCAGTTGGGGGTGTCAACTGCCATGCCACTTGACATGCTTTCCTTGTAATGCTAGTTGTAATTTGAAAACTGTTTGTTAGCCTATTTAGGCATCAGCAATGGAACTCGAAAATTAACTAAGTGTTGGTAAGAGTTCCATAGGCATCCTTTGTACTGTTGGTGCAATTAATAAAGGTTGGGAGTTATTTCCTGTAAACAATTGTTGCCTATTCTCTTACTTGTTTATAGCACTTTGTGTGTGTGTGTATTCATATTTGGCTGAGACTAAGTGTCCAACTTAGTGCCATTGCAGGCTGGAATTTTGAAACAAAAATTGACCCTGTAACAATTGGTATCAGAGCACGGTTTTGCTCTAATGGTTTCTGGCATGGATGCCTTAAGAGACAGAGTCACGCGGTTAGAAACTCTTGTTGGTGACCCTGTTGATGAGAATGTCTCGCTGGCGGATCGATTGGATGCTGTGGGCTCAGGATTTCTTGCCCTTGAGTCCTCGACAGCAGATCGGTTCAAGGAAATGTTGACGGATGTGCTAGCCATTTCGGATTCTTGGAAAGACAAGTTTCAAGAAGTTGTGAACGAACTGTCCCTTCTGAAGAAGGCCATCTGTGGGCATACGAATTCTGAAAAGACTCCTTCAAAAATCAAAGTTCCAGACCCTAAAACTTTTGGCGGAAATCGGAGTGCGAAGGAACTTGAGAATTTTCTGTGGGACATAGAGCAGTACTTCAAGGCTGCTCATGTGCCTGAAGGAGAAAAGGTTACAATCACAAGCATGTACCTTACTGGTGATGCTAAACTTTGGTGGCGTACTCGTGTCGGGGAAGATGCTCGGATAAAGATCTCAACTTAGGATGCTCTTAAGAAGGAAATGAAGGAACAATTCCTTCCGTGCAACACATCTTGGGTTGCAAGGGACGCCTTAAAACGGTTGAAGCATGCTGGATCGGTGAGGGACTATGTGAAGGAATTCAGTTTTTTGATGTTGGACATCAAGAACATGTCGGAGGAAGATAAACTCTTCAATTTCATGTCTGGGTTGCAGAATTGGGCTCAATTAGAACTTCGACGACTCGGTGTCAAAGATTTGTCCTTTGCCATGGCTGCGGCAGATGGTTTGCTTGACTACAAGTTAAGTAAGGAACCCACTACAGAAACCAGCAAACCCAAGAAGAAAGGAAAGGAGAAGACGGGTGAGAAGAAGTTTGGTTTCAAGAAGGGGAAGGAGGGTTCCAAGTACAAACAGAAGGGGGATTCTTCTCAGACCAACGGTGGGAAATCTAACAAAGGGTGTTTCATTTGTGATGGACCCCATAGAGCGAAAGACTGTCCCAAGCGTGAGAAACTCAACGCTATGGTCGCGGAAGATGGCAAAGGGAAGTCGGATTCTGAGGGGCCGACTAGGGTAAATCCTTTACAATTGCTCAATGCAATTCATGCGGACAAAGCCCCTACTACTGGTCTAATATACATCAAAGTGAAGTTGGCGGGCACCGACATTGCGGCAATGGTAGACACCGGTGCCACGCATAACTTTCTGTCAGAAAAAGTTGTGCAGACCCTCGGATTGCAAGTTACCCAAAGCACCAGTCGAATCAAGGCAGTAAACTCAGTGGCTCAATCGGTACAAGGCATGGCTTCCAAAGTATCGATCACAGTTGGAGATTGGACTGGACGGGTTAACCTGATAGTGGTTCCTTTGGATGATTTTGACGTCATCTTAGGAAATAATTTCTTTGTGACTGCAAAAGTGGCTTTGATGCCATATTTGGGTGGGATACTTATTTCGGATGAAGACAAGCCTTGCTTTGTCACTGGTTGTAGTAAATCAGACAAAGGCAAGGGCGCAAAGAGGAAGACGGAAACCCTCTCAGCCATTCAAGTGCACAACGGTTTGAAAAAGGGCGTAGAAACATATCTTGCTGCCTTGGTGGAAATCAAACCTAATCTATTAGTAGAAGTGCCGGATGAAGTGGTAGAAGTATTGAGGGAATTTGAGGATGTGATGCCTCCGGAGTTGCCAAAGTCCCTTCCTCCTTGGCGTGCAACTGATCACAAAATAGAGTTGGTTCCGGGTGCTAAGCCTCCAGGAAAGGCACCCTACAGAATGTCCCCAATGGAACTCACAGAGTTGCGAACGCAATTGACGGACTTATTGGATGCTGGACTGGTTCAGCCATCCAAAGCCCCTTACGGTGCCCCAGTGCTTTTTCAAAAGAAGCAAGATGGAAGTATGCGTATGTGTGTGGATTATCGGGCTCTCAATAAAGTGACTATAAAGAACAAATATCCAATCCCTTTGGTGGCAGACCTATTCGATCGATTGTGCAAAGCCACTTACTTCACAAAATTGGACTTACGTGCTGGCTATTGGCAAGTTCGAGTGGCTGAAGGAGATGAGTCAAAGACAACCTGTGTTACAAGGTATGGGTCTTTTGAGTTCTTAGTAATGCCGTTTGGGTTAACTAATGCCCCGGCTACATTCTATAATCTTATGAATGATGTGTTCAATGATTATGTCGATCAGTTTGTTGTTGTTTATTTAGATGATATTGTAATATATAGTGAGTCCCTAGAGGATCACTTGTCCCATCTTCGGATGGTGTTCACTCGGTTAAAGGAACACCAATTGTATGTCAAGAAGGAAAAATGTGAGTTTGCCCAGCGGGAGATTAAGTTTCTTGGGCATATCATTTGCCAAGGCCATGTCAAAATGGATGGAAGGAAGGTGCAGGCTATTATGGAATGGACTTCACCCAACAATGTTGCGGAGTTGCGATCCTTCTTGGGCTTGGCAAATTACTATCGGAAATTCATTGAGGGATATTCAAAGAAGGCTGCTCCCCTCACTGATTTGCTGAAGAAAGATCACAAATGGCATTGGTCCATTAATTGTCAAGAAGCCTTTGACAAACTGGAAAGTGCAGTGGCAAGTGAACCGGTCTTGCAACTGCCTAGTTTCGAGTTGCCTTTCGAAGTACACATGGATGCCTCAGACAAAGCACTCGGAGGAGTATTGGTGCAGGAAGGACACCCGGTGGCCTTTGAAAGCAGGAAACTAAACGCTGCTGAGAAGAATTATTCAGCCCATGAGAAGGAAATGACAGCAGTAGTGCATTGCCTACTCACCTGGAAGGTTTATCTATTGGGATCGAAGTTTTTGGTTCTTACTAATAATGTGGCTAATACATTCTTCAAAACTCAGAAAAAGTTGTCTCCAAGGCAGGCCCGTTGGCAGGAATTCCTTGAAGAGTATGACTTTGAGTGGGGACACAAGCCTGGACGACATAACCTAGTCGCTGATGCCTTAAGCCGGAAAGAGATAATTGAATATGTGGCTGCTATCTCCAACATTGAATCACAGTTGCTGGAAAGGATCAGGGATAGTGCTGCCATTGACTCAGAATATCAACGGTTGGTTCAGCAAGTAAAGGATGGAATTGCTCATCGGTATTGGCTTGATGATGGTCTTCTCCATGGCAAAGGAGATAGGCTATATGTCCCAAGTGTTGGGGGACTACGAATGGAACTTCTTAGAGAAACACATGACCCGCAGTGGGCTGGTCATCCGGGGCAACAGCGCATGATGGCTCTTTTGTCACGTTCATATGTTTGGCCAAAAATGGAAGAAGACATAGAGGTTTATGTCAAAACATACATGGTGTGCCAATTGGACAAGACCAAAAGAAAGAAGGAAGCTAGATTACTACAACCACTACCTGTCCCTGAGAAGCCTTGGGTTTCCATGTCCATGGACTTTATCTCCGGATTTCCCAAATTCAATGGGATGCGCTCCATCATGGTAATTGTTGACCGTTTCTCTAAGTATGTTGTTTTTATCCCTGCTCCTCATGCTTGTCCTGCAGATGTTGCTGCTGATTTATTTCATAAGTATGTTGTAAAATACTTTGGTTTACCTGAGGACATAATAAGTGACAGGGATACCCGGTTTACGGGAAGGTTTTGGACTGTGCTCTTCAATTTGTTGGGTTCCGAATTGAAGTTCTCCACAGCAAATCACCCTCAGACGGATGGTCAGACCAAGAGGATGAATGGATTGCTAGAGGAGTATCTCCGACATTATGTGACCGCAAGTCAAAAGAATTGGGTCGAATTGTTGGACAGCGCACAGTTTTGCTACAATCTGCATAGATCATCTGCAACTGGGATGAGCCCGTTCGAATTGGCCATGGGGCAGCAACCCCTAACTCCTCATAAAGTGGCTAAAACAGGCTCCGGTGGTAGATGTCCAGCAGCATACCGCTTTGCAAGGACCAAACAGGAATTGCTAAAAGAAGCTCAAGATAGTTTGGCCAAAGCAAGTAAACAAATGAAGAAGTATGCTGACAAAGGGCGAAGACCCTTAGAGTTCAAAATGGGTGACAAAGTGCTACTGAAACTTACTCCACAGATCTGGAAGAAGATAAGCAGTAAGACAGTGCACCGTGGCTTAAATCCAAAGTATGATGGACCCTTTGAAGTCTTAAAACGTGTGGGCAATGTTGCATACAGGCTCGTGCTACCTGATCGGTTGAGAATCCACCCAACTTTCCATGTCAGTTTTTTGAAACCATTTCATGAGGATCAAACAAACTTGACAAGAAAACAAGTTCAGAGAGCTCCCCCGGTGATTAGAAAACAATTTGACAAAGAGGTGGAACAGATTCTTGATCACAAGACCGAGGGTCAAAGCAAAAAGAATCGAAGAACCCATTACTTTGTAAAGTGGAAGGGTTTCTCAGAATCAAATGCTAGTTGGGAAAAAGATGTGACATTGTGGCAATTTGAAAAACAAGTTCAGGAGTACTGGAAGACCCTACCAACGAGGACTTTGGCTTCTTCTGGTGGGGGTGGTCTGTTAGCAGCTTCTACTTGAAGGCTGCATTGGTTGGCATTGGCAGCACCTTGCGCCCATGTCCAACCAAGACCAAGGCATGATGATGGCATGCCAAGACAGCAAGGTGAAATAATGGCATAGTGCTGAGGCAGCAGCACAGGATCCTTGACCAAAGTGTGGGCAGCAGTGGCACAAATGCAAGGCATTAACATAACCCGAATGTGGGCTACAGCATACTTGAGGGTTCCAAACATTCAGTAGGCAAAACTTGGTCTGAGGGCCAAGTCAACCAAATTCGTGGCTGACTTGAGAAGGCAAACAACATGGGCAGTTATTAGCAGTTATGTTGGTCTGCTGGCAACAGTTACTTATATTGGGCAGAGACAAGGCAATGCAAGACTTCAGGAGGCATTGCTAAAAGATAGCAACAATTGGTGACAGTTATGTCCCAGAATTGATCCTAAGTCCCTAGGCAGTTGGGGGTGTCAACTGCCATGCCACTTGGCATGCTTTCCTTGTAATGCTGATTGTAATTTGAAAACTGTTTGTATGCCTATTTAGGCATCAGCCATGGAACTCGAAAATTAACTAAGTGTTGGTAAGAGTTCCATAGGCATCCTTTGTATTGTTGGTGCAATTAATAAAGGTTGGGAGTTATTTCCTGTAAACAATTGTTGCCTATTCTCTTACTTGTTTATAGCACTTTGTGTGTGTGTATTCATATTTGGCTGAGACTAAGTGTCCAACTTAGTGCCATTGCAGGCTGGAATTTTGAAACAAAAATTGACCCTATAAATACAAAGGATGCCTATGGAACTCTTACTAATACTTAGTTAATTTTCGAGTTCCATGGCTGATGCCTAAATAGGCTTACAAACAGTTTTCAAATTACAACCAGCATTACAAGGAAAGCATGCCAAGTGGCATGGTAGTTGACACCCCCAACTGCCTAGGGACTTTGGATCAATTCTGGGACATAACTGCCACCAACTGCTGCTATCTTTTAGTAATGCCTCCTGAAGTCTTGCCTTGCCTTGTCTCTGCCCAATATAAGTAACTGCTGCCAGCAGACCAACATAACTGCTAATAACTGCCCATGTTGTTTGCCTTCTCAAGTCAACCACAAATTTGGTTGACTTGGCCCCCAGACCAAGTTTTGCCTACTGAATGTTTGGAACCCTCAAGTATGCTGCAGCCCACATTTGGGTCATGTTAATGCCTTGCATTTGTGCCACTGTTGCCCACACTTTGGCCAAGGGTCCTGTGCTGCTGCCTCAACACTTTGCCATTATTTCACCTTGCTGTCTTGGCATGCCATCATCATGCCTTGGTCTTGGTTGGACATGGGCGCAAGGTGCTGCCAATGCCAACCAATACAGCCTTCAAGTAGAAGCTGCTAACAGACCACCCCCACCAGAAGAAGCCAACGTCCTCGTTGGTAGGGTCTTCAAGTACTCCTGAACTTATTTTTCAAATTGCCACAATGTCACATCTTTTTCCCAACTAGCATCTGATTCTGAAAAACCCTTCCACTTTACCAAGTAATGGGTTCTTCGATTCTTTTTGCTTTGGCCCTCGGTCTTGTGATCAAGAATCTGTTCCACCTCTTTGTCAAACTGTTTTCTAATCACCGGGGGAGCTCTTCGAGTTTGTGTCAAGTTTGTTTGATCCTCATGAAATGGTTTCAAAAAAAATATGGAAAAAGGGGTGATTTTCAACCCATCAAAAAAAGAAGCTTCAGCAACAAACATTGCCCACCGCTTTTTACCTCAAAGGGTCCATCATACTTTGGAATTAAGCCATGTGAGCTGCAGCATAGTTGAGGGTTCCAAACATTCAGTAGGCAAAACTTGGTCTGGGGGCCAAGTCAACCAAATTCGTGGCTGACTTGAGAAGGCAAACAACATGGGCAGTTATTAGCAGTTATATTGGTCTACTAGCAACAGTTACTTATATTGGGCAAAGACAAGGCAAGGCAAGACAAGACTTCAGGAGGCATTGCTAAAAGATAGCAGCAGTTGGTGACAGTTATATCCCAGAATTGATCCTAAGTCCCTAGGCAGTTGGGGGTGTCAACTACCATGCCACTTGGCATGCTTTCCTTGTAATGCTGGTTGTAATTTGAAAACTATTTGTAAGCCTATTTAGGCATCAGCCATGGAACTCAAAAATTAAAAGTGTTGGTAAGAGTTCCATAGGCATCATTTGTATTGTTGGTGTAATTAATAAAGGTTGGGAGTTATTTCCTGTAAACAATTGTTGCCTATTCTCTTACTTGTTTATAGCACTTTGTGTGTGTGTATTCATATTTGGCTAAGACTAACTGTCCAACTTAGTGCCATTACAGGCTGGAATTTTGAAACAAAAATTGACCCTGTAAGAAGAAAGGAAAGGAGAAGACGGGTGAGAAGAAGTTTGGTTTCAAGAAGGGGAAGGAGGGTTCCTTGCTTAACCTGTAGTCAAGCAAACCATCTGCCGCAGCCATGGCAGAGGACAAATCTTTGACACCTAGTCGTCGAAGTTCTAACTGGGCCCAATTCTGCTACCCAGACATGAAATTGAAGAGTTTATCTTCCTCCGACATGTTCTTGATGTCCAACATCAAAGAACTGAATTCCTTCACATAGTCCTCACCGATCCAGCATGCTTCAACCGTTTTAAGGCATCCCTTGCAACCCAAGATGTGTTGCACGGAAGGAATTGTTCCTTCATTTCCTTCTTAAGAGCATCCCAAGTTGAGATCTCTGTCCGAGCATCATCTCCAACACGAGTACGCCACCAAAGTTTAGCATCACCAGTAAGGTACATGCTTGTTGTTTGTCTTCAAAACATGCATGGTGTGCCAATTGGACAAGACTGAAAGAAAGAAGGCAGCTCGATTACTACAACCACTACCTGTCCCTGAGAAGCCTTGGGTTTCCATGTCCATGGACTTTATCTCCGGATTTTCCAAAGTCAATGGGATGCGCTCCATCATGGTAATTGTTGACCGTTTCTCTAAGTATGTTGTTTTTATCCCTGCTCCTCATGCTTGTCCCGTAGATGTTGCTGCTGATTTATTTCATAAGTATGTTGTAAAATACTTTGGTTTACCTGAGGACATAATAAGTGACAGGGATACCCGGTTTACGGGAAGGTTTTGGACTGTGCTCTTCAATTTGTTGGGTTCCAAATTAAAGTTCTCCACAGCAAATCACCCTTAGACAGATGGTCAGACCGAGAGGATGAATGGATTGCTAGAGGAGTATCTCCGACATTATGTGACCGCAAGTCAAAAGAATTGGGTCGAATTGTTGAACAGCGCACAGTTTTGCTACAATCTGCATAGATCATCTGCAACTGGGATGAGCCCGTTCGAATTGGCCATGGGGCAGCAACCCCTAACTCCTCATAAAGTGGCTAAAACAAGCTCCGGTGGTAGATGTCCAGCAGCATACCGCTTTGCAAGGACCAAACAGGAATTGCTGGAAGAAGCTCAAGACAGTTTGGCCAAAGCAAGGAAACGAATGAAGAAGTATGCTGACAAAGGGCGAAGACCCTTAGAGTTCAAAGTAGGTGACAAAGTGCTACTGAAACTTACTCCACAGATCTGGAAGAAGATAAGCAGTAAGACAGTGCACCGTGGCTTAATTCCAAAGTATAATGGACCCTTTGAAGTCTTAAAACGTGTGGGCAATGTTGCATACAGGCTAGCGCTGCCTGATCGGTTGAAAATCCACCCAACTTTCCATGTCAGTTTTTTAAAACCATTTCATGAGGATCAAACAAACTTGACAAGGAAACAAGCTCAGAGAGCTCCCCCGGTGATTAGAAAACAATTTGACAAAGAGGTGGAACAAATTCTTGATCACAAGACCGAGGGCCAAAGCAAAAAGAATCGAAGAACCCATTACTTGGTAAAGTGGAAGGGTTTCTCAGAATCATATGCTAGTTGAGAGAAAGATGTGACATTGTGGCTATTTGAAAAACAAGTTCAGGAGTACTTGAAGACCCTACCAACGAGGACGTTGGCTTCTTCTGGTGGGGGTGGTCTGTTGTCCAACCAAGACCAAGGCATGATGATGGCATGCCAAGACAGCAAGGTGAAATAATGGCAAAGTGCTGAGGCAGCAGCACAGGACCCTTGGCCAAAGTGTGGGCAGCAGTGGCACAAATGCAAGACATTAACATGACCCGAATGTGGGCTGCAGCATACTTGAGGGTTCTAAACATTCAGTAGGCAAAACTTGGTCTGGGGGCCAAGTCAACCAAATTCGTGGCTGACTTGAGAAGGCAAACAACATGGGCAGTTATTAGCAGTTATGTTGGTCTGCTGCCAGCAGTTATTTATATTGGGCAAAGACAAGGCAAGGCAAGACTTCAAGAGGCATTGCTAAAAGATAGCAGCAGTTAGTGGCAGTTATGTCCCAGAATTGATCCAAAGTCCCTAGGCAGTTGGGGGTGTCAACTGCCATGCCACTTGGCATGCTTTCCTTATAATGCTGGTTGTAATTTGAAAACTGTTTGTATGCCTATTTAGGCATCAGCCATGGAACTCGAAAATTAATTAAGTGTTGGTAAGAGTTTCATAGGCATCCTTTGTATTGTTAGTGCAATTAATAAAGGTTGGGAGTTATTTCCTGTAAACAATTATTGCCTATTCTCTTACTTGTTTATAGCACTTTGTGTGTGTGTATTCATATTTGGCTGAGACTAAGTGTCCAACTTAGTGCCATTGCAGACTGGAATTTTGAAACAAAAATTGACCCTGTAACAATTGGCATGATGCCTAAATAGGCTTACAAACAGTTTTCAAATTACAACCAGCATTACAAGGAAAGCATGCCAAGTGGCATGGCAGTTGACACCCCCAACTGCCTAGGGACTTAGGATCAATTCTGGGACATAACTGCCACCAACTGCTGCTATCTTTTAGCAATGCCTTCTGAAGTCTTGCCTTGCCTTGTCTCTGCCCAATATAAGTAACTGCTGCCAGCAGACCAACATAATTGCTAATAACTGCCCATGTTGTTTGCCTTCTCAAGTCAGCCACGAATTTGGACTACCGATGTTATACAGAGTCTTCTGATAAGGTAAAAGTACAGAAGAAGACCCAAAAAACAAAAAAAAAAAATTAACTCTAGTGATGTAAAAACAGTCCAAAAATAGACCTAGCAGAAGAGGTCTATATGGATATCCTCCTGATTTTGTTTCTGGAGTAGAATCAAAATTACCTAGCGTGGACGCAGAGTCTAACTATTTTTTTGAAGAGCAAGGGGAAGATGGAATATGTTGATGGGTGGGTTCAGGCACCCAGTATCACCGACCCTCATCATGACCAGTGGGAGATCACCAATTCTCTGATTATGGGCTGGTTGATCCATTCTATGGTTCCAGAGATTAAAGAGGGCTACTTGTCTGTAGACGCTACCCAGGATATTTGGGAGGCCGTAGCAACTACTTACTCCAAGAAAGGGAACTTCTCACAGGCTTTTGAGCTACGTCGCTCCATTGAAAGGTCAGTACAAGGTGAGCAGACTATCCTTCAGTATTTTACCTTCCTCAGCAATGGATGGAAACGACTTGATCACCTTCAGGATTACAAGCCTATCTGTCCCACTGATTCTGCTGGTTACTGGAAGTTTGTGGCGCAAGAGCGGGTCTTCAAGTTCTTGGAAGGCCTAAATGTGAAGTATGATCCGGTTCGGAGCAGAGTATGTGGCATGAATGTGCTTCTTTCTCTCCAGGAAGCCTTTCCTTTTGTGTAAAATGAGGAGAGTCGCCATTCTGCGATGCTTCCTTCTGCTACTACTGATCGCTCGACCTTGGTTTCTGCACCCTCTCGTGATGACGACCGTGTGACTCGTGGTTCTCGTCCTTCCTCTGAGAAGGATAATCTTTACTGTGACTACTATCGTTGACCTCACCACACACGTGCGACTTGTTGGAAGCTGTATGGAACTCTCTCTGGTGGCCGAGGCGGCCATCCTGGTACTCGAGGGGGTTGGTCTGGTACTAGAGGCCGCTAGGCCAATGCACGAGCCCATCTTTCAGACACTGTTGACTCAATTTGGGGCAATTGTCAAAATTCTACGTTCTGATAATGGGGGGAATATATTGACTCTGGTCTTGCTACTTACTTCCCCACTCATGGCATTATTCACCAGACTTCATGCACTAATACCCCTCAACAAAATGGTGTCGCAGAACGCAAAAATCACCATCTTCTTGATGTCGCCCGTTGTCTATCTTTTGAGATGCTGGTTCCTCGATCCTATTGGGGGGAAGCGGTTCTCACTGCCACTTATTTGATTAATCGTCTTCCTACCTAAGTCCTTAAAAAACAAACACCTCTTCAAGTTTTGTTCGGGTCTACCCCTTCTAAGTTCTCCATTCCTCCTAAGACTTTTGGCTGTGTTTGCTTTGTCCATAATCATTCACCCACTCGTGGTAAATTGGATCCTAGGTCTCTTAAGTGCCTTTTTTTGGGTTATTCTACCACCAAAAAAGGGTTATAAGTGTTATCATCCTCCCACTCGCAAATAGTTTGTCTCCATGGATGTCATTTTTTTTAAGGCTCCACCTTACTTTCCGACCCCCCCTCCCCCTCCAGTCTCACAATCATCCCTTCAGGAGGAGCCATGGTATGAAGAGATTCCTATTCCACTTCCACCAATGGTTAAATAGATAGAGGATGATGAGCTAGCAGTTGTTGAGGAAAAGGAAGCAGGCAAAGTTTATATCAGGGACAAGGACAGAAAACAAGTCACCTGGATGCAAGAGACTACTTTCCTTCCTCTACATCCAACTTCTTCTCCGAATGAGTGTCCAAAGTCACCCTCCTCTTCTGAGAGTCTAGGTAATTCTGATCCTAGTACTTCTATTTCTAGTTTTTCAAATCTAAATGGTCCCATTGCTAATAAAAAGGGGATTAGGTCATGTACTCAACATCTTATTAGCAATCATGTCTCTTATTCTCATTTGTCTTCCTCATATAAAGCTTTTTTTGTCTAAAGTGTCTTTTGTGAGTCTACCTACCAATTTTTAGGATGCTCTCTCTATTCCTTAATGGAAACATGCCATGATGGAAGAGATGAGAGCTCTCAGCAAGAGTGGCACTTGGGAGTTAGTGGAGTTACCTAAAGGCAAAAATCCAGTTGAGTGTAAGTGGGTGTACACGGTAAAACACAAAGCATATGATTCTATAGAACGGTACAAAGCAAGACTAGTTGCTAAAGGCTTTACTCAGACTTAAAAGGTGGATTACCAAGATACATTTGCACCGGTTGTTAAGATGAATTCTGTGAAAATCTTACTTTTTCTTGCTGCAAATTTGGATTGACCACTTCATCAGTTTGATGTGAAAAATGCCTTCCTTCATGGAGACCTCGTAGAAGAGGTTTATATGGATATTCCTCCTGGTTTTGCAGATGCCAAGTCCAACGGTAAAGTATGCAGGCTCCGAAAGTCACTTTATGGGCTAAAGCAGTCTCCTAGGACTTGATTTGAAAGATTTGCTCAAGCTATGCTGAAATATGGGTTCAAACTATGCTGAAATATAGGTTCAAGCAAAGTCAAGCTGATCACACCTTGTTTGTGAGACACTCCTCACATGGTAAGATCACAACTCTTATTGTCTATATTAATGATATTGTTCTAACAAGAGATGATATTGAAGAGATTCCTCGTTTGAAAGAATATTTAGCCAAAGAGTTTGAAATCAAAGACTTAGGCTATTTGAAGTATTTTTTGGGCATTGAAGTAGCTCGGTCCAAAGATGGCATCTTCATATACCAGAGAAAGTATGTACTTGACTTGCTAAAGGAAACTGGAATGCCTAGAGGTAGACCATGCGATATACCTCTAGAACCAGACTAGAAAATGAGTGAGGATTAAGAGGGAGATCCAATGGACAGGGGGAGATACCAAAGACTAGCGGGCAAGCTCGTATACTTATCCAATTCACATCCAGACATTGCCATTGTTGTGAGCCAGTTTATGCATGCTCTTAGAACTTCCTACTTGGAGGCAGTTATGAAAATCCTAAAATACCTTAAGTCTTCTCCTGGAAAGGGTCTCTATTTCTCAAAACATGGCTATCTCAGTGTGGAAGCATTTACTGATGCAGATTGGGCTGGATCAGTTACT
This sequence comes from Camellia lanceoleosa, assembly GCA_025200525.1. Classification (NCBI taxonomy): domain Eukaryota; kingdom Viridiplantae; phylum Streptophyta; class Magnoliopsida; order Ericales; family Theaceae; genus Camellia; species Camellia lanceoleosa. The sequence continues at coordinate 36,198,987 of CM045761.1, forward strand.
GACAAATGATCAACTTCCCGATACTGTACATTTGTTGGTGGCAACCTAGTCCCATGGCAAAGCAAGAAACAAAATGTGATTGCTAAATCTAGTGCTGAGGCAGAATTTAGGGCTATGGCTCAGGGTGTATCTGAGTTACTATGGATTAAACTTTTGTTGGGAGACTTAGAAATCCATCAGACTAACTCTATGCGACTATATTGTGACAACAAGGCCGCAATCAACATAGTTCATAATCCAGTTCAACATGATAGAACTAAGCATGCGGAGATGATAAGCACTTCATCAAGGAAAAACTCACCAGTGGCATCATATGTATTCCATTTGTGAAGACTGAAGACCAATTAGCCAATATTCTCACCAAAGGGCTAGGGAGCAAATCATTTCATGGCATTCTCAACAAGTTTATTCCCTTGATTGGTGTAATGGGCTGACCCATATATTATGCCTTATGGCACTCCTGTAATTACTCAGTATTATTAATATAAAAGGGAATGAAGTCTAACTCATTCCCTAACACTTTCTCTTCTCTAAACATATAGTTAGTATTGGAAAATGTGTAAAAATGTATAAAAATATGTGAAAGTGTTTTGGGATATGTGAGAAGTGTATTGGAAATAAAAATATTGTCATTTTATGATTCTTAAAGACAGCCCTTGGGCAGTCATTAGCAGGACTCTTTTTATAATCATTGAAAAGGTAATTTGGTTTTTCTGTGATGTAATAGTGTGACCAACTTGAAGCCCAATAGTGCTAATACTACTTTAAGAAAACAGAATAATTATAACATACCCGTGTCATTGTGTGTGCATTAGGATTCCAGTTGTTGAAATCTCCAATCAATGCCGCAGACTGTAAATCAAAAACAAGAAGGATACAATAATTGTATTATATACAACACAACCACTAATTAAGTAAAGAGCTATGATACTACATATAAATGGTAGGGGAATTGCCACCACACAGGTTGTAATGATAATTGAAACCAAGAGAAGTAGCTTTCACAGATTCATCCACATAAAGCCTCAAATAATAAAGCACAGGAAGAACATATCCATAGGCTACAGTTCATAAGTCAGAAATACTCAACAATGTTACCCTCCCAACTGAACTACAATAAGCAAGTGTAACAAGTAATATCTCAACTAATCCATGAACTAAACAAATATAAAAATCTAAAACCAAAGCAACAATCAGAATATATTTTTACAGTTCCATAACTGAAAAAGAAATGAAACACCCTAAGGGACAAAACCAGAGCAGAATCAAACAAACCACCAAGAAGAGTTCCAAGAGACAAAACTTGGTGAGAAAATTTGGCCAATTGGGAAAGCAAACCATCCATGTAGATCCATAGATAATCTAACCTAATAAACACTGTGTATTCCGAAAAAGTTTTTGGTTGGGCAGTAGCCAAACTTCAGCAAAATTTCAAGCCCAAACTCAAGTAGGCGGGTCAGCTTGGATTAAGTTTAGTCAATTCCAAAGAACATCAAGCTTGGGTTAAGTTGCCATGGAAGAGCTTCATCAGCATCAAGATTGCTTTAGACAAGACAGACACTTTGGAAGCTTCAAGTTTGCTATGGAAGTACTTCATCAAAATGAAAATATGGGCAAGTTTCAAGCATTGTGAGGTATTCTATTTTGATGATATTTTGGCTTACAAGAGACACGCTCAATGGGTAGCTTATTCACATTTGAACAGGGTTGTGGTTAATGTGCATAAGAGGGAACTTCTTCTCAAGGAGGGGTATCTTGTTGAGTACTGTTGGCTAGGCAAGCTGCAAGTTAGACATCAAATTGGACTTTGCTATAAAGTTGGTTGAGTTGTTTAGCTGTTGGTCCAACTCGAGGACAAGTTGTTTTCTTAGCAGGTAGTCCTGATGTAATAAGATTTAAAGTTGTAAATGTGTGCTAGATTGGACAGCTTTATATGAGCAAAGCTAAGCGTTTAGTTGAGTCTGTTAGCCAATAAATAGATGGTTAGGTCTCTACCAAAAGGATTTTTGAATAAGTAAAGATTGTATTTTTCTAAGCTTAGTGCTCTTTGTACCAATTTGGAATTTCTCTTTAATGAAATTGATTTCCTAAATTTGGTTGCATTATAATGTCACAAACTAGCATGATGCAACTATGTGATCCAAATGTATGAAAACATAACCTTGAATCAGAATCATATAAATAAAAATGGTCAATAATTAGGATTTTTAAATCTAAATCTAACCAGAACCATAATTACATTTCTCAGTCCAAAAGATAATATCACATTTGACCATAACTAGACTAAAATTTCCAAAAATGCAAAAAGGGCCTTGCAATAATGCATAAGTGAAGCAAAACTAACCATCGCTCCAGGGGCCCACTCCCTATACGTAATACCTGTGGCACTGGAAAACCAATTTAGATGAAAATCAACAACTAAAATATATTTTTATAGCACTAAAAGACTATTTTGCAAACAAATAGAAGCTTTAGTACAGAAAGAATGAGACAAAATAAAGTTCTGATAAGATATCAGAATTGATTTGAAAGAGGCATATGGATGGAGGCCTGTTTAGAGAAAATACAGTGTTACCTAGAGATTACAACTAATTTAAACAGAAGACACAGACTTAACAAGAACATTTACAACGTGTATGATGAAGTGGAACACAAAGAAGATAAAAGAATCCATAATTAAGTATCCATTGACTATTACAATAAATTAAGAGAATTACCCTGTTTGTCTCTCCAACTTAGCCTTTTTCCAAATCAAACTCTTAAAAGTGTCCACCATGCACATAACACATGCCACCATCAAGTTAATTCAGTAGTCATTATCCATTTTTGGCCCAATCTTGATGTGACACATAATGGCGAATGGTCCTCCCCCTAGCAATGACCCCACCCAACCAAATTGAAGGCAAGACTTAATCCCAAGTCACTGGTACTTCCTTAGAAAACTTACCAAGCGAGTAAACTGGCACCTTAAATAGTAACTTTTGTTAAAATGAAAATTAAATGGTAAATACAAAAACACTCTGATGGGACAAAACTCTTGAAGCATATGCTTGGAAAAGAAGGAAAAAGTGGAATATCCATGCGGGCCAACCAATGGACCAGCAGACCTACATCACACTCCCACACCTATGGATGAAAATGGAATGATAAATTGACTAGTGTGAATGCATATAAATCATATTTTCCAAAGGCATTCTACTTTGTTCAAAATGGACAGCAATTTTGGAATGGAGTAAACAAACAGCATGCTCACATGAATAAGACTCACAGCATCTTTCTTCTATTTTGTTATTTATCCTACTTTGTCTTCAAGAATCAAGATCACATTTCCATTTGTATCTTTATTCTTTAAATAATTTTTTCTCAGAAAAAGAAAATTATGAGTAATAGTTATAAAATAGTGCATTTACATATTAAGCAGGGACATGTACTGAATGGTGGTGGCCAAGATGTTTATGGGAAATAAAACCCCCAAAAAAAAAATGCTTGAACATCAAGCTATGGAAATTAAGAATAAAAAATACCTGCGAGTGAAACCAAACTTCTCATAGCCACGAGAAAAAACTTCCAAACCACCTTCATACTTGTCAATTTCCTCACGCATTCTTTTGTAATGTGCATATCTGTGGTTGGACAAATTTGCCGGTAAAATCAGATTAATTAATTCTTCGGCATCATTTTTTTTTAATAAAAAAATGGGTGAAGGAAAAAAATATATACACAGGCCCATGCAACTTTTTTTTTTTTTTGATAGATAAAGATAATCTTATTAACAAACGAGTATCAAGACAATGCAAAGAATAGAGCTGAGATTATCAACAAAACCCAAAACCTAAACACACGCACACAATTTCTTGCAACATGTGTCAGAAAATCAAATTTGTTTTTATGCAATAGGGTGGCTATAAATATAATGTGGTGGGTGTTAAGAGAAAAAAGGCATAACAAAGTAGACTATCGATGCGATAGAGAAAACATAAAGTTGTGATTGCAATAAGATCACCTGTAAGAGAAACCAGAGAATTTCCAATCACTGTAGGATTGAGTGGAGAAAGTTGAAGTATATATTAAGGTTCTCTCTTTTTCAGTCACAAATGGAGACTGCGCATCACAACTAGAATTAGATTTTCACTTAATTGAAACCTCTATCCCTTGTGAAGGAAAAACTTCATTCAGCACTCTATTACACCAACCTTTACACTTTACAAACAAGCTACATACAGCTCTTGGTAACAAAGAGTTTAGACAATAAACTCTTTGAATCCCCTTCCCAAACATATGTTTTCTTTGTTTAATGCAATAACATAAACTATAATAGGTTTCTATGGGATATCATGATACCGTATATAACTTGAAACCCAAAAATTCAGGTGTCAAGGACCTCAGCTCCAACTGAACATTGAGAAGCCTATGGAAGCACTTCTGCCATGAAGAATAAAAAGGCACAACAAAAGTCAACTGGAAAATACATAGACCAGTCTCATCAACTAAGATTACCGTAGCTCGATGGTGCAACACTAACCAATGTTTGAATTTGCTGCTTAAATATTCTTTTTAGTAGGAGTGAAACTTATAAAGTGAAAAACGGAAATCAACTCACCGATAATCAAGATGCTCACGGTGACTTGTCAAAAGAGGATCTATTTCATATATTCTTTGGCCAGTGCCAGGAGGAGGAATGGACCTTTGTCGAACCACATCCTTTTCTTTGCTTACATCGTGTGAAGGGACATATGTTTCCACATCCTTAGCTTTAACATCTTTAACTGCAGTAGGAGAAGAGACAGAAGCTTTCTTGCCATCAACCTCACTGTAACCACTGGTTGTTTGCACATGTTTATCATTGCCCTCCATGTCACCATCATCTTCCATCTTTATACTATCTACATCCGGTAATATCTGAAAATGAGAATCATGAAGGCATTAGAAACAATCAGATTGGGAAAATATAGCTCAATCAATTCAACTTATTAAAAACAAACAAACAAACAAAAACAAGACGTGCACCAAATAGCATAGGAGGTATTAAGAAGATTGAGGCTATATTCTAGTGGTAGTAGGGATGAAAAAAGTGACTCAAACATGTTTGTTTGATGATCTTCTTCACCTATCTAGTTTCATGGATTTTTTTAAATAAATTTAATACTTTTCTTTATTCATGATTTTTTTTTTTTTGGTGACAAAAATAGTCAAATATAAATGAGCAATGTTAAATACTCTTAATAGGTATTGAAGCAATTCATTGTTTTGGTGCATTTCAGTATGTTTTGGTGGAAAGATTGAAATTCCAATATTTTTTCTGTAATGTTTCATTTCAATTTCTTAGGAAACATTAACGACAGATACCATGCTATAATGATTTGAGTCTCTCTACCATTAATTTTCAAACTTATTTTGTTATAAAAAATTCTTGGCTGAAATGTGCCAAGTTACCACCAATGTTGCATTAATTTTCTAAAAGAAGACAGATATAGCTTGTGATTCAAAGATGAAAACAGAAGAAGCACAACACATGAAACAATGTATTGATATAGGTCTTCTTGTGTTCATCTATGAAAGAGTGACCTAGAGCATGTGTTTTGTGCACATAAACATACATGGGAATCTCCTGAAACTGTGTCACCGATTTCCAATTGATCTGTTGAGGATGAAGAGCCATTGCTCTCACTGCCTGTAACTAGGACTTTCTCAGATGCAGCGACCGTAAAATATGGGGATTCGGAATCAAAAGAAGACTTTCCTGCAAAAATCTTGCCTACAAATGAGCAGCAAATTAGCTCCACATCCCAAAAATATAAAGGCGTTTATCATTTGACTACAACTAGAGGAACACTTGTGAAATATAGCAGACAATTATATTCATTTCCAAGTTAAAAACAAGGATCAATTTGATAAGCATTCAGAACAGGAGATAACCAACAGAAACATTAAGAGGTTTTTATTCCTTTTTCTTTCACATTTCAAGTGATTTTTTTTTTTTTTATTCTTATTAAAAGCATAGGCCAGAATATATCCCCCCATTAAAGAATCAGAAAAACTTTATAATAGAATGCCAAAGACTAATGAAATATATGTAATAATTCCTAGAATTCACATTCCATAAGATACAACAAACCGAGCAAACAATTCAATTTCATAGAAACTAAATTCGACACAAATTGGTAACCATGCAAGAATAGTCTCCAGGTTCATATATGTTGTCACACACACATTCTTGATAGAGGAAATCACAAATAATAATAATAATAATAATTATTAATTTAATTTAATTTAAAAAATAGAATACATAAATGATTAAAACGTGCTTCACTCCAGAAAACAACTTAAATACAAATTTAAACCAGGGGAGTGACAGAAAAATGGGAAACGGGTATGTAATTACCAAAAAATTGAAAGCAAGGGAGAGATGTAATCAAAATTACCAAAAAATTGAAAGCAAGTGAGAGATGTAATCAAAATTGCGTCCATTTCCCATTTTTCTGATATTGTCCAAAAGAAAAGAAAATAATATATAGTCAATATAAATGGATTAAGCAGATTCATTCTCCAATTAAAAGCTAGAACTAAATAGGATAGCCCGGCAAATAGCACGCCTAGGGTGCGTTTGTTTGGACGAACTGGATAAAAGGGGATTGTAATCCATTGGACTATTAGTCCTGGGATACATTGTCCCGAGACTATTTGGTTGGACTAAATTTGTATCCTATGTTTGTTTAGTCATAGGATTAGAGGTCTGAATTGGATTATTCTATTGAATCACATATTCGTTTGGGATATTATGGAGAATGATAAATGTTCAAAAGACTATTTTATCCTTGTAATTTATAATTTTTATTTAATATATAATTTTAAATTTGTAATCTATAATTTATAATTTAACAACACTAAAAAAGTTTAATTTATAAGACCATAATTTTTAATTTATTATTTTCAATTAAATTAAATTTATAATTTATAATTTATATTTTTTATTTAATATATAATTTTAAATTAACGACAATAAAAAAATAATTTTATTTAATATATAAATTAAATTTTCAACAACACCAAAAAAATTAAATTTATAAGGCCATAATTTATAATTTATTATTTTTAAATAAATTTAATTTATAATTTATATTGTTTATTTAATATATAATTTTAAATTAACAATACTAAAAAAATAATTTTATTTAATATGTAAATTTAATTTTTTAACAACACTAAAAAAATTTAATTTATAAGGCCATAATTTTTAATTTATTATTTTTAATTAAATTAAATTTATAATTTATAATTTAAATTTTTTATTTAATACATAATTTTGAATTAACAACACTAAAAAAATAATTTATTAATGTTCAAAAGATAATTTTATCCTTTTCTAATTGTTTACTAAGTAATAGCGTGGAGGGTAAAATGGACATATCACAAAATAATCCCATAGAATACCAATCCCATGATTTCTATCTCACACCCCGCTATGAAATAGGATAGTCTCATATTTGTGAGACTAATAGTCCGGAGACACTATTACTCCGGACCAAAATTTTTCAAATAAACAATAGACTATTAGTCCGGTGAGACTAATAGTCCAATCCCACACCCTTGTACCTCAAAACAAACATGCTCCTAGAGATAAGAGCAACTCCGATGATCAGACCAAAAGACTAGTCAAATCAAAGAACGGTTAGACCTCCCTCACAAAACCTCCTCTCCAATAGTGAGAATCCATTGCCAAATAATGGCAAAGCTAACTAAAATTTTGTGTCAAATTTGGTTCTAAATTTGGCAAATCCATTTTTGGCAACATCAGATTTTCAACTAAAATCTCAATTATTTTTCTCTATGAGTTCACTACTCCAATCCACAAACCAAAACTCACAATTAAAATTTCCAAAAATAAAAAAATACAAACACAAATACAAAGTACAAAAACTCAACTATGCTAAAAACATATGTATATATATATAATTAACAAATTAAGGGTTCGTTTGCTAATTGGTTTTTTTAGTGATTTTTATGCAAATATGTGCACAAAAATAAGAGAAAGACGTGCAAAACAAAGTAGAGAATAAGTTGATTTTTGTATCGACTTTCTGACTATTTAGTCTAATGCTGTGTTTGGTTTGGTTAGGGGATTTGAGAAATGATATGAAAAAAAAAATAAAATAAAATATGAATAAAATATCCCTATATTCATCATTTCCCTTTCCTTCTCCAAATCCCAACCAGACACAGCATAAAAGTATAAGTTAAATTATACCAACAACAACCACAATTTATCCATCTTGAAAGATTAAAAAAAATTGATATTCATATTGATTTAGGATGGAGGATGTAGAAATTAATTGGATAATGATGATTGGGTGCCAAAATGACAAGTAACCATTGGAATCATTGAAGTGGTATAATCAAAATACGTTTTTTTTTTTTAGGTAACAAGTCAAAAAAATAGATTTGGCAAAGCCATGTAAGCACTATTGAAGTTGCTCAAACAACTTATGAAATGAACTAACAGTGTCTGCAACAAGCGCATATATATATATATATAGAGAGAGAGAGAGAGAGAGAGAGAGAGAATACAGGAAGAAGAATGGTTCTTCAACAAGAGCGAGAAATGGGAAGTCTTTCGGTCGCCATGAGAGCTCGATGCAGAGGACTTGAACAGAGATGGCGCAGAAAGGAGTCGAATCCCAAGCAGAGTGTATACCATTTTCTAGGGGGTTTTTTTCTATATCGGAACCACGAGAAAGTCGATATTTAGGGAGGAGACAGATCTAGATAGTGGTGAGTTCAAGAAGCCATGGGAAGCGTGAGTGATCATGAAAGGAGTCGAATCCCAAGCAGAGTGTATACCATTTTCTAGGGGGTTTTTATCTCTATCGGAACCACGAGAAAGTTGATCTTTAGGGAGTAGACAGATCTAGATAGTGGCGAGTTCAAGAAGCCATGGGAAGCGTGAGTGATCATGAAACAGAGAGAGAGAGAGAGAGAGAGAGAGCACTGTTGGGCTAAACAGTTGAATTGTGATGATGGGGGTTCGTGTGCGGTGATGGATTGCATTGCATGGACGGAGATGAGGATGTGGGCCCAGTGTGGCAACTTGTCTGTCGTCCATTCGGTTATGAGTTTTTTTTCTTTCCCAGCTTGATTTTTCTGAACGAAAAGGCCCAAATCTACCAATGTGTGGTACCTATAGCTACCCTTTAACCCAACTCGATAAAACCTTTAACCCAACTCGATAAAAAGGCACTTTAAGGAAGATGTCTTAACTTTTCTAAAAATATTTTAGTCCCAAATTATTTATTTTTTTATTGTAACTTAGGTCTTATTTGAAAAGATTAAATAAATTTATATTTTTTTTTTTTTGAGTCACATCAATTAATATCTTCTCTCTATTTTTTTACACATTTTTTTATAAAAAGTCAAAAAATACACTTATTTAGAATATTCCAAACAACCCCTTAGTTAAAAAAAAACTTTTTTTTTGGATAATTTTTTTTTTATAATTAATTTGATGGTTGTAAGAATAAAAAATAAAATAATTTTGATTTGAATGTGACATTTTTGATCCGTTTGAAAATAGGTTATTTTAATTGATTATTTAACTTTTTTGTTATTTTAGTATAGTTAAAAAAAGTTATATTTTGGATGATTATTTTTGTTTGATAGGTGATTTGATGGTTGTGAAATAAAAAGTAAAATAATTATGGGTTTTATATATTATTTTGTCTTATTAGTTATTTTAATCTATTTTGTCTTTATTAGTTATTTTAGCTAAATAGCCTCTAGCCAAATAAGCCATTTGTCTTAAGGGATTTTTTTTTTTTTTAAGGTCCCTAATATTAAGATTTTATAGCATAAAGGAAACCTAATATTTTCATAATGTTTAAGGTCCCTCAATATCAATCCAAAGAAAATTCGATCCAAAGAATTTCTCTACACTTCCTAAAGAAATTCTCTCTAGATATCCAGAGAAAATTCACACAATTCAGAAAACTCTGCATCATCATGCATTTTATATGTTCTCTTACAAATATCTTTTCAAGGAGGGTTGCCATCAAAATTCTGTTTGCTAATCCCAGTGCTCCTTGCAGGTCAAGTCCAACAAGATGAGGTGGTTGACAAACAAGAAAGAAAAAAAATCATTGGCCGAGCTTGAAGAAGAATTTCTTCAAGCACTACAAGTAATAAAACAGATTATTTTTAGTTTGTTTTGTTTTTTTAAATACACAAATTTGTTATGTCTTAGAATTCTGCTCAGACTATGGTTCTACAGTGATTAAAATACTTCTGATTATCCTACTGATTGTAGAATCAAAAGTATTATGCAGCGTTCTAGATTTTAGGGGGGAAAAAAAGAGTAATGATCTGGAGAAAATTCATAGTTCAGAGAAAATCCACACATCCAAAGAAAATTTACACAGTCTAGAGAAAAATCATATAGTCTAAAGAAAATGCAATCTGATTTCCTCACGTACTCAACATGATTTGAACAACATAATTGATATTACTTTCATGTTTGTTCACCTTTTAATTAAAAAATCTGTAATATAAATTTGAGATCTTGGATGTCTCATTTTTTGTAGATAATATGGCATTCATCAAAGTAAATAAAGAAACAAAAAACTATTAGCATGAGAAAGCTTTGTACCTACATGCTATGTATATATTGAGAAAGTTGTTTTTTGTTTCTGCACGATTTGTTGTCCTAGAACTCCAGCTGGACACATATGTCATCTGTAAATTTTGAAAAAAAAAGAGTAATGATCCAGAGAAAATTTACACAACTCCAGAGAAAATTCTCATATTCAGAGAAAATTTACACAGTCCAGAGAAAAATCACACGGTCCAGAGAAAATTCAATATGATTTATTTGAATTAGCTAACTGCTCGTTTGAAGTATCTTGTCTGCTAAGCCCAAATGTTTCATTAGCCACAATAGTATTACTCTGAACGTTTCCAAGTTGACGGGTGTTATGTAAGGTATCACTTTTACATGCAGTATGATCAACATCATGAGGACTATCTTCTTTAACCCCATTATTACCATTTATCAACCAAACTCGACAGAAAATTGATTGTTCGGGTGGAGTATTTTCATCTCCATTTATGGATGGATTTGATTTTTTTTGTAGTAATGACAGTTGTACCACCAATTGGACTATCATTACTTTCTCCAACATTTGCAGCACCACTTTGTGAAATATGATTCTTATCCTTTACAACATCTTACATGTCCTCGATTCCAATAAGGTTTTCCAAATCTTCTCAACTTTATCCAACTGTTCAGTCGTACAAACTTCACCACAAGAATATTTGACTAGTAGGTACAGGTCTTTATGGATGTCTGATTCAGGATATTCAAATTCCATATATGGAATGATAGTTCTTCTATTTCCAGCAACCGTACCAAGCACGACATTAGCCTATATCTAGACTCCATTAAAAAGCTGGAACAAGAGGCTTATGCTTGTTATGAAAGCATCCTCGTCCGACTCAAATCGTGGCGGTTTGCGGCTTAGATCACGGTGGTCTGGCTCAAATCGCGGCATTTTGGCGATGACGTGGTAGAGACAGAAAGGAAGGTGAAGCCGGCGATGTTGGAGATGAAGACCGGGAAAGAAAAAATGAACACATAGAGAGGATCGAAAAGAAAGAGAGAGAGATAGAGAAATAGTCACATTTCTCTGATCTGATATACGGGTGTAGGTTTAGGGACCTTAAACATCAAAATATAATATTGTGGATTTCTTCCATTACTGAAAATGGGAAAAGGACCTTAGACAAATTTTCTGTCTGTCTTATTGGTTAAATTAGTGCTTGTTTGGGATCCCTAACAAAAGATAAAAAGTTAAAAAATTACTAAAAAAGCAAAAAAAATTAACACTATTCGCAAAAAGTTTGGGCGGGAAAAAAGATTCACTAGTCAGAGGGCAAAAGACAGATTTGCCTTTCTGTCTGTTTGTTCCTCTGCCCCCCCCAAAAAAAAGAGCTTACACACAAATAAAGATGTAATAATGGCCCGGCCAAGCCCATTCGAGCCCGAGCTCGAGCTAGCCCAAGCAAGCTTCGCGGGCTCCTATCTTTTTAGCGGGCTGGGCCGGAGCGGCCCATGGGCAAAAAAGTGGGGGCCCAAGCCCAAGCCCATTCATAATAGTGCATGGGTTGTGGGTCGAGCCTAGTTGGATTATTTATTTATTAGGAATAAAAAATTAAAAATAATTATACTAGAGTATTTTAGTTAAGATTAATGAAATGTTTTTGTTTGGTTATGTAATGTTTCATAGTGATATTTAAATTTAATTATGTATGATTTATGTTTTTTAAATTATGAATTTATAACTAAAAAAGTATGCAATTATGTAATTTTTTTCTTTCGAAATGAATATTTTTATATATATGAAAATGAAACTTTCAATATTACAATATTAAATTATTTATATAACATTTATTGAATGAATAATTTTTATTTCAAAATGAAATAAAATATTATAAAAATTGATATTATTAAATAAATTAGGTGTAAATTACTGATGATGGTAGAGCAATTGTTACACTATAGGTCAAGTACATCTCAATTAGGTTTGCACCTACTAGCCCACCAATCATTTGCATTATATTCCGCCTCAATAATCTAATACAAAAATAAAAAAAAATGAAATGAAATAATAAAAAACAAATTTTTGATCAATCATCGGAGGAGACAGACATTTTAGTCGCGTTGCTTGAGGATATGTCATCCAAATCATTTTGAATTCGCTCATTTTCACTATAATTTTGTCTTTTTGTAAACGCATGCATATGATCCATGGATATCATCAGTGCCTCAACCATTTCGAGTAAAAGTTTGCTCTGGTAATCGCTCAGCACCCGTCCACTTGCACTAAAAACTGTTTCCGAAGCAATTGTAGAATTATGAACGGTTAGTATGTCACGGGTCATCTGTGAAACCACAAGCCACATAGTTTTATTTTGTTTCCACCATTCCAAAATATCAAAATCATCGGAATCATCCACTAACGAGCTTTCCAAATAACGTTGTAATTCATAACTACTTACACTTGTATGTTGAGATATTTTTCTACTTTTTATTGTTGAAAAAACACTTAATCTCCCGCCTCGAGATGAAACTGCTAGTCTAGTGTGTGTAGATGTATTTACAGATGCAGCTGCCTTGTATTCTTCAAATAATTTGTTGCATGTTTACATAATGGGGGCAAATTGTGTTTGATCAGTGAAAATATGCTCTGAAAATTCTTGTAAACCAATTTCTTTACACCTAGGATCAATTATTATAGCTAAACCTAATAGATGAGGCAAATGATCAAAACATTTATCAAAATTTTATTTTATTGAAGTAATAATGGTTATATAATATTCATTATTCATATATTTTATGAAAACTTTAATTATTTATGCTAGCATATGTAAAACAAATGGTGAAATAGGAATATATATAAGAGAATAATTTTATTGAAGTATCGAAAATTTTTAAAAAATCTTTATATAAGGTTACTTGGAATCAATTAAGTTTAGTGAGAGTCAGTACTCCTCCTATTGATGTTGTTGCAAAAATAAATCTATTACTGTTCTTTCTTTACAATATTATATGTTAAATTTTACCTACTATCTACATCTAAAATTAATTTTCTAAATGACATATTTTCTTATTGACAAATTTTTCTATATTCTGAAATTCGATTACCAGAAGACATAATAGTAACAATTGCATTTTTTATTACAAGTACAAAAGTTTTGTATACATGCATAACTTCTTTAACAATCAAATTGAAAATATGGGCACAATAACGAACATGAAATAAATCACCATCAACAAGTAACTGTAAAATTAATTTTAAATAGGTTACAGTTTGATTATAATATGATGCATTATCTAAACTAATCGTAAATATTTTATTTTGTAAAGCCCACTCGTATAATACATTTCTTATTCTTATACCAAGCGAATGGCCAGTATATTGAAGTTCAACTAATTTAAATGAAATAATTCATTTATTTAATTTCCAATCATTATCAATAAAATGCGTAATGATACATTGATATTCAAAATCATTATTTGACCACAGATTAGATACTAAACAAACTTTTCCATTCAAATTTTTAAAGATGTCAAATAATTCACTTTTAACATCCTCAAATTTCTTTAAAATCCTATTTCTAGTAGTATTTCTCGAAAAATTTTGATATTGCGGTGCAAAACTTTCGTGAATCATTTCGGTAAAATCGGAACATTCACTAGTAGTAAAAGGTTGTTATTTTTTAATAATATAATTAACTTTAGAATTTTGTGCACATATAAGATCATATGAAAATGTTTGCAAATTACCAGTTGATAAAGCCCCTAATTTCATTTGATTTCGAATATCAGGTTGTTGATTTTGTAAATGTTTGTTAGCATGCCTTTTTAGATGACTAATACCCCCTGCAGATGCAGCACTAAGTAAATATGCACAATATTTACATTTTGCTTTAAATGTAATTGTCCTATCAAGATTATTTATAGACATTTTTTCAAAATGTTCCCAAACATTACTGCTTCTGCTCCTAGATGTTGATCCAACTATTAGAAGAGAGATATTAGAAGAAGAATTAACAGATTCATGTTGTGCAGTATATGTATCAACATCAACATAAACATTAGGCATATTAGGATCCATAGTAATGTAAGTAAAACAATATATAAGAATTAACAATTAATTTAAATAATATGTAAATACAGTCAGCAAAATAATAATTAATATATGTGTACAAATAATTAATAAAAAATGAGTAGTTAATAAATTTAATTAAAATAATTAATATTATCGACTGGCGAATGTAATACAGAAATTTGCTTCTTCTGATAAAATTTTTTTGTTGCACAATTGCAATTGTCACTTAGGGATGACACTTCAAAATTAATTGAGAGTTGAGAGAGATTGAGAGAGTTTAAGAGAGAGAGAAAAACTTATTTGTTGTGAGATTTATTTTAGAAAATAAAATATATTTATAGTAATTTGAATTATGACCGTTTGTATATACATTACCGTTTGAGTTGAGTAATTGATGAGGAAATACAACGGACTAATTTCAACTAGGCTAGTAGGGGTGGTCGTTCTTTTTGACCAAAAGAATGGAGCTAGAGATATCAAAATATTGCCATGCCATGCTCTAGTTTTTCAGGGATTCTCTCTTGTATATACAAAATATTTTATAACTTTGCCTCCACTCTCTCTTTTATGTTCTCTGTCAGTCTAACAGCCTATCCCAATGATAAATAAATATATTTTCAATAAATTAACTTTGCCCCTCTCTCTCTCTCTCTCTCTCTCTCCCCCTATCTTGTCTTGTTTCGGCTGCTAGCAGCAGTTAGCCACAACACAGTGATAGTGTGCAGTGATAGTGGGTCACACAAGCTTTGTCATTCTTGGGTCTATCAGGGTTTGTCAAATTTAACAATGTCAATATTTGAAAATAGCAATTAAGAATGACTATTGAATTTAATATTGTAGTATTTGAAATATGAATCACTTGATTTTACTTCCAAATGAAAAAAGAAAATGGAATAACTTGGTTATACTAAGATGCATGCTCAGCTTTATAGCATAGTATAGCAACACTCTATTTCTCTCTCTCTCTCTCTCTCTCTCTCTCTCTCTGCGCCCAAGAAAAAAGCATTATTAGTTTGATTTTAATTTAATAAATTATTTTTATTTTTAAATTATTAATATTATTTATTTAATTATATAAAATTTTATTTTTACAAGATTAATTTTTATTTAATTATATTAATTTTTTTATTTTTATAAGATTAATCTTTTTATTTATTTTTATTTTTAATTATTTAACCATTATAAGTTGTTTTTTATTTTCATTTTTTGAAATTTGACCATTAATAGAGAGAGGGCCGGATGGGTCGGACAGGCCGAGCCGCCCACAGGGCCTGAATTTTTTTTGGACCGGGCCAACGGGGCGGGCTAGGTCCCAAGTAGAAGGTCCAGGCCCAAGCCCAAGATACTAGGCTGGGCTCGGGCTCGAGCTTAACCGGGCTGAAACGGGCTGGGCCCATCTCAAGCTTCGAGCCGCCCACAGGTCTTAGGCCATTTTTACACCCCAACACACAAAGCTTACAAGCTTGCACGCAAAGCTTAACAGTTGTACTGACATGCACATGCATATCAGTACTCAAATGGGTAAAAAAGTAATTTTGCTATTTTATACAATATTTTAATAGACATTTTTTCGTAAAAAGCTAAAAAATTATCCCAAACAACCATATTTTTTTCCTCTACTTTTTTATCCAAAAAGTGCACTTATATAGTTCATCCCAAACAACCTCTAGTCTGTTTTGTTTTTATTGACTAATTTAGCCAAAATAATTCACGCCAAATGAAGGGGCTGTATGGTATAGCTTTTAAAAGATAATTATAGTTTATTTTAATTTGAGAGTATGTGCCATACTGTTTAGTATAGCTTCTACCTATAGCTTATTAAGCAAAAATAGCTTAAATAAGCTGAATTTTTTTTGATTATTTGAAAGTTAGGGAAGAGGAACTTTTAATTTCTACTTTATGATTATCAGCTTTTAATTTAAGAAAAATTCTACCAAACAACCTTAAAAAACTACTATTTTAGATTTAAAATTAATGGTTAATTTCACCTCCTTTTTTTTGAAAATTTATTTATAAATTTCATCTTAAAGAATGATGATCTATTTAGTCTAAAAGATTTTTTTATAGACCAATTAATCTTATTGATTTTAGATATGTAGATTTAAAATATTATTTAGAAATTGAATTTACGGTTATACCCTTATTTCTATTATATTTCCTTCTCTCTCTCTTTTTTTTTTTTTTTTTTTGGTGCAAGAAAGATAAAGTATATAATTTATGAGAATCAAATTTATGATGAATTTTCATATAGGAATCTTTTTTATTTGAAAAGTATTTTAAAAGGAGTACAAAAATGAATTGAAATATAGGATTCTTCAAAAATTTCAAAAGGATGTGAGATTCTTTAAATATTTTAAAATGAGTACAAAAACTCCTTAGTAAATTATGTATAATTTCAAATTGTAATACTTCAATATAACACTCGAAAAAAAAATTCTTAGTGTATTAACATTCTAATCAATCATGATTTAGAGCTCTAATGGTGGAGCTCTAAACGGAGCTCCACTGATGTGGTAGGAAGCAAACAAAAAAAAAAAGCAAGATACATGCATCACATCATAGTAAGTGGAGCCCACTGCCAGCTTATCATAGCTGTGATTAGCGCTCTATAATTAGAGCTCTAAAACATTTTCCCACTCTAATATAACCCTCTAAAAAACTTATTACTGTAGCACTCCAGTGTAATACAAAAAAAATTCTTTATTTTTTCCAAACATAATTGTTGGCTTTTTGGCTTTCGAAGGGTATTTTTGTAAATGCGAGCGTGCCAGCAAGGATCAATCAGTCCTTACAGAAATTATAATTGGCAACCAATTATCAGACGATTGTGTTTTAGTTCTTTCAGCCTCAATGAAGAGGACTTTTACTGGTGGTTTGACTTAGGAGAAATTAAGCAAAATAACAGTTAAATGACGAACAATTGAAGTATTTCATTAAGATGAAAACTTACAATGATCCAAACTCAGCCTCGTAGAGGTTTACAGTAACAATCTACTTGAAACTACTCCTATGAACGAAGTGCAGTGCAGGAATTTAAAGTGCAGGAATGTAAAGAACAGGTATTTAAAGTGCAGGAAATGTAAAGACTGGAAATGTAAAACTAGAAAAGAAAATATGAAGTAAATGACTGGTTTGTTGGATCTGAGTCTAGGGACCCTTTTCTGGGAGCTTCCCTACTATTTATACTCCTCAAGGATGACCATCGAACTGCACTTCAAACCGTCGAACTGCTCCTCCATGATTGCTTGATCATGCTGCCTTAGAAGTAGTTCCACTACGCCATTACTTGCAGTTGGGCTTCCCTCCTATATTTGAATTTGAATGTGAGTAATCGTTGAAGCCACGTCACCTTGTATCTCTTCGCTGATCTAATGCTACTCAGACTACGCAAGAACCAATATTAACCGCCACGTGTACGATCATGATCGAAGATTAAACATTCTTCCTGTATTGCCCTTACTTTGCCACGTGTCGAACTGTAACTGGCTTTTACAAAATATGTAGCCAACATTACCCCCCGCACTAATATACCCAATACTTGGTGATATTAGTGGATCAAAGCCTTTCCCACGCTTTTTAGAACGTGCATGGAGTCTATATTCTGGAAACACAACCGTCATCCATTGATGATTACTTGCATTAATTTCGTTTCTGACTTTTGGAACATCTCTACCACCTTAGTAATCGAATGGACTAATATCTCTTTCATGACTGAACCAAACTTCTTCTCTATTGATCAAGTACATGAAGAGTCATCTGATGATGTTGTTTTCTCCTCGAAGGAAACTCCATACATTAATTAGCCACCTTCATTCCACTTCCTATATTTAAGTCATGGAGGCCTCTGCAACTTTATGAATCCTTGGACCACGAACATATTGTCCTTAATCCTTTAATTGAGAAAATTGCAGATATGGATCTAGGAGATTCTTTTTCACAATCTACATGGGATAGAGCTGTGGCTCCTTCTACCTTCGAGGGTTCTGGGACTTCTAGCTAGTTGGAATCTGAGGCTCGTGTCTTAAGGGAGCGAATTAACCATCATTTTGTTGAGTTCACTGACCTTTTAGACTTCCCTTCTGATGCGCGAAGCTCGGTGGTTTACCCTTATGTGCCCATCGACCTCCGACGCAATTTGGAGGACAATTTACTTGTAGCATGGTACACATCCTCCATGCCTACAAGGATAGTGTCTGCCACTCGACGCTTAGAAGAGGCCCAAGGGCACAATCCATCATCTTTAGCCAATAGGGCAAAACTCTGCTCTTCCGATTGGCTCGATTACATTAATGCCTTTGTTCCTTCTGCTCTCGCGCCATCTCCTGAAATGGAAGCATCTACATCTTCTTCTCCATCTCCTGAATTAGAAGCATCCACACCTTCTCCTCCACCAACTCCCTCTTGGCCAGAGAGACTGGGGCTCGCCCTTTTTGCGAATAAGGTCTTTCTTCCTTACACGCCTCCATCTTCCCCTACTTCAGCTGAGTGAAAACAAGCCCAATTTTTGCTTGCAGCCTTCTCTCACTTGCCTTTCGACGTTCTGGAGGACAATGTTCCTCTCAAGAACTTTCGATGGGCTTGTGATATTCTAACTCGGGGTCAGGTCCTTAACCCCCTTGCTCAAGCAGAACTCCACATGTTTCTAGACCAACTCCCATTATTCCTTCACTAGCATCGAACTACCATGGCAACCGCTCAATCTTTGAACCAACTCTCATCCCTTCAAGTTCATACCCAGTACGAAGCAGAGAAACTCATCGAGGAATTCGATGACTTCCAGAATAAAGACTCTGCATACGAGGATGACATGGGTATGGGCGAACTGGAGTGAGGATTGAAAGAAGCAGCATTCGAAATAAAGGTTGAAGAGCACTTTTATCAAGTGAGAGCACATCAACTTCAGCAGCCAATCCTGGAAGAAATGGAGAATAGAATGAAGAAAGAAAAGAAATTCATCGACCATAGTTGGACAACATTTCATGATCTTGTTATTTATTCCATTCCTTATTTCTATGAGCTTGAACTTATACCCAAAGAGGGTCATTCGATGTAATTGCTTTTTCTTTAATACAACTAAGGCTGTTTTGGCATTATTTGATTTTGCCTCCATTCAGCTTCAGAAGCAATTTTAGAACTTCTTTCTGAACATACTCATCCTCCGAAATTGGACACAATTGTTAAAACACTAAGATCAGCACGAATTCTTCCAACTTTTGGAATAAATTTGACAATTTTGCTGATTTTCATTTAGAATCAGTGCTTCAAATTTAACAATCTTATCCTTCGAATATAGATCCAATCAATTCCAATAAGGATGTTGAGATGAATTTTCCAATTTGTGGACTATGGTTGCCAACTCTTGTTGATTTTTGTTTAGAATTGGTGCTTCGAATTTAACAATCTTTCCCCTCAAAACCTATTTTAATCATAACCAAAATATAGTCATGGTTAGTACTAACTAGTTTTGTAACAGTCCATACTTACAACAATATGGAAACTGCTCTTGGGGTATACTGTTTTAACCGAACAAACAATTCTCTGTGTATATACAAACCAACTATTGGTTTAGATGTTTCGAATAACTATTTACTTCCTTAAGGGTCCTTAAGCTTTGCCTTAAAGGTATTACTTTTATTAAGAAACCTATTATAGGTCTTTGATCTCTTCGAAGTAAACCCATCCTTGAGTATTTTTACATTTTTAAGCATGTAGTATGCTTCGAAGTCAACTTCTATATTTCGAAGCTGTTGTTGTTTGATTTTTTGGCGCCAAAATCTGGTTTCAAAGCCAAATATCTTGCTTCGAAGCTGGCATCAACATCCGGAATGTGCTCTTCCCTCAAAAAACTATCAATATTGGAAGAGACTCCTTGTATTCGTACTTTTAGTACTTAACGACTTATGGGATATATTTTCCGGACACAAAGGCTTTTAAAACCCTTTTGTTTCGCGTTCTGGAATCACTTATCTTCTCAACGTACAAACCCTCATCAGTCTTCAAACTTTTCTCTACTCCCTTCTTCACTTTCTAAAAAAAGCGTATTATCAATGACTTTTTCTTCACCAAAAGTACCAGTCATAGAGCGTGTGAGCTCATCTGTAGCCTTGAAAAGGATCATTGATGCAGAATGTGAGAAGTACAAGGCTGGGGAGAAAAGCGCTATCGATGGGCGTATCTTTGTTCCTCGTCGCCATGTGCAGCAAGACTACATGCTCGGGCCCATATTCACGGAGATCCTTACTGAGCTCCCAGCCCTATATCCTCGTTTGGAGAACTAATGTCTCCTTTATGAAGGTGGTCTTGACTGGAGGAACTGGAGAATCAATCGCCCTCACCGATGCTGGCCCACGGTGAAACCGGAGTGGCAAGAATGGCATGACGGGGTCATCCTACTAGGACACTGGACCTTCAAGAGCTCTGCCTTCTCGATGCTCTCCGACTATCTAGGGAAACTATCTCAGAGGACCCTTTCCTAGTTCCTGCTGCCTTATGTTTTTGGAACCCTATCTTTAATTTCTTTCAATTTAGATGTGGGATGATGGCCCCTACTGTTATTGATATTTGTTATCTACTAGGAGTATCCCCTATTGGTACCCAATTACACCAGATTTCCCTGACTTAGCAGTCTCTTTCTCGCTCCTCTCTCTTATCTCATCTTACAGTGATTTTGTTAAAGCTGAGAATAAAAGAGAGGGCCTGGTAACTGATAGGGAATTCTTTTCCTTTTTGTTATATTGGCTTTGCAAATTCCTCTTCTGCACCTCCTCCCAAAGAATCATGCCTGAATTTGCCCCTCTTGCCAAAGTCTTTGTTTTGCAGAAAAGGGTAGCCTTGGCCCCATATGTTCTAGGCCATGTATATAGAGTTTGCTCACTCTTTTGTGAAAAACCCTTAGATGCTAATCAAGGGGGGCCATTCTGGATCCTTCAGCTTTGACTTTTCGCCTATTTTACTGAATTACAATCCAAATGCCTTAAATTTCCTGGGCTACACTCTCTTACCCATGGCATAAGACTGGTCAATGCTTCACTTTCTCCCTCTACTTTTGCCTTTTATTTCTCTTTCTTCCACCAACTACCGGTACCCTCCTATTCACGTTTACGTCCTTTGAACCCAAAGATTGGTCCAACTTGGTTAAATAATTTCCTAAGTGACAGGCTCTGTGCCTCGCCTGCTCATAAGGATATATGGGCTTCCCTTCTGCTTCCTAGAGAGCAATTCATCGGGACTACGAATCCCAGAGCTTATAAATGCATAGTTGAGCCTTATTGTCCTACTCAATTTGCTAGACAATTTGGCTTCACACAAGGGGTCCCAATACCTCTCTACAGTAACACCAATTTGAGCCTTACTAGGAGAGATTTGAAGGTTTGGAGGTCGAGGCTAGAAGAGGCAACCTTCAAATTTATAGATGACTTGGCCAATTTTGAGTATACCTCTTTCATTCTTCAAGGTACCGTATTAAAGAGATACCAAAATTGGTGGGTGAGCAATATGGAAGTCTATTTGGCCATTTCACCTCAAAGCCTACTAAAGGTGTTGGATGTGCCCAAGCCCAAGGAAACTGGAACTGTTAGTTCTTCCACTGTGCCTCTTCCAACCCAGTCCATTCCTGCTGTCTCAACTCCTCTTAAAGTCACTCGGGCTGCTTCGAAGAAAGGTATATACCTTTGTTTTCTTTCCTTCGACTTTCTTTATGATGCTGGTTATCTTATTCTTAATTCTTCCTCTGTGAAGGTGGTCAACAGCAAAAGAAGAGAAGACTCCTTGAGCTAGAAAAGGAAATATCTGAGGTTCAAGAAGAAGAAGAAGAAGAAGAAAAAGAAGAAGAAGATCAAGAGCAGGAGTCTCCATTGAAAAGAAGGAAAAAAGTGATTGACTTGGTTCAACAGAAGACAGCTGCTAGAGAAGTAGAAGAGGAGCTCTTTTCTAGGGAATCCGGATCTCAGACTGAAGAAATTCAGAAGGAAATTGAAAAGAAGCCGAAAATATCAATACAGAGAAAAAAGAGAAGAAAGATAACTGTCTCTCCTTCTGATTTCGTCGAAGACTCCGATTCCGAGACCATTGCCGAAGCAATAGAAAAAAGAAGGAAAGTGGCTGCTCCAGCTACTAACTTGGTTAAAGATCCCGTCCACGAAGCAGCTGTTAAGGTCGTAGAACAAGAGTATTCCAAGGCCATAATTGTCTTCGAGAGGGCTAAGAAGAGACGACAACAACAATTTCTGAGAGATGAAGCTGCTGCTGCTGCTGACGCACTATAAAGGGAAGCTGCAAGAAGGCAACAGACTGCCAAACATTACTCTCTTCGCAACTCTCTCATCAGTGCCAGCACTTCTGGAATAAGTAATTTCTTTCATGCCTCTATTCTTTTCTCGTCGAATCTTTAATATTGAGACTTGACATTACTTCATATTTCTTTGCAGCAATAACCACTGAGCCTATCCCTCAGTTTACTTCTCTTTTGAGCCTTGCTCTTTCTTCACCTTCCAAGGAAATTCCAATTGCTACCTCTTCTTCGAAGGCAGCTAATTCCCTAATTGAGGGTGCTGGTAGTTCTCCAACTCATAATTCATCACCTTTGCCTACTTCCAGCCCCTCATCGCTTGATTCATTGGTGGCTAAGACCATAGAGATTGCCAAAAATGCTCCATCCATTTGTCCTATCCCCATGCAGTCCTATATGCCTTCCGCCACAACTCTCTCTGCGCCTCTCATGTCTATGGATGAGGTTAATGTCTTCGAAGCCAGACTAGCTAGTCTCTTCGACATACCCTCTACCTCTCCAACATTCAATGTTGAAGCTGAGCCATTAGTTTTGGCTGACTCCTTGCTGGAAATTTTTGAGTGCTCTTCTTCCTTCAACAGCAACAAAGGTCTATAATCAGAAATGGGTTCCTCCAATGCTGCAAAGTTACTGAGCAGTTCGGCATGAATGTTTCAAGTCATCTATCTCGGGCAACAGCCATCACGATTTTTACATTAGTATTTGTCATTTGCCAAGGTGAGGATGAAATTAATGGTGGCGACGAGTTTTGTTTCCCACGTACATACTGAAGTGTCAAAGCTTAAGGAACAACACTCCTCTGTCTCCCACTTTCGAGTCCAGCTGCTGGACAGGAAAGCTCAACTTGAAGAGGAGCTATCTGCAGTGAATCAGGCCTTAGTCTGAACTGACACTAAATTGCAAATTACCAACCAAGGACTGGCTGATCGAAAGGAAGAGATAGCTGCAGCTATTCGACTGTTTTCAGCATTTACCAATAGGAAATCTGTTGTACAAAAACAATTAAGACACTGTAATGATTTTTGGGCCATTTGTGGCAAAATGTACTTAATTCTTTATGAAAAAGGAAATTTTTGTCTATCATTTAAGCAGTCTTATGTTCTTGTATTTTATTCCTTGCGTTTCTCAAATGGTTGAAAAATAAGGCTTCAAATATCTATCATTAATCTTTTTGGGATGTATATACCCATTCAAATTTCTCAAATGGTATGCTCTAAAAGGCAGAACTCTATAAATTTGATATGGTCCTTCCTAGTTAGGTGACCATTTGCCAAACTTATGGCTTTTAATTCCTATTGGGAGTATTGTTTTCCATACCAAATCACCTTCATCAAAGCCAATGTGTTTGACTTTCTTATTATAATTCTTGGCTGCTTTCCTCTTTTGGAAAAGAATGCTATTTAATGCCAAAATTCTGGCTTCATCTATGCTTTCTAACTCCAAACACACACTTTGATGGTACTGCTCAGGATCTAATTGATCTTGACATATTACCCTCAAAGATTTAACATTAATCTCCACAGGTAACACTGCATCATGCCCATATACTAAGGCATAAGGAGTGACTCCTGTGCTTGACCTTGGGGAAGTTCTGTAAGCCCACAAAACATCCAACAATAGGTTATGCCAATCCCTAGGATTATCTTCCACAACCTTTTGTATTTCCTTTTTCAAAGACTTATTGGATGATTCAGCTTGACCATTGGCTTGTGCATAATAGGGTGTGGAATTAACAAGGCTAATTCCAAACTCTGCTACAAAAGACTTCACCATTTTTCCATCGAACACAGTCCCATTATTCACAGTTATGGCCTGTGGGATACCAAATCTATGGATTAGATCCTTAATAAATCCAATAACCTCAGTCTGGTCTACAACCTTGTATGGCTTAGCTTCGACCCACTTTGTGAAGTAATTAGTGGCCACTAGAATAAAACAATGATGCTTTGAAAAAGGTGGGTGTATCTTCCCCATCATATCCATAGCCCATCCTCTGAATGGCCAAGGCTTCACTACTACATGTGGGTCAGTTGTGGGCACATGTCTTATTGTGCCATGCTTTTGACATGCTTGGCAACCCTTTGCATACTCTATGCAATCTTTAAGGATAGTTGGCCAATAGTAGGAATGCCTTCGAAGCAACCATCTCATCCTCACACCAGGCTGATGAGCACCACAGATGCCTTCATGAACCTTAGCCATAGCTGTTAACACTTCTTTTGGGCCTAAACATTCCAACAATAAGTCATCTCCCCCCCTTTTGTAGAGAGCATTACCATATATCATATATTGCATAGATTGCAATTTAATTTTCCTGCTGGCTTTTGAAGATGGACCAGCCAAGTACTGCATTATTGGATGCTTCCAATCTTGTTCTTGTAAGTCATTATGATTGACTTCCAAGACCACATTACTTTTATTCAAAGGTGGTATCAATTTCTGATATGTTGTTTGGCTTATGTCCCTTTGGGCATTATCGCTTCTCTTGAAGTTCGAAGCTTTCTGAGCCACATCATTAGCTCTATTATTCAAGAATCTTGGAACATGAGTTACATTTGCTATTTGAAATTGAGAAAGCAGATGTAATGCAACAACATAGTATGGTAAAATGCTTTTGCTTTGACACTTGAAAATCCCTTTCACTTGGTTAACCACCAATTGAGAATCTCCGAAAATGTCAACTGTATGAACTTGTAATCCAATAAGAATTTCTAGTCCCACTATTAAGGCTTTAAATTCAGCCTGGTTATTGGAACAAGTAGCTTCATCCACTCTGAAACCATGTGTGGTTTCTACCCCTTGTGGTGATTTAATCACAATACCAATTCCAATTAAGCCATTGGCTTTCGACCTATCGAACCACATCTGCCATGGCTCAATACTAGCCATACCAAGTTCCATTATCTCTTGGCTCTCTGTTTGAGATGGGTGGTCCGCTAGAAATTGGCTAGAACTTGCCCTTTTACTGCCCTTTGAGGGACATATTCTAGATGAAATTCTGATAAGGCTAGTATCCACTTGCCAATTCTTCCCCTCAACATAGGCCTAGATAACATATACTTAACCAAATCTGTGGTTGCAATTACCAAGACAGTTGTGGATAAAAGATAGTATCTTAATTTCATTGCAGCAAAATACAAAATAAGACACAGCTTTTCAACAGCTGAATATTTACATTCACAATAATTTAAAAACCTACAAAGGTAATAAACAGCTTGCTCCTTGCCTTCTTCATTATCTTGAGCCAAGAAAGCTCCCAATGAATCTTCTGCTGCAGCTATGTACAACTTCAAGGGCTTATCACCCTTTGGTGACATCAGCACTGGAGGGTTGTCCAAGTAGGCTTTGATACCTTCGAAAGCAATTTGATGCTCTGCTGTCCACACAAATTTCTCTTCATCTTTCAGCCTTAATAAGGAAGAAAATACTTTAGTTTTCCTTGCAGTGTTAGAAATGAACCTTCGAAGAAAGTTAACCTGTCCAAGGAACCTTTGTAATTCTTTCTTACTTGATGGAGGCCTGGCTTCAATGATGGCTTTGGCTTTATTCTGATCAATCTGTATTCCTTTTTTGTGCACTACATAACCCAAGAAGTTTCCAGATGATACACTAAAAGCACACTTATGAGGATTGAGTTTTAACTTGAACTTCCTCATTCTTTCAAAAGCTGCTTCTAAATGAAACAGATGCTCCTCCATGGACTGGGATTTCACTACAATGTCATCAATATAACACTCTAAATACCCTCCAATGAGATTATGAAAGATAGCGTTCATAGCCCTCTGATATGTAGCCCTAGCATTCTTCAGGCCAAATGGCATTTTAACCCATTCGAAAGTGCCAATATTTCCAGGACATCTGAATGCTGTCTTGTGGACATCCTCCTCTGCAATGCAAATTTGGTTATAACCAGAGTGTCCATCCATCATTGATAAAACTTGATGCCCTGCTGAACTGTCTACCAACAGATCCACTATAGGCATAGGGTACTCATCCTTTGGAGTTACTAGATTTAAGTTTCTGAAATCAATGCATACCCTCATTTTACCATTCTTCTTGACTACAGGCACAATATTAGATAGCCATTCAACATACCTGGCTGTCCTAATAAAGCCTGCCTTGAGTAGTCTAAGAATCTCTTCCTTGACTTTCTGAATTACTTCTGGATTCATTCTTCTTGGTTTCTGCTTGTATGGCTTGAAATTAGGCTTCGTAGGAGCTTATGTTCTACTAATGACCTATCCAATCCTGGTAGTTTATTATAAGACCATGCAAAGCAATCTTTATATTTCTTTAGAACAACCAATAACTGGTCCCTGTCCAGATGATTCAAACAAGCACTTATATAGGTGGGCTATTGCATAGAACGTTCACCTAAATTTACTTCTTCTAAGGGGTCTTGTGTCTGAGAACTTATTGAAGCTTCTTCATTGGTTTCTTCTACCTTCGAAGCAACTTTCTCACTTTGTTTTGCTCCCAATTTCTTTAGTTCAACATCTTTGCCCTCTTCCTCATAGACAAAATCTGTCCATAAGGCATCCTCTTCCTATATCTCCTGGACTTTTGTTTCAATGTCCAATGTACAGTATTTACCAAGGGTCAAAATTCTGACCTGTTGTTACTCCTGTTTGCAGCCAATTATCATGGTTTTTCTCTCTTGCTCCTGTACTTGCTGGACTATTGATTTTACATCCAATGTTGAAAACTTAATTAGAGCCAAATACTTGGCTTCTTGTTCTTCATCTCTTTGCCTACAACCAGGCATCATTGTCATCCTTAAAGACAATCTCTTCATTAGCACTTTCTTGGACTAAGTGCTTCAGGTGTGTCATTTCCTCATCAGCCATCACTTCGGCTGAGCCATCAGCTTTCCTCAGCATACTGAGTGGTGTCACTCCCTCAATATACAACTTGGCCTCTGCAAAGTCTGCACAGGCTATGAAGGGTTGAGGATATGCATCAATTTTCTCTGTCTCTCCATTGCCTAAGGCCATCATAATTATCTGATGCAAAGAGGAAGGCACACATTTGTTAGTGTGGATCCAATCTCTCCCAAGTAAAGCATTGTATTTAGCATTCTTTATCGATTCACGAAGAATCTTTGTTATGGATCTCTGGTTCCCACACTCAAGTTAATGGGTAGAATCCCCTAAGCTATCTGTTTGTCTCCAGCAAAGCCAACGATGGTTGTGCTGGTCGGTAGTAAGTTCACTGCTGCCCCATTGTCTATCAGGACTCGGTTCAGTTGTATCTCATCGAAGAAAGCCTTGATGTACAAAGGCTTGACATGTTGTGTCATAGAATTCGAGGGATACTCAAAAGGATACGAGAGGTTAATGCTCACCTCTTCTTCACTCTCATATTCAGTTTCCATTGGGGTAGCAATTCCAGAATCATCTTGTACCATACTTACTTGTGAGTCTTCACTAGAGACAGGAATTTGATCTATGTCTTGGTCATCTTGGTCCTCATCTCTAGCCTGGAACTCATAAGGCAGTATGTGTACCATATTGACTTATACTGGAGGAAATGAGCCAAATTGGATGGCTGGCTGTGCCTATTTCCCCTCTTGGCTACCTTGATCAATTACCTCAGAAGCATCCTCCATACTGCATTTTGGCACTTCATTGCTAACAGGTTCTTTCGAATGGTTTTTCTCGATTGGTTTTTCAACCAGAAATGTTTGCTCAACCATGAAGGCTTCGAACATTTCTTCCTCCACCATTTCTTTTTTTTGGCTTATGCCAATTTCTTCTTCTGTCTCGCTATCACTTTCCATCAGAGCTTTCTCCAATCCTGCTAAGCTAGACTTCTCTTTGGCTTTTAGTTCAGAATGAACCTTGGCCAACTGTTCTCTGCTGCAACCCACTTTGCTTTATAAAGTTGGCTTTGGAGTATGGTTTGACTTTGGAGTCTTCTTTTCTTATGTCTGGACCAATGAAAAACTCTCTCCATTTTTTTTCATATCTTTCTGGTATTGAGTGTACCTGCGCTGAATCTTTCTCCTTTGTGATCTCAAAATGACTGGGACCATATCTGGTTCCTTTGTCTTTGGGTGTTTAAGCAATATCCAATTGTTCGGAGCCACCAAAGGAGGCTTGACCATCCTGCCTTGGTTTCCAATATCTCTCTGGGCAAGCACTTCCCTAGGTTTGTTTTGCATTACAAACTAGTCTGGAACTCCAAGTACCCACGAACTTACTGACTCAGATGTTGAACTACTTTTTTTTACCTTCGAAGCCATCTTCGAAGCTAGCTGTGAAGGTAAGTGCTTGGCTCTGACCTCCTGTTTCGAGCCTGATTCAGACTTTCGATGAAGGTAGCCACTTTTTGTTCTGCGTGAGGCTGGTCTATGGGGCCAATTTCTGGCTTTGATCCCATGAACTGAGCCTTTCTCCAGTCTTCTTTTAGAATGACTGCTCTCCATTCTGTAATAGTTAGATGGCAGCTTGGATTCATATAAGGGCCTCTTGCCTTTAGCATGAATTCTGTCCATTGCAGGCTTAACCACTAGTGGTCGCTGCCTATCACTAGCCGGATATGGCCTTTTATTGTAAGCATTGGTTAATTTAGGACGTCTCTATACATCCCTGTAATATTGCTTCCCATCAACTAGAAGCCCTTTCAACCACTTATAACTTAGTTTGCACCTGGGACATATCATTTGCATTACTGCTGCCTCTAAGGAATCATCATCTAGTGATTCTTCATCAGAGTGTTCCCTCTGGTGTGAGAAACCTTGTCCAATAGCTGGTGGGTTTCTAGTGTCCTTTTTGATGGTTGTCTGGTTAGCAACATGCATTTGCACATTGACTTCTTTCAATTCTGTCAAGGATAAGTTCTGGAAGTCTGACGTAATGACATTGGCTGCCACCTTTCCAACCTCTGGAAATGGATTACTGTCGATCTCCATGGCCTTTTCTGTTTTGGCTGGGAACTTCAAACTTCCTTTCCGAATTTGTTCTTGGATCCTGTCTAAAAAAACAATGTAGTTTTTAGTCGAGTGAGACTAAGAGTTATGCCATTTACAATATACCTTTCCCTTAAGTTCATCTGGAGATGGCAATTTTACTCCTTTAGGTAACTTAAGGAAGTTGGTCACAAACAAATGATCAAAAATGTCATATGCCTTTGTTAAATCGAAAGAATACTTTCTGTGAAAGTCTTTCTTTTTAAACTATTGGTCAATTGTTGTATCCTTATGAATTAATGCCTCACAGATCACAAGTTCTTTGCCTACAATCTCTGCTGCATTGATCTCATAATTAGGATCTCTATAATATGTCTTGTAAGATGCATTATTTCAATCTTGTTCCTCCTCTAGTAATGCTTCGTACCTAGACACCTTATAGGTTAGTTCCACCAAATCTCTGAATTCAGTTGAGTCAAACTTCTTTCGAAGCCTGAACTCTAGGCCATTTTGAGCCAATCTTACGAATTCTGGCTCTGGCAGAATGACTCTACATTTATTTCGAGCCCTTTTAAATCTAGCAATAAACTGAGTAGCTTTTTCTTCAGGCCTTTAACTCAATCTAGCCAAGTCTGCCATGAAAACCTTTGGCTCCGACTGGAAGAATTGGGCATGAAATGCCTCTTCCATTTGTTGCCAATTTTGAATGGAGCCAGGTGTAAGGTTGATGTACCATACAAATGCTCTCCCAGTTAGAGAATTTGGGAATAATCTTAGTTTCATATAGTCATGATTAGTAAATTCACCGCATTGAGCAGCAAACCTAGCAATATGCTCTATTGTTGATTGGTTTCCACTCCCATAGAAAAGGGTAAAATCTGGTATCCTGAACCTCCTTGGGTATTTATGTACCCTATCTACCCATTTTGGGTATGGTTTTCTGTATACAGGAGTCTGGACCCCCCGAGCCATCGGTCCATACATCTCCTTAACAATATCAGCAATTTTGTCCCTAGGGACTATATTTTGTGCCTGCTGAACTACTACTGGAGGAACAAGCACATGATTTGGTGGAAAAACTTGTGCTTGTGGTCCTCTTGGTCCATAGGGTGGTATATTTGGGACTAGTTGTCCTTGTGGTGTAGGTTGCTGTTGGGGGTGTGGGTAACCCCTTTGAGCCTGTCCTGCAAAAGGTCCTGGAACAGGTGTTGTGTCCCTTCCATTTGCAGGCCAACCTTCCAACCCCCCGGGTATAAATTTGAATAAGGGATTATTATACCCCTTAGTGCCAGGTATGGCTTCAAACATGGGATTTGTAACCATTCTTATGCCAGTTTCTTGTACTTGACCAGATCCACCAACTTGTGTGGCTTCATTTTTTAGTACTGAGGCATTTTGGCCTGCTATAGGCCTCGAAATGGGTTCATATCAAGACTGAGGTGATGGTCTTTCATAGTTCTGATTACTAGTTTGACCATTAGAATGTCCATTAACTTGCATAGGCTGTTTGTCTCTAGCCAATCTTTGCTGAGGGACATTTAAAACTTCCTCTGTGTGTCTTGTGTTTGTTGGTTGGTGGTTATTCATTTGATCCAAAAAGGATGTTGCCCACCTTTCCATTGTGTTCATTAATTATTGTCTCATAGCATCTATTAGGCCATCCCATAGATTTGTTGGCTGAGTAGATAGAACAGTGGATAGTCCAATTCCTTGGTTTCGTCCAATATTATGAACATATGATTCTTGTCTTGATGCATCGGGTCCATAGGTTCTGATAACATGGGAGTTTCCACAGGATGTGTTACCACATTATCCTCTGGATTAGGTATTTCTACCTTTCCTTCTACGCCTTCTTCCAAGCGTTTATTTTCTTCTTGTCTTCTTCGTCTAGCCATTTCAATGTGTCCCACTGGGCGTGCCAAAAATATATGTTGGCTTTTTGGCTTTCGAAGGGTATTTTTGTAAATGCGAGCGTGCTAGCAAGGATCAATTAGTCCTTACAGAAATTATAATTGCCAACCAATTATCAGACGATTGTGTTTTAGTTCTTTTAGTCTCAATGAAGAGGACTTTTACTGGTGGCTTGACTTAGGAGAAATTAAGCAAAATAAAAGTCAAATGACGAACAATTGAAGTATTTCATTAAGATGAAAACTTACAATAATCCAAACTCAGCCTCGTAAAGGTTTACAACAACAATCTACTTGAAACTACTCCTATGAACGAAGTGCAGTGCAGGAATTTAAAGTGCAGGAATATAAAGAACAGGTATTTAAAGTGCAGGAAATGTAAAGACTGGAAATGTAAAACTGGAAAAGAAAATATGAAGTAAATGACTGGTTTGTTGGATCTGAGTCTAGGGGCCCTTTTCTGGGAGCTTCCCTGCTATTTATACTCCTCAAGGATGACCATCGAACTGCACTTTAAACCGTCGAACTGTTCCTCCATGATTGCTTGATCATACTGCCTTAGAAGTAGTTCCACTGCGCCATTACTTGCAGTTGGGCTTCCCTCCTATATTTGAATTTGAATGTGAGTAACCGTTGAAGCCATGTCACCTTGTATCTCTTTGCTGATTTAATGCTACTCAGACTACGCAAGAACCAATATTAATCGCCACGTGTACGATCATGATCAAAGATTAAGCATTCTTCCTTTATTGCCCTTACTTTGCCACGTGTCGAACTGTAACTGGCTTTTACAAAATATGTAGCCAACAATAACACTCTAATGTAATACACTAAAGAAATGATGTGAGATTCTTCAAACTATTCCAAAAAGATGTAGGATTCTTCAAATTATTCCAAAAGGAATATAAA
Source organism: Camellia lanceoleosa (assembly GCA_025200525.1). Lineage (NCBI taxonomy): Eukaryota > Viridiplantae > Streptophyta > Magnoliopsida > Ericales > Theaceae > Camellia > Camellia lanceoleosa. Next base: position 36,231,660 of record CM045761.1, read on the forward strand.
AATTCCTTAATAAATTTTGAGTAAATGTATAATTTCAAATTATGACATTTGAAAAAATATATATTAAGGAGTTTTTAATATTTTTTTTGTGTGTTACATTGGAGTATTAAATTTGGGATTACATTGATTGGAGTGTTACATTTAGGAATAGTACACTAAGGATTTTTTTATTTTTTATTTTTTTTGTGTTACATTGAAGTATTACGTGTACGTTTGGGAAAAATACACTAAGAATTTTTTTTTGGAGCGTTGTGTTGTTTAAAAAAAGTATACAAAGAGTTTTTTAGTGTGTTATGTTGGAATGTTACGTCATTAAAATGTTATATTGAAGTGTTACGTTTTTGTTCGTAATGTGGGATTTGTTACAGAAAAAGGGAAAATCCAAAACTCCTATAGTATGAATTGTCTAAATGTGTAATTTTATATTGAGAGAAATCAACTTTTATTCCCAAAAATTTAAACCAAAACATGTAAGTGACTACCCTTTTGTAATTTCTACTTTAATGAGACTTAAATTCATAAGAAAAAAAAAATGAATAAACAATTCATAAGATCATATTTTATGATTCATTGGAGCTTCGCTCCTCTTTTTTTTTCTTAAACTATCAATTTTGTTTATTTAATTTTTGAAATGATTAATTTTTGTTTATGTAATCTAATTAAAGATGATTGTACAAATCACTTACTATTAACACCAATTTTGATGAAAAAAATACATAATATATTTGCATCATTACTATATTCAAACAAAGTATTTTTTTACTGTAACACCATGAAAAGCATATAGCAAAGTTGCTTCCAATACACATGCAACTCCCATCATATGAAATGAGTTGATGATTTAAATCATATAACCAAACACCCATTAAATTAGTTGCGGTGTGTAATTTGTTCAAAATGATTAAAAAAATAATAATAATGTTTTATTGTATAGTTTAAATTGTTTAAATTTGAAAATATATTTTGTCTATAAAATTAGGTTTCAACAGTAACAAAATTATATAATCGTCTCTAATTAGACCACATGAACAGAAATTAAAAAAATTTTAAAAAAAATTAATGAATTGATAGACGAAAATAATAGATTATGGATGAAATAAAAATAATAATGACAGTTAGAGAGGTAAAAGTGAAATAAACCCTAAAATTAATCATCAAGCTATGTTAATTTTTTTCCTTTTTATTTTTCTTTTTCTTCTTTTACTTTTTTTGTTTGTTTGTTTTGATGCGTGTAATAATTTACCGACATTAACTTTCAAGGTGATTTTTCAATAACATTCTTTTCTAATTTTTCAACTCATTAAGGTTGTTTTTATTCCTTTTTAAGAGATTTTAATTGGCTTTTAACTCTTTTCATTTTTGTTTTTGAATTCCCTTTTCTTTGAATAATTACTTTAGTATCTATTGTAATTAATTTTTTTCATTATCTACTTTATATTTCTCCCTAAGCTTATATCATTTAAATTATAAAACAAAATTTTGAACTTATAATAATGCATTTAGTCTGCCTTCTTCTTTCGTTATTTTAAGGTTTGTTATTGTCTTCGCCTTTAATACTTCAAATTAAGGTTTATTTATTTATTTATTTAAATGAAACTCACCTTGAGTTTTTAAATTCAAAGCAGTCTCTAGTTTTTTTTTTAAAAAAAGTAAGCTCTGGAATTATACTTAGTTTTTTTTAAAAAAAAAAAGTAAGCTCTGGAATTATTGCACATGTCAAAATAACCTTAAAAAATTATACTTTTTTTAACACACTTTTTACGTAAAATTGTAGTACCATTTTTTTTTTAAGTTTCTTAAAAGTTACGAAATGGAGAAATACTTTTGAACTTTCATTTATTTCTTTTTCTCTAAAATATTAAAGACGAAAACATCGAAAATATAATAAACACAGGGGTCATTACAGAATAAGGTATCGTTTGGGAAATTTGTTATTTTAATTTTTAATTATTTTGTAAGTTAAAATTTTTATATTTGGAAAGATACATAGATTTTTTGTAGTTAGATGTGATATTTATGAGATAAAAAGTGAAACAAAAATGCTAAAGACTCCAAAAATTTTACCAAATGTCTAATATGGGTGTGGGATCTATATAGAACCCACATTGTACCATGTGAGTCTCACACCCATGTGAGATATTTTGTAAAAACTTGAGTGAAATTTTTTGGGTCTCTATCATTACTCAAAATGAAATGACTATGAGTTTGATGTGACATTTTATCTTATTAACTATTTTGGTTTATTTTGTCTTTTCTTTTTGTGGATTTTAGCCTAAAAAAAGGCCAAAAATTCACTTCACAAACGGGGCCTAAGCAACAACAACAGTTTAGCGTGAGACTGTTGGAATTTTTGGTATTATAGGCTTATTTTGGGCAAATTTTGAACCCAAATTTAAGTGGAATCCACGTGTCTTTTGAAGTGGATCTAAGTGGTGACATGTTCCTTATCGCATAGCAAGTCACACGGTGAAGACGGTTTGTCAAAAGTATTTATGAGTGAATGAGAAGTTGACGTCGTTTTCGGTTTCGTGAAATGAGAAGTTGAAGAGACAAATGTGGGTTACCTTATTTTGGTTGTCCTACGTAAAAACAATAAGAGAGCTTGTATGAGTATATAAGCTCTAGGTTGAAATACTTAGGATGGGCCCCAAGAGGCACCCCAAGTTTTGTAAGGAGAGGAGTTATGGACAAAGTGGGTTTGACCCAAATCCACCACACACACACACCATCATTGCCATCCTGCTGGGCGCGGGTGCGTGGTGTAGGTTGTGGGTATGGTTGGGTCCTAACTTTAATTTTTTGGATAAAATTCGTTTGAATTTTTTTAAATTATTGCGTTAAAATTTGAATTTCTAACAGATTAATTCAAACTATTGCGCCAAAATTCGAATTTGAATTTTTGTTTCCCGGAACAGTGCCTTTCCGGTCACCTTTCTTCATTTTCCGACAGTTCACGTTTTTACACCTATTCGGAAGGTTTTCTGCCCTTCCGAACAGACACCTCGTTTCCTATAAAATACAGGATCCTCCAATAGATTCAATTCATTCATTTATTTTCGTTTTTCTTCCCTCCTGCATTTATTCTTCATATTAGTTCATAAAGAATTCAGAGAGTTGCAAAACTCAGGTTTGATTTCCCTGACAGATTGTTTGTAGTACTATTACAATCTATGCTTTTTGATCATTGTATCTTGGGTGATAGACACCGATAATTCGTGAGTATCTGTGTGGCGACGAATCTATCTTAAGGACAGAATGTCACGCATTCAACTTGATCTTAATTTTGCTGTTCTAAACTTTTCGGAGATTTTGCTGTTCTAACTTTCCAATATAAGAACTTCCTCTAAGTTATTTATTTATTTTGTTTTAGTTTTCATTTTATACACAAAAAGATTGTTTCAAAAGAGACATTATTATCAGGTGTACTCGTTACTACACAATTATAGCCCAAAAAGGAATAACATTTTTTTTGTTTTTTGGATGAATAATAGATTAAACCAATCAAACACATGAGATATGTTGATAACAGAAAAATACAATGAATGTGAGAGGCTGTGATACAAAATTGGGAAAATTTCACATCAAACGTTTTCATAAAAGAGAAGAGGAATATACCCTGGAATAGTAGAATCAAGAAGCACTTGAGAACCCACTTTAGAATTGGCCTTTTAATTTCCTAGCCTAGCCATTTTGGGTGACAGTACACATGATTAGTAGGACAAATCTTCCATGTCTGGGGTGAATCATATTCAGTGTTAGGAGTGTGTGGGTTTGAATCTTTACTTATATTCGAATCTGTTGGCTGTATAATTTGTAAAAACCAATCACAATTCAACACGTGGCATGAAGAGGGCAATTTAGGGAGTTAATAAGAGTCGCCAACCAAAGTTAGACACGTGTTAACCCATATTGATAATAATGGATCTGCATAGTACTGGAACAATTAAGGGATATAAAGTGATGTGGCCTAACGGTTACTCACAAAGTTCAAATTCAAAATCAGGAGGGAAGCCTAACTGCAAAGATGGCGTAGTGGGACTGATTATGAAAGGGCATGTTCAGCAATCATGGGAGGACATTTCAACAGTTAGAAGCCCACTTCAACAGTTATCATTGAGAAGTATAAATAGCAAAGAAGGCCCCAGAATGAGGGACCCAGACTCAAATAAAAAAACCAGTTTATTTATTTCGTATTTCCTTCTAGTTTTTTATAGTTCTTTACATTTTTGCACTTCAATTCCTGTACTGCACTTTATTTCTAGGAGTAGTTTCAAATAGCTTGTTGCTGTAAATCTCTACGAGGCCGGGTTAGATCATTGTAAGTTTTTCATTTTTACTTAATGAAATTCAGATTCCGGAATTATTCACTTGTTGTTATTTACTAAATTCTCCTAAAACAAGCCACTAATAAAAGTCTTCTTCATTGAGGTTGAGAGAACTAAAACACAATCGTCTGATAATTGGTTGACAATTAAATATTCTGTAAGGACTGATTGATCCTTGTTGGCATGCTTAAAATTACATTATTAACCTTCAAAAGCCAAAAAAGCCAACATACATTTTTAGTACGCCCAGTAGGACTAATTGAAATGGCTAGACGTAGGAGATAAGGAGAAAATGAACTCCTGGAAGAAGGTGTGGAAGGAGAGGTAGAAGTACCTGATCTAGAGGATAATATGATAACACATCCTATGGAAGCACCTATCTCATCAAAACCTATGGTCGAACAAACCAACAATTCGGAATATCCACTACATGTTCAAAATATTGGACGAGGCCATGGAATTGGGCCATCCACTGTTCCATCCACCCAGCCAATGAATCCATGGGGAGGCTTGGTAGATGCCATGGGACAGTAGTTAATGTACACAATGGAAAGATGGACAACATCCTTTATGGATCGAATGAATTTTCATCAACCAACTAGCATAAGGCATATGGAGGAAAATTCAAATATTCCTCAATAAAGATTGGCTAGAGATAAACAGCCTATACAAAGTAATGAACATACTAATGGTCAGACTAGAAATCAAAATTATGAAAAACCATCACCTATACCTCAGTCATGGTATAAGCCTCTTTCGAGTCATGTGGTAAATCCAAATGCCTCATTACCCAACAGCGAAGCCATACAAATTGGTGGATTTGGGCCAATATAAGAAAATGGCATGAGAATGTTTCCAAATCCCATGTTCGAAGCCATACCTGGCACAAGGGGGTTTACCAATCCTTTGTTCGAATTCACACCCGGAGGGTTGGAAGGGTTTCCTGCGGCTGGGAGAGAAACAACACATGTTCCTCTTATTACAACACCTTTTGCAGGTCCTTTCGTAGGACAGGCTCAGAGAGGTCAACCATATCCTCAACAGCAGCCAGTACCACAGGGACAGTCAGTCCTGAATATACCTTTCTATGGACCAAAAAGACCTCAGGCACAAGGATTTCCACCAAATCCTGTGTTTGTTTCTCCAGCGGTAGTTCAACAAGCATAAAATATGGTTCCTAAGGACCAAATTGCTGATATTGTCAGAGAAATGTGTGGACCTATGGCTCGGTGGCCTCAAACTCCTGTGTATTGAAAGCCATACCCAAAATAGGTGGATAGGGTACATAGATACCCAAGGGGGTTTAGAATACCAAACTTTGCTCTCTTTTATGGGAATGTAAACCAGTCAACAGTAAAACACATTGCTAGGTTTACAGTCAAATGTGGTGAATTTACAAATAATGATTACATGAAGTTAAGACTTTTTCCAAATTCTCTAACTGGGGTAGCTTTTGTATGGTATATTAACCTTTCACTTAGCTCTATCCAAACTTGGCAGCAAATGGAGGAGGCATTTCATGCCCAATTCTTCCAAACAGAACCAGAACTTTCTATGGTAGACTTGGCAAGGTTAAGTCAAAGGCTTGATGAGAAGGCTGTTCAATTTATTGCCAGATTCAAAAGAGCATGAAATAAGTATAGGGTCATTCTACTAGAACTTGAATTTGTGAGATTTACTCAAAATGGTTTAGAGTTTAGGCTTCGAAAGAAGTTTGACTCAACTGAGTTTCGAGACTTAGTGGAATTAACCTATAAGATGTCTAGATATGAATCATTACTTGAGGAAGATCAAGATTGAAGTAATGCATCATACAAGACTTATTATAGAGACCCTAATTACGAAATTGATGCAGCAGAGATTGTAAGGAAAGAGCCTATGACCTGTGAGGCATTAATTCATAAAGATACTATAATAGACCAGCAGTTTAAAAAGAAAGACCTTCATAGGAAATACTCTTTCGATTTAATAAAGGCAGATGACTTTTTTGATCATTTGCTTGTATCAAATTTCCTAAAGTTACCAAAGAGAGTTAAAATTCCTTCTCCAGAAGAACTTAAAGGGAAAATGTATTGTAAATGGCACAATTATTGATTTCACTCAACTAAAAACTGTATTGTTTTTCGGGACAAGATTCAAGAACAGATTCGAAAGGGGAGTTTAAAGTTCGCAGCCAAAGCAGAGAAAGTTATGGGGATTGACACTAACCCATTCCCAGAGATTAGGGAAGTTATAACCAATGTTGGTGTGCCTGACTTCCAAAACCTATCCTTGAAGGAATTGTAGGAGGTTAATGTGCAGATGTATGCTGCCAGGCAGACTGCTTCTAAGAAAGATATCACCAGTAAATGGACAGAGCTTTGCGGACCAAAAGGAGGACTCTAGTGGAGGCACTGGATGATGACTCTCTAGAGGCAGCTATCATACAAAGGATGTGTCTCAAATGCAGGTTAAGTAACAAATGGTTGAAAGGTCTCCCAATTGATGGAAAACAGTACTACAAGAATGTGCAGAGACGTCCTAAACCAACCAATACTTACAACAAGAGGCCATACCTAACTAGTCCCAGAAAACAACCATTCTTGGTTGGACCACTAGCCGTGAGAGTGCACCCTAAGGGTAAGAGATCTCTGCATGAGTTCAGACCACCCAACTACTACATGATAGAGGGCAATCATCTTGATAGGAGGCTTGAAGTGGGCTCAAGTTATGGAATTAGAGCTAAAGATTGGCCTCCAAGATCAGCCTCAAACAAGATGCAAGGCAATTACCCTGACAGAAGGCCTGATTTAGGCTCAAAACAGGGGATCAGGGCCAAGTAGTGGCCTCCACAGGCAGCTTCAAAGCTGGCTTCGAAGGCAGAGAGAGCTAGTTCAGCAACTGAACTAGTAAGTTCATGGGTACCTAGGGTCCTAGATTGATTTGTTATGTAGAATAAGCCTAAGGACATGTCTGCCCATATAAGTGTTTTTGGAGATCAGGGTAGAATGGTTAAACCTCCCTTAGTGGCTCCAAATAATTGGGTATTATTAAAGCACCCAAAAACAAAGGAACCAAAGATGGTTCCAGTAATTTCTAAGTCTCAAAGGAGAAAAATCCAATGAAGGTATACTTAGTACCAAAAGGATCTGAAGGAAAGTAGAGAGAGTTCTTCATTGGCCCAGCCAAAAGGCCAGACAGAGGAAAAATAAAGTCCAAAATTGGATCATACTTCAAAATTGGCTCCTCAAAACAAAAGAAGTTTTAGTAAAGAGCAGTTGGCTAAAGTTCACACTGAACTGAAAGCCAAGGAAAGATCCAGCTTAGCAGTTCTTGAAAAGGCCTTGATGGAAAGCGACAGTGAGAAAGAAGGAGAAGTGAAACTAGGCCAAAGGAAAGAAATGACTGAAGATGAGATGTCTGAAGCCTTCATGGCTGAACAACCATTTTTGGTCGAAAAACCAGCAGGAGCAAACCATTCGAAGGAAGTCATTAATATTGAATTACCAGAGTGTAGTATGGAAGATGCTTTTGAAATAACTGAACAAGTTAGCTTGGAAAAGAAACAAGTGCAGCCAACAGTTCAATTTGGCTCCTTTCCTCCAGTGTCAGTAAATATGGTGCATATACTGCCATAGGAGTTCCAAGCTGAAGATAAAAACCAAGAAGGTCAGGAGATTGACCCTATTACTGTTTCTAGTGAAGATTCACAAGTTAGCATGGTTCAAGATGAGTCTGAAATGGCCACACCAATAGAAACTGAAGATGAGAGTGAGGAAGTGAGTATTAATCTCTTATATCCTTTTGTGTATCCTATAACATCCATGACACAGCATGTCAAGCCCTTGTATATCAAGGCTTTTTTCGATGGGATACAAATAAATAGGGTATTAGTAGATAACGGGGCAGCAGTGAACCTGTTTCCGAAATCCTCTTTGAAAAAACTGAAAAAAATGAACCCTAGACTAATTCCAACCAGCATAACCATTGCTGGTTTCGCTGGGGATAAACAGATGACTTAGGGTATTTTGCCCATCAACTTGAGTATGGGAACCAGAGATTGCATGACAGCATTCTTTGTTATTGATAATAATACTAAGTATAATGCTCTACTTGACAGAGATTGGATTCACACCAACAAATGTGTGCCTTCCTCTTTACATCAGAAGATAATGATGGCCTTCTACAATGGAGAGACAAATGAGATCAATGCAGACCCTCTACCCTTTATTGGTAGAGTGACACCACTCAGTATATTGAGAAAACCTGATGGTTCAGCCAAAGTGACGGCTGATGAGGAAGTAGCACACCTGAAGCACTTGGTGTAGGAGAGTACTAATGAAGAATTTGTCATCAAAGATGATAATGATGCTTGGTTGTAGGTAAGAAGATGAAACCCAAGAAGCCAGACCCTTGGCTTTAGTTAAGTTCTCAATATTGGATATAAAATCAATAGTTTAGAAGGTTCAAGAACAAGAGAAAGAAGCCATGGTAGTTGGCTGTAAGCAGGGGCAACAACAGGTTAGGTCTTTGACTTTTGATAAATACTGTGCATTGGACATTGAAACAAAGGTCTAGGAAATACAAGAGGAAGAAGCCTTATGGACAGACTTTGTCTATGAGGAAGAAGGCAAAGATGTTGAATTAGAGAAAGTGGGAGAAAAACAAAGCAAAGAAATTGCTTCGAAGGCAGAAGAAATCAAAAGAAAAGCATTAGTGAGTGCTCAAGTATAAGACCCCTTGGAAGAAGTCAATTTGGGGGAAGGTTCTGCACAACAACCTATTTATATCAGTGCTTGGTTAAGTCCTTGTGATAGAAGCCAGTTATTGGTTGTCTTAAAACAATATAAGGATTGCTTCGCTTGGTCTTATAATGAGCTACCTGGATTGGACAGATCATTAGTAGATCATAGGCTCCCTATGAAGCCTAATTTCAAGCCATACAAGCAAAAACCAAGAAGGATGAGTCCTGAGGTGGTTCAGAAGGTCAAGAAGGAAATTCTTAGGCTCCTTGAGGCAGGCTTTATTAGAACAACTAGATATGTTAAATGGCTGTCCAATATTGTGCCTATAGTTAAGAAGAATGGTAAAATGAGGGTATACATCGATTTTAGAAACCTGAACTTAGCAACTCCAGAAGATGAGTACTCCATGCCCATAGTAGACTTATTGGTAGACAGTTCAGCATGGCACAAGATTTTGTCTATGATGGATGGGCATTCTGGTTACAACCAAATTTGCATTGCAGATGAGGCTGTCCATAAGACAACATTCAGATGTCCAGGGAAAATTGGCACATTCGAATGGATCAAAATGCCGTTTGGTCTGAAGAATGCTGGGGCTACATATCAAAGGGCAATGAACACTATCTTTCATGATCTCATTAGAGGATATTTAGAGTGTTACATTGATGACATTGTAGTAAAATCCCAGTCCATGGAAGAACACTTGGTTCACTTGGAAGCAGTTTTCGAAAGAATGAGAAAGTTCAAGCTGAAACTTAATCCTCTCAAATGTGCTTTTGGTGTATCAGCTGGAAACTTCTTGGGCCATGTAGTACACAAGAAGGGAATACAGATTGATCATAATAAAGCCAAAGCCATCATTGAGGCCAAGCCTCCATCAAGTAAGAAAAAAGTACAAAAGTTCCTTGGTCAGATTAATTTTCTTCGAAGATTTATTTCTAACACTGTAGGAAAAACTAAAGTATTTTCTTCTTTATTAAAGCTGAAAGATAAAGAGGAGTTTGTGTGGATAGTAGAGCATCAAACTGCTTTTGGAGGAATTAAAGCCTGCTTGACCAAACCTCCAATGCTGATGCCACTAAAGAGCGACAAGCCTTTGAAGTTATACATTGCTGCAACAGTAGATTCATTGGGAGCTTTCCTAGCTCAGGATAATGAAGAAGGCAAGGAGCAAGCAATTTATTATCTTAGTAGGTTTTTAAATTCTTGTGAATGTAAATATTCAACTGTAAAAAAGTTGTGCCTTGTATTGTACTTTGCAGTAATGAAATTAAGATATTATCTTTTGCCTAATGTTCTCTCTGTAATTGCAACCACAGACTTGGTTAAGTATATGTTATCTAGACCAATGTTGAGAGGAAGAATTGACAAATGGATATTAGCCTCGTCAGAGTTTCATCTAGAATATGTCCCCCAAAAGAAAGTAAAAGGACAAGTTTTGGCTAACTTTTTGCTAGATCATTCATGTCAAACGGAAAGCCAGGAGATAATGGATCTTGATATGATCAATGTTGAGCAATGGTAGATATGGTTTGACGGGTCAAAGGCCAATGGTCTGATTGGGATTGGTGTTGTAATTAAGTCACCACAGGGGGTAGAAACCACACACGGTTTCAGAGTGGATGAAACTACTTGTTCCAATAATCAAGCTGAATGTAAAGCTTTAGTAATGGGACTGGAAATGCTTATTGGATTACGAGCTCATGCAGTTGATATATTTGGAGATTCTCAATTGGTGGTTAATCAAGTGAAAGGAATTTTCAAATGTCAAAGTACAAGCATGTTGCCATACTATGTTGTTGCATTACATTTGCTTTCTCAGTTTTAGATAGCAAATGTGACTTATATCCCAAGGTTCATGAATAACAAAGCCAATGATATAGCTCAGAAAGTTTCGAATTTCAGAAGAATGGATGACATCAAATGAACATAAGTCAAGCAACATATCAAAAATTAATACCACCTTTAGCTAAAAGAAATGTGGTGTTAGAAGTCAATCATAATGACTTACAAGATCAAGATTGGAGGCAAGGATTTCTCCAAGGTCAAGTACAGGAGTTACTCTTTATGCCTTCGTATATGGGCATGATGCAGTGTTACTTGTAGAGATTAACATTAAGTCATTGAGGGTGAGAGGCCAAGACTAGTTAGCTCCTGAGTAGTACCTGTAGACACCTTATTTTTGATCATCCTCAAGACTTGGACGTTATCGTTTGAACACTCGATGATCATCCATGCTCGTGTTCATTTTGAGTTCTTGAAGGTCTCAGCTGTGCGCCTTGCCCTTAAGTCTCTCAACTGTGTTTGTTTTGTGCTTGGTTGTGGACTAAGAGCTTGTAGCTTTGTTTATGAGGGAAGGGGGTGGCCTGCTGGCCAGCCCTACAACCCATCAGCTAGGCCCTGTGCCCATCGGCCATGCCCTCTTTCCATCGGCCATCAGTGTTGGCCGCTCGGCCTCACTAATGGTCGGTCGGCCATTTTTTTTGGCCAAGGCCCTTTTCTTTGCTTTTGCAAATATTTTTATTGCCAGCTGTGCCAGTTGGTGAGCACAGAATGCATCCTCCATACACGTGTATGGAGGGATTGCACCAAGCTTCTAGCTTGTCCAACAAGCTTGAGACTTGGATTTCTATAAGAGGGGAGGCTCTCTCCCATTTCAAGGGTTCAGCAATTTTAGGGCTAAACATATCCCTCTCTCTCTATATTTCTTTCTCTCTCTCTCTCTCTATATTTGTACTAGTTTGTGCCTTAAAGTGTATTTTCTCTTCACTTTTGCACTACAACACCTAGTTAAACACTTTCACTCTTGAGCTGAGGTTCTTGGAAGTTATATTTGAGTGGTTTTAGCTTGGTTTTGTCTCTGAAACTTACTATTATTGCTGTGCTTCAAGGGTGAGTCTCATACCTTCTTTAAAGCTTTATTTTCATTGCTTATTTGGTCATCCTTGCATATTGTTTTAGGCCTTGCTTTCAACTACAAAAAACTTTGTTTTCAAGTGTTTTAGATGGTTGTTTGAGGCCTCTTTGGTATTGAGGGTGTTCTATCTTCTTGTGTGCCTTATTTGCTTAGGCTTGGAGCCATCCTTTAAGGCCTTTGAGTTCATCTTTGTTTGGCCTTTTAGCCACTGAAATCCAGTGGATTTTCAGTGGTAGAAATGTGGTTTTGAGGTCCAAAATGAGAAGGGGTGGTCCCCTCTCATCTTGTCTTGTTTGCTTGCCTTGTTGGCCTAATGATTGAGCATGTTTTTCTAGCATGTGTTGGCTTATTCTCAGCTTATTTTTGGCCTTATTTTAGCATGGCATAACACTGTTTTGGCCTGGTTGAGTCACCTCATGCATGCTTTTTACACTTGTAATGTAATCTTGCCATTTAGCCTTGTGTGCTCAATACTTTGATCCATCATGCTAGCCTATTTTGGTTCTATCTCAGCATGTTTTTAGTGTTATTTTGGCATGTTGTAACTCTAATTTTGGTTGGTAGAGCCACCTCTTGCATGCTTCTTACACTTGTAGTGTAAACCTTGCTTACTAGCCTAGTATACTTGGTGTTTTGGCCCATTATTCTAGCATGTTGTGGCTCCACTCCAGCAAGTTTTTACTCATGTTTTAACATGATTTAGCTCTGTTTTGAGGCTTCTTGGTCGTATGATGCTTGTTATGCATGCTTGTAGTGCAATAGCCTTGAATAGCTTTGAGTTTTGAGGTACCTTGCATGCTTGGCTGGAGGTATTAGCATGTTTTGGCATCATTTGGCATGTTATTTCAAAGCATATAGTGTTACCACACTTCTATGTTTTTCACTCTTTAGGTGCTCTTGAGAGTTGCACCTTTATGCCTTGTTTGTGAGCCAATGCACGAGCATCATTCTCTTGCCATGCATGCTATCATTTCAGATCATTTTGGCCACTGTTTTGGCATGCATGAGGTCTATTTGGTGTTGGTTTAGTCCATTGAGCATTGTGTTGCATGGTCCTAGTGTTGTATCCTTCACTAGTGTTTAATGCTTAAGTGTTCTAGTATGTTGTGCATGAGTGTTTACATGTTAGAGTCTCATGCATACCACCTTAACATGTCAAGATTAGCATATTGTTTGCATAGCATGTTGTTTACATGTGTGTTGCACTACATTGTGTTTGGATTAGATGTTGATCCAAACATGAGAAACGAGGGGCGTTTTACACTTGAAGTGATGAAACGCGCTTAATTTCTTTGTCGCCGTCCCCCTTGATTGTGCATGATAGGGTGGAGGACTCTTGAGTTCTATGTGTTATTGTGCATTCATCGACATTGTGCAAGCTTGACTATTTGGCCATCATGTATCGAAATGCGCGAATGGTGGCTTGAGAGCCGAGCACTATACTCCTTTGAGCTTGAAACATGATAAGGAGTGTGGTTGCACACACATTCCCTTACAAATACACTGCCATGCCTCTGTTTGTGCTCTGTTGCAGCAAAAGGAGAAATTACAGGAAGTAGTGGCCGACCGGCCATCAAAGCTGCCGATCGACCACCAAGGCTGCCAATCGGCTATCAGAAGTGGCCGATGGCCATCCTTCTTGGCCGACCATCCCCCAGCATGTTCCTAAGGTGGGTCAAAAGCAATCTAGAAGTTGGCATAATTTTCAGAAGTCCAAAAGTGTGCAAACAGAGGCATTTAGAGGCAAGGCAGTGGATTTTCGAGAGGACGCGACCGTGCATGCATCCTTCATTGTTCAAGGCAGAGCTGGGACAGCCTAATTTAGATGCTTTTCATATTTAGTTGGTTTTGTAACTTAATTAATTTGATTAATTAGTTGGTTTGTAATAATTATTTTAATTAGCGTAGCTAGTCGGCTAAATTCATTCGGACCCTCTGAGGGTATATGTTGTAATAAGTGTGCGTGAGTGTGTGAATGTCTTCCAACCTCACGTCTTTCTCCCTTTTATTTACCAGCTTTTGATGGTTAGTTTTAGGGCATATTTCAATTAGCATACTTATGCATTGCATGCATGCATCATTCATTCGTATTGCATACATCGGGCTCGGCGCATCATTCAAACTGCATTGTATTTTAATTCCTATTTGAATACATGTATCAAAGTGTAGCATTCATATGCCATCTTAGATAGTCGAGCCTACTTAGTTGCATTTTGCATGTGTTGCATTAGGCATTGATTGACATAGCTAGGATCATGCATGATTACTAACTAGCTTCTGTTTTGGCTCGGAGTACACTGTGAGTGTTTATGCTTTAGCATCCTTGCATGTGTGTAAGTGACTGCCATGATAGCATGCTTGCCATGAGGCTAATTGCTTAATTTATTAACTGCGTGAATGCCTGTGGATGAAGGCTTCATTGCTTGAATTGGAACAATTCATCAAAATGTGCGTTTTAAGCCCATTTGAGAGTGGCAAATCATGTTTTTAGGCCCACTTGAGGGTGGCAAATCCACGTCTTAACCTACTTGCGAGTAGCACTTTCAAACCATTTTCGAAAAACAAACATGAGATGTTTTGTTCCAATTCTTGCGATTGAGTCTATACTTGTATGCTGTGCGCATCACATAGTAAGTTAGCTAATAAACCGGAATAAGAACACATGTGTTTTCAAAATAACATATCATGATTAGTAGAGGCCAATCCTTTGATCGGGTGAGCGGGGGTGCTTATTTCATGACCTTCCTCCCTCGTACCCAAGTTCCCGAGCCGATGCAACTTTGGTGATGATGGACACGTGGCCTTAGGCATGAGTCAGGGTTTCCTAAATTTTCCAAAAACAAAACATTTAGGTGGCGACTCTGAAATCTGGCAAAGCAGTCTATGTTTGACACTTTTGATTCAAAATCGATTTTCTAAAACTATTTGCCGAATTTGAACTCTTTGGTGATTTATCAGTCTTACATTGCACTTCGTGAGATTAGATTGAGAACCGTGACAGGAGTCCGAACTGTAGTAGCTAGAATTACAATTCGCGCCTTCGTGTGCGGAGCGGAGTTCAGGCAGTCCACAGTTACCATCAGAGCATGTTCTTGGAATTAGAAAATGTGGATGAAGCTAGAATTTTGGCATTAAATAGCATTCTCTTTCAAAAAAAAGAAAGCAGCCAAAAATTATAATAAGAAAGTCAAGCACATTAGCTTTGATGAAAGTGATTTGGTATGGAAGATAATACTCCCAATAGGAATTAAAAGCCATAAGTTTGGCAATGGTCACCTAATTGGGAAGGACCATATCAAGTTTATAGAGTCTTGCCTGAGAGATCATACCATTTGAGAAATTTGAATGGGCATGTACATCCTATGGAAATTAATGGCAGGTACTGAAACCTTATTATCCAACTGTATGGGAAACACAGGGAGTGTAAAAAATGTTAAAACAGAGAAGTATGAAAACACTCAAATAATAAATAAAGAATTCATTTCATAAGGAGTTAAGTACATGTAGCCATAAATTGGCCCCAAAATTAGTATAATATTTCAATTGTTTCCTCACAATTGATTCTCTACTCCTAAGGGATGAGAACAACTGAATGGCTATAGCTATGTCCTGCCTTTGATCAGCCAAACCTCGGTTGGTGATTTGCAGCTTTGTAACAGTTCGGTCCAAAGCCAGATTAACTACTAATAACTCTTCCTTTAATTGAGCCTTTTTCTCTAAAAGCTGGGTTCAAAATTGAGAAGCAGAAGAATGTTGTCCTTTCAATTCAGACACTTCAGCATGTATATGAGAAATAAATTCCTTATCTTTTAATAATTTCTCTTCTGCAGTTTTGGCAATATGACAAATGTTGACATAAAAACCTATGGTAGCTGCTGCCTGGGACAAGTGACTTGAAATAGCCATGTTGGATTGCTCAAGGATCTTGTAGCACTAGAGGAAACCATTCTTGGTAATAGGTTTTTGCGAGGCTTTGAATGGAATCCTTGAGAATAATGTTAGCAATTCCAAACAGGTGTCCAAGTCTAGTGAAGGTAAAAAAGCCCTACTGGTGGTGGAAGAGCTCTCAAAAATTTCCAAGAAAGTGTCAGCCAGAACCAATGGCTCAGCTTCATTACTAGCTAATGGAATGGTAGAAGGTATGTCAAAAAGGCTAGCCAGCCTAGCTTAAAAAATGTCAATCTCTTCCACTGACATTGGTGGTGCAAAAAGGGCTCCAGTGAAAGAAAGAGATGGCTGCAATGGGAAAGGAGAGGAGGATGCAGTGTCCCTAGCAATTTTCATAGTCCTGGCCACCAGTAAGTCAAGAGAAGAAGGATTGGAGCTGGATAGTGATGGTGAACAAAGAATTGGTGAACTACCAGTATCTTCTCTAGGAGTATTAGCTATCAGTGAAAATGAAGTGATGACTGGGATCTCTTCAGGTGGGAAAGGAGCAGCTAGGATTGTAGAAAGAGTAAATTGGGCTGAGGTAAAGGTTAGATGAGGAAGATATGGAGTTAAGCCAAAGGATAAGGATATAGAAATACCCTGCCTCAAAAAAGGTATAGAAAATGTAGAGCTAGGGAGTGGAAGTATTGTTTGGATGGGCTCTACATTTAAGGGCATATTAGTGTTGACCTTCTTCCTCCTTTTCAAGGCTGCCTCTAATGGTTTTTTAACTTCAGATAAGATTGAGGAAACCTTTGTCGAAGGAGAACGTGAAATAACTATTGCTGCAAATCAGAAATTAAGAAGCAATGGTAAGTTTTATTGCTAAAACTTTAGGAAAGAGAATTATCAAAACAAAAACAAAAACAAAAACTTAAGGAAATTACCAGCTTCAAAAGCAGTAATGATAATGGTTGGAGAACTGCGAAGAGCATAGTGTTCAGTAGTTTGTTACTTCCTTGCAGTTTCTTTTTGAAGGGCATCCACAGCAGCTGTCTCATTCCTTATTATCTGCTGCTGTCTTTTTTTCTTGGACCTTTGAAAAACCACCAATTCTTTGGATTGCTCTTTTTCGACTGCCTTGGCAGCCGCTTGATGAGCAGGGTCATCATTGAAATTCAAGGGGGAGATTGTTATTTTCTTCTCCCTCTTAAGTGGTGGTTCTTCAAATATTTTCTCCTTTTCAAATGCTTCCTCCTCTTTAGGACTAAGCACAAGTTTTCTCTTCTTTTGCTGTTGTTACTTGTCCTTAAGAATGTTTAGGGCTTGAGCCCTTTGAAGAGAATTTACTTGTGAAGCTCCTGCATGAAAAAAAAAAGCCATAAATAAAAAAGTTAAGCATTTGTAGACACCCCATTTTTGACCGTCCTCAATACTTGGATATGCTTGCAGGAACATCCACTGACAAGTTCGATTGCTCGTCGAGTACTCGAATTTCGCGGTGGAACGTCATAGGTTTGAGTTTTCCAAACCCTGTATCATTTCTGTCCTATTTTTGGACCATGTGTTGGTCCTTTCAGCATGCTTCTTGTGGTGCACTGCTGGCCACTTTTTGGCACTGCCGGCCACCACTGATGGCTGGCAAGACACCTTGTTTCAGCAGATTTTATGTTAGATCTTTTGAGCTAGTTGTTTTTCACTGAGCCATCGTGTATGGAGGGATGGAGGCCATTTGAAGCTTGTCAAGCAAGCTTTGTATTGCATTGCTCTATATAAGAGGGGGCTCCTCCCCCTTTCCAGAGGTTTAGCAATTTTAGGGCTAAACATATCCTTCTCTCTCTATATTTCTCCCCTCTCTCTCTCTCTCTCTCTCTATATTTGTACTAGTTTGTGCCTTAAAGTGTATTTTCTTTTCACTTTTGCACTACAACACCTAGTTGAACACCTTCTCTTTTGAGCTGAGGTTCTTGGAGGTTGTATTTGAGTGGTTTTAACTTGGTTTTGTCTCAGAAACTTGCTGTTATTGCTGTGCTTCAAGGGTAAGTCTCATATCCTCTTTAAAGCTTTATTTTCATTGCTTATTTGGCCATCCTTGCATATTGTTTTAGGCCTTGCTTTCAACTACAAAAAGCTTTGTTTTCAAGTGTTTTAGATGGTTGTTTGAGGCCTCTTTGGTATTGAGGGTGTTCTACCTTCTTGTATGCCTTATTTGCTTAGGCTTGGAGCCATCTTTTAAGGCCTTTGAGGTCATCTTTGTTTGGCCTTTTAGCCACTGAAATCCAGTGGATTTTCAGTGGTAGAAATATGGTTTTGAGGCCCAAAATGAGAGGGGGTGGTCCCCTCTCCCCTTGTCTTGTTTGCTTGCCTTATTGGCCTAATTATTGAGCACGTGTTGGCTTGTTCTCAGCCTATTTTTTGGCCTTATTTCAGCATGGTATAACTCTGTTTTGGCTTGGTTGAGTCACCTCATGCATGCTTTTTACACTTGTAGTGTAATCTTGCCATTTAGCCTTATGTGCTCAATGCTTTGATCCATCATGCTAGCCTATTTTGGTTCTATCTTAGTATGTTTTTGGTGTTATTTTAGCATGTCTTAGCTCTATTTTGATTGGTCTTGGCCATGTGAGGCTTGCCTTGTATGGTTATAGTGTAAGTGGCTTTGACTAGCTTTGTGTTTGAGGTCCCTAGCATGCTTGGAATGTGATGTTTGCATGGTATAGCCTCATTTCTCACATGATTTCAGAGCATATTTCATTGCCACACTCTCACATTTTCCACTCCTTCAATATGTTTGAGAGTTATGTCTTCATGCCTTGTTTGTGAGTCAATGTGTATGCATGCTTGTATAAGCTTTTGGGCTACCATCTCAGTGTGTTTTTAGTCTTATTTTGCCATGATACAACTCTGTTTTTGATTGGTTATAGCATCCCTCATTTGCTTCTTACACTTATGGTGTAGTCATGTTCATTGACCTAGCTTACTTGGTGTTTTGGCTTTTTATTTTAGCATATGTTGGCTATGTTCAAGCATGTTTTTTGCCTTGTTTTGACATGTTTTATGACTGTTTTGAGTAATTTTGGTCCTTTGAGGCTTGCTTGATATGGCTATGGTGCAAGTGCCTTAGTTAGTCTTGAGTTTTGAGCCCTCTAGCATGCCTTATTTGAGATATTTAGATGATTTGGCATCATTTAGCACTTGATTTCAGAGCATATAGCATTGCCATATTCTCATGCATATCACTCTTTGATTGTGTTTGAGAGTTGTGTTTAATGCCTAGCTTGCGAGCCAATGCATGAGCGTGTTGTTGTAGCCTTTAGTGCTTCATTTCCAGTAGGATTTTGCCACTGTTTTGGCATGCATGGGGACTGTTTGGTGTTGATTTAGTCCATCGAGCATTGCTTTGCATGATTCTAGTGTTGTGTCTTTCACTAGCTTTTAATACTTAAGTATTCTAGCATGTTGTGCATGAGTGTTTGCGGGTTAGAGTCTTGCATTTCATGCCAAGATTAGCATTGGTAAATGTAATAACCCCGACCTTCGATTAATGCTAAGCCATGATTATTTATGCCAACAGTAATTTAGAAGGAATCCGGATTTAATTTGCATATGTATTGTATTATCTTTGCGTTTCTATCTGTTTGCCATAAAATAATCTGTTCATGTTTAGACTTTGAACTGTGAATTGAAAGCCTTATCAGCGCCCGATTTCGAAATTGACTTGATATATGTGTTAGTTAGGATTTATAGAATTTTATGGTAGGTTTAATTAAAATTCGGTTCGGAACGATTAAATAATGTTAATTTACACTTGTTTGAGTTATTACAAGTTTGTCACTTAGTGGCTTGATTCTAGACAACCTTTAATTGCCTTATTACACATTGGATGCATCTTTGCTTATCATCTTGTGACCAAAACGTGAGAGAGGGAGAAAATTGAGAGATTTGGGTCTTGGTTCAAGAATTTCATTCATAAGAAGGAAGCTTGAAGATTTGTTCATCTATTTCATAATTCTAGCACCTAAATTCCAATTTAGCATCTAAGGTATGAAACTAAGCCTTTAACATTGGGTTGAGCTAATTTATGCATGAATTCTAGTAGTTGGAGCTAGAAGATGTGAGAATCAAGCTTAAGGAGTAGAAAAGTAGATCAATCCATGCATGCATGCATGTTTCATGGCATTTTGGAGTTTGATTTTCAAGAATTCCTTCATGCATGTGTTGAATCCATTCTAATTTTGGAAACACAATGAGTTTCAGGTGATTTAGTAGTATTTGATCATGTTTTGGAGGGCCTTAGCTCAAAAATGTATATACATGTGAGGTTCATATATTGATTTTGAATTTAAGTTGAGTCTGTGCATAATTGAGATCATTTTGGGCCATGATTTCTTGAATTGAAGCTTTAAACATGTTGTTTTATTAGTCTTCATGTGTTTCCTTAATTTTGGGCCCAGAAAAACGAGTTTTGGATGGTTGAATGTTGAATTTTATACTTGGAGGTCAATCTGGATTTTCCAGAAATTTGACCCATGCTCGAGCGGGGACTTTCACGCTCGAGCGTGAAGCCTGAGTACATGCACTTCCGCTCGAGCGGCGAGAGTCATTCTTGAGCGTGAAATGCGTATACCCAGAAGTTTGTGTGTTTTGCAGTCCGCTCGAGCAGGGGAAGCCACGCTCGAGGGAGGGTCTGTGTCACACGCTCGAGCGGGGGTTGAGCGCCAGTCGAGCGTGAATTTCATGCATCCAACACTTTTTCATAAGTTTGCAGTCCGCTCGAGCAGGGAAGTCCATGCTCGAGCAGAGCTTCATTGTCTGCATGTACGCTCGAGCGGGGAAAGCCACGCTCGAGTGTGGACCTTATTTTTAGCAAATTTTGAGAAATGTTTTTCAGTGCATTCTTGCATCCTCATTCCATCCTAGGCTTTCCTAGGCCATGTTTGAGACCCCATAATGAGGATAAGAGATTAGAAACACACTAAGAGCCAACGAAATAAGTTTTGTACAATTAGAACGTGTGTTTCAAGTGTGTATCTGTTATGTGTTGTGTAGGTCACGTGCCACGTACCGTTTGACCAAGTTTACTCCGTCTGTCTGTCTCAAGGCCCACTGTGAGTAATAATTCTGTAAAGTTATGTTCAACTTAAGTATTTTCTGACTGGTATTGTATGATCTGTTTTCTGAAATCTATCTTACGAATTATGAATGCATGTTCGATTTTTTGCAAAAGTATTTGTGGCACCCTTAGTTCACGTGGCCCTCGCCCGGGGGTAACAATACCGCGGCCAATCTGCACGTGGCCCTTGCCTGGGGGTACCAATACCATGTCTACTTGCGCGCAAGATATGGACCTTTATAGTCCTTGGTACCAACTATGCATGTGGGTCTCTGGACCAAATTGATCTGATAGCTAATATCTAGTTTTGAATGCAGTTTACTCTACGTCTTCTACCTTAACTTTTAACTGGTGATAACCTGACCTGAGATCAATTTTAGAGAACACTTTGGCTCCTTGGAGTTGATCAAACAAATTATCTATTCAGGGTAATGGATATTTGTTCTTAATGGTCATTTTGTTCAATTCCCGATAATCGATACATAACCTCAAAGACCCGTCTTTCTTTTTGACAAATAACACTAGAGCACCCCACGGTGAGGTACTTGGACGAATGAATTTCTTGTCTAAGAGTTCCTGTAATTGAGCTTTCAATTCTTTCAGTTCAGAAGTTGAAATCCCATATGGAGTCTTGGAGATGGGCTGTGTTCCGGGTGTTACATCAATGGTGAATTCTATGTCCCTATCAATTAAGTCCCCAGGTAGGTCATTTGGAAACACATCGGGAAATTCACAAGCAACCGGAATAGTTTCTACCATAGTTCCCTCAGATGGTGCAGTCAGTATACAACACAAGTAACCTCCACATCCCTTTCTAAGTAGTTTTATAGCTTTCAAGGTTGAAATCAGATATAGGGGAGGAACTACTCTATCCCTAATAAAAGTAAATTCAGGCATACCCGGTGGTCTAAACACAACAGATTTACTTGCACAGTCAATGGTAGCACAGTATTTAGTTAACCAGTCCATTCCCAAAATACAATCAAAGTGATCAATGTTTAAGGGTAATAAATCAACATATAACATCATATCGCCAATCATAATATCACATGCTGGATAAACATGAGCATACGTCATAGAATCCCTAGACGGTGTGGATACAGATAACACATATGTCATACGTTCTAGTGGTCTAGTCAATTTTTTAGAGAAAGCATACGATATAAAGGAATGTGTAGAACCAGAATCTATCAGTACACATGCATTTTGAGAACATACAGAGAGTGTACCTGACACCACAGTATAGGTGTTTGGTACATCGCCAGGCACTAAGGCGAACACTCTCTCTTGCCTCAATGTTTCATTATTTGCATTCCCTCTGGCATCGGTCCTTGCATTTGGTCTTGCTGCAGAAACAGACCCGGTGGAACTTGTCATAGGACGGTTAACCTCGTTGGATCTCATCGGGAAATCCCTCACCATGTGGCCAGTCTTGCCATAGCGAAAACATACACCTGATGTTCGATAACAAGCACCTCTGTGCTTCCTTCCGCAATCGGGGCAGTTTCGAGTAGATCCGCTACTTTGGCTAGAGCTGCTAGAGGATCCTGTATTTTGCCTCTTCAAAACTGACCGGCTTTTCTTGAAACTGAATCTGGTCCTCTTTCCTCTCCATTCTGTTGTAGTTGTTGGGGCCTGACTTCGTTTCATGGCGGCTATGGTGGCTTTCGCCATTAAAGATCTGTCTAAAACTTCCACATAAGTAGGCAATTTCAATACGCCTACCCGATCAAACACCTCTAACTCCAGTCCACCCTCAAATTTCCGTGCTTTCTTGTAATCAGTATCCACCATATGTGGAGCAAACCGTGCCAGTTCGGTGAACTTGGCTTCATACTCTGCCACAGACATCATTTCTTGTTTGAGTTCCTGAAATTCGGACACCTTCCGATCCCTGAAGCATTGGGGAAAATATTTATCATAAAAGATTGCATTAAACTGTGCCCATGTCATATTCCCATTGCCACTTCGAATCAGTAACCACCACCTGTGGGCTTCATATTTCAGGGTGTAGGTGGCAAGGAGGACTTTCTGGGTTTCAGAACAAGGAAACAACTCATATAATTTTTCCATCTCAAGCAACCACGTCTCAACTTTTAAAGGTTCAATTCCACCATAGAACGTTGGCGGTTTCATCTTCATGAATTTTTGTGTCATATTGATGATGTCATTATTATCTGTTTTGGCCTGTGCCCGTGGAGGTGAAGGGGGCAAAGGTTGTTGTCCCTATTATTATGTCAAAGTTTTAGTCAATGCTGCTAACATCTGTTCTATTCGGCCCATGCGAGCCTCTGAAGATTCACTTTCACCACTTCCCTTTGCATTCTCCTACTATACAAACATCAAATGATAATAAACACAGACATAATCTTATTCGTTTTCTTCAATTCATTTGATTCAAATGTACATTCAGTTTTCATATTTAGTTGCAGTACCACACACTCACACATGCAGATGGAATGCCCCTAACTCTTACTAGGACATCCTAAGCTCATACGGACCTGTGTGTGCGGTAGAACACGTGCTCTGATACCACTCTGTCACGACCCAAACCCGCCCCTGTAGGTTTAACACCGTAACCGGCCAGTAATCCGTGGACTACCAAAGGCCTCTGAACAGATTAGCAAATAATAAGGGGTTGCCGAAGCAATAATGCAAAATAGACAAGGTCCAATGAGCTGTGATAACGTACATGGGACAGAACATTTCAAAACTTATAAATATACATAAGCATGCCGGTCAAAGGACACCAATATTTACAAAGTATTTACATCCTAAGATCTGTCTTTACAAAACACATATAGAGACTAGCATGAATACAAAAACAACCATAGCATTAGACTTCGACCGGAACCTCCTCGGGAGGCGCAACAGTTGGCTGACAAAATGAATGTATAGCAACTCGACTGGTCATGTGCCGGCTCACCTACATACATAATATAAACTGTGAGCGAAAGCCCAGTGAATAATAACAGAGAAAGGGGTTGTATGGATAATGTCTAGCACAAGTTAGAATCCAGTATTTAAATCAGAACATATTCAAACTTCAGAACAGAAATAGATTTAGATACGCATTCATGTTCATATTCAGATTTTGCATAAGATCATACGTGGTACACCCATTAGCTATTAGATCAATTTGGTCTAGAGACCCACATGCATAGTTGGTACCAACGACCATAAAGGTCCATATCTTGCGTGCAAGTAGCCATGGTATTCTTACCCCCAGGCAAGGGCCACGTGCAGATTAGCCGCGGTATTGTTACCCCCGGGCAAGGGCCATGTGCAGATTGACCACGGTATTGTTACCCCACAAATACTTTTCAGAAAATCGGACATTCATTCATAATTCGTAAGATAGCATTTCAAAAAATAGATCATATAATACCAGTCAGAAAATACTTAAGTTGAACATAACGTTACAGAGTTATTACTCACAGTGGGCCTTGAGACAGACAGATGGAGTAAACTTGGTCAAACGGTACGTGGCATGTGACCTACATAACACATAACAGATACACACTTGAAACACACGTTCTAATTGTACAAAACTTATTTCGTTGGCTCTTAGTGTGTTTCTAATTTGAACTAGATATGGACATTATGAATTCTTGGTGATGCTTTTTGGAGTAACAAATGCACCTGCAACTTTTATGGACCTAATGAATAGGGTTTTCAAACAATATCTTGATGAATTCATTGTTGTGTTTATCGATGACATTCTGATTTATTCCAAAGACAAGGAAGAGCATGGGAACCATCTGAAAACTACTCCGCAGATTTTGAGAGAAAAGAGATTGTACACTAAATTGTCCAAATGTAAATTCTGGCTTGATAGTGTGGCATTTTTGGGACATGTAATCAACAAGGAGTGTGTTTCTGTTGACCTTCAAAAAATTGAAGCTATTGTAGATTGGCCTAGACCGACAAATGTGACAAAAGTCCGAAGTTTTCTGGGACTTGCAGGTTACTACCGGAGGTTTGTGAAAGACTTTTCCAAGCTTGCCATGACATTGACTCAACTAACTCAGAAAAATGTGCCATTTGACTGGAATGAACGAAGAGAGGCAGCCTTTCAAGAGTTGAAAACCAGGTTAGTGACTGCATCAATCTTAACTTTGCCTAATGGTATTGATAGGTTTCAAGTGTACAGTGATGCTTCTTACAAAGGTTTGGGGTGTGCATTAATGCAAAACGGAAAAGTGATTGCCTATGCTTCTAGACAACTCCGACCTCATGAAAAGAATTACCCAACGCATGATCTTGAGTTGGCAGCTGTGGTGTTTGCTTTGAAAATTTGGCGTCACTACTTGTATGGGGTAACTTGTGAGGTGTACACTGACCATAAGAGCTTGAAATACTTCTTCATCCAAAAGGAATTGAACATGAGACAGAGGCGATGGTTAGAGTTAATCAAAGATTACGATTTACAGATCTTGTACCACCCAGGGAAAGCTAATACCGTAGCGGATGCCTTGAGCCGAAAATCAATGGGAAGTTTGTCATGTTTGTTATCCAACCAAAAAGAATTGCTAAATGACCTAAAGCAAGTTGGGCTGTTAACTGCTATCTCCGCTCAACCTATAATTCTTGATGAGATCAAACAGAAACAGTGCGAGAATGAGTACTTGAAAAAGGTCACGGAGGAATTCGATTCAAAGCCAAGGCCAGGATTTGTGTTTGCAAATGATGTGTTGAAATTTCAAAATCGACTTTGTGTACCCGATTGTTATGATTTGAGAAAATGTGTTATGACTGAAGCTCACAACAGTAAGTTTGCTATGCACCCGGGGAACACGAAAATGTACCATAATCTAAAACAAAATTTTTGGTGGCTTGGAATGAAAAAGAGTATTGCAGACTTTATGGCTAGATGTTTACATTGCCAACAGGTTAAAGCTGAACATCAACGACCCGCTGGTTTGCTGCAACCACTCACAATACCGGAATGGAAATAGGAGCACATTACTATGGACTTCGTTGTGGGATTGCCTCGTTCTTCTCGAGGTATGGACTCTATCTGGGTTATAGTTGATCGTTTAACTAAGTCTGTCCATTTTCTGCCTGTCAAAACTATTTATAATGCTGATAAATTGGCCAATATCTATATGACTAAAATTGTGAGACTAAAATGGAGTGCATTCATCTATTGTCTCAAAGTTTGTATCGAGATTTTGGCAGAGTTTGCAAGAGGCTTTGGGAACTGAATTGAGACTGAGATGGCCAAACTGAACGAACGAACCAAACTCTGGAGGATATGCTCAGAATGTGTGTGTTAGACTTCTAAGGGAATTAGGAGACCTACTTGCTACTTGCCATTAACAACAACATTCAAGCATTGGAATGGCACCTTATGAAGCCTTGTATGGAAGAAAGTGTCGTTCTCCGATATGTTAGGCTGAAGTAGGTGATAGACCTTTGTTAAGACCGGAACTTGTGCAAGAAACAACCGAGAAAGTGAAACTGATCCAGCAACATTTGAAAACTGCACAGAGTCGGCAGAAGAGTTATGCCGATGTCCGAAGAAGAGATAGGTGTCACGAACCAAACCCGCCCCTATAGGTTTAGCGACGTAACCGGCCAGTAATCCGTGGATTACCTACGGCCTTTGTAAACATTAACAAATATTAAGGGGCTACGGAAGCAATAACGTAAAATAAACAAGGTCCAATGAGCTGTGATGACATACATG
This sequence comes from Camellia lanceoleosa, assembly GCA_025200525.1. NCBI lineage: Eukaryota > Viridiplantae > Streptophyta > Magnoliopsida > Ericales > Theaceae > Camellia > Camellia lanceoleosa. The sequence continues at coordinate 36,258,301 of CM045761.1, forward strand.
GGACAGTAAATTTTAAAACTTATTTATATACATAAACATGCTAGTCAGGTACACCCATATGTACAAAATATTTACATAAATACATCCCAAGATTCAACTTAACAAAACAAGTACAATGACTAGCATGAGGTACAAAACTGCCATAACATCAGGCCTCAGGCGGAACCTCCTCGGGAGGCGCAACAGATGGCTGACCAAAAACGAAACAGAAGGCCATCAACTCTGGCCAGGGTCTTGTGCCGGCTCACCTACATATATAATATAAACTGTGAGCGAAAGCCCAGTGAATAATAACAGACTAAAGGGGTTTAATGAATGATGTCCATCACAGGGTTAGAAATCAGAGTTATATCAGAAACACAAGTTTATCAGAGATAAAGTCTTATGTATATTCAGATTTCAAATCAGAAACGTAGTCATGTTCGTATCCAAACAGTTTCATGTACTTGTTCGTAATCATTTTCATATTCACATATTCATACGTGGTACATCCAATAGCGTTACTGTAGCACGTCCGCGGGGGACCTCGGCTACAGTTCGGACTCCCTTTTGTGTGTCGGTTCTAAATCTGAACCAAAGAGTCCAAATCCGGCAAATCGTTTGAGAAAACAGATTTGTGAAAAGTAGTGCCAAACATGGACTGCTTTGCCAGATTACAGAGTCGCCACCTAAATATTTTTTAATTGGGAAATTTAGGAAACCCTGACTCGGTGCCGAAGGCCACATGTCCGTCATCACCAAAGTGGTCTTGGCTCGGGAGCTTGGGTACGATCGGGGAAGGTCAGCTATGAGCACCCCCTTTCGCCCGGTCCGAAGACCGGCCTCTACTAACCGTGATATCCGTTTTTGAAAACTTTATGCGTTCTTAAACCAATTATTAACCTAGAATTACTATGTTATGCGCGCAGCAAACAAGTATAGACTAGATCGCCTAATTTGGAAATAAAACATTGCATATCCGTTTTATCTCGAAAAACGGGTTGTTTTCTCTTGCTACTCGCAAGTAGGCTAAAATGCGGATTTCAATCAGTTGTTCCAACTTAGGCAATCCAACCTCCACCCACAGGCATTCAAACAGTTTATCATGTAAGCACTTAGCCGCATGGCAAGCATACTGTCATGGTAAACATTCACACGCATGCGATATGCTAAAGCATAAATACTTACATCGTACTCCGTGCCAAAACAGTAAACTAGTTAGCAAACATGCATGACCTAGTTCATGTTAAGTGGCTAATGCATCACACGCAGAGATGTAATCTAGAGTAGGCTCGGCTAACCCTAAACATGGCACGTGAAATGCAACAACTATCACGTATTCAATTTGGAATTGAAAGTACGATGCGGTTTGTATGATGTACCGAGCCCGGTGCATGTAAACAAATGCATGAATGCACACATGCATTGCATAAGGTATGCTAAAATAGACATGCCCTAATCTACCACCATAAGCGGGTAAATAAAAGGGTTAGAAAGAAGTGGGGGTTGGAAGACATACATCCACTCACGCACACTTATTACATTTTTGCCCTCGCTCGGAGGGACCAAAACAATAATACAGTCCAACAAATAAATGAATAAATAAATTATTACAAATTCTAATTACTAAAATTAAAGCAGATAAATGAATAAATGCAATAGGGCCCCAGCCCTGCCTTGGGGCGCGCGAATGATGCATGCTCGATCCGATTTGCCCGGAAAATCCGTGTCATGGCATTGCTGCTTCTGTTTTTACTGTCCTGCCTCTCCAAAAATTCCTAAAGTTTCAGGGAACCTCCCAAATGATCTGAAATACCCCACCGGCTGGGGGAAGAGCTCATCGGCTGCTGAGGTTGACCACCGGCTGCATGTAGAGTTTATCGGCATAAAAACAGTGCCGATCGGCACAATAAACTGCCGGCCGGCAGAAAGTTCCTGCAGCAGACAGGTTGACAGCAGCAGCAAGACAGCAATGCATGGCATGGGTTTTGGGCATATGTAAGCATGGTCATGACCTCCTATCATGCTTTGAGACTCAAGGAGGTAAGACTCTTGGTTCTTGGGCCACCAATGGTGCATTTTGATGCATGATAGCCCTAAGAACTAAGGTTGCATTTTGATGTAAATGCATGCAACACAAACAAATGAAATCCAAAGCCTTATCATGTGTTGGTCCAAGGCCTTGGTGACCAAGAATTGAGGCAAGTTGCACCACTCGAAGTGTGAACTTCCCTTAGTTCTTGTGCTTAGTTTGACAACCCCAAACCAAGCCATGAGATGCATGTATGCAACATGGTCCAAAAATGCAACAATGATGCAAGGATGCAAGGCATAAGTGTCATGCAACTAACACAATAGGCATGCAAAATGTTAGAGTATGCAAGGCACAAGTGGCATGTGGACATGGGCCAATCAAGCCTAGAACTAGCATGTACTCAAGGCTTTATCAATCAAACATGCAACAGTCATGATATAAGCATGCAATGGTGGACTCAAATCAAATGGGGCAGCCCTCAAACTAGCCCAAAAACAGTGGCAAAAAGTGACCAATGAGCATGCCAACATGCAAACCAAATAAGGCCAAGTCTAAGGCACCAAAAGGAGCACACCTCACTACCATTAATAAGACCAAACATGGCATATACCAAGCAAGCAAAAACAGATTTCTAGCATGCGAAAAGACACCCAAATCCCCTCGCATGGCACCCCAAAATGTATTAATCATGGAAGCATACACAAGGCCCATTCTTGGGTATAAAAGGACACACCTTTAAGGCATGAAAGAGATGACAAGCACAAACAAGTGAACATGATTTAGGGACTGCAATATGATCTAAAATGATGCCAAGTCATGAGATCAATGCAAGCTAAACATGCTAGATACTCATACTCCCCAAGGTTTACAAACTAGAATGCAAAACAAACTTGTCAAGCATACTAAACATAATAAAAACAGTGGCCCACAGCCCTCTATCATGGCAAAATGATGCTAATACCCTCATGGAACCAAACTACAATATGCAAAGAACATGGCTCAAAAGCATAGCATTCTTTTAAGCATAAAGGAGCATTACAAAGCAAGCATGAGGTACATGTTAAAGGCTATGAATCTAACCTAAAATAGAGATCAAACATGACCTAAAGTACTCAAGAAATATCTGAAATGAAGCTAAATACAAGCATGCACACATGCTATCCTTTAGGCCAAGAACAAAGGCAAACAAAGGGCCAAAGGGAGAGGGGTGTCTCTCCCCTATTTGGGGCTCGAAAATATCATCCTCACCACTGAAAACCCACTGGTTTTCAGTGGTGAGAAGGCCAAAGAACACCAAACCAAGAAGGCCCCAAAAAAAAAAAAACACCAAAGATGGCCAAACAAGGCCTAAAGTGATGAGGCTTAACTCAAACCACAAAATAACCTTAATGAAGGTTCAAGAACAAGTAAAAACAAGACTCTTTTATCTTAAACACAAACTCAAAAACACAAAGTAAAGAGGGTAGAAAGAGGTTGCAAGAATGGGGAATATAAAGTGATGTTCTTACCCTTGAAGATCCTTTGAAGAACAAAAGGTCCAGCCCCTCTCTAATGCTCAAAACCAGTCCAAAACCAACACAAATGACCTTCCAAGTCTCTCAATCTCGAGCTAAGGTGTAATGGTGTGTGTAAAGTAGCAAAAATGAAGTAAAACCACACTTTTTGGCCTAAAATCACACACACAAGAGGAGAGAGATGGAGATATAGATATATGACAGAGATATATGTATATCAACTCTGATTTTTTTGTCTCTAAAAACTCTAACCCAAAACCAAGAGGAAGAGCCTTCCTCTTATAGAACTTGTAAGACTTACAAGCTAAGCAAACAAGAGCTCATCCCTCCATACACGTGTATGGAGGGGAGCAAAACACTTTACAGCTACAATAAAATATCTGATAAAGCAAGTGTACGGTTTCCTAAGGCAAAGAGTACTAAATGGTAAAATATAGTGCTTACGGCACAATAAAGTGCCGATAGAAGCTCTGACCGAGGTGGCCTCTAGCTCAGCCGGTGGTGTGTAGGATGCTTCACAAGGCATTCCTCCCCTCAAGCAAAAACAAGCGTTTGGTGCAAAACCAAACACAAACGGTCGAGTTCGGAGGTCCTGAGGCAAGGCGCGCGCAGCCGAGAACTCCGGGAACTCCAAACGAACACAAACATAGATAATCACCGAGTGTTCCAACGGTGACGTCCAAGTCTTGAGGACGGTCAAAAATGGGGTGTCTACAGTTACCAGATCTGATTACCCATCAAGGGACCTGATGACCCATAAAGGGACAGCCTTAAAGGCTTTCTGATGACTCATGTGCACAGAGACGTTCTGATGACCCATAAAGGGACCTGATGACCCATATAGGGACCTGATGACCCATAAAGGGACGCATATCATGTAGTGCTAAGGATGCCACGGTTAACTTTCAGAATCTTGGACAATCATTCATTCATTTCCAACATATCATAGCTTTTCAAAGAACCAATCATTTCGTATCATAGTATACTGAAAATACATAACATTGAACATAACTTTACAAAGTTATTACTCACTGTGGGCGTTGATACAGGTAGACGAAGTCAAAGGGTCAACAGATTGCGGCACGTGACCTACATAACACATTACGGGTACACACTTTGAAACATGCACTCCAATTGTACAAAACCTACATCAACGATTCTAAGTGTGTACTTAACCCCTTAACCTTAGTGTGGAGTCTTAATCATAGCCTAGGAATGCCTAGGATGGAATGAGGGTGCAAAATTGCCTTAGAAAACATTTGTCAAAAGTTGCTGAAAATAGGAGCCTCGCTCGAGCGAGCCTTCTTTGATGTAGGTTTAGAGAAAAAGAAAAAGTGAGAAAAAAAATGAGAGGGATTGAAAAAGAAAAGAAAGAAGAACAAAGCTCGCAAGGTCGCTCGATCAACCACCCAGGGCACAGGGGAGGGAGCCTGTTTCACCGGGTAGTGTTTTCATTTTTCAATCCCTCCCCTACATCAAGGCACAGGGAGCCTTCTTCTTTTTCTCTAAACCTACATCAAGGTAGAAAAGAAAAAAGAAAGGAATGAAAAGAATAGAAAAAAAAGAAAAAGAAAGAAGAACAAAGCTCGCAAGGTCGAAAACCTGCAACGGGCGCCTTGGCAAAAGTTAGAGCCTAAAAAGGAGAGGTTAAATACCCGAGTGTACCTTAACCCCGAACTACGTAAGGCTTGATTCTCATCTTTAGGATACGTAGGCAACTTCATTCTGAAGTCCAGCCGTAAAACAATTCAAAATCAAGTGTGTCCATGTAATGGTTTTGATCATCTCTGCCTTCTCTTTATCCGAGAGTCTGTTTGTGTTCGTAGCTTTGAGGACTGACTGCAAATGCGCTCCAGTGCCGTTCAAACAAGGGGCAATTCTTCGTTGCCATTCAGTGTGCTGCGGCGCCATTCAAACAAGGGGCAACTTTCCGTTGCCATTCAATGCGCCGCGGTGCCGTTCAAACAAGGGGCAACTTTCCGTTGCCATGCAGCTCTCTTCAAGCACGGGGCGGTTTTCCCTTGGATACGAGGTTGTGCATCTCAAGAGTAGGTTTCATGCTCGTTGAGCAATGGCCGTTTGCAAAAATAGTTTTTGAAGATTTTTTACTGAGGTTGGCTAATTTTCTCGAAAAATCATTCTATCTTTTCCAAAACTGGACCATTTCTTGGACCCAAAAAAGGAAAATTTTCAGTGCTCATAGCCTGACTTGCATGATTTCAAATCAAAAACTGAACAAGCATGTTAATCTAACTCTCATTTTTGGTCAAAATTGTTTTAGTAGAAAGCCAAAAACAAAAAATGGTCGAAATGATGAACTAACGGCACAGTTGAGTCAGGCTTCCTGTCTTTTCCCTGTTGTCAATACATTTGCCAAAAAGAAGGGCACTCTACGCGTAAGAGGGCACAACCGCTAGAAAGAAAGGTAAAGTCATACACCCTCCAAGCGGCCAGTATCAAGCCAAGTCTGAAGCCTGAGCGGAATGGATCAAGATATTCCACTCCCTTATCTTGACAGATCTGATCACGTCCAAGCTCCCCGGCAGAGCATCATCAACCGGTGTTAGCTACAGATTTGCTACACACCCAGTTGTAGCACAACCCCTCTGTGGGAGGAACTCACTAGCTGCGTGCAGAAGAAGAAGAATCTGGTAGAATACCAGGGGCGAAAGCCTTCAACTTGCTGTTTATCCATCAACCACCCAGGGGAGGGATTGAAAAATGAGAGATTGAAGAATAGAGAGATGTGCGTTTAGAGAAAAAGTGAGAAAAGGGCTTTTTCAGAAAAACAGCGCTTAAGGGTCGAGTGATGTGAGAACCACAAATAAGAAAGGGTGGAAAACACTACCCGGTGAAACAGGCTCCCTGTGCACGTCTGAGTGTCGTATCTTTTGTTTTATCTCGATTCTTATTTTGAGTCGTTTCGAGTGTTACTCGATGTGTCTAGGTTGTGTGCCTTTTATTTCCTTGTTGAGTCGTTTGGCTGTGGTCAGTTGTAGGCTCAATACCCGATTGAGAATCCTTTTCTCATTTTCAAAAGAAAAATCGTTTTGTGCTCCGAGTGCCGTGCCGTGCCGTTCTCCACATTTGTGCAAAACAGGATTGGTTCTTTCAAAAAGCCGCAGGGTCCACCCCCGATAAGTGTGAACAGTAGAACGAGGACCTATCTGAAGCTATTTAGGTTCCGGACTGCAAAGCAAAAGAAAAGAGGGAAAATTTGGAGCATCTTAGCATGTCTCAACTTTAGCAAAATCTGAGACTGCATTCTAGGTGCACCTTCTCAGGCCTCGCCGTTTCTCTGGAGTATGAGTGTGTCTCGACCCCAAGTATAAGCCTGCTTCAAGTCAGAATGGCAGTCCAAGCAGCACCAAAGGGTTTCACATGCAGAGGTTATTTCTCGCCAAGTTGAATAGGGTGTGCCCCTTTTGAGCTGAGTGTGTTGCAAAGTCCTCTAAGAGGCAAGTCAGAGGCACCAGAGTACATATTTGATGATCCTCTATTGCATAGAGTGTGAACTTTCATATACACTGTTATTGCATGCGTGCCGCGCATCGTTATGATTCTTGCATAGAATATGCTTGCTTTCAATATTGCATAAATGTGCTTCCATACTTGCATTGAAAATGCTCGTTTTTTTTGCATAGAAAATGCCTCCATACTTGCATAGAAGATGCATTTTATTGCACTTTCTTGTACATTTTATCTCGCTCGCACTGTCTTGTGCACTTACACTTTATATCTCACTTGCACTGTCTTGTGCATCTTGTGGTTGTATCTCACTCGCACCATTTTGTGCAGTTTACATTCGCGCTATTTTGCGCACCACAATCGCACTATTTTGTGCAGTTATCAATCGCGCTATTTTGCGCACCTCAATCGCACTATTTTGTGCAGTTTACATTCGTGCTATTTTGCGCACCACAATCGCACTATTTTGTGCAGTTATCAATCGCGCTATTTTGCGCACCTCAATCGCACTATTTTGTGCAGTTTACATTCGCGCTATTTTGCGCACCACAATCGCACTATTTTGTGCAGTTTACATCCATTCGTGCTATTTTGCGCACCTCAATCGCACTGTTTTGTGTAGTTTATCATTCGCGCTATCTTGCGCACCTCCATCGCACTGTTTTGTGCAGTTTATCATTCGCGCTATTTTGCGCAACTCAATCGCACTATCTTGTGCATTTCAAATCAATCGCGCTGTTTAGCGTATCGCACTATTTTGTGCATTGTATCATTCGCGCTATCTTGCGCACCTACATCGCACTATTTTGTGCAGTTTACATTTGCGCTATCTTGCGCATCGCACCATCTTGTGCATTTCAAATCAATCGCGCTGTTTAGCGTATCGCACTATTTTGTGCATTGTATCATTCGCGCTATCTTGCGCACCTGCATCGCACTATTTTGTGCAGTTTACATTTGCGCTATTTTTCGCACCTCAATCGCACTGTCCTGTGCTTTGCATATCACATCGCACTATTTTGTGCACATTACTTGCATTGTGCATGCATTTTATCACGCTATCTTGCGCGTCCCACTTGCACTTGTTAGTGCATTACATTTCACTCGCGCTATTTCGCGCATCGCACTATTTTGTGCACATTACTTGTATTGTGCATGCATTTTATCGTGCCATCTTGCGCATCTCACCTGCACTTGTTAGTGCATTGCATCGCGCTATCTTGCGCACCTTACCTGTATCACACTGCTTTATGCATTCACCCGCCAGCACCGCGTGTGTCAAACTTTCGGAATCACAGGAATCACATTGAATATATGTTGTTAGCATATTGTTCTTGTTGAATTTCTCTCTTTTTGCGAGCGATATTGTATGTACGGTTCATTCGAAATTTGCATGCGACCCGAACGAATCGCAGTATCGTATCTTCTTCGTGTGAGACGCGATGAGAATTGAATAATTCTCCGCATTCATAACTGCATGAAATGTAGTTGTTGCTTTACATTCTTGCTTAAAACTGTTGCATCTATTTGCGAATACTTGCTTCATTACAGCTTGCCGCACTTGCATGATCATTGAGTTACCTCTGATCCTGTACATATCATTGTGCATTTTGCGCCCTTTGCCTGCGGGCACATATCTCTGTTTATCTTGTATGATTGTCTAAGTCTTCGGCTTTGTCAAAAATGGGTCGTCTCTGGGCTTTGACATTCACTCCCGTCACTTGTGACTTCCGAGTTCTGTCAAGAGGCAAATCAGAGACACCTCATTTTTGACCAACCTTAAGACTCGACGCCACCGATTGGCGCTTCGGTGATGTTGCATATTGTGCTCGTTCGAAGTCTCGAGTCGCCCGCCTCCGGACTTAGAACCCTCTTTTGCCTTGCCTCGGTTTGCGAACCGGACTCGGTTTCTCTGTTTCTTTCTTGAGGAGAGAGGTCCCGTAGACCATCTCTCAGTGGCCGTGGGCTACATTTCGTGGCCGTAGGCCATTTTGCCCATTTCGGAGCCCGATTCCCGGTTTTCGGAGCCGTCAGACCGTGTGCCTCGGTTCGGAACCTCCTAACCATCTCCGATTCCTCCGGTTTTTGGCATGCATCTCATTTACTCCCTTTCGAGGGACACTGGGGTCTTAGATACCCACTTCGTGGCCAAACACCACTTTCGGTACTTAACGGCCGATTTTCGGGACCCCGAACTGCGTGTTTTGGCCCCCGAGCATTCGTTTTGCATCGATTTTTGTTCATTTTTGGCAGGTACCTCTGTTTTATCACCAAGAAGATCACTGGAGGGTGGGAGGCCAGCAGCAACCAGTTATGCTCCTTCGGCGCTCCCCGGCGCCCGTTTTTCTCACTTCCGAGCCAATGTTGAACACCCTAGGGCCATTTTCTTCGAGCCGAAACCACATATTCGTGTTGTACACATATGGGAGGATCCTAAAAAGTGGTGCTCGGCCAGTAATTATTCTTTTCATTTTTGAGCCTCTCCTAGGGTTGGATTGTTGTTTCTCCTGGTTCAGAGTTGCCAAATTTCAACCACAGGGCCTTGAAGAGGAGACATGGGAGGACACTAATGTATAGAGCTCGGCCAGCAATTCTCACTTTCCATTTTTGCCCCTAGCCGGCCGGCTAGGGGTGGCCACGGCCACCTCCAATAAAAGGTGGCTAGCCCTGCATCCTCTCGGCCTACTTTACACAATTTGTATAAATTGTTTTCCACAGAAAAGATCTGTATCCGGAGGATATTTTGGAGGGAAAAGCTTAGGTGCATTTCCCTCCACCTTTACACCCCTCCTTTTTTCCATATAAGGCAGCCAAGAACTTGTCCCAAGGGTTAGAAAATTTGCTCTCAAGCATACATACACTCCTCTATCTCCATTTCTCTAAAATCTTCAAGTTTTGGTGCCTTTTGTTCATCATCATCAAGCACTACCATCACCACTCCATTTCCAGCAACAAGAAGAGGTTCGAAGAGGCTTAGAAGCAACATTTCTCAAGTCAAGAAGCAAGGAAAGAAAGGTCTTCAAGGGTAAGTCTCAATTCCTCTCTTTTACACCATTTTCTTGCCTCTTTTCTTAACCCTACTTGCTCACTGTTTTGAGCTCCGACCAATACTGAAAGTGGTCCTCTTTTGAGCTATTCTTGATGTTTGTTTAAGGGCTCAACCCTGTTCGAGCCCTCCATCTTACACTTCCTTCAATATCCTCTTATATGCCATTATTTTGCATTGAATATTTGGCCTATGTGTGATCTGATTTGGAGCATCTCATGAACTGATATTGTGCTTATTTTGAGCCCCTCTTCAACATTGAAGAAGGGCTCAACCTTGTTTTCATGCTCTATATGCCACTTGCTTTGAATCCATGTTTAGTCCTTATTTTTTTGCATGCTTCATCTAGCTTGTGAGTGATCTGTTTTTGAGCATGTAATAAACTGTGAGTGGGCCTATTTTGAGCCCCTCTTCAACATTGAAGAAGATGCACTTGCTTCATAATCTATCATATTTACCGTAAACTCGCATGATTTGTTTGACCTGCATGTGATTTGTTTTGGAGCATGCCTTAAACTGTGATTGAGCTTATTTTGTGTCCCTCTACAACATTTTAGAAGGGATCAACCTTGTTGGGGGTCTCCATGTTGTGCTTGTCTTTATATCCCTTTTTGGCCCCCATTCTTGCATGCTTTTTTAAGCCTGTCTAGCCTCTTTTTAAGGCCATCATCAGTACTGAAAATATCCATATTTTGGCCTTCTTGTCATATTTTATTAAGGGTCTTTTCTGGTTTGGTGAGTGCTTGGCATACCTCTCTTTATAGCCCTCTTTTGGCTCATATTTTGCATGCTATGTTGAGCATATCTACATACTGTTTTGGGGGTTGTCATAAGCTGTAAATGTTCATATTTTTGGTCACTCTTCAATGTTGTAGAACTGTTTTTTTCAGTTTGAGCATTGCATATACCATTTGCTTCATTGTTTCCCTATTTTCCCTCATTTTTGCATGCTATTTTTTCCATACTTGTGATTGTTGTCTGGCCATCCTTTGTACTGGAAAAATGCTAGTTTAGGGGCTGCCTAGCATCTGTCTTTACACTTCATGTCCATATTGTGCATGTTTGGCATAGCTGCAAGTCATTTCGGGCACTTAGCATAGCCTTTCGGACATCGGGTGTAATTTTGCTATGATTCGGGGGCTGTTTTTGCATCATTTTGGCTGCTGAAATTTGCATTTTCCATATGCCATATGCCACATCTCACTTGCATGTCATTTCATGCCTTATGCCATTGCCTCGGTTTGCGTGCCCGTGTGCACGCATTTCGAGGCACTTCACTTTCATCCGACGGCCTCTTATGTGAGTGTGGCTGAGGCCTTCTCATGTTAGTGTAAGTCCAATTTGCATTGTGTATGCCATTTCATTCCATATGTCATCGCCTCGGTTTGCGTGCCCGTGTGCACGCATTTCGAGGCACTTCATTTTCATCTATCGGCCTCTTATGTGAGTGTGGCTGAGGCTCTCTCATGTTAGTGTAAGTCCATTTTGCATTCTGTATGCCATTTTTAGTCTCATCGCATTGCGTATGCCATTGCCTCGGTTTGCGTGCCTGTGTGCACGCATTTCGAGGCATCTCATTCTCACCCATTGGCCTCCTGTGTGAGTGTGGCTGAGGCCCTCTCTTGTTGGTATAAGCCCATATTGCATCGCATATCTCATTTTAGTCCTGTTGCATTCCGTATGCCATTTTCTCGATTTGCGTGCCCGTGGACACGCATTTCGAGACATCTCATTTTAGGCTCATTGTATATAATATTTTAGGCCGTTTCATGCCTTTATGCCATCGCCTCGGTTTACATGCCCGTGTGCACGCATTTCGAGGCACTTCACTTTTATCCGACGACCTCTTATGTGAGTGTGGCTGAGGTCCATTCATGTTAGTATAAGTCCATTTGCATTGCGCATGCCATTGTATGCCTTAGGATCATTACCTCGGTTTGCGTGCCCGCGTGTACGCATTTCGAGGCATCTCATTTTCATAACATTGTGCATGTTAAGATTGTATATTAGTTGCATTTCATGCATATCATGCATATTGCATCGTGTTCGGGGTAGGAGTTAGCCCAGGCACGGGAAACGAGGCACGTTCTGTACTCCGAGTGATGGAACGGGTCTCAATTCCCAAGTCACTGACACTCCGGATCATCCATGATGGAGTTAGGTTTTGTTGTAGCATTCATATGCATTCATCCTATATTGAGTTGTGCAATTCGGCTCCTCGGCCATCATGCATCGATATGCGTGATTGGTGGCACGAGGATCGAGACATGCATATATTTGTGAAATACATTGCTATGCCCCTTTCCTGCTCTCTGTTGCAGCAAAAAATGAAGAATCAGTAACTTTTCGGAGTCTGGCATGCATTTCGAGAAACATTACAAACAGAGGCTAATTGGGGCATCCCAGTGGATTTCCGCGCAAAGCAGCTCAACATGCATCATTTCATTATCCCGAGAAATATGCACTTCAAGGCGACCCCCACACATGCCAATTCTGATTTCCTTAGTTAATTTGTTAATTAATTAGGAATTTGTATATTTATTTCGGACTGTATTATTATTTTATTCGGACCCTCTGCGCGAGGGCATAATTGTAATAAGTGTGGGGGAGTGCGATGTATGTCTTCCAACCCCACGTCTTTCTTCCCTTTTATTTACCCGCTTATGATGGTTAGATATAGGGCATATTTCAATTAGCATACAGTATGACAGCATGTTTGCATCATTCATCTGTTTTGCACGCACCAGTCTCGGCACATCATACAAACTACATTTGTATTTCAATTCCAAATTGAATACGTGTTAGTTGTAGCATTCCATATGCCATGTTTAGAATAGCTGAGCCTGCTATAGTTTGCATCTTTGCATGTGTCGCATTAGGCAATTCTGTATACTTAGGATCCATGCATGGATTTCTAATCGGTTTTCTGTTTTGGCTTGGAGTACTAGGTAAGTTTTATGCTTTAGGATCCTTGCATGCGTGTGAGTGTTGCCATGAATAGCATGCTTACTATGAGGCTATGTGCTTATGTGATGTAACTGCCTTGAATGCCTGTGGGTGGAGGTTGAGTTACTTGGATTGGACAATTCATCAAATGTTTGTTTTAAGCCCACTAGATAGTGGCAAAATCATGTTTTTCTAAGCCCACCCGAGGGTGGCAAATCCACGTCTTAGCCTACCTGCGGGTAACACCATCAAACCATTTTCAAACAAACAAACATGAAATGTTTTGTTCCAATTCAGGCGATTCAGTCTATACTTTTATGCTGTGCGCATCACATAGTAACCTAGGCTAATAACCGGAATAAGAACTCACAATGTTTTCAAAAATAGATATCATGGTTAGTAGAGGTCGGTCTTTGACCGGGCGAGCGGGGGTGCTCACGGCGACCTTCTAATCGTACCCAAGTTCCCGAGCCGAGGCAACTTTGGTGATGACGGACACGTGGCCTTTTGGCACCGAGTCAGGGTTTCCTAAATTTCCCATTTTAAAATATTTAGGTGACGACTCTGTATTTGGCGAAGCAGTCCATGTTTGGCACTTCTTTCAAAAAATCAGTTTTCTCAAAACGATTTGCCGGATTTGGACTCTTTGGTTCAAGATTAAGAACCGTGACATTTGAGTCCTTCGAACTGTAGTGACCCAATATCGAACCGAGCGGGATTCGTACTCTTTTCGGGATCGTTGAGGACGCGTCTACACACGCCCATTTATTATGTTTTAAGATCTGATATCCTTTCGAATCCGTGTTCTATGACACTGGTTGCTGGGTTGCTCTTCGAATCGCTCCTGCAATTCTTCCGTCTGCGATACTCTTCATTTTTGTAAGTTTTCCTCCCCCCTGCTCTGAAGCTTTTCCCAGCTTGTTCATTTCGTCGCATGTTCTTATAGACAGTAGGACATGGCGAAGCATTTGAGAGACCTCCTTTCGTCGGATCGAATTGTTGGCTTTAGACGCCATTTCTCTATTCCTGACGATGTCCACCTGTCGTTCGTGGCAGACGGCACTCTTGACATGGAGAGGGAGGACAAAACCACGATTGTCTTTCCCCTTTTGTCAATTGCAGAGGGTGGAGTCCACTTTCCCCTTCACCCATTTCTGAGGGCTGTTATTCGCCATTGGGATTTGATCCCTTCCCAACCCAATGTGAACTTCTTTAGAATTATAATGGGCGTCGTAGCGCTGAACCGTCGCCTCGAGATTAATCTTGGCATTCCTACCATTCGACACTGTTATGCTCTGGCCAAGTCCTCTGGTCGGCACAGGCGTTACTTCCTCAGAGCTAAGGACATAGACCATTAGTTAATCACTATGCTTTCCAGCTCTGGGAAACGAGTTGATGATGTCATGGTTGTTGTCCGCGGCAACTGGGAGTTCGGCGAAGGGGAAGATCGTGTTGATCCTATCCCTAGACGTAGGGGCGAACCAGGTCGCCGAGTGCTCTCTTGCTTGTATTGTGTGCTTAAATTCGCCACACCCTGTTTTCCTATTTTCTTGAGTCTTACGGCTTGTCTTGTGCAGGGAACGATTTAAAAAAAAGTCCAAGCTTCAACTGTCGACGCCGTTCTTTCGAACTTTAGGATTGCTCTTAATTATTTCGGCCGTCGCAGTCTCCATAAGCAGGGAAGAGCGGCTCATGTTCTGTTTTGCTACGAGCCTACATATACAACCTTTTCGGCTGCGAAAAACATACCGATTCCAAAGGGGGAAGATTTTCTCGTCGCTCGTATTTTTTCCGACTTCAAAAACTTGAGACAGGTAGGTTTTGAAGTGTTCCATTCGGAGAATACTGAAGTATCCGATACTGCCGAGTCTGATCAGTCTGAGGCCGAATCTGAGGAGGTGTTGGATTCTGCCGATCCTCCCTCTACTTCGGGGCGGGGGAACCTCTCCGTTGACGACGTTCCTCAACGCACAGACGATCTTCCCATCTCGGGATCCACTAACATGGCTGAGTTAAGCCTGACAAAGCTCGCTAAGAAGGCGAATGCGGAGAGGTTAGCTGCACGGCGGAGAGCGGAGGGCCTTTCGACCGAACCGCCCACCAGTGAATCTCAACATTCCCTGCCGGTTACCGAATCAAAACCCTTGGGAATTGTTGAGGCGGCAACAAATAAGAATGCCGAATCTGCGTTGGTTGGGAAAGCCGTTCAGGATGTTGAGGGAAAGGCGGAGAAACACGCCAGGGATCGTAAGGTCGGTTCAGATGATCACGGTGGCAAACGTCCTCGAGTGGGGGGATCGAGTGAGGCTGTGCCCTTCGTGATTCGGCCGATCGCAAGAAATATGTCGGTTCCTTCGGATGCCTCGGCGCTTAAGGACCCAGAGGTCGGCGTTGCGTGTAACGCGTCTTTGTCGTTGCCGTGTGATATGGAGGCTTTCGATTGAATCGGTTGAATGCGACAATGTTAGCGATCGGCCCTTTTGGTGCGTATTTTGACTTTTCCTTCACTTCATCCAAACACTGTTCGCGTTACGTTGTTTTCTTTTTTGAATTTTTCTTTTGCAGACCGTTGGTAGGATAGCCGACGTAGGCCGCCGTCATCTCGATGCCGTCAAGCAGATTAGTCATTTACGAAAGCAAGCTGAGGGCCAGAGGAAAAGGGCCGAGGACGAATTTTTAAGAGCGAACCGGGAAGCTTCTCGGGCAGAGGACGAGGTAGAGAAAGCTCGTCATGCGGATAAGTTAAGAGTGGAGGCCGACAAGAAGGCCGACAATATGGAAGCTGCACTTGGCTTGTCCCAAAAGGCAGTTGCCAACCTAGAGGCTAAGTTGGCCGAAATGAAGGCGGCGAAGGAGATTGCCGATTCAAAAGGTTTCGAAGCCGGGAAGCAGGCTGGCCTCGCCGAGTATGTGGACCAGGTCTCTCGGTTTGAGAATCGGGGCTTCAAATATGGTTGGCACAAGGCCCTTGCTGCAGCTGGAGTTTCGTTGAATATGCCAATACCGTATGAGCAAGTTGACATCGATCCGTTGGAGACTGATTCCGAGGGTTGATCTTTACCATACACAATTGTTATGATTTCGAGAAAGTATTTTATTTTCTGTTTCGCTTGTTTTTGTTGTTTATCGGACATTTTCATGCGGGTTGATATTATAAAAGTTATGATACAGAAATGGACATCGATACTTTTTTATAGTTATAAAATGTTATGAATTCTGCTCAATGTGCTGATGTTTCCGTAATTTTATGGGGATGTTTCTTGATGGATATATAATCTGTCTTTGCCTTAGCCAGGGCGCGAGCGTGAAGAGCCGAATGGTTCATACTCGTGGGCTGGTCGTGGCACTAGATTAATAAATCTGCCCTTGCCTTGGCCAGGGCACGAGCGTGAAGAGCCGAATGGTTCATACTCGTGGGCTGGCCGAGGCACTTAGATTATGTGGCCGAGTACAAAGGGGCCATGCAGATCGTCATCCGACGTTTGGCGTTCGGTCATACTGACGCTGCTTTGGGGGAGCTGCGCGTGTCTCAGAATAAATGGGCTAAGTTTGTACCAAGGATCCTATTGATTTGGATACAGGGTTGAGCCAATACTGCGGAAGGACCAAGATTGGCTGGATTCAAACGTCGAAATGTATCGCGGCGAGCCGAGCCCACCGGTAGGGAAGAGCGGCCCATGCCGAATCGAATCGAGGTGGATGCGATGCCGCGGCCATTGAATTTTGCGGTTTTTGTGAAGAATAAACCGATGACAGAGGCGGATTCCATCATTAAAGATCCAGATGTGGCAGTCGAGTTTGCTCGACAGATTTTTCCACCGGAAGTCCAACAATCGATGGTTAGTCGTCGCGATTTCGAAGTGTTTCGGGACGGCATACATGGGGCTGTAAAGGGGTTATATAACGCTCATGAAATTGGCATGCGTCTGCGTGAGATGAGACGTGACATTGAGGAAAAGGACGAAAGGAATCGTGGTCTGGAAGCTCGCGCGAAAAAGGCCGAGAGTGAGCTTCGGGAGCTTAAGAAGGTTCGAATGGCTGAGCCAGCGATGGCCTTTCAACTTGAAGTGGGCGGAAGTACGTCCCAAAAGGCCCCGAGTTACGAGAAAGGATATGAGGACGGTTTCAAGGCCGGGGTTGATAAAACCAGGACAGACCTTGCTAAGGAAGTTTGTCGATGCGAAAATCGCAGTTTTAAGCATGGCTGGATCAAGGCCCTTCAAACCGTGGAAGTTCTTGGGTCCCTAGGCATAGATTCGGCTTCACCCCTATACCATCGACACTACCTTCCCTATTCCGAATTTGAAATGGAGAAGAGCGACGATGAGGAGGCCGATTAACTAGAGTGTATTGAAACAACAGGCTTCACTATGAATGAATAGGCTTTCATTTTAAATGTCTGTCTTTGATCGTAAAATATTTTGATTGTAAAATATTTCTAGTTCAAACGTGTCGATTCATTTTATTGGAATATTTAGATTTTGATTAGAATATTTTGCACTGCACGGCATAGACGTTCGGAAATGCCCTAGGATGTCGTGCCCCAAAGGCGTCATGCCCCAAGGGGCGCTCCGAATCCGGAGACTTGTTCGGCCCTAGGGTGTCGTGCACCAAAGGGGGCTCCGAATCCAGAGACTTGTTTTGGCCAATCGTGACATCCACGAAAGGCGTTCCAAATCCGGAGACTTGTTCAGCCCTAGGGTGTCGTGCACCAAAGGGGGCTCCGAATCCGGAGACTTGTTTTGGACAATCGTGACATCCACGAAGGGCGTTCCGAATCCGGAGACTTGTTCAGCCCTAGGGTGTCGTGCACCAAAGGGGGCTCTGAATCCGAAGACTTGTTTTGGCCAATCGTGACATCCACGAAGGGCGCTCCGAATCCGGAGACTTGTTCGGCCCTAGGGTGTCGTGCACCAAAGGGGGCTCCGAATCCGGAGACTTGTTTAGCCCTAGGGTGTCGTGCACCAAAGGGGGCTCTGAATCCGGAGACTTGTTTTGGCCAATCGTGACATCCACGAAGGGCGCTCCGAATCCGGAGACTTGGTCGGCCCTAGGGTGTCGTGCACCAAAGGGGGCTCTGAATCCAGAGACTTGTTTTGGCCAATCGTGACATCCACGAAGGGCGCTCCGAATCCGGAGACTTGTTCGGCCCTAGGGTGTCGTACACCAAAGGGGGCTTCGAATCCGGAGACTTGTTTTGGCCAATCGTGACATCCACGAAAGGCGCTCCGAATCCGGAGACTTGTTCGGCCCCTAGGGTGTCGTGCACCAAAGGGGGCTCCGAATTCGGAGACTTGTTTTGGCCAATCGTGACATCCATGAAGGGCGCTCCGAATCCGGAGACTTGTTCGGCCCTAGGGTGTCGTGCACCAAAGGGGGCTCCGAATCCGGAGACTTGTTTTGGCTAATCGTGATATCCACGAAGGGCGCTCCGAATCCGGAGACTTGTTCGGCCCTAGGGTGTCGTGCACCAAAGGGGGCTCCGAATCCGGAGACTTGTTTTGGCCAATCGTGACATCCACGAAGGGCGCTCCAAATCCGGAGACTTGTTTTGGCCAAAGATGTTGAGCTCAAACAAATAAAAACATGAAATCTTGCATTACAACGACATGTTTACAACTATCAAGCCCACAGGTCGGGTCATTGATAAAATTTACGTAGATGTGTTGAATTCCACGGCCGGGGCAGGCTTCTCCCTGACATATCTGAGAGCCGATATGCCTCTACCGCAATGAATCTATCGATAGGGTCGTCGATTCGGACCAAGTTTTCCATCGGCCGGCCTCCAGTCGGCTGGTAATACCTTCTTTAGGACCCGATTCTCTGGATTGTAGCGCAAACAAGAACTTCGCCGATTATATGACTTTGCGAGCTGCTGCTGATAACGTGCCATGGATGCTAAGGCGGTCTCTTCGTTCTTCAATCGTAACCAGTCGGTATGCGAGCATCATGTCATTTCGACGTGTCAAAACTTGCGATCTCAAAGTTGGTAAGCCGATCTCTAGGGGTAAGATTGCCTGGGTCCCGAAGCATAAGGCAAACGGCGTTTCTCCGGTAGATCGTCTTGGCGTTGTGCGATGGGCCCACAGTACACTCGGCAACTCTTCAACCCATCTGCCTTTGGCATTTTCCAGCCTCTTCTTGATGCCGTCTAAGATGGATTTGTTTGAAGCTTCCGCTTGGCCGTTACTTTGGGGGTAGGCTGGCGTAGAGAAGTAAGGCTCAATACCATATTTGCTGCACAATTCTCGGTATACGCCACAATCGAACTGGGTACCATTATCCGAGATCAATGCTCTTGGAATGCCGAATCGTGTAATGATGTTCCTCCACACAAAGCGCTTAATGTCGGAATCCCGTATATGGGTTAGAGCCTCCGCTTCGACCCACTTTGTGAAGTAGTCTGTTGCTACGATTAGAAATCGCTTGTTCCCTGGGGCCCTCGGCAATGGTCCTACGATATCAAGTCCCCACTGAGCAAACGGCCAGGGGCTTGTGATTGAATTCAAAGCTTCTGCCGGCTGATGGGTTAGTGGGGAGAACTTTTGGCATTGTTCGCATTTCTTGACATAATTTTCTGCTTTGGCTCTCATCGTCGGCCAATAATATCCCTGTGTTATCGCTCGGTGGGCGAGGGAGCGTCCCCCCGAATGGGCACCACAGCTGCCCTCGTGTGTCTCAGTGAGCAGCTCCTCTACTCTGTCCGGGTGCACGCATTCCAAGTATGGACCAGAGAGGGACTTTTTGTAAAGCCCTCCTTGTAGATCTAAGTAGTACCGCAGGGCCTTGTTTTGCAGTTTGTGTGCTTCTTTTTTGTCCTCTGGGAGTTGCTTGGAAGAAAGGAATGCAGCAATGGGATCCTTCCAACTTGGAGCGGATTCTATAATGTTGATGTGGGTTTCCTCCGGAGGGCCGATACTTGGTTTCGGAACGAAACCTACTTCGATGGTACGCTTGAGCTCGGAGTTGATGGCGGAGGCTAAGCACGCCAGGGCATCCGCGTGTGTATTTTGATCGCGTGTTATTTGGTTTAGTTCATGATGGTCGAATTTCGTTAGCAAGGAGTTAGCCATTTTCATATATAGGCCATACGCCGTCTCTTGTCACGTACTCCTCCTTCACTGGTTGATTACCGCTTTTGAGTCACAAAACACCAACAGCCACAGCGGATGTGCGTTCATGATCCGGCTAAAAGGGCTTCATATTCGGCTTCGTTATTTGATGCTTCGAAGCCAAGCTTGATGGCCTGCTCAATTACTGCGCCGTCTGGAGACATGATTACGACGTCGGCGCCGCTGCCTCGTTCGTTAGACGATCCATCACAGTATAATTGCCAAATGTCCCCAACATAAATTCTCCAATCTGGGTTTGACCGAACTTCGGCCGCCTTTGGCAGGACGTCATCAGGCTTGAGGTCGGCAAGCCCTCCTGTGAATTCGACAACAAAGTCGGCAAGCACCTGCCCCTTGATTGCAGTTTTGGGTAAAAGCGAATGTCGTATTGGCGAAGTTCGAGAGCCCACTTTGAAACCATACGATGCTTCGCATTCCTTAATCTTGATCGAAGGGATAGTCTGTTAGCACCCTAATCTTTGTGTCCTTGGAAGTAATGCATCGCTTTTCTTCTTTGCCATGACCAAGTCTAGGACGAGTTTATCAAGCGGTAGATAGCGTGTTTGCGTCCACCATTGCCTTGCTTACATAATACTTGGTTGTTGTTGCCCTTCCTCCTCTTTTAATGTCTGTTGGCACTGTCGAGACCGCGGATATAGAATGAGGGGTCCGTGGCGGGTGTTGTTAGAAGAGGTCTTGTCTGGAGGTATGTCTTGAGCAGTTAAAAGTCGCCGCATTCGGCGGACCATTAAAGCTTACGGCGTAATGTCTGAAAGAATTGTCTGCGGTAGATCGATGAACTGTTGAGTCGTGACCATTCCCATCAACTTTTGGACTTCTTTGACGAGCAGGGAACTTCGGTTCCAAAATTGCTGTGACTTGCCTCGGGTTGGCTTCGATTCCTCGGTGGTTGACGATGTAACCCAGGAATTTGCCGGAGTCGATCCTGAATGCGCATTTGGAAGCGTTTAACTTAATTCTGTATTTGCGTAGGGTGTTGAATGTCATTTCCAGATCGGCTATATGGTTTTGTTCTTCTTTGGATTTGACCACCATGTCGTCAATGTAAACTTCCATAGTGTGTCCTGTTCTTTGAACATCGTGGTGACCAGTCTTTGGTAAGTTGCCCTTGCATTCTTCAGTCTAAAAGGCATAACCCTGTAGCAGTAGGTTCCTCTTGGAGTGAGGAATGCAGTTTTGTCCTGATCATCTGGATTCATGGCGATCTGATGGTAGCCTCTGTAGGCATCGAGGAAACTCATGCGTCGGTGGCGTGCTGTCGCATCAACGAGTTGGTCAATTCTCGGTAAGGGGAAGCAATCTTTGGGGCAAGCTTTGTTCAGATCCGTGAAATCGGCCTTTTTCGCCAAGTTCCATTTTCTTTTCACCACCGTGTTGGAGAGCCACGTGGGGTAGGTGACCTCCTAATTGCCGGCGTCAAGCAATTTGTCAACTTCTTCTACAACGGCGGTGTGTTGCGGAGGATCGCCGCCTTTACGGATGATCGGCTTGCACCGGGTCGACATTCGAGATGGTCTTGTGGTGAGGCCGGGTCTATTCGGCATCTCGTATGGAGTCCATAATGACGTCGAGTTGCCGAGTAAAAAGTGATCGATTCTTTGTCGGTCGACTGGCTCGGAGGCGCCGATCATAAAAACTTTCCGGCTTCCATCAATGTCAACCCGGTCTAAACCTTCTGTGGCCTTTTGGTTTGGTTGGCGCTGACGTCATCCAGATCTCGGGGCGTTTCGATGGAGTTGACTTGCAGTTCCTTCGGCGTCTTGGCGGCGAGAAGGTAACATGCTTGCGCTGACTGTTGAGAGCCACGGATCTGCTCAACGCCGTGTTCCGTCGGGAAACGTAACAACTGGTGGTAGGTGCTTGGGACGGCCTGCAGGGTATGCAACCATGATCGCCCCATGATGAGATTGCACGGCGACGGTAGCCTGACGACCAAGAATTCCACATCCACCGTTCTGGAGCCAGCTCGAACGGGTAGACTGATCTTTCCCAATGGGTACTCCGGGTTGGCGTTGAAGCCGAATAGTAGATAAGAAGCTGGAGTCAGATCCGAATCGTTGAACCCGAGTTTGATGATGGTTTTATAGTACATAACTTCTGAAGTGCTTCCCTGGTCGATAAGGACGCTGTTGACGGTAAACTGTTACGCCAGAGCGCAACAACCAGAGGATCTACGTGAGGGAGTGTTACGCCGCTCAAATCAGAGTCGTCGAAGGTAATGCTTGGCACTTCTCGAAGGCGGGGTCGCTTTGTTGGTGTGAGCTGACGCTGGGGGCTTGGAAGTGATTGGATTGCATGTACAGTCGGGGCTATCGGTAGGCTGTATATCATATGTACGGTGTCAAGCGGGACGCCTCTTGGGCGACATACGTCCTCTCTCACCTCCTCAAGGCAATCGGTTAAGGCGCGGCGACCGTTGGCGTTGTGCTGTTGGCCTCGAGGTCGTTCAGGACCTCCCCTTGGGAATCGCTCAGGGACCTTGAGCCCTGCCCGTCTGGACTTTGCTTTTTCTAAGGCCAGATCGCGGCGAAGGCGTTCGTTCTCGGCGATGATGTTATCCAAACTCTGTTGGGTCTGTCTGGCTCGTTCTATGGTCGCTTGCATCATCGCCTTCGTTGAAGTCGTTGGTGAGTTAGAGTTCGAGGCGCGTCGCTGCGCGACGGTTTCCTTTCCGAGCGCATTTACCGGAGTGGAGTCGTCTCTCTGTGCGATCTCGTCGGTGGCTATCGGAGGATCTTCAGTCACGTCTTTCATGGATATATTTGAGTATTCCCACAGACGGCGCCAGTTGTGGGGAAGTGGATTGGAAATACTCTTCAGATCCTGGAAGACGCCAATGATCCTCAGCTAGTCACCTGAAAAGATACAAAGACTCCGGTCGGGGGTGCCGGAATTAGCACTCCGACGGACAAGTCAGTTCCTCTATTCAAGAAAGCTTATTGACTAAGTTTTAGGAGTGATTCTTCCCTGCCTCACCACATCTGAAGCTCTTGTATTTATATACATTCTCTGGGCCTCGGGGCCAGAGTTTACTTTTTATTTTTTTATTCTTTCATCTGTCCTGATATGCCTTCTCAAGTCTATTCGGCCTTAAGAACGTATTCGGCATCTCGGTCGAGCGGAATGGAGCCGTTAGCTTCCCGGCTCCTTGGGTACTCTAGATTTCGTTCCTCTACTTATTCGGCTCCCACAATGATGAAAAGATATCCAGATTTGTTCCCGTTATACCCAATGTTGTTTCAGAATGATGGTAATTCGAGTTTGGGGACCAAACTCTTTTAAGGGAGGAAGACTGTAATAACCCCGACCTCCGATTAATGCTAATCCATGATTATTTATACCAACAGTAATTTAGAAGGAATCCGGATTTAATTTGCATATGTGTTGCATTATCTTTGCGTTTCTATCTGTTTGCCATAAAATAATCTGTTCATGTTTAGACTTTGAACTGTGAATTGAAAGCCTTATCAGCGCCCGATTTCGAAATTGACTTGATATATGTGTTAGTTAGGATTTATAGAATTTTATGGTAGGTTTAATTAAAATTCGGTTCGGAACGATTAAATTAGATTAAATAATGTTAATTTACACTTGTTTGAGTTATTACAAGTTTGCCACTTAGTGGCTTGATTCTAGACAACCTTTAATTGCCTTATTACACATTGGATGCATCTTTGCTCATCATCTTGTGACCAAAACGTGAGAGAGGGAGAAAATTGAGAGATTTGGGTCTTGGTTCAAGAATTTCATTCACAAGAAGAAAGCTTGAAGATTTGTTTATCTATTTCATAATTCTAGCACCTAAATTCTAATTTAGCATCTAAGGTATGAAACTAAGCCTTTAACATTGGGTTGAGCTAATTTATGCATGAATTCTAGTAGTTGGAGCTAGAAGATGTGAGAATCAAGCTTAAGGAGTAGAAAAGTAGATCAATCCATGCATGCATGCATGTTTCATGGCATTTTGGAGTTTGATTTTCAAGAATTCCTTCATGCATGTGTTGAATCCATTCTAATTTTGGAAACACAATGAGTTTCAGGTGATTTAGTAGTATTTGATCATGTTTTGGAGGGCCTTAGCTCAAAAATGTGTATACATGCGAGGTTCATATATTGATTTTGAATTTAAGTTGAGTTTGTGCATAATTGAGATCCTTTTGGGCCATGATTTCTTGAATTGAAGCTTTAAACATGTTGTTTTATTAGTCTTCATGTGTTCCCTTAATTTTGGGCCTAGAAAAATGAGTTTTGGATGGTCGAATGTTGAATTTCATGCTTGGAGGTCAATCTGGATTTTCCAGAAATTTGACCCACGCTTGAGCGGGGACTTTCACGCTCGAGCGTGAAGCCTGAGTACATGCACTTCCGCTCGAGCGGTGAGAGTTACGCTCGAGCGTGAAATGCGTATACCCAGAAGTTTGTGTGTTTTGCAGTTCACTCAAGCAGGGGAAGCCACGCTCGAGCGAGGGTCTGTGTCACATGCTCGAGCGGGGGTCGAGCGCTCGTCGAGCGTAAATTTCATGCATCCAGCATTTTTTCATAAGTTTGCAGTCCGCTCGAGCGGGGAAATCCACGCTCGAGCGGAGCTTCATTGTTTGCATGTACGCTCGAGCGGGAAAAGCCACGCTCGAGCGTAGACCTTATTTTCAGCAAATTTTGAGAAATATTTTTCAGTGTATTCTTGCATCCTCATTCCATCCTAGGCATTCCTAGGCCATGTTTGAGACCCCATAATAAGGATAAGAGATTAGAAACACACTAAGAGCCAACGAAATATGTTTTGTACAATTAGAACGTGTGTAGGTCTCGTGCCACGTACTGTTTGACCAAGTTTACTCCGTCTGTCTGTCTTAAGGCCTACTATGAGTAATAACTCTGTAAAGTTATGTTCAACTTAAGTATTTTCTAACTGGTATTGTATGATTTATTTTTTGAAATGCTATCTTACGAATTATGAATGAATGTCCGATTTTCTGAAAAGTATTTGTGGCACCCTTAGTTCACGTGGCCCTCGCCCGGGGGTAACAATACCACGGCCAATCTGCACGTGGCCCTCGCCCGGGGGTAACAATACCGCGGCTAATCTGCACGTGGCCCTTGCCTGGGGGTAACAATACCATGGCTACTTGCGCGCAAGATATGGACCTTTATGGTCGTTGGTACCAACTATGCATGTGGGTCTCTAGACCAAATTGATCTAATAGCTAATGGGTGTACCACGTATGATCTTATGCAAAATTTGAATATGAACATGAGTGCGTATCTAAATCTATTTCTGTTCTGAAGTCTGAATATGTTCTGATTTAAATACTGGATTCTAACTTGTGCTGGACATCATCCATACAACCCCTTTACTCCGTTATTATTCACTGGGCTTTCGCTCACAGTTTATATTATGTATGTAGGTGAGCCGGCACATGACCAGGGCCAGAGTTGATGGCCTTCTGTTCTGTTTTGTCAGCCAACTGTTGCGCCTCTCAAGGAGGTTCCGGTCGAAGTCTAATGCTATAGCTGTTTTTGTATTCATGCTAGTCTCTATATGTGTTTTGTAAAGACAAGTCTTAGGATGTAAATACTTTGTAAATATTGGTGTCCTTTAACTGGCATGCTTATGTATATATATAGGTTTTGAAATGTTCTATCCCATGTACGTTATCACAGCTCATTGGACCTTGTCTATTTTATATTATTGCTTTTGCAACCCCTTATTATTTGCTAATCTGTTCAGAGGCCTTTGGTAATCCACGGATTACTGGCCGGTTACGGTGCTAAACCTACAGGGGCGGGTTTGGGTCGTGATAGTAGATGAGCATGTTGCTTGCTTTGCATTGTGTTCAATCGGATGTCGTATTGAACACGAGGAAGATTGGTTCATTTCATACTTGAAGTAATGAAATGAGCCAATCTCCCTTGGTCTCCATTGCCTTTGATCTCTCATGTTAAGGAGATGGTCTAAGTGTCTTATTTGTCATGCATTTATTGAGTTTGTACAAATTGGATCTTTGGCCATCACGCATTGCGATGCTTGATTGATGGTCTTGGATCCAATTATGCCTCTACCTTGATGTTTTGAGATGAGATGGAAGGGCATAGTACATACATGTTCTAGGGAGACCCTCAATTTCCTCTATTTTGTGCTCTATTGCAGCTTGGTGTCATAGCACACCAGTGGCCGGCACCCTTTCATCTGTAGCTAGCAGTGTGCATCCTTGGCTGGCAGGGGGGTCGGCAGCCACCATTCATGGCCAGCAGGCCACTGGTGCACTCCCCATCACTGTTTTGGTAAGTTTCAGCAACAAGAACTGGAAGACACCCTGCAAATAGAGCCTCTAAAGAGCATCTAGAGAGCTTTTCGGGGCGAGAAACCGAGTGCATGCATGTTCATTTTTCTGAGGCAGAGCTGTGGCAGCCTAATTTGGCTTCTTTTTCTTACTTAGTTGGTTTTGTAACTTAATTAATTTGATTAATTAGTTAAAGTCTTGTGATAATTAATTAGCTTAGCATAGTTAATTAGTTGGTTTGCAATAATTAGTTTAATTAGCATAGCTAGTTGGCTAAATTCATTCGGACCCTCCGTTGAGAGGGCAAATTTTGTAATAAGTGTGCACGTGTGTGATGCATGTCTTCCAACCTCACGTCTTTCTCCCTTTTACTTATCAGCTTTCAATGGTTAGTTTTAGGGCATATTTCAATTAGCATACTTATGTTTTGCATGCGTGCATCATTCATTCGTATTGCATGCACCGGGCTCGGCGCATCATTCAAACTGCATTGTATTTCAATACTTATTTGAATACGTGTTTAACAGCATGTTATCAAGTGTTGCACTCACATGCCACCTTATAATAGTCGAGCCTATTTAGCTGCATTTTGCATGTGTTGTATTAGGCATTGTTGACATAGTTAGGATCATGCATCGATTTCTAACATAGCTTCTGTTTTAGCTCGAAGTACACTGTAAGTGTTTATGCTTTAGCATCCTTGCATGTGTGTAAGTGATTGCCATGATAGCATGCTTGCCATGAGGCTAACTGCTTAAGTGTTTAACTGCATGAATGCATGTATAAAGGCTTCATTGCTTGAATTGGAACAATTCATCAAAATGTGCGTTTTAAGTCCACTTGAAGTGGCAAATCATGTTTTAAGCCCACTTGAGGATGGCAAATCCGCATTTTAGCCTACTTGCGAGTAGCACCTTCAAACCATTTTCGAAAAACAAACATGAGATGTTTTGTTCCAAATTGAGTGATTTAGTCTATACTTGTGTACTGTGCGCATCATGTAGTAAAGTTAGCTAATAACCGGAATAAGAACACATGTGATTTCAAAAATAACATATCATGCTTAGTAGAGGTCGATTTTTTATCAGACGAGCGGGGGGTGCTCATTTCATGACCTTCCCTCCTCGTATCCAAGTTCCCGAGCCGAGGCAACTTTGGTGATGACGGACACGTGGCCTTAGGTACGAGTCAGGGTTTTCTAAATTTCCCAAAATAAAATATTTAGGTGGCGACTCTGAAATCTGGCAAAGCAGTCCATGTTTGGCACTTCTTGATTAAAATTGATTTTCCAAAACGATTTGTCGGATTTGGACTCTTTGGTGATTTATCAATCTTACATTGCACTTTGTGAGATTAGATTTAGAACCGTAACAAGAGTCCGAACTGTAGTAACTATGAACCCAATTCGCGCCCTCGCGCACGGAGCAAGTTCGGGCGGTCTACAACATTATAAAGAGAAGAGAAAAGAAAGATAAGGAATACATGTCTTTCTTCGAAGCAGCCCTAGTAACTCTAAGAGAAGGAGAAGAAGCAGAATGAGCATTCTTTGTATCAGCAGGAGCAAAAACTGGGATGACAGGAGCTGTAGAAGGAGTGATGAGCCTAGTCCCCTTAGGCTGGGTTAGAGAAGGCGAGTCCAGTCCCACTAGCAGGTCTTTGGGAGGTATTGCCACGAGCACCTCCATATTTGCTGACCGCCAATTTTGATACCTCTTCAGTATAGTGCCTTGTGGGATGAAGGGAATGAACTGAAATTCGATTAAGTCTTGAATGAGTTTGGAGGTTGCTTCCTCTAGCCTGGGTCTTTGTACTTTCAGCTCTCTAGTGGTAAGATTGAGGTTGGTTTGACTACAGAGAGGAATAAGGATCCCTTGGGTAAGCTCAAATTGCTTAGCAAATTGAGTAGGGCAGTAGGCTTCTGCTATGCACTTGTAAGCTCTAGGAATTAAAGTGCTAATAAAAAGCTCTATGGGAGTCAAAATAGAAGCACGCATATCCTTGTGCTGAGGCTGGGAACAGTTTCTATCAGCTAAGAAAGTCCTCAAACAGGCTGGGCCAATATTGGCTTTGAAAAGACAGAAAAAGGTGTGAGAAGAAAGGGAAGTTGGGAGTTGATGAAAGAAAATAAAATAAAAGGCAAAAATGGAAGGATAAAGTGAAACTTTGGCATATTTTATTTCATAAAAGGTAGGGTTTGATAGCAGAAATCTCAGACACCTATAATGCAAAACAGTGAAATAAGCTAAAAGCCAAAGCTATAATATCCAGAGTGGTCCCCATTGATTAGCATCTAAAGGCTTTTCACAAAATTGGGAGCATGCTCTATTAACATGAGTGTTTAATGTCCATGTATATCACCTTTGAGTGTTCTTGAGAGTAGCCTTCCATGCTTGGGTTTTTGGCTCATTGGTGTGCATGTTTGCATGAGTATTTGTCCATCATTTTTGGCACTCTTGGCCACTGTTTTGGGGTGTGGTTGAGGCCTCCCATTTCAGTTTAAGACCACCCTTGTATGTAGTTGCATACTTAGCATGTTGCATGTTGCATACCATTAGTTGCATGCTTGCATTATGTTTTATTTGCATGTTTGCATATTGTTTAGTTGGTTGCATCACATAGCCTTGGTGCATGCTTGATATGTTCATGTTTAGCTTACATGAATAGGTAGCATGGCATTGCATTAGGTGCATTACTTTGCATTGTATATGGCGTACATCGCATTACATTTTGCTTAGTTTGAGGTGTCAAACCAAGTATGAGGATTGACAAGTGTTCGTACTTGAAGCGACGAAACACGTTTCAATCCTCGGTCGTTAATCCCCTCAATCTCAACATGATAGGGTATTGGCACTCATTTGTTTTGTTGCATGCATTTACATTGATTGGAAAACTTGGTGTCTTAGGCCATCATGCATTGAAATGCATGATTGGTGGCTCGAGTACCAGGGGCCACACTCCCTTGAGTCCATAACATGATTGGGAGAGTGGCCATGCACACATTTGCTTGAAAATTCCATGTCATACACTGCTTGCCCTCTGCTGCTGTCAACTGTAGGATCCTGCAGGAATAAATGGTCGATCGGCTATCTCTAGTGCCGACCGACCATCAGGGTCTAGCCGATGACACAAGTTTTGGCCGGTAAGCCTATTCTCATGGCCGGTGACCTCTTATTCTGGCTGGTGACATCCCAGAGCACTCAGGGGGTGATTTAAAAGGGGCCTGGAGACTTTCATAATTTTCAGTGGGGTAAGGTAGTGTAAACAGAGGCAACAGTGGCATGGTACCGGGTTTTCGGGCAAGGCGGATCGAGCATGCATCATCTACGCATCCCGAGGTAGGGCTGTGGCCACCTTCCTTCTGCATTTAATTTGTTAAATAATTAGAAGTTCTGTAATAATTGGTTTAGTAGTATTCCTTTGGTTGTGTAATATTTATTCGGACCCTCCGAGCGAGGGCAATTGTGTAATAAGTGTGTGTGAGTGTGTGTATGTTTTCCAAACCCCACTTCTTTCTTCCCTTTTATTTACTAGCTTTCGATGGTTAGTATTAGGACATATTTAAATTAGCATACCTTATGTTATGCATGCGTGCATTCATACATTTGTCTTGCATGCATCGGACTCGGCGCATCATGCTAACTGCATTGTATTTCAATTCCAAATTGAATACGTGTTATCTGTTACACTTCACATGCCATGTTTAGGATAGCCGAGCCTGCCTAGATTGCATCTTTGCATGTGTTGCATTAGACATTTTAAAAAAACATGAACTAGGATCATGCATATGATTACTAACTAGTTTCTGTTTTGGCTTGGAGTACTCGGTAAGCATTTATGTTCTAGCATTCTTGCATAAGTGTGAGTGTTGCCATGATAGCATGTTTACCATGAGGCTATATGCTTAAATGATATTACTGTCTAAATGCCTGTGGGTGAAGGTTGGATTGTTTGAATTGGGATAATTCATCGAAATCCGTATTTTAGCCTACTCGTGAGTAGCAAAATTCAAACCATTTTCCAAACAAACGGAAATGCGATGCTTTGTTCCGACTTATGCAATTTAGTCTATACTTGTTTTGCTGTGCACGTCATATAGTAATTCTAGGCTAATAACTGGTTTAAGGGCACATAAAATTTTCAAAACTAGATATCATGGTTAGTAGAGGCCGATCTTCGGATCGGGCGAGAGGGGGTGCTCATAGCTGACCTTCCCCAATCGTACCCAAGTTCCCGAGCCGAGGCAACTTTGGTGATGACGGACACGTGGCCTTAGGCGAACGAGTCAGGGTTTCCTAAATTCCCCCATAAAAAATATTTAGGTGGCGACTCTGTATCTGGCAAAGCAGTCCATGTTTGGCACTTCTTTACAAAAATCTATTTTCCAAAACGATTTACCGGATTTGGACTCTTTGGTTCAGATTAAGAATCGTGACAAATCGAGTCCGAAATGTGACAGGAGGCCCCACGCGGGCGCGTCCACAATATTCAAATCAGGTTTCAAGTATTCCATTGGAAATGTTCAAATTAGGTTTCGAAGGAAAAAATTGGTAAATTCGAAGCTCTGATTTTGTTTGATTTAGGCGAATAGAATGATTACAAGTATGCAATTGGAATATAAAATTAGACCATGCCGAATAAAGAAATAAAAACCTAGCTTTATTGATATGAAAATAATTACATTAGAAAGTTTTCTTGGCTACAAATTCAATCTCATAAAAATAAGGAATAGAGAGAATAACAAGGTCATGAAATTTGCCTCAGCAGTGGTCAATGAATTTATGTTCCTTCTTTATTTTGTCCTCTGTCCTATCTAAGCTGGGTTGTTGTAGCTAATATGTTCTTATTTGATGGAAAAGCTGTTCAGTTTTAATTTCCAACTCCATTTCCTTCAATTCTTGTTCTATCTCATCCGTATCTAGATCATCCCAGTATGCAAAATCCTTATTCTTGAAATCATTATATTCGTCAATGAGATTCTCTGCTTCGTACTGGTTTAGAAACCCCATTTTTGACCGACCTTAAGACTCAGACGTCATCGATTGAGCGCTTGGTGATTATGCATGTTTGTGCTTATTTTGAGTTTTAGGAGTTTTCGGCTGAGTGCCTTGCCTCCGAGCCTCTGAACTCTTTGGTTTTTGGCTCAGTTTGTGGACCAAGCCTTGTTTTCCTTCCCTAGAAGGAGTGGGAGGTCTGTAGACCACCTTTTTGTGGTCGTAGACCACTTTTTCCCCCTGGAGACTAGTTTCCGATTTTCGGAGCCTTAGGCTGCGCACCTTGTCTCGGGACCGCTTAATGTTCTCCATTTGGCTTGGTTTTTGAACCATGCCTTGTTGCCTCTGCCTAGAGGGACATTGTGGTCTGAGAGACCACTTTTGGGGTCATTGACCACTTTTGGTGCTCGTAGACTAGTTTTCGGGTCTCTCGGTTGTGCGCCTTGCCTCCCGGACTTTTGTCTTGCTTCCTTTTTGGTTTGTTTTTGGTACAAACCTTGTTTTCCTTGTTTGGAAGGTGGTACAAGGGTGGGAGACCAGTTCTTCCCCTTGGAGACCACTTTCCTTCCTGCCAGCCAGTTTTCTGGTCAAGCAACTGGTTTTCTTGGTCTTTGGACCACCAATAGTGGTCGGCCACCACACCATTGCCTTGCTTTCAGTGTGCAGACCACCTTTCCCCATGGCCGACCACTTTCTTCCCTGGCAGACCACTTGTGGTGGTCGGCCGACCACTACAAGTAGCTAGCCAACCACTTCAAGTGGTCGGCAGTTTTCCATCACCTTTTTGCAGATATTTTCTAGCCAGCTGTAATAGCTGGAGGGCACAGAAGCCATGGCTTTAGGCCTAAGCTTGCTTAATAAACTTAACCTTTGGTTTTCTATATGAAGTAACCTCCTCCCTCATGCCTTAGGTTCAGAATTTTGTTCTTAAGAGATATAGATACACATTTGTCTCTATCTTGCTCTTTGCTTCACATTTATGCTTCCAAAGTGCCTTTTTATCACACTGTAACACACAAACACATAGTGAAACACCATACTCTTGGAGCTGAGGTCCCTTGAAGTTGTTTTTGAATTTTTTGGACTGGTTTTGGTTAGAAAAAGCTGCTGAAGTTGTTGCTCTAGAGTTGTTCTACAAGGGTGAGAAACAAACCTCTTAAACCCTTATTTTTGCTTAAGCTTTTGAACCTATTTGCATGCTTATTTTGGTTTGACTTTCTACTGTAAAAAGGTCTAATTTTTTATGCAGGAGTGTTTGTTTGAGGCCTTGTTGGTGTTAGGGGTGGTCCACCCCCTCTTATGCCTTATTTGGCCTTGTTTTGTGCTTTCCTTTTAAGCTATTGGGACCACCTTGTTTTGGCCTTCTCACCACTGAAACTCAGAGGAATTTTAGTGGTGGAAATGGTGTTTTGAGGTCCCAAATAGGAGAGGGTCATCCCCTCTCCTTGTGTTTTGTATGCTTGCTTCATTTGCCTCATGTTTGAGCATGTTTGTTAAGCATATGTTGGCTCCATCTTAGCATGTATTTGGGGTTATTTTGACATGGAATATCACTGTTTTGACTTGGTTTGGTCACCCCATGCATGTCTTATACACTTGTAGTGTAGATGTTACAAACTAGCTTTGTGTGCTTCATGAAGTAGCATGTCTTTCTAGCTTGTTTTGAGTCCATCTCAGCACGTTCTTGGTGTTGTTTTGCCATGATATACCTCTGTCAAGGTTTGGTTTGATAGCCCCATGCATGCTCCATGCATTTGTAGTGCAATTTCATGAACTAGCCTAATATGTATCATGCTTTAGACCATCATTCTAACATGATTTTGGCTCAACTTTAAGAAGCCTTTGTCCATGTTCTAGCATTCTTAAGCTCTGATTTATGTTGTTTTGGTCATGCATGCATTGCTTTGTATAGCCATGGTTCAATTTTGCTCACTAGCTTTGTGTATTGAGTCCATTAACATGCATTACTTGGACTATTTTCATGATTTGGCATCATTTGAAATGTGATTTCAGTACATTTAGTGTGGTCATACACTTGCATTTGTCACTCTTTCCATGCTTTGGAAGGTTGGTTCTTTATGTCTTAAACATGAGTCGTTGCGTATGCCTTCATGCCTAAGCTTGCGAGCTATCATTTCGGTATGTTTTCGGGGTTATTTTGCCATGATATAACTCTTATTTTTGTTGGTGAAGCTATCTCATGCTTGGTCTTGGTAGGTGTAGTGTAATCCTCCCTTTTGGCCTCGCATATTTCATGCTTCATACTCACCATGCTAGCTTATTTTGGCTTCCTTCCATACATATTTTAGCATCATTTTAACATGCTCTAGAACTTTTTTGGGTTGTATTTTCCATATGCTTCATGTATTGCATAGCTGTAGTACAAATACATATGCTAGCTTCAAGTTTTGAGCACCATAGCATGTTCATTTGTGACATGTACATGATTTGGCATCATTTAACATGACATTTCAGAGCATGTAGCATTGTCATGTTCCTACTTCTTTCACCCTTTGAGTGCCTCTAGGGTTTGTGCATTGTTGCCTTGCTTATGGCCTAGTGTATATGCATGTATGCTTAGAGCATTTGAGCCCCCATCTCAGCATAATTTGGTCTTTGTTTAGACCTATTTGAGCTCTATCCATGGTTGGTTCTTGCATTTGTGCCATGTATTGCATGTCCCTTGTATAGTCCTCTTTGCTAGCTTTAATGCTTAAGGACCCTAGGATGCTATGCTTGTATTGTTTGAGTGATTTGGCATCATTTCATACCTTATTTCAGAGCTTATAGTGTTGTTACACTCCTATGTTTATCACTTCTTGAGCGCTCTTGAGAGTTGTGCTCTTAGGCCTAGTTGATGGGCCAATGCATGAGTATGCTTGTCTTGCATTTCATGCCATCTTTCTTAGCATTATGGCCACTGATTTGGGCATGGCTGAGGTCTGTCTACATTCGGTTTAAGTCCATTTAGCATGTTTGTTTGCATGTTGTTTGCATGCTTATGTTACATTACATTGAATATGCCATGTTGTTCGTTGCATTGTATATGCCATGTTACATTGCATTGAGTATGCCATGTTGTTGCTTGCATTGTGTTCCGATGGGTGTTAGTCCAAACATGAGAAACAAGGGACGTTTCATACTTGAAGTGATGAAACGTGCCTCAATTCTCGGTCGCCGACGCTCTTGATCATACATGATAGAGTTCAAGGCATTCATGTGTTATGTGTGCATTCATTTCATATTGAATTGTGCAATTTGGCTTCTCGGCCATCATGCATTGAGATGCGTGATTGGTGGCCTGAGGGTCGAGAACCGCACTCCCTTGAGCTCATGAAATGATAGGGAGGGTGGTTGTGCACACATATGTTGCAAATACATTGCCATGCCCCTCCTTGTCCTCTGTTGCGAAAGAACCGAAAAGTGCAGCAAAACTGGTCGAGACTAGTAAAGTGGCGTCACCACTTTTTATCTCTGACAAAGAAAGAAAAGTGGTCGGCAGGTATCAACAACTGGTCGGCCATGTTCCTATAGGTCCCCAAGGTGAGTTTGAAGCTATCTGGAGCTTGGTGCAAGGTTTTGAGAACAATTGCAAACAGAGGCAAGTTGGGGCATCTCGACGGATTTCCGAACGAGGTGACCGAGCATGCTTTGGTTATGTATTTAAGTCGTTAATGCGTTTAGATGCTTATTTGTGTTATAATAATTAGTTAGTTAACTTGATTAGTTAATTAGCTTCATTTTGTACTTAAATAGTTAACTTATTAGTTAATTAGTTTTGTGATGTAATAATTAGTTTAATTAGCTTAGATTAGCAAGTTAGCTTCTTATTCGAACCCTCCGTCGAGAAGGCGTATTGTTGTAATAAGCGTGTGTGTGTGTGATGCATGTCTTCCAACCCCAAGTCTTTCTCCCTTTTATTTACCAGCTTTTGATCGTTAGTTTTAGGCATATTTCAATTAGCATCCTTATGCTTTGCATGCGTGCATCATTCATTTGTTTTGCATGCACCGGGCTCGGCGCATCATACAAACTGCATTGTATTTCAATTCCAATTTGAATACATGCTATCTAGTTGCATTCATATGCCATTCTTAGAATAGCCGAGCCTATCTTAGTTGCATTTTTGCATGTGTTGCATTAGGCATTGTTGACATAGCTAGAATCATTCATTGATTACTAACTAGCTTCTGTTTTAGCTCAGAGTACTCGGTGAGTGTTTATGCTTTAGCATCCTTGCATGTGTGTGATTGACTGCCATGATAGCATGCTTGCCATGAGGCTATGTGCTTAACTGCTATAACTGTTTGAATGCCTGTGGGTGAAGGCTTTATTACTTGAATTGGAACAATTCATCGAAATGTGAGTTTTAAGCCCACTTGAAAGTGGCAAAATCATGTTTTTCTAAGTCTACTTGAGGGTGGCAAATCTACATTTTAGCCTACTTGCGAGTAGCTCTTCTAAACCATTTTTCGAAAAATGAACATGAGATGTTTTGTTCCAAATCGAGTGATTTAGTCTATACTTGTATGCTGTGTGCATCACGTAGTAAGCTAGATTAATAATCAGAATAAGAATACATGTGTTTTCAAAATAACATATCATGTTAGTAAAGGCTGATCTTTGATCGGGCGAGCGGGGGTGCTCATTTCAGGACCTTCCCCTCTCGTACCCAAGTTCTCGAGCTGAGGCAACTTTGGTGATGACGGACACGTGGCCTTAGGCACGAGCCAGGGTTTCCTAAATTTTCCAAAACAAAACATTTAGGTGGTGACTCTGAAATCTAGCAAAGCAGTCCATGTTTGGCGCTTTTTGACTAAAATCGATTTTCCAAAACGATTTTCCAGATTTGGACTCTTTGGTGATTTATCAATCTTACATTTCACTTTGTGAGATTAGATTCAGAACCGTGACAGGAGTCCGAACTGTAGTAGCTAAGAACAACGATTCGCTCCCTCGCGCGTGGAGAGCGGAGTTCTCAGGGGCGGTCTACAGTTTCTGGCGACTCTACTAGGGACTTAGAGAACTTGACTTGAACTCATGATGTCTTGTTTTGACTACACTTGTGTGTTTCTTTGCATTGCATTTGCATTGGTGCGCCTAGGACACCATGTTATTCTTGAGCGGTTTCTAGAGGCTTCTTTGGAGAAGCGTGCCATAAGGTTCGCTATGGCTCTACCACGATGGGAACACAAACCTCAGTTTTTACCGGGGCACCCTTTTTACTTTTCGACCTAGTGCATATCGGAAACTGTAGTGACCATTCCAAGCTAGGACAGGTTGCTTACCCGATCGTAGGTTGTTTGAAACCACTACGTGTGTAGTGCAACCCTAGCTCCTGACAAAATACGACAGGGAAACCCTACCCCATTATAGGGTTGTTTTGGCTCTCACTTGCTTGATACGTGCTGTCAGAGTGTGTCTCTACAGGTTGTATGTATCAGTTGCAAGTCTGAGTATCAGCCTAAGGGCATCAGTGTTTTTGAGGGAATCAGTTTTACCTGAGGGTATTAGTTTACAAGCAGAATATTGGGGCAGAATTTTGTAGGGAGCACAGTCATTCAGCTTTGCTCAAATCTGTTCTGGTGAAATTGGGTTGAGATCTTGCCTGTTTTCTCTTTTGCTAGGTGGTCTTGGAACTATAGCTTCAGAAGGCTCTAATATCCCCCGACTACACCGGACTTGTGTTGATAGACTTTGTCGTCGAGATTCGATTCAAAAGCAACCGTGTTCTTTTCACGAGGCAAGGCAAAGAAGGGCCACCAGGCTCACCGCTTATCGATCCGACAAATACCAAATACATCACCTTTTGTCAAACTTAGCAGACCGTGATGGCACAGAGTTCGGAAGAGGTTGTGGTTATGGTAGCAGCGTTGAACCAGGGAATCGTCATGCAGGGTCAAACCGACGCTGAAATGCAACACCCATCTGGGGCACTTACCACACATCCAGTCTTGGAACCCCAATCATCTCAAACCCGTGAGCCCACTACTTTTGAGCTGATGGGAATTATCGTCGATCTTTAGAGAATTGTGGCTGACCTAGCCTTTGGACTATCGGCTCCGCCATTGACTACATCACATGCCGAAAATTTCACACCAGAAGACTCCCTACTCCTGGGACGAATTGTAATTGAAATTGGCCAAGCTGAAGCCACCCCAAGTTTGGGCAATGACATGTCAACAACAACAGGGCTCCGCTCTGATATAGCGACCCAATCCTTTGACCAAGTTGAGGCGAGTGAAAAGAACAAGGTAGGGGCAGGCATTGATCCCTATGAACACCTTCTGTGGGCTGTTGAGGCTTTGAAAGCCGAAGGACTAAACAAACAGCAAGTGCATGCGGTTGTTGCAAAAACTGTGGATGACTCTTTCGCCACTCAGAATGAGAGCAGTTCGAATCAAGGAGGAAACCGAAAGAAGGGCCGTCGTACCAGAAACGATCCTTTCAGCTCTAATCCTACACTCAGAAGAGATCAGCAAACCAAGCCAGCACCTGCCGACCCCTTTGCTAGTGCATCCAGCAAAAATCCACAAACCTCGAAGTATCAACCCTGAGGTCGTAGGGTCTTCCATGCCCTCTATATGCCTTTGTCCAAGGCTTTTCAAATCCTTGTTGAAAAAGGCCATCTCAAACCCCTTGAGCCTCGGCCTCTCCCTGGTCGTCTTCCAGCCAGTCATGATGCTACCCAGTACTGTGCCTACCATCAACAAACCGGTCATGGCACTGATAATTGCTTTCGTCTTCGCCACGAAGTACAGGATTTGATTGACAACGAGGTCATTGTCGCACTAAGCTCTGCAAAGTCTATCGACACCGGATCAGTGAACTTGGGAGATAATACGAGTATGTGATCGGGGGATGAACCACCCGCGGGCGGCACTCAATTTACTCCAGATGTGGCGTATAGCACGCACTGTTTTGAGCATTTTGTGAATGCTAGTTTTATGCTTTCTGACTTGGGTATTCAGTCAATTCTGTTGTGTTGTATAGAGTCAATCTTTTTGTACTGAGTTAGTCGAGTCTGTCTTATTGTATCGAGTCAGTCCTATTTTGTTAGAGTCGGGTGATTTCGGGGGTGTTACCTTGGACATCACTTGTTTGTTTTGTGTTTGTCTTTTCATTTCCTTTCGAGTATGTTTCTGCCTTGGAGACAGTTGTGCTAACAGATTTGAATAAAACAGCAGTGATTTTCACACTCTTGTGTTTGCTTCTGCCTTGTGCCAGTTGTGCCAGAAGTTCTGAATAAAATGGCAGTATTTGACTAAAAACTGTGTCTTTTCTGTGCCTTGAAGTCATTGCATTGACCTAAGTTTTTCAAAACTTTTTGAACACTGTCATGAAAACGAAGAGGAATGAATTCCTCGGGATTTGTAAAAATTTGATCCAATTGAGAGAAAGAGAGGCGTGTTAAGCCCTTAATGAATGAAATCATGCTTGTTAATGTGAGTACTGAGAAGGATCCTAGCTTGATCTAGATTGGTTCTACATTGTCTTCCACGCGAGCGATTAGTCGCTTTCTTAAAAGATTTCAAAAAATGTTTTTGCGTGGTCTTGCGAAGGCCTGTGTGGAATCGCTCTTGAGATTGTGCAGCGTAGGATCACTCTCAGCCTCAAGACTCGACCTCTTTTGCTTTCAAACCTTGAACCTTAATTCAGAATGTTCAACGGTCAACCACGATGTGAGGCTTGCACGGCCAGATTTGAAGCAACCCTTGGACTAGGGGCAAGAATGTCAGATCAAGAAGGTCAGATATGATCAAAAGGAAGCTTGCGAAGCTAGATCAGGAGCACCCCTCGAACTTGGGGCAAAAAATGTCAAATGTGCTCGAAGAGCCAAAGATGGATCATTCTGCAAACTGATGAAGATCAGCAAGATTGCCAAATTCCAGAAGGGAGGAAAGAAGAAAGTTTTTGCTGAAGGACAACCGAGTTCCTATCCACAACACTAGGGGCAAATTTAGCCTCCATTGGATGGACTCCTGCATCATCAGCGAACAGTAGCCACTCTCTTGGATTCAAATGGCTTCGAGATTTCAAACTGATCAACATGGACTTGTTACACCTTTTACCCTTGAGAGGCTCGCTGGGCCGAAAACCCAGAAAGGTGACCCAGGCAAAAGTTAGAGCAAGAAAAAGAAGAAAAAAAGAAAAAATGCAAAGAATAAAAAAGCAATGAAAATTTTTGAAAAGAAATGAAAAAATAGAAAAGAAGAAGAAAAAATAGAAAAGAAGAAAAGAAAAGAAAAGAATGAAAAGAAAAGAAAAACATAGCTTGCAAGGCCGAAAACCCGGAAGGGCGGCCTTGGCAAAAGTTAGAGCGCAAAAGAAGAGGTTAATACCCAAGTGTACCTTAACCCAGAACTACGTCAGGCTTAATTCCCATGTTTGGGATACGTAGGCAACTTCATTCTGAAGTCCAGCCATAAACACTTCAAATTCAACTGTCCTGTCCATGAGATTGAATGGGTCATTGTCACGATCCAAACCCGTCCCTATGGGTTTAGTATCAGAATCGCCAAGAATCCGAGATTATCAAGGCCCGCTAACAAGATATCTGATGTGGGGTCGGAAGCCAATACAAGAAATAAACAATGTTCAATGAGTCAGGATAGTCTCAGATGTAAAAAGACTTTCCATATATATACATAAATACATGAACAGTACAAAACAATATGTACAACATTTATACGATCGTAACGAGGACCTAATCCTCGATAAATAGACAAAGATGCTATCAGTCTATGCAGTTATTACAAACAGATACAGAAACAGACGGGGAAATTAGGACACCCCTAAGCCATAGCTTGGCAGGCTCGGAACCTCGTAGTGAGGCACAATAGTTGGCTTGACAAAAAGGGAGTCTAACCCATGCTCCTAGCTCCGGTCTGGTGCCTGAACACCTACATATATATATAAACAGTGAGCTAAAGCCTAGTAAATAACATAATGCATAAAGAGGTTAAGAATGGATGTCCTTACAGTAATGAAAACAGTTCATTGATTCAAGATAATCATTATTCACCATAATACTATATGTGGTACATCCATTAGCATAGTAGATAAGAAAAGAGGGTCTTAAAAGACCTAAAAGAAATGATGGCCATCAATCAAGAAAAGAGTGGTTCCAACAAGGAATCGACAGAGATCTGAATAAAGAATAAAGAATGATAGTTGCTAAGGATGCCACAATACGTCTGATTAATATAGGACATACATTCATTCGATTAACAGTATCAGTTCAGAAAGCAGTTTAGTTAAACAGTCAGAAATATTCACAGTTGAACATATCTTTACACAATTGTTACTCGCAGAGTTCTGGGCTACAGTTAAGCTAGAGCGCGTTCCCTGATGCCAACCCTACATAGTTATAGATTGAACACACACTAAGCTACACAGTTGGGAAAATAATGACTAAATCTCTAATTGCCTCGGTGTGGTTCTACATCTATATCCTCATTAGATGCCTTAAACTGGGCCTAAGAATGCCTAGGATGAAATGAGGATGCAAAAATGCACTTTAAAAGCATTTTCAGAATTTTCAGAAAACAGAGTTCCCGCTCGAGCGTGGATTTCCCCGCTCAAGCGTAAATGCAGACAAAGGTATCTGCTCGAGCGTATACTTTCTCGCTTGAGCATTCTACAAAACAGGGCAAAAGTAATTGAAATTAGACGCTCAACACCCGCTCGAGCGTAAAACACAAGTTCCCGCTCAAGCCTCAATTCTTCTACTCGAGCGGACTTCAAAACAGTGCAAAGTACTGGGAGCATGAATTTCCCACTCGAGCGCCACTTTCTCCGCTCGAGCGGGAGTCCAAAATCTGGAATTTCCAGATTTGAACTTCCAAGCTCAAATCAAGTTCCATTGTATCAAAATCAATTCCTTTAGGCCCATTTCTTGGAAAACACTTGTAAATACATAGAATAACATGATTCAAAGTTCAATTTGTAAAATCAAGGCCCAAAGGTAGTTTAATTAAATCCAAATTCAAACCAATTTTCATGAACATGCTACAAACATGACATGCATGAGTTTAACTCCATTCAAAGCTTCAATTTCATGCTCTATTGAGCTCAATAGCCTCAAAACAAGATCAAATCATGGTCCAATGTAAAATTATGAACATGCATGTGAGGAATTATGAACTACAACCTCAAAACTTCAATATATATATACATGTAGGCAACAATCAAGCTACAATTCAACATTATTAGACTAAATCTTGATTTAGATCACTAGAAGCTCATGAACCATGCAAGAACAAGCTTAAACACAACAATGAAAGGTTGAATCTCCTTACCTAAGTCTTGAGTTTGAGGTGTAGGAGCTCAATTTACAATTATCCTCCAATTTCTTTAATTCACCAAGCAAGACACAAGAAGGAATTCAATTTTTCTCACTCTCTTCCTCTCTTCTCTCTTGGTCGGCTAAGGGTCTCAAATGAGATGAACAAAATGTTGCCAAGATTAAATAAACCAAGCCTCAAAATGTTTAGTTAGTGGTCCACTAATAGGGCAAGGTTGTAAATAATACAACTTGTGGAATTAAGCTTATGTTAATCTATTTTAATCATACCAAATCATATTTTAATTAAATACACCATAAAATCACATAAATTCCAATAATCCCAAATCATCAACCAATTTCAGGCTCGGCCGTCGATAAGGCCTTTAATTAGCAGTTTAAACACAAAGACATGAACAGATAATTTGGCAATCAAACAGATAGAATGCAATTCAAACAGATATACTCAATCAATCAGCTTCAGATTTCGGTCAGTCAGTTCAGTATTTCAATCAGTTCAATTACCCATCATAATCAGTCTCAGTTTAACAGTAATCAGTAATTAATCGGTAAGCAGTGGTGAGGGTTGTTACAGTCTCCTCTCCTTAAAAAGAGTTTAGTCCTCTAAACTCGAGTTACCTTCATTCTGGAAGAAAACAGGATTCAGTGGAAAC
Source organism: Camellia lanceoleosa (assembly GCA_025200525.1). NCBI lineage: Eukaryota > Viridiplantae > Streptophyta > Magnoliopsida > Ericales > Theaceae > Camellia > Camellia lanceoleosa. Next base: position 36,300,653 of record CM045761.1, read on the forward strand.
AGTTTAGGATATCTCTTGGCTATGTCATCTTCCCTTTCCCAAGTGGCATACACGCCACCATGGTTTTGCCAGTCAACTTTCACTAACGGGATCTCTTTATTTCTCAACTTTTTGATCTGTCTGTTTACGATCTAAATAGGCCGTTCTTCGTAAGTGTAGTCATCACTCAGCACTACACGAGTAGGCTCTATCACATGAAAAGGATCTCGGAGGTAATCCGTCAACATAGAAATGTGGAAGACATTATGCATATGCTCAATTTCAGGAGGAAGCGCAACTTGATACGCTACTGGATTGATTTTCTCAATAATCTCATATGGTCCGACATATCTCGGCGCTAATTTGCCCTTGACTCCAAAACAAGTCCGGCCTCTCATCGGTGTCACTTTCACAAAAATGTGATCACCCACTTCATATTCTCTATCCCGCCTTCTGACATCCGCATAACTTTTCTGTCGGCTCTGTGCAGTTTTCAGTCTCTATTGTATCAATTTCACTTTTTCAGTCGTTTCATATACAATCTCAGGCCCAAGCAAAGGCCCATCTCCAACTTCTGCCCAGCAAATCGGAGATCTACATTTTCTGCCATACAATGCCTCGAAAGGCGCCATACCAATACTTGAATGATAACGATTGTTGTAGGCGAATTCAGCTAAGGGCAAATGGCTTTCCCAATTCCCCTGAAAATCAAGGACACACATTCTCAGTAAATCCTCCAGAGTCTGGATGGTTCTTTCTGACTGGCCAACTGTCTGAGGATGATAGGCACTACTCAGTCTCAGTTCAGTACCCAATGTAGTCTATAAGCTTTGCTAGAATCTCGATGTAAACTTCGAATCTCTGTCAGAAACAATGGACACAGGCACTCCATGCAGTCTAACAATTTCATCAATATAGAGTATAGCCAATCTGTCTGCATTATAAATTGTCTTGACATGTAAGAAGTGAGCAGATTTAGTCAGTCTATCAACAATAACCCAAATTGAGTCCATACCTTTACTGGAGCGAGATAGTCCAACGATAAAATCCATAGTAATATGTTCCCATTTCCACTTCGGTATTGGTAAGGGCTGCAATAAGCCTGTGGGTCGTTGATGTTCGGCTTTGACTTGTTGGCAAGGAAGACATTTTGATACAAAATCAGCAATTTCTTTCTTCATTCCCGGCCACCAGAAATTCAGTTTCAGGTCTTGGTACATTTTCGTATTCCCCGGATAGATAGAAAATTTTGAATTGTGGCCCTCTTGCAGAACTCTTCTTTTCAATTCAGAATCATTCGGTACACACAGTCTTTCTTGAAATCTTAGTACATTATTTTCAAATTTGAAACCCGGCCTTGGTTTAGATTCCCTTTCTTCGATGATCTTCTTCAAGAAGTCATCCAATTGCTGTTTCTCTTTAATCTCTTCAATCAGTGCCGGTTGAGCAGAAATAGCAGCTATTGTTCCACCTCGTTCTCGCAAAACAATTTCAATTTCAGATTTTTCAAGGTCACAAAGCAACTCTTTCTGTCCAGTGAGTAAATAGGCTAAATTGCCAATCAATTTTCGGCTCAGTGCATCGGCAACGGTGTTGGCTTTTTCCGGATGGTACAAAATCTATAGGTCATAGTCTTTAATCAGTTCTAGCCATCTTCGCTGTCTCATGTTCAGTTCTTTCTGTGTGAAGAAATATTTCAGACTCTTGTGGTCGGTATATACTTCACATGTGACCCCATAAAGATAGTGATGCCAGATTTTTAAGGCAAATACCACTGCAGCGAGTTCCAAGTCATGGGTCGGGTAGTTCTTCTCATGCGGTCTCAATTGTCGGGAAGCATAGGCAATTACTCTCTCATTCTGCATTAAAACACACCCCAAACCCTTATGAGAAGCATCACAAAAAATGGTAAAACCATCCGTACCTGAAGGTAGGGTAAGAACAGGTGCAGTCACTAGTCAAGTTTTCAACTCTTGGAAAATTGATTCTCTTTGGTCAGTCCAGTCAAATGATATCTCCTTCTAAGTTAACTGAGTCAACGGTAAGGCAATTTTGGAAAAATCTTTGACACATCTTCTGTAATATCCAGCCAAACCCAAAAAGTTTCGGACTTTTGTCACATTTGTTGGTCTAGGCCAGTTTACTATCGCTTTGATTTTCTGTGGATCAACTGAAATTCCATCTTTGCTAACAACATGCCCCAAAAACATAACATGATCAAGCCAAAATTCACATTTAGACAGTTTAGCATAGAGTTTCTGTTCTCTTAGGGTCTGTAGGGCAAGTCTCAGATGATGTTCATGTTCTTCTATACTTTTGGAATAAATCAGAATGTCATTTATAAATACAACAATAAAGTCATCGAGGAATGGTTTAAAGATTCTGTTCATGAGGTCCATAAATGCAGCAGGTGCATTGGTAACTCCGAAAGGCATAACTAAGAATTCGTAATGTCCATACCTCGTTCGAAAAGCAGTTTTGTCAATGTCCTCTGGTTTAACTTTCAACTGATGATATCCGGATCTGAGATCAATCTTAGAGAAAACTTGAGCACCCTCTAACAGATCAAATAGGTCATCAATATGAGGCAATGGGTATTTATTTTTCACAGTTACCTTATTCAGTTCATGGTAGTCAATACAAAGTCTCAATGAGCCGTCTTTCTTCTTCACAAATAAAACAAGAGCACCCCATGGCGAAGTACTAGGCCTGATGAACTTCTTATCTAACAGTTCTTGCAGTTGCGCTTTCAATTCTTTTAGTTCAGTCGGAGCCATTTGGTAAGGAGCTTTAGATATTGGTTGTGTACCCGGAATCACATCAACGGTGAACTCAATCTCCCTATCAATCAAATCCCCTGGCAGATCATCTGGAAAAACATCTGGGAATTCTCTGACTATAGCAATACAGTTCACATCAATTTTAACATTAGTAGACACAGTTAACACAGAACACAGATATCCTTTACACCCCTTTCTAATCAATTTAACAGTTTTCACAGATGAAATCAAATACGGAGAAGGTACTACTCCACTTCCATTAAACACAAATTCAGGTAAACCTGGTGGACGGAAAACAACTTGTTTTGTTACACAGTCTATGGTAGCATGATATTTCGTTAACCAGTCCATTCCCAATATTACATCGAAATGATCAATGTTCAAAGGCAGTAAATCAATATACAGATGTGCATTTCCAATAATAATTTCACAAGCAGGGTACATATATGCACAAGTCATGGACCCCTCAACGGGTGATGATACAACTAATAGATAATTCATGGGTTCTAAAGGCTATTCAATTTTCGCGAAAAAGCATGCGATAGATATGAATGTGTAGACCCCGAATCAATCAGTACATATGCATTTTAAGTACAAATAGATGGGATACCTGACACAACGGTCTTAGTATTTTGTACATCTCCTGATACTAGGGCAAACACTCGGCCCTGCCTCATAGGCTCTTTCCTGGTAGCCTTGGGGTTCGGTTTTGGTGCAACAGTTGATGCTGCGGTGCTGCCTGCAGCTTTACTATTGCCCGAAGCAGTGGAAGGGCAATCTTTAACCATGTGGCCCACTTTGCCACACCTATAGCAAGCACCAGATATTTTATAACAGACCCCTTTGTGCTTCTTGCCACACTCAGAATAGGGTGGTATGGAACTACTTCCCTAGCTAGAGCTAATTGTTGACCCTGTATTCTGTTTCTTGTTCAATGGATTATTTTTGCCCTTCTTGAACTTAAAACCCTGCCTTTTACCACGCCATCCAGATACTGGTGTTTCATTCTGTTTCAGTGCCTCAATGTTCGACTCAGCCATTAATGCTCGATCGAGAACATTTACATAGTTCAGTAGTTTCAAGACATTTATTCGGTCCAGTATTGCAACATTAAGGCCGCCTTCAAACTTCCTCGCCTTCTTGTAATCAGTATCAACCATGTGGGGTGCATACCTAGCAAGTTCAGTGAACTTTGTTTCACATTCAGCAACGGACATAGTCCCCTGTCTCAGCTGTTCAAATTCAATTACTTTTCTGTCCTTGACACACTGAGGGAAATACTTTTCGAAAAAGGACTCCTTAAACTGAGCCCATGTCATAACGGTGTTGGTGTCACGGACTAGCATCCACCACCTTCTAGTTTCTTCTTGTAAGGTAAAGGTAGCTAACAGTACTTTTTGTGCTTCAGAGCACAGAAATACTTCAAATAACTTTTCCATCTCAAGAACCCGTGCTTCAGCTTTTAGCGGCTCAAGGCCTCCCTGAAAGGATGGCGGTTTCATTTTGCTGAACTTCTAAATGAGAGCAATTATGGCCCCATTATTAACATTCTGTTCTGGCTATACCGGAGGAGGAGGTAGGGGCTGTTGGTTTTGTTGTTGCTGTTGCCTTAAGGCTTCAGTTAATAATTCAACAGTTCTTTCCAGTCTGGCCATTCTGGCCTCAGATGATTCAGTTCCATCAGTAGTATTTGCATTATCCATTTCACTATATGCAATAGAGCAATAATAAACAAAGGAAGTTGCATACTATAAACATTTTAACACATATAGTGATATCATGTCCACACACACTTTTCATGCTCATGCGATGCCCTAATTGCTTTTCTAGGACACCCTATAGCTTATTTGGACACGTGTGTGCGGTATAACTCGTGGTTAAGTATCGCTCTGATACCACTCTGTCACGACCAAAACCTGCCTCTATGGGTTTATTATCAAATGCCAAGAATCCAAGATTACCAAGGCCCGCTAATGATCATACAAGAATACAAAGTATGGCGTAAGCCAATACAATAAATAAACAATGTCCAATGAGCTGTGACAGTCTATATGCAAAAAGACTTTCCATATATATACATAAATATATGAACAGTACAAAACAGTATGTACAACATTTACTGATCGTATCGAGGACCTAATCCACGATAAACAAGATAAAGATATGCTATCAGTCTATGCAGTTATTACAAACAGATACAGAAACAGACAGGGAAATTAGGACACCCCTAAGCCATAGCTTGGTAGGCTCGGAACCTTATAGTGAGGCACAGTAGTTGGCTTGACAAAAAGGGGAGTCTAACCCACGCTCCTAGCTCCGGTCTGGTGCCTGAACACTTACATATATATATAAACTGTGAGTTAAAGCCCAGTGAATAACATAATGCGTAAAGAGATTAAGAATAGATGTCCTTACAATAATGAAAACAGTTCATTGATTCAGTATAACAGTCATTCAGTCATAACAGTTATATGTGGTACATCCATTAGCATAGCAGTACAGTAAACAGTAGGTCTTAAAAGATCGAACAGTAAATGATGTCCATCAATCCAAATTTAAACCAATTTCCATGAACATGCTACAAACATGACATGCATGAGTTTAACTCCATTCAAAGCTTCAATTTCATGCTCTATTGAGCTCAATAGCCTCAAAACAAGATCAAATCATGGTCCAATGTAAAATTATGAACATGCATGTGAGGAATTATGAACTACAACCTCAAAACTTCAATATATATACATGCATGCAACAATCAAGCTACAATTCAACATTATTAGACTAAATCTTGATTTAGATCACTAGAAGCTCATGAACCATGCAAGAACAAGCTTAAACACAACAATGAGAGGTTGAATCTCCTTACCTAAGTCTTGAGTTTGAGGTGTAGGAGCTTAATTTACAATTATCCTCCAATTTCTTTAATTCACCAAGCAAGACACAAGAAGGAATTCAATTTCTTTCACTCTCTCTCTCTCTCTTCTCTCTTGGTCGGCTAAAGGTCTCAAATGAGATGAACAAAATGTTGCCAAGATGAAATAAACCAATCCTTAAAATGTTTAGTTAGTGGTCCACTAATAGAGCAAGGTTGTAAATAATGCAACTTGTGGAATTAAGCTTATTTTAATCTATTTTAATCATACCAAATCACATTTTAATTAAATACACCATAAAATCACATAAATTCCAATAATCCCAAATCATCAACCAATTTCAAGCTCGGCCGCCGATAAGGCCTTTAATTAGTAGTTTAAACACAAAGACATGAACAGATAATTTGACAATCAAACAGATAGAATGCAATTCAAACAGATATACTCATTCAATCAGCTTCAGATTTCGGTCAGCCAGTTCAGTATTTCAATCAGTTCAATTACCCATCATAATCATTCTCAGTTTAACAGTAATCAGTAATTAATCGGTAAGCAGTGGTGAGGGTTGTTACAGTCATCTTTGTCCTCTCTGTATCCAAGAGTTCGGTTGTAATCGTCACTTTGAGGACTGATTATAGTGCGTTGTGGTGCCATTTAGACAAGGGCAACTTTCCGTTGCCATGCAATGCCATTTAGACGAAGGGCAATTTTCCATTGTTTTGGATCTGAGATTATGCATCTCAAGAGTAAATTCTGTGTTGGACAAGTAGTGATCGTTTGCAAAAACAGTTTTTGAGAATTTTTAATTAGGTTGACTAATTTTCTCGAAAATTTGCTCCATTTTTTCCAAAAACTGGACCATATCTTGGACCCAAAAAAGAAAATTTTCAATACTTATAGTCTGACTTGCATGATTTTAAATTAGAAAATCGAACAAGCATGTTAATCTAACTCTCATATTGATCAAATTGGTTTTAGTAGAAAGCCAAAACAAAAAATGGTCAAAATGATGAACTAGGGGCACAGTTGAGTCAGGTTTTCTATCTTTTTCCCTTTATTAACGCACTTGCCAGAAAGGGCACTTTACTTGCCAAAAAGGGCACTTCACCTGCCAGAAAAGGGCACAACTGAAGCTAACAGCAAAGGGCCGAAAGCTCTCTCATCCTCTGAGCAGCGAGGTATCAAGTCAAGTGCGAAGCACGAACTGGAACTAGAGCGGGATATTCGGTTCCCTCATCTGGATGATCAAATCAAAAATTGGTGTCTAACTTGGAATAGGGACGTAGAAAATGCAATGTCTGTGAGACTAATCAATTGTATACCTGGCCGGTGGGATATGTTATAGCTTATCTCGATCAAGTTAAGCCAGGGGCGTCGTCAATCGATGTCAGTTGCTGATCTGCTGCACGTCCAGCCACATCACAACCCCTCTAAGGGAAAGCTCACTGTTGTGAGCTGAAGTAAGAGAATCTAGCAAAATGCTAGGGACAAGAGCCTGCAACTTCTTGTTTATCCATCAACCACCCAGGTGAGGGATAAAAAATGAGAGATTGAAGAATAGAAAGATGTGCGTTAAGAGAAAAAGTGAGAAAAAGGGCTTTTTCAGAAAAATAGAGATTGAGTGCCAGAGTGATGTAAGAATCACAAATGAGAAAGGGTGGGAAACAATACCCGGAGAAGCTGTGGGCTCCTCGTGGACTAAGAGGTCTCTTGTCTTTGTAATACGTCTGAGTGTCGTGTGTGTTGTTTTGTTTGTTTCGATTCTTGTTTTGAGTCGTTTCGTGTGTCAATAGATGTGTTTAGGTTGTTTTACCTTTGTCTTTCTCTTTGTTGAGTCGTTTTGACTATGGTTAGTCGTCGGCTCAATACCTGGTCGAGGACTTATTTCAATTTCAAAAATGATTGTTTTGTGCTCAGAGTGCTGTTTGTGCCATTCTCCACATTTGTGCAAAACAAGATTTGTTCTTTTATAAAACTGTAGGGTTCAACCCAAGTCATGTGAGAACAGTAAAACCAGGACCTATCTGAAGCTATATAGGTTCCAAACTGCAAAGCAAAAGAAAAGAGGGAAAATGTCGGGCATCTGAGTTTGTTTCAACTTCAATAAGTTCCGAGATTGCATTCTGTGTGTACCTCTTCAGGTCTTGCCAATGCTCTGAAGTATGAGTGTGCCTCTACCTCAAGCTCAAGACTAAGCCTGCTTCAAGCCAGAATGGCGATCAGAAGTGCTCTCCCTGAGCACCGTCCCTGCCAGAGGTATCTTGGCTGTGTTTGCAATGAGTTCCTAGGAAACCAACTACAACGGTGGAAACTAGAGTTCGAATGGCTGATGCCTAGAACGCAAAGGTTTGGAATTTCCGAGACTAAAGTCTGGTTTAAATACCTAAGGGTGTATCCCCGGCTTGAAATCAGTATGGCAGCCCCATAGATTGAGATAGCATGTGTATGCACTTCAATTCTGGATACTGAACCAACCTGGTCTGTCACCCTATTGGAGAACAGGGAAAGTTATGAATATGATTAGGAAAGAAAACGGCATTTGTGGTTTCTACATGCAGAAATTACCCCTTGTCAGCATTTCAGAACCTTTGTACTGTGAGTTGAAGGTAAGTGTTCGAGGAACACAAGGGCAGATCCCCGTCAGAGTAGAGCGGTTCATCGCCACTCACCCATTGAGGTGCTTTTTAAAGCACCGCTTCGTTTGTTTATTGCATTCCCTAAACAACATGCCTTACATTGCTTGTAACATGTTATAACGTATATCATACCATCGCACTTATTGCATTTATTTGCATTTTGTGTTATCTTGTATCTTTTATCCTTTTACGTTGAGCAGCGTTTAGGATCGTTGTCCTCCGGGGCTTTCTCAGGTTACGCCGAGCACGCTCCTGATTGGTTGTTTTGTTTACCTCTTCTCACAATTTCAACGTGGTTAAAGTTTTCCCTTCCTCACACGATTTCAGCGTGTTTGGAATTTGTTTAACTCTTCTCATGATTTCAGCGTGGTTAGAGTTTGTTCCTTCCTCACACGATTTCAGCGTGTTGTAGACGCACCCAAACGTCCCGGGAAAATCCCGTTTTGTTCATTGGGCTTACTACAGTTCGGACTCAATGTCACAGTTCTGAATCTAATCTCACAAAGTGCAATGCAAGATCGATAAATCACCAAAGAGTCCAAATCCGGCAGATCATTTTGAAAAACTGATTTTTTAGAAAGAAGTGCCAAACATGGACTATTTTGCCAGATACAGAGTCGCCACCTAAATGTTTTTATTTTGAGAAATTTAGGAAACCCTAACTCGCGCCTAAGGCCACGTGTCCGTCATCACCAAAGTTGCCTCGGCTTAGGAACTTGGGTACGAGAGGGGAAGGTCATGCAATGAGCGCCTCCGCTCGCCCGATCAAAGATCGGCCACTACTAAACATAATATCTTGTTTTTGAAAACACATACGTTCTTATTCCGGTTTATTAGCCTAGAATTACTATGTGATGCGCACAGCATATAAGTATAAACTGGATCGCCTAATTTGGAACAAAACATCTCATGTTTGTTTTTGAAAGCGGTTTGCTACTCGCAAGTAGGCTAAAATGCGGATTTTACCGCTCTCAAGTGGGCTTAGAAAATATGGTGATTTGCCACTCTCAAGTGGGCTTAAAACTCGCAATCAATGAATTATTCCAATTCAAGTAATCCAACCGTCACCCACAGGCAATTAGGCAGTTATATCACATAAGCAAATAGCCTCATGGTAAGCATGCTATCATGGTAGTCACTCACACACATGCAAGGATACTAAAGCATAAACACTTACCGAGTACTCCAAGCCAAAACAAAAGCTATGTTAGAAATCAATGCATGATCCTAGTTCATGTTTAAGATGGCTAATGCAACACATGCAAAATGCAACTAAGATAGGCTCGGCTATTCTAAGATGGCATATGAGATGCTACAGATAACACGCATTCAACTTGGAATTGAAATACGATGCAGTTAGTATGATGCGCCGAGCCCGGTGCATACAAGACAGATGAATGGATGCAAACATGCGAGCATAAGGATGCTAATTGAAACATGCCCTAAAACTAACCATCGTAAGCTGGTAAATAAAAAAGGAGAAATAAGTGGGGGTTGGAAAACACGCATCACACACACGCACACTTATTACAAAATTTGCCCTCTCGACAGAAGGTCCGAATAAATAATACAGAACCAGCTAGCTAATCTAAGCTAATCTAATTAAACTAGTTATTACACGATGAAATGAATAACAAGTTACAACTACATATTACATAGCATTAACTAAGTAAGCAATCTAAATGAGTATGCAAACTAAATGAATGTGGGCTGCCCCAACTTTGCTTTGAATGACAAAGGATGCATGCATGCTTGAATTGCCTTGTTTGGAAATCTCTCGCGACGCCCTGACTTGCTTTTGTTTGCAATTGACCTCAGAACACTACACAAAGCTCCAAAAGGCTGAAACTCCACCCTGGGAATCTATGGGAAGGCTGCCGACCAGCTATTGACCTTGGAGACCACCTGTCGACCACTTTTGTGGTGAAAAACCAGAAAAAGTGGTCGGCCAGCCACTAAATCTGGTCGGCCGACCAATTTCTGCCCTTGGTTTCTAGTTTTCTGCAACAAAAGGCAAGAGAGAGAGATGGCAAAGTATTCGCAACACATGTGTGTATGACCACTCTCCCCATCATTGCATAAGCTCAAAGGAGTGTAGTCCTTGACCCTCGAACCACCAATCACGTATCTCGATGCATGATGGCCGAGGAGTTGAATTGCACGACTCAATATGAAATGAATACACATACAAGCACCTAAAGCCAACAACTCCGTCATGGGTAGCCAAGAGTGTCGGCGACCGGGAATCGAGGCACGTTTCATCATTTCAAGCATGAAACGTCCCTCGTTCCCCGTGTTTAGACTAACCCCTATTCCAAACACGATGCAACAAACAAGGCATGCACCAATGCAATTCTAGCATGCAATCTTAATGCAATACAACTACGTCATGCAAACATGCAACTAGCATACACAATGCTATGAACTAACAATGGCATACTCAATGTACATGACACTTAGCATACACAATGCACGTAGAAACTAACATACACAACGAGATGAACAAGACATGCACAATGCAATGATCAATCATGCGACAACATGACATACTCTATGCTATGAACTACAATGGCATACTCAATGCAAAATGGACTTAAACCAAAATGAATGGGCCTCAGCCACACCCAAATTAGTGGCCATTAGATGATGGAAATAAGGCATCAAAACACATACGATCATGCACAATGCAACGGCCCCAAGTCTAAGGCACAAAACACAACTTTCCAAACACATTGAAAGGATGAAATATGGAGTGCAATGACACATGTTTCAGCTTTGAAATGGAATACAAAATGACTTCAAATTATGCAAACAACTCATGTAATGCATGTTGAATGGCTCAAGCATCGAAACTAGTGAAGTGTATTACACTATAGGCATGCAAGGCAATGCTCAAATGGCCAAACCAACTCCAAATAGACCCTATGCAGGCCCAAAACAATAGCAAAATGAGTTGGGATGATAGCTTGAAAGGCACAAAAATGAAGCTCATGCAATGGCTCACAAAATAGGGTATAAAAGCACAACTCTCAAGGGCACTTAAAGAGTGGAAAACATGAAAGTATGACAGCCCTATATGCTCTGAAATATCAAGCTCAATGACGCCAAAACATGAAAATACCTCAAGTTAAGCATGCAAGGGACTTCAAAACTTGAAGCTAGTCAAGGCTATTACACTACAAGCATGCATGGAAAGCATCTTTCGACTAAGAGGCCTCAAAACAGAACTAAGGCAGCCCAAAATATGAATAAAACCAGGTTGGAGCATGGCCAAAATATGCTAGAATAGAGGGCCAAAACATCATGCATTCTAAGCTAGTAAACATGATTTACACTACAAGCATATGAAGCATGTGAGAGGCTACCAAACTAGCTGAAAACAAAGTCATGGCATGCCAAATGATGATAAAAAACCCACTGAAATATAACCAATACATGCAAGAATGACATGCTATTTTGATAAGCCACAAAAGGGATTAGTATACACATGCAAGAGGCAAACCCAAGGTGACCAAACCAACCATAGACAGAGTCAAGGCAGGCCCTAAAAGTCACCAAAAAGTGCCTGAACCGAGCCTTGAAAGTATGAAAACATATGCTTCTTTGATAGGCCAAAAATGCAAGCAAACAAGACCAAAAAGAGATAGGGTCACCCCTCTCTGATTTAGGGTCTCAAAACCACATGCCAACCACTGAAAATCCACTGGATTTCAGTGGCTAAAAGGCCATGCAAGGATTAACTCAAAGGCCTTATGGCATGGCACAAAACAAGGCCAAATAGGGCATGCAAGAGGGAAGATGACCCTCAGCACCAAAAGGGCCTTAAACAAACATGAAAAACACTTAAATATGGAGCTTTTTTTAGTTGACAACAAAGCTCAAACAAGCATGCAAGTATGGCTAAGAGAGTGATCAAGACAAAACTTAAAAAGAGAGAAATGAGATTACCCTTAAAGCTCAGCAAAACCAGCAAGTTCCTCAACCAAAAACCACCATTTTAACCTCCAAAAATAACCTCTAAGAACCTCAGTTCAATGGTAAGGATGTATGGCTAAGAGTTAGGGTGTTAAAGGTCAAGAACAATACACACTTTTGGCTCAAAATATAGAGATATAGAGATAGATATGTGTTTGCGCCTTAGACAATTTTCTGACCCTGTGGAATAGAGAGGGAGACCCTCTCTTATAGAAAAACATAAGTTAAATCTTCTTGGAGAAGCTTAGAGCTTGGATCCAATCCCTCCATACGCATGTATGGAGGATGCAGTCTGTGCTCTCCAGCTGGCACAGCTGGCATCCACAGACTCTTCAAAATCTGTAGGAAGGCCGCCGACCAGTTAAAGTGGTCGGCTAGCCACTTTTTCTGGTCGGCCAGCTAGTTTTTCTGGTCGGCAGGAAAATTCTGCTTTCTAGGTCCAACTTCAAATGGCCATAACTCCTTCATTTGAACTCCTTTTTAGATCATTCTTGTGTCCAAATTGAAGCCCGGAAGTAATCTGCCTTGCATCAAAATTCAAACTGTTAAAAAAGTAATGCCTGTTTTGGTGAAGTCGCGCAGTTTTGGTCCTACTCGGATTTATGCCGAATTTCTCCCAAACTAGTTTTCTTCTCTCCTTTCCTCTTTTATTCAACTCCAAACCCCTAAACAAAGTGTTTTGAAAGATTTTTCAAAGATTTCATCTCTTTTTCATTCGTTTCCACTTTGTCCTTGCTCGGTTTACGAAAAAGCGCAATATTTAACGAAATGCGAGCGTCGGAACATCGTAGAAACTTTATTTTCAAAACATTTTGAAAGAGAGGGTTTCAAGGTCTAAAATCTTTTGATCAAGATTTTTTTGGTCCAAAAGGGGTATGAAGTTGGGATTTGACTCTCTCCTTGTCGAAGAAACTGAACCTTTGCCCTGCACACCTTTCTCTACCAAGTAAAGCATCAATAGTGCCCAAGTCGTAAGGGTGGTCAAAAATGGGGTGTCTACTCGTGTTTGGAATTTGTTTACCTCTTCTCACGATTTCAGCGTGGTTAGTGTTTGTTCCTTCCTCACACGATTTCAGCGTGTTTGGAATTTGTTTACCTCTTCTCACGATTTTAGCATGATTAGAGTTTGTTCCTTCCTCACACGATTTCAGCATGTTTGGAATTTGTTTACCTCTTCTCACAATTTTAGCATGGTTAGAGTTTGTTCCTTCCTCACACAATTTCAGCGTGTTTGGAATTTGTTTACCTCTTCTCAAGATTTCAACGTGGTTAGAGTTTGTTCCTTCCTCACACGATTTCAGCATGTTTAGAATTTGTTTACCTCTTCTGAAGATTTCAGCGTGGTTAGAGTTTGCCCTTCCTCACACAATTTCAGTATGTTTAGAATTTTTTTATCTCTTCTCACGATTTCAGCGTGGTTAGAGTTTGTTCCTTCCTCACACAATTTCAGCGTACTTGGAATTTGTTTACCTCTTCTCACGATTTTAGCATGGTTAGAGTTTGTTCCTTCCTCACACAATTTTAGCGTGTTTGGAATTTGTTTACCTCTTCTCACGATTTCAGCATGGTTAGAGTTTGTTCCTTTCTCACACGATTTCAGTGTGTTTGGAATTTGTTTACCTCTTCTCACGATCTCAACGTAGTTAGAGTTTGCCTTTCCTCACATGATTTCAGCGTGTTTGGAATTTATCTCAGGACGCATGATGCGCGAGCCTGGGCGTGTTTTATCTCAGGTTGCATCGTGTACGCACCTGGGCAGTTGTTTTTCGAACCTCCTCTCACGATTTCAGCATGGTTTGAGTGTCCCTTTCCTCACACGTTTTCGGCATGTTTGGGATTTGTTTTTCCTCTTCTTACGATTCCAACGTGGTTAGAGCATGTCCCCCTTTTGCATCTACTGTGCTATTTGTTACATCGCATCTATTATCAATTGCATCGCACTATTTTGTGCACCTTACTTGCATTGAGCATGCATTTTATCACGCCATTTTGGGCGTCGCACTATTTTGTGCACCTTACTTGCATTGAGCATGCATTTTATCGCGCTATTTTGCGCATCGCACTATTTTGTGCACCTTACTTACATTGAGCATGCATTTTATCGCGCTATTTTGCGCATCGTACTTGTTAGTGCATTGCATTACATTTGCGCTATCTTGCGCACCTCACCTGCACTTGTTAGTGCATTGCGTAGTCACGCACTCTTAGGTTGCACTGTTATGCACCCCTCCACCTGTGTTGTCACTCACACTTAGGTTGCATTGTCATGCACCTCTACTTGCGTTGTTGCACACGTCTTACTTGCATTGACATGCACCTCTTTACCCGCGTTGTCACGCACACTTAGGTTGCATTGTCATGCATCCCCTTACTTGTGTTGTCGCGCACGTTTTGCTTGCATTGTTATGCATGTCCCGGTTGCATTATTATGCACCCCTACTCATTGCATTATTATGCACTCTACTTGCGTTGTCGCGTATGTTTTACTTGTATTGTTATGCACTCTTTGCTTGCATTGTCACGCACTTTTCACTTGCATTGCTATACATGTCTTCATCGATATCATATGTGCGTGCGTTTATCTCGTATTAATATTGTATCTTGATATAGCGTTGAATATGCTTTTACAATATTGCACCTGTCGAATCTCTCTCTTATGCAGGCACGATATTGTATGTACGGTTCATTTGAAGCTGGCGCGACTAGACGATATTGTATGTACGGTTCATTTGAAACTGGCACGACTAGACGATATCGTATGTACTCTGCGCGAGACGCAGAGTGAGAATTGCATAATTTTCTTACATTCTTTCTGCATGTAATATAGGCATTCGCTTAAAATGTTGCATTTATTTTGCATGTTTGCTTTATCACGGCTCTATTTGCATGATCATAAATTATGTTCGGCATTGTGCATGTCATTTGCATCTTGCCCCTGCTTGCGGGTGCATCTCTTTGTTATCTTGCCTGTTTGTCTAAGTCTTCGGCCTTGTCAAAAATGGGTCATCTCTGGGCTTTGACATTCACTCACGTCACTTCTTGACTTCCAAGTTCTGTCAAAGAGGGGTAACTGTAGACACCCCATTTTTGACCGACCTTAAGACTCAGATGTCATCGATTGAGCACTCGGTGATTATGCATGTTTGCACTTGTTTCGAGTTTCCGAAGTTTTCGGTTGAGTGCCTTGCCTCCGGGCCTTTGAACTCTTTGTGTTTTGGCTCGGTTTGTGGACCAAGCCTTGTTTTCCTTCCCTGGAAGGAGTGGGAGGTCTGTAGACCACTTTTTGTGGTCGTAGATAGCTTTTTTCCCTTGGAGACTAGTTTTTGATTTTCGGAGCCTTCGGTCGCGCGCCTTGTCTCGGGACCGCTTAATGTTCTCCGTTTGGCTTGGTTTTTGAACCATGCCTTGTTGCCTCTGCCTAGAGGGACACTATGGTCTGGGAGACCACTTTTGGGGTCGTTGACCACTTTTGGTGCTCGTAGACTAGTTTTCGGGTCTCTCGGCTGCGCGTCTTGCCTCTCGAACTTTCGTCTTACTTCCTTTTTGGTTTGTTTTTTATACAAACCTTGTTTTCCTTGTTTGGAAGGTGGTACAGGGGTGGGAGACCAGTTCTTCCCCTTAGAGACCACTTTCCTTTCTACCAGCCAGTTTTCTGGTAGGGCAATTGGTTTTCTTGGTCTTTAGACCACCAATAGTGGTCGGCCACCACACCATTGCCTTGCTTTCAGTGTGCAGACCACCTTCCCCCATGGCCGACCACTTTCTTCCCTGGCAGACCACTTGTGGTGGTTGGCCGACCACTTCAAGTGGTCGGCAACTTTCTATCACCTTTTTTGCAGATATTTTCTAGCCAGCTGTAACAGTTGTAGGGCATAGAAACCATGGCTTTAGGCCTAAGCTTGCTCAACAAGCTTAACCTTTGGTTTTCTATATAAGGGAACCTCCCTCTTTATGCCTTAGGTTCAGAATTTTGGGCTTGAGAGATATAGATACACATTTGTCTCTATCTTGCTCTTTGCTTCACATTTGTGCTTCCAAAGTGCCTTTTTATCACACTTTAACACACAAACACATAGTGAAACACCATACTCTTGGAGCTGAGGCCCCTTGAAGTTGTTTTTGAAGTTTTTGGACTGGTTTTGGTCAGAAAAAGTTACTGGAGTTGTTGCTCTAGAGTTGTTCTACAAGGGTGAGAAACTAACCTCTTAAACCCTTATTTTTGCTTAAGCTTTTGGACCTATTTGCATGCTTATTTTGGTTTGACTTTCTACTGCAAAAAGGTCTGATTTTTTGTGCTTGTAATGTTTGTTTGAGGCCTTGTTGGTGTTGGGGGTGGTCCACCCTCTCTTGTGCCTTGTTTGGCCTTGTTTTGTGCTTTCCTTTTAAGCTATTGGGACCACCTTGTTTTGGCCTTCTCACCACTGAAACTCAGAGGAATTTCAGTGGTGGAAATGGTGTTTTGAGGTCCCAAATAGGAGAGGGTCATCCCCTCTCCTTGTGTTTTGTATGCTTACTTCATTTGCCTCATGTTTGAGCATATTTGTTAAGCTTATGTTGGCTCCATCTTAGCATGTATTTGGGGTTATTTTGACATGGCATATCACTATTTTGACTTGGTTTGGTCACCCCATGCATGCCTTATACACTTGTAGTGTAGATGTTACAAACTAGCTTTGTGTGCTTCATGAAGTAGCATGTCTTTCTAGCTTGTTTTGAGTCCATCTCAGCATATTCTTGGTGTTGTTTTGCCATGATATACCTTTGTCAAGGTTTGGTTTAATAACCCCATGCATGCTCCATACACATGTAGTGCAATTTCATGAACTAGCCTAATATGTATCATGCTTTAGACCATCATTCTAACATGATTTTAGCTCAACTTTAAGAAGCTTTTCTCCATGTTCTAGCTTGCTTAACCTCTGATTTATGTTTTTTTGGTCATGTATGCATTGCTTTGTATAGCCATGGTTCAATCTTGCTCACTAGCTTTGTGTATTAAGTCCATTAGCATGCATTACTTGGACTATTTTCATGATTTGGTATAATTTGAAATGTGATTTCAGTACATGTAGTGTGGTCATACACTTGCATTTGTCACTCTTTCCATGCTTTGGAAGGTTGGTTCTTTATGCCTTAAACATGAGTTGTTGCGTATGCCTTCATGCCTAAGCTTGCGAGCTATCATTTCAGTATGTTTTTGGGGTTATTTTGCCATGATATAACTCTGATTTTTGTTGGCAAAGCCATCTCATGCTTGGTCTTGGTAGGTGTAGTGTAATCCTCCCTTTTGGCCTCACATATTTCATGCTTCATGCTCACCATGCTAGCTTATTTTGGCTTCCTTCCATACATATTTTAGCATCATTTTAACATGCTCTAGGACTATTTTGGGTTGTATTTTCCATATGCTTCATGTATTGCATAGCTGTAGTACAAATACATATGCTAGCTTCAAGTTTTGAGCACCATAGCATGTTTCATTTGTGACATGTACATGATTTGGCATCATTTAACATGACATTTCAGAGCATGTAGCATTGCCATGTTCCTACTTCTTTCATCCTTTGAGTGCCTCTAAGGGTTGTGCATTGTTGCCTTGCTTATGGCCTAGTGTATCATTTGAGCCCCTATCTCAGCATAATTTGGTCTTTGTTTAGACCTATTTGAGCTCTGTCCATGGTTGGTTCTTGCATTTGTGCCATGTATTGCATGTCCCTTGTATACTCATCTTTGCTAGCTTTAATGCTTAAGGACCGTAGGATGCTATGCTTGTATTGTTTGAGTGATTTGGCATCATTTCATACCTTATTTCAGAGCTTATAGTGTTGTTACACTCCCATGTTTATCACTTCTTGAGCGCTCTTGAGAGTTGTGCTCTTAGGCCTAGTTGATGGGCCAATGCATGAGTATGCTTGTCTTGCATTTCATGCCATCTTTCTTAGCATTATGGCCACTGATTTGGGCATGGCTGAGGTCTGTCTACATTCGGTTTAAGTCCATTTAGCATGTTTGTTTGCATATTGTTTGCATGCTTATGTTACATTGCATTGAGTATGCCATGTTGTTCGTTGCATTGTGTATGCCATGTTACATTGCATTGAGTATGCCATGTTGTTGCCTGCATTGTGTTCAGATGGGTGTTAGTCCAAACATGAGAAACGAGGGACGTTTCATACTTGAAGTGATGAAACATGTCTCAATTCTCGATCGCCGACGCTCTTGATCATACATGATAGAGTTCAAGGCATTTATGTGTTATATGTGCATTCATTTCATATTGAATTGTGCAATTTGGCTTCTCAGCCATCATGCATCGAGATGCGTGATTGGTGGCCCGAGGGTCAAGAACTGCACTCCCTTGAGCTCATGAAATGATAGGGAGGGTGGTTGTGCACACATATGTTGCAAATACATTGTCTTGTTCTCTGTTGCAACAAACTAGAGAAGTGCAGCAAAAACTAGTCGACAGACCAGTAAAAGTGGTTGGCCGACCACTTTTTCTGGTCTGCAGCAAAGAAAAGTGGTCGGCAGGTGGTCTCCCCCATCAACAACTGGTCGGCCATGTTCCTACAGGTCCCCAAGGTGAGTTAGAAGCTATCTGGAGCTTGGTGCAAGATTCTGAAAATAATTGCAAACAGAGGCAAGTTGGGGCATCGCGACGGATTTTCGAACGAGGCGACTGAGCATGCATGCCCTCCTCTTCCCGAGGACCTCTCTTTACTGCTTTCCTTAGCTAGTTTATGCTTTGGTTATGTATTTAAGTAGTTAATGCGTTTAGCTGTTTATTTGTGTTGTAATAACTAGTTAGTTAACTTGATTAGTTAATTAGCTTCGTTTTGTACTTAATTAGTTAACTTGTTAGTTAATTAGTTTTGTGATGTAATAATTAGTTTAATTAGCTTAGATTAGCAAGTTAGCTTCTTATTCGGACCCTTCGTCTAGAAGGTGTGTTGTCATAATAAACGTGCGTGTGTGTGATGCATGTCTTCCAACCCTATGTCTTTCTCCCTTTTATTTACCAGCTTTTAATGGTTAGTTTTAGGGCATATTTCAATTAGCATCCTTATGCTTCGCATGCGTACATCATTCATCTGTTTTGCATGTACCAGGCTCGGAGCATCATACAAACTGCATTGTATTTCAATTCTAATTTGAATACATGCTATCTAGTTGCATTCATATGCCATTCTTAGAATAATCGAGCCTATCTTAGTTGCATTTTTGCATATGTTGCATTAGGCATTGTTGACATAGCTAGGATCATGCATTGATTACTAACTAGCTTCTGTTTTGGCTTGGAGTACTCGGTGAGTGTTTATGCTTTAGCATCCTTGCATGTATGTGAGTGACTGCCATGATAGCATTCTTGCCATGAGGCTATGTGCTTAACTGCTATAACTGTTTGAATGCCTGTGGGTGAAGGCTTTATTGCTTGAATTGGAACAATTCATCGAAATGTGAGTTTTAAGCCCACTTGAGAGTGGCAAAATCATGTTTTTCTAAGCCCACTTGAGGGTGGCAAAGCCGCGTTTTAGCCTACTTGTGAGTAGCTCTTCCAAACCATTTTTTGAAAAATGAACATGAGATGTTTTGTTCCAAATCAAGTGATTTAGTCTATACTTGTATGCTGTGCACATCACGTAGTAAGCTAGATTAATAATTAGAATAAGAACACATGTCTTTTCAAAATAACATATCATGTTAGTAGAGGCCGATCTTTGATCGGGCGAGCGGGGGTGCTCATTTCAGGACCTTCCCCTCTCATACCCAAGTTTCCAAGCCAAGACAACTTTGGTGATGATGGACACATGGCCTTAGGCACTAGTCAAAGTGTAGACGTCCCTGAACGTCTCGGGAGGGAAATCTCGTTTTGTTCATTGAGCTCACTAAAGTTCAGGACTCAATGTCACAGTCCTGTATCTAATCTCGCAGAGTGCAATGCAAGACCGATGAATCATCAAAGAGTCCAAATCCGGCAAATCGTTTTTGAAAACAGATTTTTTTGAAAGAAGTGCCAAACATGGATTGCTTTGCCAGATACAGAGTGGCCACCTAAATATTTTATTTTTTGGGAAATTTAGAAAACCCTGACTCGTTGCCTAAGGCCACGTGTCCGTCATCACCAAAGTTGCATCGGCTCGGGAACTTGGGTATAATTGGGGAAGGTCACTTCGTGAGCACCCTCGCTCGCTCGATCAAAGATCGGCCTCTACTAACCATGATATCAAGTTTTGAAAAAATTATGTGTTCTTATTCCGGTTATTAGCCTAGATTTACTATGTGATGCGCACAGCATACAAGTATAGACTGGATCGTCTGAATTGGAATAAAGCATTTCATGTTTATTTTTGGAAGATGGTTTGCTACTCGCAAGTAGGCTTAAAATGCGGATTTTGCCACCCTCGGGTGAGCTTAGAAAAGATGGTTTTGCCACTATCTAGTGGGCTTAAAACTCACAATCGATGATTTGTTCCAATCCTAATAACCCAACCTTCACCCATAGGCACTCAGGCAGTTATATCACATAAGCATATAGTCTCATGGTAAGCATGTTATCATGGCGGTCACTCACACGCATGCAAGGATGCTAAAGCAAAAAAACTTACAGAGTACTCCAAACCAAAACAGAAGCTATGTTAGAAATCTATGCATGATCCTAGCTATACAGAAATGTCTAATGCAACACATACAAAATGCAACTATGATAGGCTCGGCTAGTCTAAGAATGGCATATGATGATGCTACAACTAACATGTATTCAACTTAGAATTGAAATACAATGTAGTTAGTATGATGTGCCAAGCCCGGTGCATGCAAGACAGATGAATGAATGCAAACATGCTATCATACTATATGCTAATTGAAACATGCCTTAATCTAACCATCATAAGCTGGTAAATAAAGGGGAGAAAGATGTAGGGTTGGAAGACATACATCACACGCACGCACACTTATTAGAATTGTGCCCTCACTAGGAGGGTCCGAATAAATAATACAGTCCGAATTAATGCAGTCCAAATAAAATACAAAACCCTAATTAATTAACAAATTTAACTAGGAAAGCAGTAAACTAGCACGCAAATCTATGGACCGCCTCAGCTCTGTTCCGAATGATGAATGATGCATGCTTGTGTTGCCTTGCGCGAAAATCCATTGCGATGCCCCAATTAGCCTCTGTTTACAATTAAGCCCGGAATATTGCACGAAGCTCCAAAAGACGGCCGATTTCTGATTTGCTGCAACAGAGAGCAAGAAAGGGGCATGGCAAAGTATTTTCACATATGTATGCATACCTCGATCCTTGTGCCACCAATCATGCATCTCGATGCATGATGGCCGAGGAGTCGAATTGCACGACTCAATATGAAATGAATGCACATGAAAACACAACAAGACCGAGACTCCATCACGGTTAATCCGGAGTGTCGGTGACCGGGAATTGAGACACGTTCCGTCACTCGGAGTATGAAATGTCCCTCGTTTCCCGTGCTTGGGCTAACTCTTATCCCAAACATAATGCAAATGAGATGGCATACACAATGCAATTAACATACAACCTAGCATACGCAATGCTATGAAATGGCATACACAATGCTCGATGTAACACGGCATACACAATGCTCTAACATGCAACTTAGCATACGCAATGCTATGAACTGAAATGGCATACACAATGCATGATGGACTTACACCAACATGAGTGGACCTCAGCCACACTCACATCAGTGGCCATTAGATGAAAATGAGATAACCAAAATGTGTGCACACATGCACGCAAACCGAAGACCGAACCTAAGGCACAACATGCAACTCTAACAAGGCATGACAAGGGATGCAAGATGGCATGTAATAGCATAAATTATAGCTCTGAAACAGTATGCAAAGTGATCCCGAAACATGGAAACATGGCACCCGATGCATGAAGTAAACCCCGAAACTCAAAACTAGGCACATGTATTGGCTTATAGCTTTGCAAAGTAAGCATTATTTGACTATGAAGCACAAAGATAAAGCCAAGGCAATCCCAAAACATGAACATTTCTAGTTCAAAGCATGACCAAAAGATGCTAGCATGATGGACTAAAATAGCATGCAACTTTGACTAGCAAACATGGTTTACATGGCATGTATATGAAGCGTATGAAAAATCATCGAACTAGAAAAAATCAATGAATAAAACATACCAAAATATGCCCAAATAATCACTGAAATGTAGACAATGCATGCCAAAATGATGAGCTCCCTTAAAGGGCCATACAAGGGGCTATTAAGCACATACAAGATAGACACTTAGCAAGACCAAACCAACTCTGGAAATGGGTTATGACAGCCCTAAAACCCACCAAATAGGTCCTAGAATCAGTCTCAGAAACATGCAAAGAAAGGCTTCTTTGAAAGGCCTTGGATGAGATTTCTCTACACATGCATCATAGACATAAAATATGGCTGAAAGGGCCTCGGACAGAGCCAAGGTAGACCTCAAAACCCTCAGAATAAAGCCTAAAATAAGACTTCAATGTATGCAAAATAGGGTCCCTTTGGAAGGTCAAACATGCTAGTAAAGAGAATGAGGCGTGAGAGGGTCACCCCTTTATGATTTCAAGGCTCAAAACCTCAGCAAAGCTACTAAAAATCCGTTGGATTTCAGTGGTTAAGAGGCCAAAACAAGGCTAATGCAAATGCTCAAATGCATGGCTCAAAGCATGTGAGAATGAAGCATGCAAGGAAGGAGATGACTCCAAACAGAAAAGTGACCTCAAGAAAACTTAAAGAGGAGGTCAAAACAAGACTTTTTCCAGTTTATATCATATCTCAAAAGTGTTCACAAGTAAGGCTAAAATATGATGAAAAAATAGCCCTAAAAGAGAGATAGAGGGTAAGGGAAAGTAGATGGCACAAACAGTAAAGAGCCCTTCAACAAAGTTTAAGAGGGGCTAAAAATAAGATACTTTACAGTTTAGGTCGAATCCCATAAATGCTCACAAATAAGGCTAATATATCATGCAAAATAAGCCCTAAAAGAGAGATAAAGCACAAAGGGGAAATAGATGACCTCAAACCGCAAAGTTTTCTTAAACAAAGTTGAAGAGGAGCTCAAAATAAGATCTTTTCTAGTTTAGCTCGGAGCCCAAAAATGCAAGCAAAAGGGGCTAAGATATGAAACAAAATAAGGCTAGAAAAAGGGAAGTGAGGACTTACCCTTGTAGAGCCGACTTCCAGCAACTTTTGGACCAAGAATGTGAGCTCTCTACCTCTGCAAATAACCTTCAAGGTGCTGGAATGGAGTGTGGAGATGGTAGGCTATGAGTTGTAGTGTAAATGGCAAAGGATAATGGACTTTAGAGCTTGGAAGAGAGAGCTATGAAGGGAGATGGATGTATGCCTTAGCAAATATATCTAACCCTTGCAAATGGAGGTGGTGCGTGTGTTATATAGAGGAGAAGGAGTGAGGCTTCTTGGAGAAGCCAAGAGAAAGGTTCAAGGCTTCCAAGAGAAGCTTGACCAAAGGGGTCAAGCTTCTTGAGGAAGCTAACCCAAAAGGGTCAAGCTTCCCCAAGAAGCTTGACCAAAAGGGCCAAACTCTCCTTGAAACCAAGCAAAGGGGTGAAAACCACCTTTAAAGGGGTCAAAACAGGGACAAAGCCCTCGGGCAGTGAGACAAGTGTGAAACAACTGGCACAGCTGGAACACACTCAGAGAGGAAAATCTGGCTGGCCAACTCAAAAGGTTCAAAGTGGCCGGCCGGCCATCTCCCCTGGTCGGCCGACCAGGGGTCAAAAGGGTCAAGCAAGATTGCTGGCCGGCCTACCCAGAAAGGTGGCCTCCCAGGTGAGTAGATCACAGCCCTGTAGAGAAAAACCAGAAAAAGTGGTTCAGGAGAGAGAAAAATCAGCTTTTAAGAGGGGTTCAAAAGGGTTAGGAGGAATTACTGGTCGGCCTACCCATATTGGTGGTCTCCCAGGTGTGTACAACACAATGGTGTGGTGGAAAGTCAAAAAAAAGTGGCCCGAGAATGGGAAAAACCAGCTTTCTAGTAAGAAAAACGGGCGACGAAGGGCAATGAAGAGAAAAGCTAGCTTTTCAGAAAAATTGCTGGTCTCCCACCCTCCTATAACCTTTCTAACAATGAAAATAAGGTCTCTGCCAAAAATGAACCCAAACCGATGCAAAACAAAGGTTCGGGGGCCAAAACGCGCGGCCTGGGGCCTCGAAAACTGACTATTAAGCACCAGAGGTGGCGTTTGACCACGAAGTTGGTCTCTCGAGCCACAGTGTCCCTCAAAAGGGAGGAAACAAGGTGTATGCCAAAAACCGGAGCAAACGGAGGTGGTTAAGCGGTCCCGAACCGAGGCACACGGCCGATGGCTCCGAAAAACTAGAAACCGGGCTCCAAACAGGAAAAATGGCCTACGACCACGAAACATAGCCTACGGCCACTAAGAGATGGTCTACGAGACCTCTCCCTCCCTTCAGGAAGAGAAAATGGAAAAAACGGGGCCCGATTCGCAAACCGAGGCAAAGCACAAAAGAGCCCAGAAGTCCGGAGGCAAGGCTCGCAGCTGAGACTCTGAAACTTCAGAACGAGCACAATATGCAACATCACCGAGCGCTCAATTGGTGACATCTGAGTCTTAAGGTCGGTCAAAAATGGGGTGTCTACAGTTGCCCCTCTTTGACAAAACTCGAAAGTCATACGTGACGGGAGTGAATGTCAAAGTCCAGAGATGACCTATTTTTGACAAGGCCGAAGACTTAGACAAACATACAAGATAACAAAGAAATGTGCCCGCAGGCATGCCCGCAGGTGGGCGGGAAAATGCAAAGCGATATGCACAAAGCCAAATGTAACTTATGATCATGCAAAGAAAGCTGTAATGAAGCATATCATGCAACAATTTTACGCAGGTGAATACAAATCTAACTACATTTCATGCAGAAATGATGTAAGAAAATTATGCAATTCTCACTGCGTCTCATGCGGAGAAAGCTAAAAGCGACTACCGAGAATACCCTGAGTCTCACACACAACATCTCTCCGCGTATCACACACAGGAGAGGAAGAAGGTAAACCTCTCAGCATATCATACGCAAGAGAGGAAAGGTAAATTTCTCAGCGTATCACACGCAAGAGAATAAAGGTAAATCTCTCAATATATCACACGCAAGAGAGGAAAGGTAAATTTCTCAGCGTATCACACGCAAGAGAAGAAAGGTGAATCTCTCAGCATATCACACGCAAGAGAGGAAAGGTAAATTTCTCAGTGTATCACACGCAAGAGAAAAAAAAGGTAAACCTCTTAGCATATCACACGCAAGAGAGAAAAGGTAAATTTCTCAGCGTATCACACGCAAGAGAAGAAAGGTGAACCTCTCAGCATATCACACGCAAGAGAGGAAAGGTAAACTTCTCAGCGTATCCCACGCAAAGAGAAAACCTCTCAGTATATCACACTCAAGAGAGGAAAGGTAAATTTCTCCGTGTATCACACGCAAGAGAAAAAAGGTGAACCTCTCAGCATATCACATGCAAGAGAGGAAAGGTAAATTTCTCAGCGTATCACACGCAAGAGAAGAAAGGTGAACCTCTCAGCATATCACACGGCAAGAGAGGAAAGGTAAACTTCTCAGCGTATCACACACAAGAGAAAACCTCTCAGCATATCACACGCAAGAGAGGAAAGGTAAATTTCCCGGCATATCACACGCAAGAGAAAACCTCTCAGC
The DNA here is from genome assembly GCA_025200525.1 of Camellia lanceoleosa. Taxonomy (NCBI): domain Eukaryota; kingdom Viridiplantae; phylum Streptophyta; class Magnoliopsida; order Ericales; family Theaceae; genus Camellia; species Camellia lanceoleosa. Next base: position 36,326,621 of record CM045761.1, read on the forward strand.
ATGTCACACGCAAGAGAGGAAAGGTATATTTCTCAGCGTATCACACGCAAGAGAAAAAAGGTGAACCTCTCAGTATATCACACGTAAGAGAGGAAAGGTAAATTTCTCAGCATATCACATGCAAGAGAAAAAAGGTGAACCTCTCAGCATATCACACGCAAGAGAGGAAAGGTAAATTTCTCAGCATATCACACGCAAGAGAAAACCTCTCAGCATATCACACGCAAGAAAGGAAAGGTATGGATGAACACCGGAACTCGTTCGAATGTTCGAAACCGAAGATGTCCTAACGCACCAAATGCGAGAGGAGAAAAGACGAAAATTGCAAGTGAATAGGTGCGTAACAATGCAGGTGAAGTGTACATAACAATGCAAGTAATGAGCATAACAATGCTAGACGGATGTGCATAACCATGCAACGAATGAGCATAACAATGCTAGATAAATGGGCATAACAATGCAACGAATGAGCATAACAATGCTAGATAGATGTGCATAACAGTGCAACGAATGAGCATAACAATGCTAGATAGATGTGCATAACAATGCAAGTAATGAGCATAACAATGCTAGTGGAATGCGTGTGACAACGCCCGTTTGAAACAAAAATACTGAATAAGGAAATACAAGCCTGAAGGAGACCAAATTCCAAACGCAACCTCCGATTTACCTCTCGGAGGGGTCACGATACATTCCAAAAAGGATACACCTCGTCCATGCCGACTAACAATGAGCTACACATCGAAGACATGAATTGAAAATTCCGCAGAAACATTTTCAGCTGTAAAGAGTGGGTTCTTCTTGCACCTTCTTAATTGTACTTCCAAACCGCAGTTATTACCTTTCCTTCCTGGCCATGTTCACAACTTTCCCTATTCTCCAACGGGGTGACAAACTAGGTTGATTCAGTATCCAAGATCGAGGCGCATTCACATGCTATCTCAATCTATGGGGCTGCCATATAGATTTCAAGCCGAGGATAGATCCCTGGGTATTTAAACCAGACTTTAGTCTCGGAAATCCCGAACCTTTGCGTTCTAGGCAATAGCCGTCCGAACTCTAGTTTCCACCGTTGCAGTTGGTCTCTTAGGAACTCATTGCAAATACAGCCAAGATGCATCTGGCAGGGGCTGGTTTTTTGATGGAGCACTTCGATTGCCATTCTGTCATTAAAACAAGCTTAAGTTTGGGAGTAAAGGCACACTCATACTTCGGAGCACTGACAAGGCCTGAAGAGGTACATCCGGAGTATAATCACGGAGAGTATAATCACGGAAGCTGAAACAAACTCAAATGCTCCAATTTTCCCTCTTTTCTTTTGCTTCGCAGCCTAGAACCCATATAGCTTCAAATAGGTCCTGTTCTATTGTTCTCACATGACCCGGGTTAAACCCTGCGATTTTACGAAAGAACAAATCCTGTTTTGCGCAAATGTGGAGAATAGCACAACACTCTGAGCGCAAGATGATTTTTCTTTTGAAATTGAAATGAGAAAAGGATTCTCAACCAGGTATTGAACCTACAACTGACCAAAGCCAAAATGACTCAACACAGAAAAACAAAAGGTAAACGACCTAAACACAACGAGACATGCTCGGAACGACTCAAAGCAGGAATTCAAAACAAAAGACACGACACACAGACGTATTACAAAGACGACAGACCTCTCGGATCGCGAGGAACCAGTTTCACCGGGTATTATTTCCCACCCTTTCTCATTTGTGTCTCTCACATCACTCGGCCCTCAGGCTCTGTTTTTCTGAAAAAGCCCTTTCCTCACTTTTTCTCTCAGCGCACACCTCTCTATTCTTTAATCTCTCATTTTAAATCCCTCCCTTGGGTGGTTGATGGATAAACAGAAAGTTGTGGGCTCTTGCCCCTAGCATCCCGTTAGATTTTTATTCTTGTTCACAACAGTGAGTTTCTTCTACAGAGGGGCTGTGTTACAACTGGGTGTGTAGTAAATCTGCAGCTGACACCGGTTGACGATGCTCTGCTGAGGAGTTTGGACGTGATCAGATGTGTTCAAATGGGGGAGTGGAATATCTTGATCCATTCCAATTCATGCGTCGCACATGGCCTGATACCTTGCTGTTTGAAGGGTGTGAGAGCTTTCTGCCCTTTGCTGTTAGCTTGAGTTGTGCCCTGTTCTGGAAGGTAGAGTACCCTCCTGGCAAGTATGTTGATAATGAGGGAAAGACAGAACACCTGACTCAACTGTGCCCCTAGTTCATCATTTTGACCATTTTTTGTTTTGGTTTTCTACTAAAACAATTTTGACCAATACGAGAGTTAGATTAACATGCTTGTTCGATTTTCTGATTTAAAATCATGCAAGTTAGGCTGTGAGCACTGAAAATTTTCCCTTTTTGGGGTCCAAAAAATGGTCCAGTTTTGGAAAAATGGAATAATTTTTGAGAGAAAATTAGTCAACCTCATTAAAAATTCTCAAAAACTATTTTTGCAAACGACCACTACTCAACAACCACGGAACCTACTCTTGAGGTGCACAACCTCAAATCTGAAGGAAAATTGCTCCTTGCCTGAAGGACACTGCATGGCAACGGAAAGTTGCCCCTTGTTTGAATGACGCCGAAGCATACTGAATGGCAACAGAAAGTTGCCCCTTGTTTGGATGATGCCACAACGCATTGCAATCAGTCCTCAGAGTAACGATCATAACCGAACTCTCGGATACAGAGAAGGCAAAGATGATCAAAACCATTATATGGACACAATCGGTTTGGAAGTGTTTATGGCTGGACTTCAGAATGAAGTTGCCTACGTATCCCAACGATGGAAATCAAGCCTTACGTAGTTCGGGGTTAAGGTACACTCGGGTATTAACCTTTCCTTTTTTTTTTTTCTTTTTTGTCTTTTTTTTTAGGCTCTAACTTTTGCCAAGGTGCCCGTTGCGGGTTTTCTACCCTGCGAGCTTCTGTTTTTCTTTTCTTTTTTTCAATTCTTTTCTTCTTCTTTTTCTCTTCTTCTTTTTTTGTATTTTCATCTTCTTTTTTTGTATTCTTTTTTTCTTTTTGTGTATTCTTTTTTTTTATTTTTCTCTTGCTCAAACTTTTGTCTGGGTCGCCCTTCCCGGTTTTCGGCTCAGCGAGCCTCTCAAAGGGTAAAAGTATAACAAGTCCATGTCAAATGGTTTTAGGGTTTTGAAGCCATCCATATCCAGTAGAGTGGCTGTTGTTATTGATTTGCAAAAGGATCCATCTCCGGCTCTTCAAGCACATCGGACATTTTTGCCCCTAGTTTAAGGGGTGCTTCTGTTCTAGCTTCACAAGCTTCTGTTGACTACATCTGACCTCTTGATCTGACTTTGGTGCCCCTTGTTCGAGGGCTGCTTCAAATCTGGCCACACAGGTCTCTCTTGATGATTGATCGTTGAACGTTCTGAATGGGTTCAAGGTTTGAAAACAAAAGGATTGAATCTTGAGGCTGAGAGCGATCCTAGGCTGCACAATCTCAAGAGCGATTCCACACAGGTCTTCGTAGGACCGCGCAAAAACATTTTTTGAAATCTTTTAAGAAAGCGACAAATCGTCAATAAGAAATGATCTTGAACCAATCTGGATCAAGTCAGGATCCTTCTCAGTACTCACATTAACAAGCATGATCTCGATCATTAAGGGCTTAGCATGCCTCTCTTTCTCTCAATTGATCAAAGTTTTGTAAAACCCGAGGAATTCCTTCCTCTTCGTTTTCATCACCACAGTGTTCAAAAACAGTTTTGAAAAACTTAGGTCAATACAATGAGTTCCAGGCACAGGAGAGCAAGTGAGATGCTCCGTCGTTTCATTTAGAACTTCTGGCACAACTGACATAAGGCAGAAGTGAATACAAGAATGTGAAAATCACTGCTATTCATTCAAATCTGTTGGTGTAACTGGCTCCAGGCAAAAACAAACTCAAGACAAAACGAAAAGACAAACGCAAAACAAAATGGTGATGCCCGACGTAACACCCCCCGGAATCACCCGACCTTTTGTTCAATAGGACTGACTCGATACAACAAGACAGACCCTAACTGACTCAGTATGAAAAGACTGACTCAAATCAAAGAGATAGACTCAAAACAAAAACGACAGAACTGACTCAGTACCCAAGCCAGAGCCTACAAAAACCAGCATTCGCAAATGCTCAAAACAGTACGTGCCATACGCCACATATGGAGTAAATCGAGCGCCATTCGTAGGTGGTTCATCCCCCGATCACATAGTCACATTATTTCCCCAAAGTTCACTCATCAAGTGCCAATAGACTTTGCAGGACTTGGTGCGACGATGACCCCGTTGTCGATCAGATCTTGTATTTCGTGGCGGAGACAAAAGCACATGTTAGTGTCATGGCCAGCTCGCTGATGGAAGGCACAGTAGTCGGCTGGGTTGTATGAGAGAGGAAGGTTCTTTGGTAATGGTTGTGGCTCCAGGGGCTTTAGATGCCCTTTCTTGATCAAAACCCCTAGAGCCTTTGACAAAGGCATATAAAGTGGGGTGAAAACCTTCTTGGCTTGGGGTGGATATTTGGTTTTCTGTGAGTTGCTTCCGGACGCACCGGTGAATGGGGTAACTTTTTTTGATGTGGCGGTGGTGACCATACCCACTTCAGAAGATCTTGCAGCTGCATCACCACTGGTGGTCGTATTCGTACAGCGGTTGAAGGTTCTCCTAGGCTGCTCTCTGTCATTGTCAATTAGGCCCTGCTTCAAAACATCCTCTATCTGTACCCCCATCTCATGCAAATCTGAAAAGGTAGGGAAGGGGAGCACGATCATTTTCTGCATCAGTTTGGGCTGGAGGTTGCACACAACCATCCGTATTTGGTCCTTATCCGTTGGCCTAATGGTCATCATCAAGGCCTTGGCTCTCCAACGAGTTACGAATTTTGAGAAGCTCTCCTTAGGCTCCTGCCTCGTCGTCTTAAGATCACCGGTCGTAATCTCAATTTGCGTATTATACGAGTATTGTGCAACGAAGGCCTCGGCCATCTCATCCCAATTCCTCTTAACATCGTCTTCTAGTTTCGCGTACCAGATGGCCGCCACACCCGACAGGGTCTAGCCAAACAATGAAAGCTTTTGTAATCTGGTGAGGCCCATTGGCCTTAGTATGTCCGAAAACAAATGGAGATGCACCATGGGATCCCTGGACCCATCAAAACGGTCGATTTGTGGCATCTTGAACCGATCCGGCGGTCACAAATTGTCGGTATACCCGTCCTCAATGTCCGGGATGGACTTCACACCCTGAGATTTCTTGAACAGCTTCTCAAGCTTGCTCAACTTTAACGTTGTAGGGTCCCCCTCGAACTCAAAGGGAGAGTCCGGTTGATTGATAGGAGTGGGTGTTGTCATGACCCGAACCTGCCCCTAAGGGTTAAGGCCATAACCGGCCAGTAATCCTGAGATTACCTACGGCCTCCATACAAACTGACATAACTAATCAGAGTAAAGAGGCCAAACGGAAGTAAAAATTCAAAACTTTGTCCATAGAGCTATGCTTATATGCCCACCAAAACAAAACAAAACAAACCAAACTCATATACGTTAATAACCCACATCATAAGTGCAGTAGCATAAACTTCTTTACAGACAGGATCGTTTAGACTGAGTCAACCCATAGCAAGCTATATACAGTATACACAAGATCCTTGCCAACAAGACAGAATATAAACACGTAACAAAAAGGGCAAGGTTTGGTCTCGTGCGTGAGACACAAGGCTGACTCTCCCAAAACTCCTGCTGTCCCTGGCTGACTTCACTAGGGCTGGGGTTGGTCCTCACTTGGCTCACCTACAATTACATGAATGAGCGTGAGCGAATGCCCAGTGAATAATATCAAGTAAACAAGTACATAAGCAATTATTGGAACAGTTTAACAAACGGCCTTCGGCCCAATCATTTATGGCAATCGGCCTTCGGACCAGTCATTCATGTCAATCAGCCTTTGGCCCAATCTCTCATTTCCATCGGCCTTTGGCCCAATTATTCATTTACATCGGCCTTTGGCCCAATTATCCATTTCCATCGGCCTCTGGCCCAATTATTCATTTCTATCGGCCTTTGGCCCAATTATTCATTTCCATCGGCCTTTGGTCCAATTATTCATTTCCATCGGCCTTTGGCCCAATTATTCATTTCCATCGTTGTTCACCAATCAGTTAATGAACTTGCAAAGATTACACAGAAGTAACACTTAGACAATAACATACTACAAATATCTTGCCAAGATATTAGTCACAGTGATCGGTTGATTAGTTCGCCCTGGAACTCGACCCTACACATGCCATGAACATAAAAGGGTCACTAACAATTCAATCCGTTCAAAATTTACATATTCCTCTTTAGGCTTTATTATTATCTCATTAACTCATTTACAATGCTTAACATATGCCTAAGAGTGCTTACAAGTGAAAGAGAACGGAAAACAGAACACAAAATGCAAGAACAGACTTTCAGTCCCCGCCGGCGTAGACTTCCCTCGGCGGACCCTTAGGTCTCTAATCTTGGTTGCCCCAATCCTTCGGCGTGCATTATTCCGCTCGAGCGGGCTTCATGTCTGAAAAAATATGCCGAGCTCGATTTCTCGCCGGCGGAGGTTCTCCGCCGGCGGACCTCAAAATTCTGGATTTTCCCAGAATGTGTTCTTGAGCCCCAATTCGACATTCAAAGGCTCCAAATGCATGTTTTTGGCTCAAACAGCAAATATACATGTACTAACATGGTACCAACACTAAATTACATTGCTAAGGAGCTCAATTTCATGGATTACATACTTGCATGTCTCAAATTGACACCACATTCAACTCTATCATGTATATTCATGTATTTCAAGCTCCCATCTTCAATTATTCAAACATGCATGGCCATCTTGACCTCATTTCCATTTCAAAAGATGTAAATGGTACCAAAGCTCGACAAACTAAGCTTGCATGCATAATCAAACTTCAAATCTTGCTCAATTGACATGATACATGCTAGATTATGCAACTTATGGCAATTCATAACAATTCTATACGTGCATGTGCATATCTCATTAAATTCAACATAACTCATGATCAAACTCACCATTAAGTCTTTAATTCACTAGAACACAACTTAAACTCATGAGTTAAGGGTTGATTACTCACCTAGGAGCTTTAACCTTCCAACTTGAGCTTAATTCTTGAGTTGATCATCAAATTACCAAGTTCTGAGGCTAAAATCCCAATTTCCCTCACTCCCTCTCTCACTAGCCGACCCTCTCTTTCCCCTTTGAGTCTTTTGATCAGCCAAATGAAGTAAATAATAGAGAATAGGGAGTGTAGAGGCTTATAACAAAACCCACTAAGGCCAATATTAAAATAATAAAATAGTTGGGCTTTAATTCATCAATTACATCAACTTAATCTGACCCGAATCAATTTTCAATTAAATTTCACCGTAGGCTCTAAAAATTATGCCAATCACAATGGCGTAATCAATTTCGGGTTCCGTGGCCGATAAGGCCCTCAATTTAATCCCCGAAGGGGACCATTCAAACAGATATTCCTACGACGAACAGATACGAATTCAAAATCACATATTATCACTTAATGGCACACAAAATCATGCTAAACACATAACCATAAACAAATTAAGGACCAGTTTAGCACAATACAGAACAGGGGCATCACAGGTGCCTTGGATAGTTGAGGTAGAATCAGGGGCGGAGCCGGCCCTGTCGGGATGTCTGTATCCTCCTGGATATTTTAAACATTTAGTGTCTCCCCGGGTATTGGATCTCTTAGTGGGGGAGGAGCTTGATGTGGTGATACTCGACTTCTTTGTTGTAGCCGTAATTAGCTCTGCTTGGTAGTGATGACTTCTTTGTTTGTTGGCAATTCCGCTTATGACAGCATCTTGCTACATGAGTTTCATACTTTCCTGCATCTGACGCATCATTGCCTCCATCTCGGCGTGTTCTCACGATCCATCCGATCGACCGTATATCTATCCTCGTAGTAAAATCGAGACCTCACCTGTTGTTCACTAGTGGAGTGGAACAGGGCCACTAATCGTAGCTATTTGGCCCGGTGATCGTACTCGATGGCCTTTTTACCCTACCTCCGTGAAGGAACGGTTGCCCTTGAACTAAATCTCTGACCTGACAAAGTCTATCAGCACGAGTCCAATGAACCTCGGGGGATATTGGAGCCCTCTGAAGCTATAGTTCCACGACCTACCCCCCTAGCAAAAGAGAAAACAGACAGCATCTCAGCCTGATTTCACCAAAACAGATACGAGCATAGCAGGATGACTGTGCCCTCTACTGAATTCTGTCCCCAAAATTCTGCCTCAAATCTGATACCCTCGGGTAAAACTGATTCTTCATATTCTGATGCCCGCAAGCCTGATACCCCGACTTGTAAATTGATACATGCATTCCTGCAGAGACGCACTCTAAAGCACATAACAAACAAGTGAGAGCCAAAACACCCCTATGTTGGGGTAGGGTTTCCCTGTCCTATTTTGTCAGGAACTAGGGTTTCACTACGTACGCAGCGGTTTCAAACAACCTATATCGGGTAAGAAACCTGTCCTAGCTTGGAATGGTCACTATGGATTCCGAATATGCACTAGGTCGACTGGTCAAAAGGGTGCCCCGGTAAAATCGGGGTTTGTGTTCCCATACTGGTAGAGCCCGTAACCGGTAAGCCTTATGGCACGCAGCCTCTGGCAAACTGCTCAAGAATAGCATATGGCAAACACGGTGTCCTAGGCTCACCAATGCAAATGCAATGCAAAGAAACACATAAGTGTAATCAAAACGAGATATCATGAGTTCGAGCCAAGTTCTCTAAATCCCCAACAGAGTCGCCAGAAACTGTAAACGTCCCTGAACGTCCCGAGAGGGAAATCCCGTTTTGTTCATTGGGCTCACTACAGTTCAGGACTCAATGTCACGGTCCTGTATCTAATCTCACAGAGTGCAATGCAAGACCGATGAATCATCAAAGAGTCCAAATCCGGCAAATTGTTTTTGAAAACAGATTTTTTTGAAAGAAGTGCCAAACATGAACTGTTTTGCTAGATACAGAGTCGCCACCTAAATATTTTATTTTTGGGGAAATTTAGGAAACCCTGACTCATTGCCTAAGGCCACGTGTCCGTCACTGTCACGACCCCAAACCCGGCCCTATGGGTTTAGCATCAGAATCGCCAAGAATCCGAGATTACCAAGGCCTCTAAAAGAATACAAGATCTGAGAAAGTATGGCGGAAGCCAATACAAGAATAATTAATGTCTAATGAGTCAGGATACCAGATGCCAAAAAGATTTTTCATACATTCATACAGTCAAACAGTACAGTCTATACCAATATTTACAATACTCAAAGGTCAGGACCTAATCCCTTGATAACAAGATCTGATAAAGGCGGATAATCTATACAAAAGCGGTGAGACAAAGACATAAGAAATGCTAAAACACCCTAAGCCTTAGCATGATAGGCTTGGAACCTCGCAGATGGTAGCGTGAGGTCGCTTGACAAAAGCTGGAATTACCCGACGCGTCTAACTTTGGTCGGTGCAGACACCTACATATACATATGAGCAGTGAGCTAAAGCCCAGTGAACAACATAATGCGTAAAGAGGTTAAGAATGAAATGTCCTTACAAAGAATGAAAACAGTTCATTAAACAATATTTCATCTTTTCAATGAGTAGTTATTCACCATATGTGGTACATCCATTAGCATAGCGATGTGAAATGAGGTCTTAAAGACGAGCAAGAATGATGGCCATCAATCGATGCTTGATAGTGGTTCCACGAGGAACCGACAGAGATCTCAGAACGGTAACGATGCATGAGGTGCTAAGGATGCCCACAATGCAGTTCGGAAATAAAGGACATACATTCATTACGTAAATAATACCGATTCGATGCAGTTCGATGCTTGATTCGAAAGATAATCATTTTGAACATATCTTTACACAATTGTTACTCACGAGTTTGGGCTCTGATATGCTAGAGCATGTCTCCCCAGTCGCCAACCCTACACAGTTCACAGGTTGAACACACACTAAGCTACACAGTTGGGAAATATCATAACTTAATCCCTAATTTGCCTTGGTGTGTTCTACATCTATATCCTCATTAAGATGCCTTAAACTAGGCCTAAGAATGCCTAGAATGGGATGAGGATGCAAAAATACACTTAGAAAACATTTTGCAAAGTTGCTGAAAATAGGAGCCTCGCTCGAGTGAGCCTTCCTTCGCTCGAGCGAGCTTCCAAAATCAAAGGCTTCGCTCGAGCGAGAAATCCTTCGCTCGAGCGGTCTGTCGAAACAGTAAAAATACTGGATGCTGTGATTTTACGCGCGATGGTCGCCGATGGTCGCCGGCGGAGCCTCGACAAAGGTGCTCGCTCGGCGAGAATCCTTCGCTCGGCGAGAAGCCAAATCTGAATTTCAGTTGCCTCCCAAGCTCAAACCAAGCATTCTACCACTCCAAACTCGACCTCTTGGGCCCAAATTCTGGAAAACATATCTAAATTCAATGTATAACAAGTTTCAAAGCTCAATTTATGAATTCAAGCCCCAAAGGTAAGTCAATTAAAACCATATTCAAACCCATTTTCAAGAATATGAAGAACATGCAAACATGCATGAAATTAAACCATTTCAAATCTCCAATTTGATGTTCTAGTGAGCCATTAATACCAAAAACAAGTTGAAATCATGGACTTAAGCTTAGACATGAGCATGCATGTACAATTTGTCATGAACTCAACTCAAAACTCATTCTTTCAAACATGCATGCATGAATTCTAGCATAATTCACCATGTATGAGCTACATTATGACTTAGTTCTACAATGGAGTATAAAACATGCAAGACTTAGCTTAAACTCACAATTAGAGGGATGAATTCTCTTACCTAAGTCTTGTATTCAAGGTTTAAGGGTCCAATTTGACAATTCTCTAACAATTTCTTCAATTCTTCAATTTCCAAGCAAATCAACAAGATGAATGCACTCTCTCCCTCTCTCTCTCTCTAAATTCGGTGGAACAAGGGAATAGAGCTAATGAAATGTTCATCTAAGTGTAGGCAAGGCTCACTAATGAGAATAAACAAAGCCCACTAACAATGGCAAAAGTGTAATTACGACAAACTCTTTAATTAGCTTAAATTAATCTAGTTTAATCATACCTAATCACATTTTAGATAAATATACCATTAAATCACAAAAATTTCACTGATCATGAAACACTAAACAATTTTCAGTTCGACCGCCGATAAGGCCTTCAATTTGCAATTTAAACATAAACATACCAACAGATAATCAAATAATTGAACAGATAACCATGCAATACAATAGATATGCTTAGTCAATTCAGTTCCAATTTTCAATCAGTCCGTTCAGTACTTCAGTTAGTTCAATTATCAGTCATAAGCAGTCCAGTTTAGCAGTAATCAGTAGGTAATTCAGTAATTTTTCAATAAATAGTATGGGGTTGTTACAGTCTCCCCTCATTGTAAGGAGTTTAGTCCTCTAAACTCGAGTTACCTTCATTCTGGAAGAAAACAGGATTCAGCAGAAACAAATCAGGATATCTCTTAGCCATGTCATCTTCCCTTTCCCAGGTGGTATACACACTACCATGGTTTTGCCAGTCAACTTTCACTAACGGGATCTCTTTGTTTCTCAGTTTCTTGATCCGTCTGTTCACAATCTATATAGGCCGTTCCTCGTAAGTGTAGTTATCACTCAACACTACTCGAGTAGGCTCAATTACATGGAAAGGATCCCGGAGATAATCTCTCAACATCGAAATGTGGAAAACATTATGCATGTGCTCCATTTCGGGGGGGAGCGCAACTTGATACGCCACCAGATTAATTTTCTCAATAATCTCATACGGTCCGATGTATCTCGGCGCTAACTTGCCTTTGACTCCAAAACGAGTCTGGCCCTTCATTGGTGTCACTTTCACAAAAACGTGATCACCCACTTCATACTCTCTGTCCCGTCTTCTGACATCCGCATAACTTTTCTGTCTACTCTGTGCAGTTTTCAGTCTTTGCTGTATCAGTTTTATCTTTTCAGTCGTCTCATATACGATCTCGGGCCCAAGCAAAGGCCCATCTCCAACTTCTGCCCAGCAAATCGGAGATCGACATTTCCTGCCATACAATGCCTCGAAAGGCGCCATACCAATACTCGAATGGTAGCTGTTGTTGTAGGCGAATTCAGCCAATGGCAAATGACTTTCCCAGTTTCCCTGAAAATCAAGGACGCACATTCTCAATAGATCCTCCAAAGTCTGGATGGTCCTTTCTGACTGTCCATCTGTCTGAGGATGATAGGCACTACTCAGCCTCAATTCAGTACCCAATGCAGTCTGTAGGCTTTGCCAAAACCTTGATGTAAACTTCGAATCCCTGTCAGAAACAATAGACACAGGCACTCCATGCAGTCTCACAATTTCATCAATATAGATAACAGCCAATTTGTCCGCATTATAGATTGTCTTGACAGGTAAGAAGTGAGCAGATTTGGTCAGTCTATCAACAATAACCCAAATTGAATCCATACATTTTCTGGAGCGAGGTAACCCAACGATAAAATCCATCGTGATATGCTCCCATTTCCACTCTGGTGTGGGTAAGGGTTGCAATAATCCGGCAGGTCGTTGATGTTCAGCTTTGACTTGTTGGCAATGAAGACATTTGGACACAAAGTCGGCAATTTCTTTCTTCATTCGCCACCGAAATTACATTTCAGATCTTGGTACATTTTCGTATTCCCTGGGTGGATAGACAATTTTGAATTGTGGCCCTCTTGCAGAACTCTTCTTTTCAGTTCGGTGTCATTCGGCACACACAGTCTTTCTTGAAATCTCAGTACATTGTTCTCAAATTTGAAACCCGGTCTCGGCTTAGACTCTCTTTCTTCGATGATCTTTTTCAAATAGTCATCCAGTTGCTGTTTCTCTTTAACTTCTTCAATCAATGCCGGTTGAGCAGAAATAGCAGCTAGCGTTCCACCTTGTTCTCTCCCAACAACTTCAATTTCAAATTTTTCAAGGTCACAAAGCAGCTCTTTCTGTCCGGTGAGCAAACAAGCTAGGTTGGCAATTGGCTTTCGGCTCAATACGTCGGCAACAGTGTTGGCTTTTCCTAGATGGTACAGAATTTGTAGGTCATAGTCTTTGATCAGTTATAACCATCTGCGCTGTCTCATATTCAGTTCTTTCTGTGTGAAGAAATATTTCAAACTCTTGTGGTCAGTGTATACTTCACATGTCGCCCCATACAGATAGTGACGCCAAATTTTCAATGCAAACACCACCGCAGCCAGTTCCAAATCATGGGTCGGGTAGTTCTTTTCATGTGGTCTCAACTGTCGGGAAGCATAAGCAATAACTCTCCCATTCTGCATTAAAACACACCCCAAACCCTTATGAGAAGCATCACTAAATACAGTATAACCATCCGTACCTAAAGGTAAAGTCAAAACCGGTGCAGTCACAAGTCGAGTTTTCAACTCTTGGAATGCTGATTCCCTTTGGTCAGTCCAGTCAAATGATGTCCCCTTCTGAGTTAACTGAGTCAATGGTAGGGCAATTTTGGAGAAATCTTTGACAAATCTTCTGTAATATCGGCCAAATCCCAAAAGCTTTGACTTCGCCACATTTGTTGGTCTAGGCCAGTTCACTACAGCTTCAATTTTCTGCGGATCAACAGAAATTCCATCTTTGCTAACAACATGCCCCAAAAACACAACATGATCAAGCCAGAACTCACATTTAGACAATTTAGCATACATTTTTTGTTCCCTTAGGCAAGTCTCAGATGGTGTTCATGTTCTTCTCTACTTTTTGAATAGATCAGTATGTCATCAATAAATACTACAATGAAATCATCAAGGTATGGTTTAAAAACTATGTTCATGAGGTCCATAAAAGCAGCAGGGGCATTCGTGACTCTGAATGGCATAACTAAAAATTCATAATGGCCATACCTCATTCTAAAAGCAGTTTTATCAATGTCTTCTGGTTTAACTTTCAGTTGATGATACCCCGATCTGAGATCAGTCTTGGAAAACACTTGGGCACCCTGTAACTGGTCAAATAAATCATCAATACGTGGCAATGGGTATTTATTTTTCACAGTTACCTTGTTCAATTCACGGTAATCAATGCACAGTCTCAGTGAGCCATCTTTCTTCTTTACAAACAAAACAGGTGCACCCCACGGTGAAGTACTGGGCCTGATAAACTTCTTGTCTAACAGTTCTTGCAATTGCACTTTCAACTCCTTCAGTTCAGTTGGGGCCATTCTGTAAGGAGCTTTAGATATTGGCTGTGTACCCGGAATCACATCAACGGTAAATTCAATCTCCCTATCAATCAAATCCCCTGGCAGATCATCTGGAAATACATCTGGGAATTCTCTGACTATAGGAATACAATTCACATCAGTTTTAACACTATCATCGAGAACCACAATCGGCCAGAACAGATATCCTTTACACCCCTTTCTAATTAATTTAATGACTTTCATCAAGAAATCAAATCTGAAGGAGGTACTACTCTCCTCCCATTAAACACAAATTCGGGCAAACCGGTGGATGAAAACAACTTGCTTGGTCACACAATCAATAGTGGCATGATATTTTTGTAACCAATCCATCCCCAATATTACATCAAAATGATCAATGTTCAATGGCAGTAAATCAATAAACAGATGCATATCCCCAACAATAATCTCTGGCGGGATACATATATGCACATGTCATGGATCCCCCAATAGGTGATGATACAGCTAACAGGTAATTCATGGGTTCTAAGGGTATATTCAATTTCCGTGAGAAAGCATGCGACACATAAGAATGTGTAGATCCCGAATATGCATTTTGTGTACAAATAGAGAGGATACCTAACACAACGGTTTCAGTATTTTGCACGTCTCCTGGTACTAGGGCGAACACTCGGCCTTGCCTCATAGGCTCTTTCCCGGTAGCTTTGGGGTTCGGCTTTGGTGCTACAGTTGACGCTGCTGTGCTTGGTATAGCTTTGCTACTAACTTGCGGAGCAGAGGGACAGTCTCTAACCGTGTGGCCCACTTTGCCACATCTGTAACAGGCTCCGGATATTTTGTGACAAACCCCTTTGTGCTTGTTGCCACATACAGAGCAGGGTGGAATGAACCCACTCCCTTGGCTGGGGCTAGTTGTTGACCCCGTATTTTATTTCTTGTTGGTCGGGTTGTGCTTGCCTTTCTTGAATTTGAAACCCTGCCTTTTACCATGCCATTCAGTTGTTGGTGTTTCAGATTGTTTCACTGCTGCAATGTTCGACTCGGCCATCAATGCCCAGTCGAGAACACCCACAAAAGTCGGTAGTTTCAAAACACTTATTCGGTCAAGTATTGCAACATGAAGGCCACCCTCAAATTTTCTGGCCTTTTTGTAGTCAGTGTCCACCATATGTAGTACATATCTGGCAAGCTCAGTGAACCTTGCTTCATATTCAGCCATAGACATTGTACCCTGTCTCAGTTGTTCAAATTTAGTCACTTTCCTATCCCTGACACACTGTGGGAAGTACTTTTCAAAGAAGGACTCATTGAACTGAGCCCAAGTCATAACAGTATTTGTATCACGGATTAACATCCACCACCTTCTAGCTTTTTCTTGTAGGATGAAGGTAGCTAACAGTACTTTATTCGCTTCTGAGCACGGAAACACTTCAAATAGTTTTTCTGTTTCAAGCACCCAAGCTTCAGCCTTTAGCGGTTCAAGGCCTCCCTGAAAGGATGGCGGTTTCATCTTGCTGAATTTATGGGTGAGAGCAATAATATCCCCATCATTCATATTTGCATTGGGTTCCGGCTATACCGAAGGAGGAGGAGGTGGGGGCTGTTGGTTCTGTTGTTGCTCAAGTCTAGCAGTTATCAGTTCCATCATTCTTTCCATTCGTGCCATTCTGGCCTCGGATGATTCAGGTTCATTTGCATTGTCCATTTCACTATAAGCAGTTATAACAGTTATAGCAATTATAACATAAACAGTTGCATATTTAGACAGTTATCACATTAACATGTATTCAGTCATAACATAGCCACACACTTTTCAAGTTCATGAAATGCCCTAATCACTTTTCTAGGACACCCTATAGCTCATTTGGACACGTGTGTGGAGTATAACTCGTGGTTAAGTATCGCTCTGATACCACTCTGTCACGACCCAAACCCGGCCCTATGGGTTTAGCACCGTAACCGGCCAGTAATCCGAGATTACCGAAGGCCTGCTTAACAGTAATACAGTAAAACAGAGTACAGGGCCTGGCGGAAGCCAATACAGTAAATAATTAATGTCTAATGAGCTGTGACAGTCTGTATGCCGAAAAGATTTTTCATACATTCATACAGTCAAACAGTACAGTCTATACCAATATTCTGATCACTCGGTCGAGGACCTAATCCCTTGATAACGATGAAAGGCGGATAAAATACTATACAAAAGCGGTGAGACGAGACATAAGGAAATGCTAAAACACCCCTAAGCCTTAGCATGATAGGCTTGGAACCTCGCAGTGAGGCGCGTAGGCTGGCTTGACAAAACTGGAATTACCCTGACGCGTCTAACTTTGGTCCGGTGCCTGTACACCTACATATACATATGAGCAGTGAGCTAAAGCCCAGTGAACAACATAATGCGTAAAGAGGTTAAGAATGAAATGTCCTTACAGTAATGAAAACAGTTCATTAAACAATATTTCAGTCTTTCAGTCAGAGCAGTTATTCAGTCATATGTGGTACATCCATTAGCATAGCGATGAAATGAGTCTTAAAGACCGAATAAAGAATGATGGCCATCAATCGATGTGATGAGTGGTTCCACGAGGAACCGATAGAGATCTCTATGCGATGCGATAAGCGATGGGTGCTAAGGATGCCACTGATGCAGTTAAATAAAGAACATACATTCATTCAAGAATAATACCGATTCGATAGAAATCGATGAAATTCGATTCGAAGATTGAAAAATAATCATTTTGAACATATCTTTACATAATTGTTACTCACAGAGTTTGGGCTACAGTATGCTAGAGCGTGTCTCCCCAGTCGCCAACCCTACACAGTTCACAGGTTGAACACACACTAAGCTACACAGTTGGGAAATATCATAACTTAATCCCTAATTTGTCTTGGTGTGTTCTACATCTATATCCTCATTAAGATGCCTTAAACTAAGCCTAAGAATGCCTAGAATGGGATGAGGATGCAAAAATACACTTAGAAAACATTTTGCAAAGTTGCTGAAAATAGGAGCCTCGCTCGAGCGAGCCTTCCTTCGCTCGAGCGAGCTTCCAAAATCAAAGGCTTTGCTCGAGCGAGAAATCCTTCGCTCGAGCGGTCTGTCGAAACAGTAAAAATACTGGATGCTGTGATTTTACGCGCGATGGTCGCTCGATGCTCGCTCGAGCGGAGCCCTGGACAAAGGTGCTCGCTCGAGCGAGGAAGCCAAATCTGGAATTTCCAGATTTGCCTCCCAAGCTCAAACCAAGCATTCTACCACTCCAAACTCGACCTCTTGGGCCCAAATTCTGGAAAACATATCTAAATTCAATGTATAACAAGTTTCAAAGCTCAATTTATGAATTCAAGCCCCAAAGGTGAGTCAATTAAAACCATATTCAAACCCATTTTCAAGAATATGAAGAACATGCAAACATGCATGAAATTAAACCATTTCAAAGCTCCAATTTGATGTTCTAGTGAGCCATTAATACCGAAAACAAGTTGAAATCATGGACTTAAGCTTAGACATGAGCATGCATGTACAATTTGTCATGAACTCAACTCAAAACTCATTCTTTCAAACATGCATACATGAATTCTAGCATAATTCACCATGTATGAGCTACATTATGACTTAGTTCTACAATGGAGTATAAAACATGCAAGACTTAGCTTAAACTCACAATTAGAGGGATGAATTCTCTTACCTAAGTCTTGTATTCAAGGTTTAAGGGTCCAATTTGACAATTCTCTAACAATTTCTTCAATTCTTCAATTTCCAAGCAAATTAACAAGATGAATGCACTCTCTCCCTCTCTCTCTCTCTAAATTCGGTGGAACAAGGGAATAGAGCTGATGAAATGTTCATCTAAGTGTAGGCAAGGCTCAGTAATGAGAATAAACAAAGCCCACTAACAATGGCAAAAGTGTAATTACGACAAACTTTTTAATTGGCTTAAATTAATCTAGTTTAATCATACATAATCACATTTTAGATAAATATGCCATTAAATCACAAAAATTCCACTGATCATGAAACACTAAACAATTTTCAGTTCGGCCGTCGATAAGGCCTTCAATTTGCAATTTAAATATAAACATACCAACAGATAATCAAATAATCGAACAGATAACCATGCAATACAATAGATATGCTTAGTCAATTCAGTTCCAATTTTCAATCATTCCGTTCAGTACTTCAGTTAGTTTAATTATCAGTCATAAGCAGTCTAGTTTAGCAGTAATCAGTAGGTAATTTAGTAATTTTTCGGTAAACAGTATGGGTTGTTACAGTCATCACCAAAGTTGCCTCGGCTCGGGAACTTGGGTACGATTGGGGAAGGTCACTTCGTGAGCACCCCCGCTCGCCCGATCAAAGATCGGCCTCTACTAACCATGATATCAAGTTTTGAAAACATTATGCGTTCTTATTCCGGTTATTAGCCTAGATTTACTATACGATGCGCACAGCATACAAGTATAGACTGCATCGCCTGAATTGGAACAAAGCATTTCATGTTCATTTTTGGAAGATGGTTTGCTACTCGCAAGTAGGCTTAAAATGCGGATTTTGCCACCCTCGGGTGGGCTTAGAAAAGATGGTTTTGCCACTATCTAGTGGGCTTAAAACTCACAATCGATGATTTGTTCCAATCCTAATAACCCAACCTTCACCCACAGGCACTCAGGCAGTTATATCACATAAGCATATAGCCTCATGGTAAGCATGCTATCATGGCGGTCACTCACACGCATGCAAGGATGCTAAAGCAAAAGAACTCACAGAGTACTCCAAGCCAAAACAGAAGCTATGTTAGAAATCTATGCATGATCCTAGCTATACAGAAATGCCTAATGCAACACATGCAAAATGCAACTATGATAGGCTCGGCTAGTCTAAGAACGGCATATGATGATGCTACAGCTAACATGTATTCAACTTAGAATTGAAATACAATGCAGTTAGTATGATGTGCCAAGCCCGATGCATGCAAGACAGATGAATGAATGCAAACATGCTATCATACTGTATGCTAATTGAAACATGCCCTAATCTAACCATCATAAGCTGGTAAATAAAAGGGAGAAAGACGTGGGGTTGGAAGACATACATCACACACACGCACACTTATTACAATTGTGCCCTCGCTCGGAGGGTCCGAATAAATAATACAGTCCGAATTAATACAGTCCAAATAAAATACAAAACCTTAATTAATTAACAAATTTAACTAGGAAAGCAATAAACTAGCACGCAAATCTATGGACCGTCTCAGCTCTGTTCCAAATGATGAATGATGCATGCTTGTGTTGCCTTGCGCGAAAATCCATTGTGATGCCCCAATTAGCCTCTGTTTACAATTAAGCCCAGAATATTGCACGAAGCTCCAAAAGACGGCCGGTTTCTGATTTGCTGCAACAGAGAGCAAGAAAGGGGTACGGCAAAGTATTTTCACATATGTATCTATACCTCGATCCTCGTGCCACCAATCATGCATCTCGATGCATGATGGCCGAGGAGTCAAATTGCACGACTCAATATGAAATGAATGCACATGAAAACACAACAAGACCGAGACTCCACCACGATTAATCCGGAGTGTCGGTGACCGGGAATTGAGACACGTTCCGTTACTCGGAGTATGAAACATCCCTCGTTTCCCGTGCTTGGGCTAACTCCTATCCCAAACATAATGCAAATGAGATGGCATACACAATGCGATTAACATACAACCTAGCATACGCAATGCTATGAAATGGCATACACAATGCTCGATGTAACATGGCATGCACAATGCTCTAACATGCAACCTAGCATACGCAATGCTATGAACTGAAATGGCATACACAATGCATGATGGACTTACACCAACATGAGTGGACCTCAGCCACACTCACATCAGTGGCCATTAGATGAAAATGAGATAACGGAAATGTGTGCACACATGCACGCAAACCGAAGACCGAACCTAAGGTACAACATGCAACTCTAACAAGGCATGACAAGGGATGCAAGATGGCATGTAATAGCATAAATTACAGCTCTGAAACAGTATGCAAAGTGATCCCGAAACATGGAAACATGGCACCCGATGCATGAAGTAAACCCCGAAACTCAAAACTAGGCACATGTATTGGCTTATAGCTATGAAAAGTAAGTATTATTTGACTATGAAGCACAAAGACAGAGCCAAGGCAGTCCCAAAACATGAACATTTCAAGTTCAAAGCATGACCAAAAGATGCTAGCATGATGGACTAAAATAGCATGCAACTTTGACTAGCAAACATGGTTTACATGGCATGTATATGAAGCGTATGAAAACTCATCAAACCAAAAAAAATCAATGAATAAAACATGCCAAAATATGCCCAAATAATCACTAAAATGCAGCCAATGCATGCCAAAATGATGAGCTCCCTTAGAGGGCCATACAAGGGATTATTAAGCACATACAAGATAGACACTTAGCAAGACCAAACCAACTCTGGAAATGGGTTATGACAGCCTTAAAACCCACCAAATAGGCCTTGGAATTAGTCTCGGAAACATGCAAAGAAAGGCTTCTTTGAAAGGCCTTGGATGGGATTTCTCTACACATGCATCATAGACATAAAATATGGCTGAAAGGGCCTTGGAAAGAGCCAAGGCAGACCTCAAAACCCTCAAAATAAAGCCTAAAATAAGATTTCAATGTATGCAAAATAGGGTCCCTTTGGAAGGTCAAACATGCTAGTAAAGAGAATGAGGGGTGAGAGGGTCACCCCTCTATGATTTCAAGGCTCAAAACCTTAGCAAAGCCACTAAAAATCTGCTGGATTTCAGTGACTAAGAGTCCAAAACAAGGCTAATGCAAATGCGCAAATGCTCAAATGCATGGCTCAAAGCATGTGAGAATGAAGCATGCATGGAAGGAGATGACTCCAAAAAAAAAGTGACCTCAAGAAAACTTAAAGAGAAGGTCAAAACAAGACTTTTTCCAGTTTATAGCATATCTCAAAAGTGTTCACAAGTAAGGCTAAAATATGATGCAAAAATAGCCCTAAAAGAGAGATAGAGGGTAAGGGGAAGTAGATGGCCTCAAAAAGCAAAGATCCCTTCAAAAAAGTTGAAGAGGAACTCAAAATAAGATACTTTATAGTTTAGGTCAAATCCCAAAAATGCTCACAAATAAGGCTAATATATCATGCAAAATAAGCCCTAAAAGAGAGATAAAGCACAAAGGGGGAGTAGATGACCTCAAACAGCAAAGTTTTCTTAAACAAAGTTGAATAGGAGCTCAAAATAAGATCTTTTTCAGTTTAGCTCGGAGCCCAAAAATGCAAGAAAAAGGGGCTAAGATATGAAGCAAAATAAGGCTAGAAAAGGGGAAATGAGGACTTACCCTTGTAGAGCCGACCTCCAGCAGCTTTTGGACCAAGAATGTGAGCTCTCTACCTCTGCAAATGACCTTCAAGGTGTTGGAATGGAGTGTGGAGATGGTAGGCTATGAGTTGTAGTGTAAATGGCAAAGGATAATGGACTTTAGAGCTTGGAAGAGAGAGCTATGGAGGGAGATGGATGTATGCCTTAGCAAATATATCTAACCCTTGCAAATGGAGGTGGAGCTTGTGTTCTATAGAGGAGAAGGAGTGAGGCTTCTTGGAGAAGCCAAGAGAAAGGTTCAAGGCTTCCAAGAGAAGCTTGACCAAAGGGGTCAAACTTCTTGAGGAAGCTAGCCCAAAAGGGTCAAGCTTCCCCAAGAAGCTTGAACAAAAGGGCCAAACTCTCTTTGAAACCAAGCAAAGGGGTAAAAACCACCTTTAAAGGGGTCAAAACAGGGACAAAGCCCTCGGGCAGTGAGACAAGTATGAAACAACTAGCACAGCTGAAACACACTCAGAGAGGCAAATCTGGCCGGCCAACTCAAAAGGTTCAAAGTGGCCGGTCGGCCAGCTCCCCTAGTCGGCCGACCAGGGGTCAAAAGGGTCAGGCAAGATTGCTGGCCGGCCTACCCAGAAAGGTGGCCTCCCAAGTGAGTAGATCACAGCCCTGTAGAGAAAAACTAGAAAAAGTGGTTCAAGAGAGAGAAAAACCAGCTTTTAAGAGGGGTTCAAAAGGGTCAGGAGGAATTACTGGTCGACCTACCCATATTGGTGGCCTCCCAGGTGTGTACAACACAATTGTGTGGTGGAAAGTTAGAAAAAGTGGCCCGGGAATGGGAAAAACCAGCTTTCTAGTAAGAAAAACGGGCGACAACGGGCAATGAAGAGAAAAGCTGGTTTTTCAGAAAAATTGCTGGTCTCCCACCCTCCTACAACCTTCCTAATAATGAAAATAAGGTCTCTGCCAAAAATGAACCCAAACTGATGCAAAACGAAGGTTCAGGGGCCAAAACGCACAGCCTGGGGCCCCGAAAACTGACTATTAAGCAACGAAGGTGGCGTTTGACCACGAAGTTGGTCTCTCGAGCCATAGTGTCCCTCAAAAGGGAGGAAACAAGGTGTATGCCAAAAATCAGAGCAAACAGAGGTGGTTAAGTAGTCCCGAACCGAGGCACACGGCCGACGACTCCGAAAAATCGAAAACCGGGCTCCAAATAGGAAAAATGGCCTACGACCACGAAACATAGCCTACGGCCACTAAGAGATGGTCTACGAGACCTCTCCCTCCCTTCGGGAAGAGAAAACGGAAAAAACGGGGCCCAGTTCGCAAAACGAGGCAAAGCACAAAAGAGCCCCGAAGTCCGGAGGCAAGGCTCGCAGCCGAGACTCTGAAACTTCAGAACGAGCACAATATGCAACATCATCGAGCGCTCAATTGGTGACATCTGCGTCTTAAGGTCGGTCAAAAATGGGGTGTCTACACATGGTTTCCTAAATTTTCCAAAACAAAACATTTAGGTGGTAACTCTGAAATTTGGCAAAGCAGTCCATGTTTGGCGCTTTTTGACTAAAATCAATTTTCCAAAATGATTTGCCGGATTTGGACTCTTTGGTGATTTATCAATCATACATTACACTTTGTGATATTAGATTCAGAATCATGACAGGAGTCCGAACTGTAGTAGCTAAGAACAACGATTCGCTTCCTCACGCGCGGAAAGCGGAGTTCTCAGGGGTGGTCTACAACTAGGTTTGAATTCGATGGGCAGAGATTCTGTCCAAAGAATTAGTGGTAGCTAAATAAATTTGGTACCAATAGAGAAGAAGCGGGAGTTGATCCAAAAACATCTGAAGTTCTACTTGAGCAATGGGATTGAGGACATGACCCCGAGTTATAATGTCACAGGCCCATCGAAAGTTCTTAAGAGGAATATCATCTCCAAAAACATTGAAGGGCAAGTGAGAAAAGGCTGCAAGCAAAAGTTGAGCTTGGTATCGCTCAAATTTAGTGGGAAGATCTGGAGGTTAGTAGGAAGGAAGAAACTAATTCTCAAAGAGAGTAAGTTTCAGTTCCTCCATCCAGTGAGAATTCTAAGGAAGATGAGGCGCATAAGGGTCCATTCCAAAGAAAGAAGGCAACTGAGGGTTATTCACACATTCAAACCAGTCAAAAGAGCAAAATTTTGTCTTCTTGGCTAAGAATGACAGATTGTATCCTTGTGCTTTTTCTGGACGAGGAGTTGCTCACACTATCTTCATAGGCATGGAAGATGTGTATAACGGTACAAGTAAGTTATCCTCTAGACTACGTCGGCGATCGATGGATACATAGGGGTAAACCACCGAGCTCTGAGCAAAAGGAGAGATAGACAGAGGATCAGCAAATTCGACAAATCGATGGTGAATTCACTCTTTTAGTTTGGATTCATTAGGTTATGGCAAGCTTCTCCAGCCAGTAGACCTAGAGGAAGAACGAGCAGCTGTGTCCCATACAGAGGTTAGTGGGGTAGAGAAAGAAGCAGCTGTGTCCCATGCAGAAGATGGTGAGGTAGAAGAAGAGTTTCCAAGATCCATTTTTGCAAATGCTTGATCCAAGGGTTCATAATTAGCAAACTTTGAATCTAAAGGTTGGTACGTTGCAAAAGTTTTCATAACTTACATAAATGGAGGCGGATAGGTGTAATCAATAAATGCATTGAGATTCTTTGGAGCCCTATAATCATTTTCCATAGACTCCTCGTATGCTCGATCAATGTAAGAAAATGTTTGCTTGGCCATAAGGACTGTATCAGCCTTTTCAAATGCTCGGATAATGGAAAATGTTCAAGGTGTAGAAGAGAATTTAATGCAGTATAAACATTGCAATAATGGACATCAGTTGCATTTCTAAGAAAATGCAAAGCCCATGCACGTCCTAGGATGTGGGTAAAGTGCCTTGATTCACTAATATCACCAAGTATTGGGTATATTAGTGCAGGGGGTAATGTTGGTTGTATAATTTGTAAAAGCCAATCATAATTCAATACGTGGCATGAAGAGGGCAATTTAGGGAGTTAATATAAGTCGCTAACCAAAGTCAGACACGTGTCAGCCCGTATTGATAATAATGGATCTGTGTAGCACTAGAAAAATTGAGGGATAGAAGGTGATGTGGCCTAACGGTTACTCACAAAGTTCAAATTCAAAATCAGGAGGGAAGCCTAACTGCAAAGGTGGCGTAGTGGGACTGACTGTGAAAAAGCATGTTCAGCAATCATGGGAGGACATTTCGACGGTTAGAAACCCACTTCGACGGTTATCATTGAGAAGTATAAATAGCAGAGAAGTCCTCAGAATGAGGGATCCAGACTCATATCAAAAAACTAGTTTATTTATTTCGTATTTCCTTCTAGTTTTTATAATTTTTTCGCATTTTTGCACTTCAATTCTTATACTGCACTTCATTTCTAGGAGTAGTTTCAAATAGCTTGTTGGTGTAAACCTCTACGAGGCTGGGTCAGATCATTGTAAGTTTTTCATTTTTACTTAATAAAATTCTGATTCTTGAATTATTCACTTGTTGTTATTTATTAAATTCTCCTAAAACAAGCCACCAGTAAAAGTCTTATTCATTAAGGCTGAGAGAACTAAAACACAATCGTCTGATAATTGGTTAGCAATTAAATATTCTGTAAGGACTGATTGATCCGTACTGGCACGTTTAAAATTACATCATTAACCTTTGAAAGCCAAAAAAGCCAACAGAATCTGTGACTTATCTCTATATGGTTGAGTGACTATATATATAGCATCACTTAAAGGTGATCTGTGAGGGCTTGACTCAATGCCCAGATATTACTCCTATGTGGTTAAGTATTGCGTTTTTATTTTTATTTTTTATAGAAATGATATGATTAGATTAGTAGTGAATGAGATTCTTCAAAATTACATTTATTTTAAAAATTTGTCATGAGATTAAGAGTCCTATTGGAATACAAAATCCTTCTAATGAGACTAACAAATTGATGGAAAAAGTGATATTGAAATATAATCTCCTAGAATTGGAGACAAAAAGGATATTTTGCCTCACACTTTACAAAAACAACAAAGTCGCCTTCCATATAACGAGATTTTTAATATAATTTTATAGATTTAATCCTAACTAACGAATATAGTACAATGGTGCCTAAATAAACATAATTTATCTTAACTCTCCAATCTAATGCCACCATACTAATAATTATTTCTTTAATTATGCCTTATTAATAATCTCATCTACCCTAATCTAACAAACAAATAAGGTGTTTATTCTTTGTATGAATGGTGGGTGTATAATGTAACCAAATGTCGTTCCTACGTTTGGCTGACAGACTGAAAAAGATTATTGTTGGTAATAAAATTATCAATTATTTTACATTTTGTATTGTATTGTATTATGCTTGGATTAATTTATAACTATGAGGATTGATAAAATACTATTAATTGTCACACAAAAAAAAATGAAAAAAAGAATACTATCATTTTTATAATTTAATTCATTATTTCAAACTCTTCCTTAATCTTTTATTTTATATATATATATATATATATATATATTGATTAGAAAGAAATTTCTATTGATGAAATCAAATTGCACATATAAAGAGGAATCCATCCAAACAGCTAAACTTAAACCAAACAAAGAAAAGATGAAATCAAGAAAACACACGGGAAAATCTATAAAAGAATCCAGATGCGTAACTTGTACTCGTGCTCGTACTACAAAGTAGAGGGTAATCAATCAACCGTAGAGCATATCTACCATATGTTACAACCCAGAGTGGGTAAGTTACATCAAGTATCGATGGATTCCATGAAAAAATCAAACCAAGTCAAAAAATAGTAACTGAAAAACTCAACCTCAAACTAGAGACAACCAAATCCATAGAGACGAGTCAAATTCGAAGTAGATCTGGCGATGGGATAGTGGTGACGGTTAGGTGAGTGATTAGGAGGACGGATAAGGCAAACCCACACCGGCGGAATGGAAAGGAGAAACCTAGCAAGCTTTCACCATGAGGGGAAGAAAACACCTCACAAAGATGGAGAGATTGGGAAGAAAGTTCCCAACATTTATTTAGCAAAAACCAAGAAAGGAAAATGGGGGAGAGAGGGAAGAGAGGAGAGAGGTGGCCAAAGGCCGAAGCCCCCTCTTTCTCCCCATCCCCATCCCCAAACAGCTTTACACTCAAGAAACCCCAAGAAAATGGGTGGAGAGATAAACTATTAGAGAGAGAGAGAGAGTAGTGTGATCCAATGCTTTGGAAAACCAGACCGGAGAGCGAACCGAAAAAGGGATCGGGTGGACGAGTCACCAATTCAACCGTCGGGTCGAAGTGATCGAACCACGACGTCATGATTATATCATAAATATATTTAAAAATATGAGTATAAAAATGAAAAACAAAAAAAATCAAATTCAACAAAATAATAGAATTTTCAAAATATTTGCAAGATGAGTATACATATATTTATTTTTGCAAGATGAGTGCTAGAATATATAATCAAAAAATTAGTTTACCAAACCATTAACTAACAACTATGAAATTAGAAATTTATTATGAAACATATTTATGAATTTTTAAAAATATTTAGTGCTATATTACTATTCCATCATTAACTTTTCTTTGCCTCAATACTTTTTTGTTTTGTTTGGACATGATAATGACTATAAAAATAAACATTAAGCAGCTTAAGAAACATAGTAGCAAAAAAAGTAAGCAAAAGAGACAGAAATAGAGCAGCAGAGAAGGGAAAGAAAGATGAAGAAAACCGACCAGTTATTAAAACCTAGTCCGGGTCACTGAGTTTGGCTGTTGAACCGGCGGTTCTTCTAGTTCTTTCATTTTACATGATTTTGAGTTATATTTGGATTTAAAGGGTTTTTCGGACCGGAACAAGGTCCGATCACCAATCCAACTGGCCCGATCAGCCAGTCCGGTCCGGGTTTCTAAACATTGGTGTGATCTATTGATTTATTCTTTTTTTAGACTTGCTGAGTCTTATTTTGTATCTCATTCACCCTCCGTATGTGAGGAATATTAATCGAACAATGATTTATGTATCTATTCTCCAAATCACATCCCCAGACAAATATAAACATAGATAAATTTGGAAAATTATTCAATATTTCCGAAGTACCACGTGTCTATACTCTTTAATCAATGATCATTCAACATGTCTCTTATGTTCCCTAATCACCCAACACAATACCCCACCTATATCCATCTATCACAATACTATGGAATACCACGTGTCTATTTTCCAGAATTACTGAATAATTACTCGATAAATTTTATATAATTATGATTTAAGTTGGTTATGATCAATTTTACAATTGGTTATGATTTATTGTAGTGATTTTTGTTATGATCAAAATTTATTTTGTTATATCTCGAGATAATGTTAATTATGAGTCAATCTAATTATAATCAATGATTCAAATTAATTTTTTCATATATAATGACTAAAATTAGAGATGATATGATATAATATGTATCTTTTTTATGAATTTGTAATAAATTTTACTTAGCCTCCGTTTAAAAAGTTGGTTGACTTTTTGGCTTTTTTAACTATTTCAGCCTAGGGCTAAAAAGCTTGGTTTGGGAAGGACTTTTTAACTTTTTTGACTTTTTGTCTTTATGGTAAATTACCAAATTGCCCTTCACACATGATTCTCATAGCAACTCACACTCAAATGGTCCTCCACATCAACGCCATGTACAGGACTGAAATTGTTTGAATTTTTTTTTTTTTTTTTTTTCGATTTGGATTTGGCGTATTTTCCTTTTAAAAATTTAAAAATTTTTTTTATTTATTTTGGGTTTAGATTTGGCATATTTTGCTTAATTTTTTTTTTTTTATTTTGGGTTTGGATTTCGCATATTTTACTTTATTTTTTTTTATTTTGAGTTTGGATTTGGCGTATTTTTTTTATCTTTTTTATTTTTATTGGTATACAATAACTTTTTTTTATTTTTCAAAAATGAGTTTTCATGTGTTTTATTTATTTTTAAATTACGTCGCGAATGGTAATTTATGTTTTTATGTTTTTTTTTTAAAATATTTTTTAATGAGGCGTATTTTTCTCGTTATTTTTTTTAATTTACGTTTTTGTCATTTTTTAATTCGTACACATTAATTTGTTTTCATATTTCAAAAATGGATTTTCATGTATTTTATTTATTTGTACATTACATGGCAAATGGTAATTTCTGTTTTTTTCTTTTTTTTAATCTTTTTGGATGAGGCGTATTTTTGTCGTTCTTTTTTTTTTTTTTGAATTTACGTTTTTGTAATTTTTTAAATATTTTTAAATATTTTTGAATTAGGTGTATTTTTTTTAAATAATTTATGTATTTTAATTTTTTTTTGCAAATGGTTTTTTCATGTGTTTTTTATTTTTATTTTTATTTTTTTTTCATTTTCTGTGAAATGATAAAAAGTGAGGTTTTATTTTATTGTCCTGTGTATTTTAAATAATTTAATTTTAAATATTTATTTTTATTTTTATTTTTATTTTTATTTTAAATATTTAAATAATCTAAATAATTTAATAAGAAAAATTTTAAAATAAATATTCAAAAAATTATTTTAACAAAAAAATTTAAATAATTTAAATATTCAAAAAATTTAAATAATTTAAAATGTTAATATTTTAAATTTAAAAACAACTTTACACTCAAATTATAACCAAACACATAAAATAAAACTCAATTAATAAATTATTTTTAAAACTCATAACCAAACACATAACTCGAAACTCCATACTACTTTCACAACTCTACACTCAAATCATAACCAAATACATAACAAAAAAATTAAAATATTTTTATAAAATAGAATTTGAATTTATTTTTATAAAATATTTTAACAAAAAACAAAAAAAATGTTTTTAATTTTTTTTTTCAACTTTCTTTGTTTTTTTTGGGAAAAGATGTTTTTTGGAAAAAGGTTTTTTTTTTTTTTTTTACTTCGAATATTTCTGACGCTGAGGCTAAATTAGCCCCTCTTTCATGTGGGGGTAGTTTTGTAAATTTACCTGTGAAATGGTTGTTGCCAAGCTCCTGCCATGCTTTTGTCTCCATGTGGCTGAATTAGCCACTTTTGTCCGTATGTGACTAATTTAGCCTCAAACTGCATTTCCAAACACAAACTTAATTAAATACAACTTATAATT
This sequence comes from Camellia lanceoleosa, assembly GCA_025200525.1. Taxonomy (NCBI): domain Eukaryota; kingdom Viridiplantae; phylum Streptophyta; class Magnoliopsida; order Ericales; family Theaceae; genus Camellia; species Camellia lanceoleosa. The sequence goes on from CM045761.1 coordinate 36,356,459, forward strand.
TATAGAAGTTTATCTAAGATAAAAATAAAAAATGATATAGGCTTAAATGGGTCACACTTATTTTTAGATAACAACTTTGCTTCGATGAGTCATCAACTCTAGGAAGTTTCAATTATGAATTTTTTCAGTCATTTAGTAGCTTTTGTTACAATATTTTCATATTTATTGTGCCTACCAGGTGTAGTTAAGGTTAATATAATTTTAGAATAAACTATCACTAATTATTAGACGGGATTTATCATAATGGGTGATAAAATCAAGCAACATTCAATAATATTTTGACTCAAGTGGGGAGAACACTAACAAATTTTGTAAACTTTCTTCCTAGTAATTTATATGTTTGTGACAAATTATTATGTTGCTACAAACCTTATCCTTAATAATTGCATATTTGTTATCCTTAGCACAAACCTATTACCTCCATTGTCAATAACTTCATCAAATGAGAAAATGAAGCAAAACAATGATTTGGATAAGAACAATCCCATTAAATTAAATTGATAACCACTTGCATAAAATTCTTTAATCTTTCCACCAAACTCATCCTTATCCGTCATTATTATCTCCTGTCCAACCTATAATGCACATAGTAATAATAAAACACAGCATTCAAGTTTCATTCAATTCCGATCTAACCACTCTCGCTCCGATTCGGCTTCGCAAAGGACACATAGATCGCCTGATAATACAAAATAATGATATAAAAAAACAGATTTTTTGTTCAAAACTTGATAGATCTGATGATTCAACACTACACCTGATGGTCTTCAATGCTGGGAATCCAATCATTGGTTGCAGGATTGGTTTTGAACATCATCACCTCTTCGATGCGTCCTCCATTTTCATGGTCATTCTGCAACTTCAGATCATACCCATCCACATCTCTTTCTTTACCCACGTTTATAAAGCCACTTCCAGTCTGCTCAACATTATTATTATGAGAAAATCAAATCAACCCTCAACGTACATTTGAGTATGAAAAACGGAAGAGTGAGAAAAACAGAGTATATAGTATATTATCGTGAGAACCATCAAACCAGTGCTTGCCCAAGTAAAAGAAAGCAAGTGATATGAAAATGCGACCTGAGATTTTTATGAATGTTAATGATTTTATGAAATCTTCATTGTTGATGAAGCCTTTCATTCTCCAATCTCTGCTTTACCAGATCTGATCTCTTTCTCCCCCGAGGTTTCAATAGTTCAAAACAGAATTTGAAACTGATTTAGAATTGCTGTGCAGTTTGGAAACGTGGGGTGGTGGAATTAGTTGGTTGGTTTGAATTTATCATGTTACCCTTAACTACAAATTAATATTAGTATAAAAATAATATAATTATTTAAGAAGTTATGGCTATTTTAGGAAAAATGAATTTTTTTTTCTAAGAGAGGTTTTAGGACACCAAAATTCCTGTTGCCTTTTAATAATAGTATAGATATTATCAAACTAATGATGTGGTAAAGCCTTAATCTGGTATTTAACAGTTTGTGAAATATAATTAGGCTATGATTAATGTTAACAAACAAGAGCAAAGTCAACCTATTATTATTTTTTAAAATTTATTGAAAACACTTAAAATGTAAAATATATGTATTTTAAAAATGATTAAATAAATACACAAAAAATATTAAAATTTTTGAATATCTTTTAAGTATATATACAGATCAAATGTATCTAACAAGTAAAGAATTAATTAAAATATTTAAAAAATATTTAAAAAATATGGATTAAAAATTTTAAAAATTGTTTGTGATTCAAAATCAAACACAATGAATATTTTTTTTATATTTATTATTATTATTGTTTTGGACAAATTACAAGTATACTCATAAAATTTGTTTAAAATACGAATTGATCCTTATAATTTTGGAAAATAATACCCCATTGTTAGAAATTTTTTATTTAACAATTTTTTTTTAAAAAATATGACTACTCTCCTAAACAACAATAAAATTAGATTAATTTTTAATTGAAATATATTTATGATATCATTAAAAAAATTGTTAATTGAGATGAAGATTGATTAATAAAAAGAGTTATTTATTATGCAATTATAAACTTGAAAAGGCATGATGTAATTTTTAAAATCGAAGGAGGCAATTTATATTTTAAGTAAATCTCAAGAGATATATTTATAATTTATTTTATTTTTCTTTTAAGGGCATTACTATTCTAACCAAAAAATTATACTTGTGTTTCAAACCCGATGATATAACAATCAATTAGAATATCTAAGACATCTATCTCGTATCTTTTCTAATCATTAATAAATCATATATTATTTTTATTTTTATTTAGAAATTTTTTGGGATGATTTAAATAAAATGTATATTTTGATTTTTTATAAAAATATATATAGAAAATAAAAGAGGTGATATGACTCAAATAAGTACTTGTTTAGGGGATGCCAAACCACCCCTTAAAACTGATCGAGTAGTCAAAGTCGGCCCATTGCTAAGTTGCCGTTTGACAAGTGGGTTGGGATTAAAAAAGTACAAAAATAAAATAAATTAAATAAATCAATAAGACAAAATATCATATTCAAATTATAATCATTTTATTTTTTCTTTTATAAAAAAATTCTTTCCAAATAATATTAATTTAACCAGACTAAATTAGTAAAGGGATTGACTTTCTTCCAGTCCGTGCTTGTGCGGCCCACCATGGATCCCGGTTGAATAATCTGAACCATTAAATGTATAGAACTTGTCGAGTATTATATGTCTGTAAAAAATTACGTTGATTAGATATCGATAACTATTTCATATAACCAGATTCCTGTCAATCGTTTTTTTTCATCGTTCATTTTTTTTTTTTATACAAAACTGATTTGATCACATAACTATCGATATCCGATCACCTTAATTTTTATAGGCATATAGTATGTAATAAGTTTTACACATTAAATAATTTAAATTATCAAAATAAAATTTATAATAAACTTACTGGCCTAACAGTACTCTCTATCTAAAATAAAAAAATACTCTCTATCTAAAATAAAAAAATAAAAAATAAAAAGGACAGTGCCCCAAACCAACCCCAAGTTGTTTAAAACACAAATCAAACTCTCCTACTATTATATGCCTTTCTAGGGCTCATATTTGATAGATCGATTTGCCTGGGCATCAGGCTTCCGGTGTCCGCCATGCCTCTCTCTCTGTGCTTCTGACACAGTTTCCTTCTTGTCCGTCAGCTCTCCGGCGATACTCCGACGAGGTAACGAACCTTTCAATCTCCACCAATTTCTGAACAATATCATATGGATCAAATCAAATGAAATTGTTCTCAATTCGAATTCAAAATTTGCTTCTCAATTGTGCTGTCATTATTGTGTTCTTCATATTGTTTGGTGGGTGAATCTGATGAATTGTAATCAATTACAGAGAAATTGACTCATGAAAGGTTACTATATTTTTCCTACGAATTGAATCACCTGATGTTATTTTCCCCAAGAAAGACTATTGCTAGATTTCGTTGCATTTATTTATTTCCTAAATTTTCAGGTGCCATTTAACAACCTTTACAGAGAACAGAAAACATGTTATGTTTATTTTGGGTAAAAGCGAAAAAAAAAAAAAAAGGAAAAGTTTGGTACACAAGTAATTTTAAAAAAGGGGGCATTTACATAAAAGTCTCATTTTGTGAACTTATAATTCATTAGGTCCTAGATAAAATTATTTGCTCCGTTAAGTCCATTAATTTTTAATAGACCAATTTGCCCAGCCAGACTCGGGAGCCTACCACCAAGACTGTTGGCCGTGAGATCGAGTGTCTGCAAGGCGGTGAGGTTAGCAGGGCTCGGAAGGAGAAACCCTGTGAGGTTTAGATACCCGATTTGGATCTGGGTGACCCGATTGTCATAGGAACATGTCACGTATTTCCATTTGCAGTGGTCCTGGTCTGTCCAACCGAGCGAACCCGATGGGTTAAGACTCTTTTTTAGATCCTGAGTTACAAAAGTGTTGATCGAAGTGGACTGACCATGAACTCAGACGAAGAGCGAGAGCATTGAGAGAGAGAACAGGCCGAAAAACCAAGAACGAAGATTTGCAAACTCTATGTTAAACTCGAGTCACTATGTAGCTGAGTCTCTTTTTTGAAATTGATAATATTCTCACTTTATAATATTCTCAATTTTAATCATGAAAAAAAACTCAATTTAGCAATCTAATGTGTCAGATTTGCAGAATTTTCTTTCTTTTCAATCCCATACTTTTCTCAGAAGTCAAATAGAAATTTTTTAGTTTTGATAATTATATACTGAAATCATTATCTGTTTTGAAAATTGAGGACATTCTCAGTTTTGGGATTAAAGGGCAAAACATCTTTTTACCTATAAATGGGACTTATTGGTTCAAAAACTTTTTGACAGGACCTAAACTACCACCAAATATATAGACAGGAATTTTTGGTAATTAACTCTAAAAAAAATTGTTTTATAAACAAGTGAAAAGGGGTGCTTGCTGGAGGAGACGGTTGGAGATGGTGATCGAATGTGGTTGTCAACAACAAGAGGTAGTGGCTGAAAGTGGTTGCTACCGGTGAGAGGTGGTTGGCGGCGGCTGGAGGTTGTTGTTGGCCATGGTAAGTAGTGGCTGAAAGTAATGGTCGGACATTGTGGCCAATTGGCCACCTAAGGTGGTAGCTGAAGGTCGTTTTCAAGAAAAAAGTGGTGGCCTGTGGTGGTTACTGCTGGTGGGAGGTGATTGGCTGCGGTGATAGGTGGTTGGCAGCCAAGGGAGGTGGTGTTCTGAGGAGGTCATTGGCAATGGTAGCCGATAGTGATGAGCAATGGGTGTGGTCAGAAAGGATGGGGGAAAGAGGAAAAAATGGGGAAAAAAAATTCAACAAGTGAAACCGAACTAGTTTATGTTTATAGTTTTCAAAAATTTTGTAAATATAAACAGGAAATTATAAATATAAATGTTACCAAACAGGCCCAGTGTATGCGAATGTATTTTAACTGAATGTGTTCTAAGCAGGGTACTTTTGTCCATTTATCTTCGACTTTGTTACTTTTTCAATTGCATTCTTTATATGTTTTATGGTCTATAATTATACATAAATGGCTAAGCAAAGATGAGATCAATTATATTCATAGTTAGTTTCTTTTTAAACGTTTTCTTTTGCTTTGGATGGGAGGGGGAATTAAAAGCAAAGAACATAAATTATATATGGAGAATATTTTACACCAATGGATTTTTACTAGTGGGATTTCATTGTTGAAGCTGAGGTTGGAATGGCTGATAGGATCAAAAGAGGTAGGAATGGCTGTTAGCAGACATCCACTACTTTTTACTCATTAGAGTAAACTCTCTAGATAACCCAGTCACCACTGCAATCATTCAAGTTATTATTGAATGAAACTTTCATTTTTTACTATATTTCAGGGTGGGTTGATAAGGCCTTGACTCAATTTTCTTTAATTGTTTCGCATACTTGTGGGTGGCACTTTGCGAGCTGTGCAGTCATTTTTTTTTGGGCTGCTATTCATTGTAATGGCTGATATAAGTAAAGAACTATCCAATTTTTTGAATATTAATTATATTACATCGCATTTTTGTAATTTTTTTCTCTCTTACATCTAATAATATATGCCCCAATAATTGTCACGTGTTATTTCAGGAATTGACAATGGCATATCTTAATGTGGATACTGATATACCTCTAATAATGTAGAATCATGTAGCTTCCACTTGATCTTGTTACTCCATTTTGTGCATGTTACTAGAGGACTTTTTTTAAAACTGATGTAAGAGTAGAAAATGAAGTCTTATGCATGCATTTGTAGTCCTATATTTTCCTAATCCCTGTTCTTTGTGGGTAAATGATGTGCTTCTATTGGGTTTATACACACACATTTGAAATGCAGGTATCCTAATTAAATTAATTTCTTCAGGAGTTCACACCATTGGTCTTCTAGAACTCTATTGAATATGGCTGCTTCAGAAGAAAACAGTGCGCTCTTTCCAATATTCATCTTGACTATAATAGCTCTGCCATTAGTACCATACACAATAGTCAAGTTATTCTCTGCTGCATCTAAAAAGACAAAGAGCATACACTGCGAGTGTTCGGTTTGCTTTCGCTCTGGGAAGTACCGCAAATCCATATTTAAACGTGTAAATTTCTCATCCAACTTATTATTTGAATTACATTGTGATTTTTTTTGTTGTATTCTAATTCTTTTGGTTTCTTTTTCAGTTATCGAACTTTTCAACATGTAGCAACTTATCACTTGTGCTGCTTTGGGTCGTCATGGCAGTCTTAGTTTATTACATCAAACATATTAGCCATGAGGTAATCTGTATATAATTGCTTGGTACTCCATTGTCAGGGTTAGCTTGGTAGCAAGGACTTTAATCTGCCTTTACTGTGAATCTGTGATAATGTAAGAATGGAATCTAGAGGCCATGCTTGGTTTGATTTTCAAAAACTTGTTTCAGAATTTTTTTTCTTAAAAACTAAAAATTAATTTGACGAAAGAAATTAAAAAATACAAAACATTTATTATTTTTACATAATTTTATCTTCTGGGTGGCTAGAAATAATTTTTAAAATTTTTAATATATTTTTTGATATTATTTTAACAATTAGTTTTCAATTTTTCAAAAAATTTCTTACTTTATTTATTTTTCCCTCTTAAGAACAAACCAAACAAGGCCAGAAAGTTTCCCTTGAACAGTGAGTCCACTAGTGGATGATGCTAATGCTATTAAATTCATTATGTGCGTGCTATGTACATGTATTTATATACGTATATATAAATATTCTGTTCTTGTGGCATTGATTTTAATTCTTCGTAAATGTTCTTTAAGTACTTGTTGAAGATCGAAGTTGGCTTCTGTTAGTTATGTCACACATTTACCAAAAATCTGTTATTGTTTAATTTGTTCCTCATAAAGGAAATAATCTGTTGCTTGTCTTCTTATTCTTCAGATCCAAGTGTTTGAGCCATTCAGTATTCTTGGATTAGAACCTGGAGTTTCGGACTCAGAAATAAAGAAGGCATATAGGAGACTTTCCATCCAATACCATCCCGATAAAAATCCAGATCCAGGTTGAAGGTGTTTCATATCATTGTATTGTTCTTTTTTTCCGCCCCATCAACTTGGGTATAAATTTGATGCTTCTCAGTGCTGGCATATTCTTATTTACTTAATTCTCCTTTTCTCCTAGAGGCCCACACATATTTTGTGGAATACATATCAAAGGCTTATCAGGCTCTGACAGATCCAGTATCACGAGAGAACTTTGAGAAATATGGACATCCAGATGGCAGGCAGGTAGTGTTATTGGGGAGGGGAGAACTCATTTGCTTCGATTCTAAGAGAGTTAACGTGAGCCTGAATCAGTTTCACATTTTTGTCTGAGTCAGGGGCTTCAAATGGGAATAGCTCTTCCTCAGTTTCTGCTGAACATTGATGGAGCATCTGGCGGCGTACTATTACTCGGGATTGTTGGAGTCTGTATTCTTTTGCCCTTGATGATGGCTGTTATATATTTGTCAAGGTCTTCAAAATATACTGGAAATTATGTCATGCATCAGACGATGTCCACATATTACCACTTAATGAAGCCTTCTTTAGCGCCAAGGTATACTTTTCCTTTGGCTGATTTGGTATTTTAATTGCAACATAGTTTGAATTTCTTCTTCTATGAAAACTTGATTATTATGATGTCTTTGTTGCATATGTAGTGATGTATCAATCGTGGAATGACACTGCAATTTTAAATGTTCTTTATAATGTTAAGAAGGCACAACTATTTGTTTCTTCACATATGCAAACTGTGTTTTGCAAGCCTCACTAGGTGGCAGAACACAATTAACTTCATCATTCAAACAATTTTTTTTTTTTGTGTGTATATTTTATTATTATTATTTCATTTCCCTTATTTCACGTGGTCAAATATATCTTTGTAACTTAACTTCTTCACCCCCTATGAATGGAAGAAAGAAGAAACTGCAATTTTGTGTAAGTTGCAATGGAGATATTCTTTATGGGCAATGGAGCTAGTTTATTTGTAACAATCAGTATATTACTTTGTTCTTCTCTGTGTTTCTGTCCTAACACTACGTTAGTGATACAGCAAGGTCATGGATGTTTTCATCAAGGGTTCGGAATATGTGGAAATTCCTGTTCGTCGGAGTGATGAAGAACCCCTTCAGAAGCTGTTTTTGTTAGTCAGGAGTGAGTTAAACTTGGACCTTAAAAACATAAAGCAAGAGCAAGCTAAGTTTTGGAAGCAGCATCCAGCCGTAGTTAAGGTGATGTGCTGTTTTTTTCATTGTGTCAAGCACTATACGTTTTGGGGTCCACACATGTTTTTTTGATTATCCTGTACCCAATTCTTTTATCCCATGCAGACGGAATTGTTGATTCAAGCGCAATTGACCCGTGAGTCAGGAGTATTATCTCCGGCTTTGCTGCGTGATTTTAGACGCATGCTTGAACTAGCACCTCGCCTTCTTGATGAACTAATGAAGGTGATAAACTCTGCTCTCAGTTTCTGCAGCAATTAACTTGTGGTGACGAGTTAGTCTGCTTGCAAGAGGCTGCTTGTTTTTGAAGTTTTTATCTTGCAAATGCAGACGCAATTCTGTATCTTGGGTTGGTGAATATAATTTGCTGTAACAGTAGTAATTGCAATTTTTCTGGGAGTCCAAATGATGTGTTTAAAGCCCAACAGATGAACCTTAAAAAAAAATAAAAAACCGGCAGCTTATTTTGTCTCCAAAAAGTCAAAGAAGCTGTTGTGAGAGTTGCTACCCTCTTATCTTAACTGTCTTGAGTTGTGCCTGATTCTTGATTTTTATGGAAGAGTTGGCAGCGATGTATTGATTATCCTTTTAGGTTGACAATTAGTATAGAAAGTTTTGCTTTCAATAAATTAAAGACAATTCCAATCCACTTACTGTTTTTCACTAACCTACGAATGGCCTAGGTTTCCTGGGTTGGGCTACAAGTTTTTGCTTAGGTGCTATCGTCCATGCTACCCAATTGCCTCTAAATAAGCAGGCCATAAGATGAACTGAGCTGCTTTGAGAAGCTCTAGCTTCGGTTTGTTTAGAGCTTTGCCAAACTTGTATTATGTCGAATACATGAACCTCAAGCCTAGACTCCAAGCTTCTTTGTTCAATATGTGAGCTTGATCAACATGTAGCTTGGCTCTTAAGGCCCGTTAACATATGGGTCTGTGAGATAATACCTAAAGGAAATCTCGTGCAAAAGTGAATCAGTATCATATGAGAGGGGCACTGTCAGAGTGCAAAGGTGTTCATGCTTCGAGTAATAATAATTTAAGTCACTTCAGGGGAGCTAGTTGTAACCCTCCATTAACTTAGCTTATATGGTGGAAGGGAAATCTCAAAGTTGTATCTAATTATAATAAATGGAAAACACAAATCCCATATAGCCTTACACTAATTGTTTAATTTCATAAACAATAGTGATGCTCCCACTTGAAGTCTTTGACCAATGCTTATTGACTGTTATTCTTATTCTGGGCACCAACTTTTTCCAAATATTTATGAAATATATACCAAATTATGGGTTTCATCTTTTTGGTTGAGAATCAAAGGCATGCCAAATTATAAAAATAGTGTACTCCCCTGTTAGTTTACCTGTCCCAGCACTGGACCTGTTGCACTTGCTGGTTCTGATAGAAGTAAAATTCTTCTGGACAAAGCACTGTTGGTTAGGAGGTAAAAATAGTGTACTCCCCAAGGTCACAAGTTCAATTCCCCCCTTGGGCCAATCTCCTGGGCGAAGCACTGTTGGTTAGGAGGTTGGACCTCAAGTTGTCTAGTCAGCACTTTGTGTGGGTTCAATGCTCCCCCGCTGTGCGAGTCCTGACTTAAGCGAAGCTTGTATTGAGAGGTCGGGGCAAGTTTCCAGGTTATAGTCTCCTCGCTCGGAACGGCTAATAGGACACTTTGGTGATCTCTGCTAGGGGCGCTGCCGTGGACCTGCGGGAGGGTAGGGAGGATTTTCCTGTAACAAAAAAAAAAAAATTCTTCTGAGAGGAAGAAGCCTTACAATTTTCTTAATTTAAGATCATGTTGCTCAAATGAAGATAATTAGGAATGCAAAACTAAGTAAAACTAAGTAGGTGACATTTGCTGTATGTGCCATCATATGATCGCATCCTCTTTTATAATGCTTTAATTTGTTTTTATTTCTTCTGCTGTCGCCATTCCCATTGCCGTCTCCTTCAAGTTGAGATAATTTACAGATACTTTGTGCATGTAGATGGCAATTATACCACGCACTCAGCAAGGACATGGATGGTTGAGGCCTGCCATCGGAGTGGTTGAGCTTTCTCAAAGTATAATTCAGGTGTCTGATCACTGAATTCTCATTCTGCTATAATATTTTTTTGGCTTTCCTGGGTGTATGATTGTATTGTTTGCTGTCTTTCTTATTTATTTATTATGATTTTGCTAATTTACATATCCGTGCACATTTATTCTTGTACCAATTTAGAGGGTGACTGGACATTGTACAGAAATGGAACTCCTTTGTTTTATTTATTTTCTGTAACATTTTAAATGAAATCTATATCTGTTACATTTTAAATATGCTGAATGTTTGATTTTAAATTATTTTTTACAGTATTTTGGAGTGATGCTTTTGTCTAATGCAAACATATTTATGCATGTCACTCACATTATATATGTACACATTAAAACATAAGCTCAGAATGTGAAATATCAATTTTTTTGACCTTACATTTGGTGGTATCTAACTTCGTAAGGCAAGGCGACCGAGGTGATTTAAACCATTTTTCCGATGAATGAATTACTACTTCATCCTCATCTTTGAATCAATTTATTTATGAATAACCATCAATATTGAGTGCTCGAGAATCTAAATATGCCTATTAATTCGTAATTAAGGTTCTAGTTCCATTTTAGATTTCTTTACCTTGTCCCTTGTATTGAAGATGAGGTTGGTTATTCCTGATTTTGACACTTGCCATAAATGCTTTTTAAATTTGTGATGCAGGCAGTTCCACTCAGTGCACGAAAAGCATCTGGGGCGTCCAGTGAAGGAATTGCTCCCTTTCTGCAGTTGCCACACTTCAGTGAGGCTGTTGTCAAGAAGATTGCACGAAAGGTAAAAAATCTTTTCTAACAGTGCATTGCTTTGCCATTGGTCTATCATTTTGAATCCCATTCCCTGATTGCATGCTGACCATGCAATCACTAGTCTGGTTCAGTCACAAAAGAACATTCATTTTCTTGCTTCAGCTATGTTTGGGTTGAGAATTTGGAATGTTGCTCCAATTTACTTTCTAAGAAGAGAACACTATGTCACTACTCACTACCAATGATGCTGCTTTTTAAAATGGCTCTGAACCAGAGTCGTTTAGGTCTGCACTGCAGAAGCTCGTAAAATCAGATTGTTCTCTGCATATTGATATTAACAAGATAGGTACTGATTTGTTCAAGCAGCATACATAGTTGAGCAAACTACATATGGATTGTGCTAAAACAAATTATATTGCTAAACTGTAGATTGTATGTTATTGACTTATCATAAACTGAGACACCTATTCCAAGGAACAGTAGCTCAATATCTTATGCTCTGGAGTCTCTAACCCATAAATGAACTCAGCACCGTGGTTATGCATATTGATGAGTGCATGAGAGACCCTAAAAATCACGAGCATGCTCACACCATGGAATTCATCTCATGTACTAAGTTTTTTTCCTCACATATTTTATTCATTAAATATGTTGATTCAAATGGGCTGTCCACATTTTTCCTTCTCTTTTCATTGACTGATTAAAATCTGTGTGGTTCATATGGCAACCTGAAAGTACCTTCGTACCATCATTTTCTTTCCCTACCATGGTCTGTTGCCATCCTACTATGGAACTCAACATCCAGTCTCTCTTCACCTTTTATTACTGGCTGTCTAGATGTTGATTGTAACCTTTTGGATTTTTGTTATGTAATGTAGAAAGTGAGGACATTTCAAGACCTTCGAGACATGACCCCACAGGAGCGTGCTGAACTGCTGACTCAAGTTGCCAGTTTCTCTTCTGCTGAATCCCAAGACGTAGAAATTGTTCTTGAAATGATGCCTTCCATAACAATCGATGTCACTTGTGAGACGGAAGGTGAAGAGGGAATTCAAGAGGGTGACATTGTAACAGTGCACGCTTGGGTCACACTCCAACGTGGGAACGGCCTGATCGGTGCCCTTCCACATGCTCCCTACTTCCCCTTCCCTAAGGAAGAAAATTTCTGGCTCCTACTTGCAGACTCGGTCTCCAATGATGTATGGATGTCTCAGAAGGTTAACTTCATGGACGAAGCTACTGCTATAATCGCTGCATCAAAAGCAATTCAAGAGTCGAAGGAAGGGTCTGGGGCTAGCTTGAAGGAGATAAGTTCGGCAGTTAAAGAAGCAATTGAGAAGGTGAAGAATGGGTCAAGACTGGTAATGGGCAAGTTTCAGGCCCCGGCTGAGGGAAACTACAACCTGACGTCTTTCTGTTTGTGTGACTCTTGGATAGGCTGTGACAAGAAAACGAGCTTGAAGGTGAAAGTTTTGAAACGGAGCCGAGCGGGCACGAGGGGTGGTGCCGTGGTAGAAGAGGGGCCGTCGGTCGAGGATGGGGTTGAGGAGGAAGAGGAGGAGGAAGAAGAGGAATACGATGATTATGAGAGTGAATACAGTGAGGATGAAGAGGATGTAAAAGATGTGAAGAGTAAAGGAGCTGTGGCCAATGGCACTGCCCATGGTAAAGAAAATGGCTCGAGCTCGGACAGTTCAGGCATCGAGGATGAGTAAAAACATCATTTATTTTTTGTTTTCTTATTTTCATTTTTGAGAGAGAGAGAGATGAGATGAGTGAGGGCTGAACTTTCATATTGCACCCATCCAAATGATAGTTACATACGTTGCTGAATTTTTAATTTACATGAATAAGATATATGCGTAGTTATATATGCTCGAGGGCTTAAATTAAATAGGGTCAAATTTCAATTTAATTCATTGTGATTTGGTCTATGTGTGAATCCGTGTGGTTTGTGGACTATTTAAAAAGTATTATGGCTTCTGCTTTTTAGGCTGTTTTACCGGAACTTAATAGGGAAAATTGCAAATCAGTCTCGGACAGTGAAGGAATATTTGCATTTTCATAGTGGTACAAATTTCTTGTGTACATGGTGCAAGTCTTTTATGTGTTTGATGTAAATCATTTGTGTTTGTTAGAATTGTAACAAAAAAGATTCTATCTATAGTGTGCAATAATTTTTTCAGTCTCATTGATTTGTAATTTCTCTAACTTTAAATCTTGATTTGTTTCTATTAACAATTGATTTTATGAGAGCATTTGATTATATATTAATGATTGACGAGAGAAGTACTAATAAGGGGTAGTTTGTTTTAATATGTATAAAAAACAATATAATAGGAGATCATTTAAATTTTGTCTACTAATTTTTATTTTTTAATTTAATTTCATTTTCACTTTTATGTGATATATATACAATACATATTAAAATTATGGGATCCTCTATTGAGTGGGACCTTGGGTGAGCACCTGAATTGCTTAATGGTTGCGCCGCCACTAAAAAGTAGTATTTAACAGTTTTACAGAACTTGTAGCAATGCATTTTTTAGGAATCCCAAAATGTGTATTTCCTTCATTTAATTGTTAATCGTTTCTTACATCAATGTCTGTAACACTGTAAATTTGATGGAAAAGGAGAAGAAAAATGTTTTCCATGTTTAGTTGTTGCAAGAAAATAAAGCTTCTACAATAAATGTTTCCTCCAAGGAAAATATATTTTCACAAATCTTTTCCCATAAAAAGACATGATTGCAACATGAGAAGGTTCAAATTGTTTTTATAACTAATTTTTTTTTTTGTAATTGAACCGTTAATGAAAAAGTAAATAATTTGTATTTTCTTCCCTATAATTCATTTCTATCATAAAATATTTTCATACACTCCAATATTACAGACAAATGAACCCTACTTGCATTAAACAAGCAATGGTAAACTGACTTTGATAGAATGAAACAGAAGGGTTGCAAGCAAGACAACAGTATACTTCAATAAAAATGAAGCATATCTCATATAATTTATGTATCCCACTAACATCATTATTGTATCCTTCAAAAAAAAACACCTGAAACAGGCAAAGCCATCACCTAAAGACAACAATAATGCAGAAATACATTTGACAGTTTGCCCGGTAGACTCACTTTTATCTCAATTAGCTGAGAAAGAATGCGCTCCAATCCTAACGTATGCGTAGATATAAGGGATTATGCCAATGGACTGCATGCTCAAGGCTATTTTGGTAAAACATCAGTATCACGGACAATTTTCCTCGAGGGCAACACAATTGCAGCCACTGGATTGTTCTCGAACCCGCCACCTTCGTCGATAATCAGTCTGAGGCCTTCAATGTGAAGCTTCCCATGGTGGCCACTTACCACAATGGTTGGATACTCGGTCAGTTCCTATAAAATGACAAACACCAAGTATCTAAATTTAATAACATTCCACATTATAATAATGATTAAGAGAACAAAAGTCACTTAAATGATCAAGAAATACAATTGAATGTTGCTCAACCACAACCAAATCTTTTTGCTAGCACAAAAGTTGCAGTAAAAGAGGCCCATTACCATTAATACATTTTTGTGGTAAAACTCGTTAAAAAATTTCCCAAACTATGGAATTGTGGTTAGTAAAACACGTTTTTCTAATTTTCTATGTTATTAAAACGCAGGCAAAAATGTGATTGCTAATAATGTTTTAATAAGAAGCATTGTTAGCAGCAACCATGCTTTCGCCACACTTCAACTATCAACTGACTTCTACTCCAAATCTAACTTCAAAACAAGAAAAATTAAAAGCTGGGTTACTAAACACGCTTTAAAAAACGTGTCTACTAACCATAGCCAGCAAAAGTTTTTCTAGAAAAAGAGAGAGAGAGAGCAGCCGGCAAACTATCACCTTTGGTATATCCCATACGTTTTTCCTCCCGCTGAGAGACTCCACCTTAGGCACCCTGGTGTCCCTCTCTTTCAAAAATTTCATCTGCTCTTCGACCCCTTTGCCTTTCTCCAAGCCAGCATGTACAGCAATCAGTTTACAGTGTTTGATTCCTTCCTCAGTTTCTATACAGACATTGTCCTGAAATAAATAAACGTCACTAAACTTGCTTAGCATTAGCTTAATTTCCTCAAGTAGCAAAAAATTATGAACAAGTTTCTTATCAGCATAACATAATTCAAATTTTCTTCTCACAGGTATACTTCAACTAATGAACCATAAGCTTATTGCACTCATTATTATTCAAGTTAAGGAAGAATAGGACAGAATGCGATACTGACCTCTTCATGGACCCAAACTAGTTCAGCAAGAAACTTCTTGTGTTCATCAGGGACTGCCTTAATCAAATCTGTACATAAGAATCAGGGTTTAAATTTAAATTATCACAACGTAAATAACACCAATGAAAACCAAACACCCAAATTGAATCCCTAATCAGACAAAAAAAGTCATTTCACATTCACAGTGTTCGGTTCACTGGAATAAAGTTGCAATAGAATGGTCAAAAACCCATTTCCATGTTTGGTTTGGCAAAAAAGAAAAGAACGTACATTCCAAATAGAATCACCAATGAGGCCAAGAAAAAACCATTCCATTCCTACCCAAAATCATTCCAACGAACTGAACACTATTCACACAAATGACATACTAGAACTCATCTAGAAAAGGATTAAGCAAAAGAAGCCCTACAAAACATAATCAAAATCATAAAAAACATAACTAAAAATCATCAAAATTAAGAACAAAAAAAACCATTTCAAATTGAACAACCAAAAATTATAACTACTAAATACAAGTACTCAGTAGCATCAAATGTAACGCCCTCAAAATTAAGCCCATTAAGTATAAGACATTAACATGCATTATCAAAAGGATACATTGTATTATTTCAATCATCAGAGTATTGCGAAATAAAAAAATCATAATAAATGCCCTACGGGCTTACATCTTGCCAAGCCAACACTTGGACACAATTCCATGAGTTCTAACTCAAATACAAATAAAGCCCTAGGCTTGAATGTTTACATAAAGTTCAAATACAACAAATAAAATAAAACAAATCTTCGAGTCTAAATCCTCACAATCTAAGTCCTTGGAGGTAGTGAACCACCTGAACCTGAAAATGAAGTTCCCATATAGGGTGAGCCACAGCCCAGTAGAAGAATACTAAACCAAGCATATGAATTAACTAAAGCAGTAGCATCTGATACATGGTTAACACAAAATAATCCAATTACAATTTCATAACACAAATGTCTACATTGCCTATGACACTTTGTCTATGGCATAATTCACCTTCCAACAATGGCTCGTAACACAGCCCAAATAGCTCAACGGGGATTTCATCTCTTATTAACAATCTTTCCAATTCAACAGGGATAACACATCAAGTTAAATCTCTCATATAACATAACAAATACACATGTTGGTATTGTATCAATCACAATCAAATTCACTTCCATACTTCCCAACTGATACACATTTTGGTGATATATCATATCAAATAGATAAGCATATGAGCTGTATCTCTGCTATAGGCGCGCATATAAGCAGCAACCCTGGGTTCATCCCCTATCTTCCCATAATTATTAACCGGTTTAGAGGTACATCCCCCATCTTCCCCTAAACCGTGGAGTACATCCCCTATCTCCTACCATACACAAGTAATGCATATACACATAAGGTCATATACACAATCAATCAATACATAAATTTAATGTATTATTCCAACCTTTATACTCAACAACTTAATCAAGTGATTAGTTTCAATTTTGCCTAATCCACATGCAACGTCTACAACAATCATGGCTATCCTCCACCGATAGCCCAAAACAGTTATTTCTAAACAAGAAATAAATATACAACACATAACTCTCAATTTCACAGATGAGTGATTAAATTCTCCAACTACATCAATTAATCTCATAATCCCCCAATTTCATGAATTAAACCCAATTCCACATTCTTCCCTAAATTAATTAAATAAATTAATCTATGTCAAACCTTAGGGTTTCTCCCAAAATTACCAAACTACCCCACATACCAAAATACCAATACTTAGGATTAAAAGCGTATAAATGGAGTAGGAAATCCCTACCTCGAAGAAAGAACCCAAAAGAAGAAGATGAAGAAGATGCTCGAAACTCCAAAGTGCTCCAAATCAACAATCGCTCAGATTAAATGAAAGCCCTCACTCTCCTATCTTATTTGTAAAGCAACTAGGGTAAAAACCCACCCTAACTAGATCAAACCTAGGAGAGAAGGTGTGTAGGGAGAGAGAACTCGAATTTAGGGTTTAGGATCAAAAGAGGATAAAAATCGCCTAAAAATCCATTGCTACCTTTAAATATCGACAGCTCGCTCGAAGCGAAGACTGTCGCCGGCGACGAAACAAGAAACAGAAGCTCGCTCGAGCCAACAAACACTGCTCTCAGGTCTAAGTACTGAACGCAAGGCTCGCTCGAGCCAAGAAAGGCCCGCTCGAGCGAAGAACCAAAGATAAAGACCTCGCTCGAGTGAAGAGAAGCTCGCTCGAGCGACCAAGCCAAAAACTGAACATCACCACTTGGTTTCTAAACCCAACCAACCTGTAATCAACCTGTCCAACAAATCCCATAACTCACAACTGAAGAAATAAAGGACAACATCAACAACAATATGGCAACGGAATCCACGGAACATAAGTCTGGATACAATAATCAAATGGGAAAAGACCCGGGTCGCTATATCAAACAACTACTTATCATACTAAATCAAACAAAAGGAACCCATTTAACAATGAACAACCAAGAAATGTTCAAATCAAACACAAGAACTCATTCCCAAGAAGCAAACTAATCAAACAATCAAAATCCCATTTAACATTACACAAATTTTAAACCCACACTAATCAAAACAACAAATTCATGACTACTAAATATAATATCATACTAAATCAAACAAAAGGAACCCATTTAACAATGAAAAACCAAGAAAATCAAACACAATAACACATTCCCAAGAAGCAAACTAATCAAACAAGCAAAACCCATTTAACATTACACAAATTTAATCAGAACCAGCAACAACGATACCAGCAGATCCATGAGGAACACCATACGATTCAAAGGTAGTCCCGGCATCGTAAATCGAACCCTTGTACTCAGTCCCCTTCACAGCATTGAATTTAACAGTAATTGACCCAGCCCACCTCCTCCCCTGCAAATGCATCTTCTCAAACCCATCACCCTTATACCACCCTTCTCTCTCCTCACTCGCCTCATACTCCTTCCACGTCTCCGAGAACTCCGACCCGTCCGCCGGCGCCGGCAGAACTCCGACGAAAGCCGCGAAAGCGAGGTCGTGGTTCCCGGAGAGAAAAACGTGGGATTGTTTTGGGTATTTTGAGGGAAGATTGATCAAGAAATCGATCACATCCCGAGTTTTGGGGCCTCTGTCGCAGTAATCGCCCAAGAAGATGATCAGGGCGGTCTCGAAATCAGATGGGTCGATTAGGGTTTCGAGATTGGACCAAAGATTTTGAAGCTTTGTGATGTATCCATGGATATCGCCTATGCAACACACCACTCTCTGCTTTGTGGGTTTTTGATTTTTCCCCAGAAAATTTTGGTTTTCCATTTTCTTTCAAGGACTGAATGAAAGGTAGTTGTGGTAGTTTTTGTATGTGGAATGGAAGTTGTTTGGAGATTTGTTTGCAAACCAATCCGCTAATTTTTGTATTATGTTGAAAGGTTCACTTTCTTTTCCACAATTTTATTACCTACTACGTGGTTGTATTCTAAAACTCTTAGGGATGTAAAAAAAAAAAAGTCAAATATTGTGCGCAATACTTGTACTTGAGGCTTTTCCAAAAATAAGGCCTCGTTTGGGGAGTGGTTATTTTAGTTAAAAAGTCAAAAAGTTACTAAAAATTGTCACATCATTTTTCTATTTTTTTGCACATCTTTTCGTAAAAAGTCAAAAAATTACTAAAATAGTCTATTCCCAAACGAGGCCTAAGTCTTTTTTGCGTTGTATTTCTCAAATTAGGTCAACTTTTGACGGAATTTTCAAACTAAGCTAAAACGTCATTTTAATTCGCGCTTTTACTGTTTAGAGGCCAAAATTTGATGAATAGTGAAATCGCTATTTGAAATCGCGATTTTAATTAAGAAAACGCTGTTTCAAATCGTGCTTTTAACATAAAAAAATTTTCTAAAGAAAACGCTATTCAAAATAGCGCTTTCACTGTACATATAATTTAATTTTTTTTTTTTTTTTTTTATAGAAAACGCGATTTGAAATCGCGTTTCTACTATTGCCACACTCTGACACACCCGCACACACCCACACCACTCAAACATACATTGAAATAATATAATTTATACATATAATAATTTATAATAATCAATTATATTAATTTTTGTAAATATAAATCATTTTTAGGTTATAGATAGTTTGATTTATAATACATATGTAAGGGTAAAAAATTTTATAATCAAAAATAATTTTTGCAATTTTTATAATTAAAAATAATTTATAATACGTATGTATTATAAAAAATTTTATAAACAGTAAACCCATTTTCACATTTTATAATACGTATGTATTATTCAAAAATAATTTATAAAAATTTATAATTAATACATATGTAAATAATTTAATACGTATCTTCACATTTACATTTACAGTAAACCCATCTTCATATTTACATACGTATGGTTTAAGGATAAATTTTTTGATAAATGACTAAAATGATAAATCAAACCATCCATAACCTAAAATTTTTTATCCTTACATACGTATGGTTTAAATAATTTATAAAAATTATTGCCATACGTATGTAAAAATCGATTATAAAAATTGCAAAAATTGATTATAAATTTTTTTTATATATAATAATAATTTATAATAATCGATTATATAATTTTTATACTTTTCGTAAATATAAATCATTTTTAGGTTATGGATAGTTTGATTTATAATACGTATGTAAAGGTAAAAAATTTTATAATCAAAAATAATTTGTGCAATTTTTATAATAAAAAATAATTTATAAATTATCAAAAATTATTTATAAATTAAACCATCCATAACCTAAAAATGATTTATATTTACGAAAATTATAAAAATAATATAATTGATTATTATAAATTATTATTATATATATAAATTATATTGTTTCAATGTATGTTTGAGTGGTGTGGGTGTGTGCGAGTGTGTGTCAGAGTGTGGCAACAGTAGAAACGCGATTTTAAATCGCGTTTTCTAAAAATAAATAAATAAATAAATAAATAAATTATATGCACAGTGAAAGCGTTATTTTGAATAGCATTTTCTTCAGAAAATTTTTTTATGTTAAAAGCGCGATTTGAAACAGCGTTTTCTTAATTAAAATCGCGATTTCAAATAGCGATTTTACTATTTATCAAATTTTGGCCTCCAAACAGTAAAAGCGCGAATTGAAATGGCATTTTAACTTAGTTTGGGAATTCCGTCAGAAATTGGCCTAATTTGAAAAATATAATGCAAAAAAGACTTATTTTGGGAAAAGCCTCCTTATACTTGCATAAATGACATAAGTAGCTTATGAGTGTTGTGTAGAATATTTGATAATAATATTTTTAATATATTTAACACTGTACGGATGTATTCTGCTACCATTTGAGCCTTGGAAAAGAGAAAATGTTATTCTTACCAACATCAATATTTTTTATTTTTTATAATTTTTAAAAAATGTTATGAATCCCACTTTAAGTATCCAAATTTATCTTGAATAGAAATTCTGTAGTTGAGATTGCATTTATATAATGTGGAGTTTATGTGTAGAATAAATTTGTATTAAAAGATGACAATTCTTAAAAATTCCTGAATAATTAAGTATGAATTTGTAATATTATTATTAATTTTTACTTTTTTGTTCAAACACCAAAAAATGGAAACAAACAGAAGGAGAACCAACCACATAACATTCATAAGCAGGTTTGCTTGGGCATTTGGCCCCACATTGTGAATCCAACATGGTTAAAAAATGTAAAAAAACAACTGTTGTTAGTATTAAGAATATTTCTCGATATATTAAGAAGATTAAGAGGAGAGCAAGGAAGTTATAACTGTACGATAAATAATTAAGGGACGTTGAATTTGATACTAAAGGTGTGGCGAGATTGCTTAATAATATTGAGTTGGATAATAAAAGATGTGATTGTCAATCAGACAAGATGTGATTGTCAATCAGACAAGATCGTGATTAATGGTATAAAATTAATTGGGAATGTTCAATTGAGACAAGATGTTAAAGACGAAACTGTGATTCACCACGTATTGTTTTTCGTCATAAGTGGTAATAGTCCGTCAAATTCTGTCCCCACACCTGATAAGATATTTATTGGAGTTGGTAAGGATAATCCTGAGACCAAGATTGTTGATCTTGACCAGTTCGACAGGTTTCGAATGCTAAAGAAAATGAGATTCAAGCTCGTTGGTGGCAGTGATAAAGAGCACGTTCGTCACAAAATAAAAGTTGTGGATTGGTTCTTCCCAGTTGATATTTGGACAGACTACAAAGATACGTTGTTAGAAAATGTTGGAAGTATTCAGAAGGGTGACATATATTTAGTGGCTGCTACTATTAGTGGAAAAGAATACAAAATTACATTAAAGAGTCAAATGTACTTTAAAACTGTTTAGAATTTTAATTTTATGTATTTTTATTTGTAATGTTTAGGTGAATGGAGGTAGACGATATAAAAATTGATGTTGTTAAAAGTGTTTTAACAAGTGATTTCAATTGTATTAAACTTGTTTTGCCTAATTTATTTTCTTAGTTGAGGTTGAGATACAAACAAAAGAGTATTAAGGTTGATAAAATATTCTCTCATTTGCGTATCCCATGCCAATATGTTGGTCAGAGTAAATGTGTATGATATGAGATTAGATGGTAATGACAATCTGTAGGCGTATTTTATTTTCCCTGTGGATTGTCGATGTGAGTTAGTGTATTACGGGAATGGTTATTGTTCAATTAACGACAAACATGTGCTATGGATGGTGAAACATCGACTTGAAAATTTGAATATTAAAAGGGGGATTACGTATTGTAACATGAAGGGATATTTGAAGTATTCTATGAGTGACATGGCAGAAGATTTTCAGATGAGGGCCCCATCTATTGTTGTGTTATCTAAAAAATATACTAATGATAATGTTGATGTTTGGCATTATGCTCCAACCAAGGCCATTTCGATTCTGACCCGGACTATGTCTGTGGGTTTACCAGAGAGGCAAAGAGATTTGTTGTTAGAAGGTTTTGGAAAAAGTGGTTTAGTTATTCATGAATGTAGAAGTCGTCTGAATTTGTCTGAGATTGATGAATGCAGAGGTGGTGATAAAACTAGTGATGTTGATCTTGGTCCGTCGATTTCAGAGGTTAGTATTAAAAAAGAAGAAGGTGATTAAAGAGGATCAGTTGTTATGGATCCTGCAGAATTTTTTAATATTTTACGAAATGTAATAATGAGTGCAAAAAATAACAATACAAGATTAAGCAAATAATTACACGGTTGGAACTAATTCCTAGACTTTTCTACTTCACATGTGTACTCAAGTCCATTGAATATGATAAGAGTACGGATGTGGGCAGGGTTGAACCCAGGACTCGAGCATTGGGGGAGCCAAAAAGGAGACATCAGGACATGTATAGTCGAGTGAGTTAAAAGAGAGTTCAAACAGATTAAATAACTATTAAAACTAGTAAATCAATGCTAGAAATAAACATGTAAATAATGAAAACATACTCTTCAAATGAGATGTTTTAAATTTTCAATTAGTCGAACCTAATAAAATTAAAGTTACTTTTGGAATTATGTTTTCTTTTTTCAGACTATATGATTTTTATATTGACTAATTATTCATCATACAATTATTTTTTTTTTGGTCTTTGATAGATAGAGAAACTAGAAAACATTTAGGGTTTAGTTATTTTAAAATTTTGTTATATACTTGCACATCTGTGAGTATCTCCAATTTTTAACTAAATCTCTTATCAAATTTAAATTTGACAAAAATTTTGGTAAGAATGAGGTCTAATACTTATTAAAGTCGTATCAAATTAAGGGAGAAGCAAGTCAAATTAAGGATGAACCAAAATTTTCATCAAATTATTATCAAGTATTTTTTCTTATAAATTTGATGAAAAAGATAAAGGATTGGAGATGATTTTTTTTTTTTAATATCAAAATTGGTTAAAGGAAAATTTTGAGATAAGTTAAATGTTTTTAAAAAGATTTGATGAAAGTTTTGATTCACACCATTAGGTGAGTTATATCAAATTAAGTATTTAGACTAAACTTGAAGAAGTAGTTTATCAAATAATGTCAAGGCAGGTGGCAGGAAAGACACCCGAATTTGAGAAATTAATTTATCAAATAAAATAAGAGTGCTGCTATTAGCATCTGTCAAAATTCTTTAGACTCTTCATTTTATAATTTTTTTTTATTACAATTATACTCTAAAGTAAAATTATATTAAAACACATTATTAAATGGAACACCCACCTATCAATAAGAACTAATACTCTATAATATTGGACATCCACCCCCACCCCCACTCCCACTCCCACTCCCACCCCCAACTCCAACTATACGTATTCTATGTTTGTAAATCCTAAACCTATTACTTTTCATAACCAACTAACATAAACCCTAAATCTATTATTTTTCATAATCATCTTAAATCTTGAATGTGTCATCTTCATTACCATCATTAACGTTATTAAACTTGAAAGTTTTGCTTCAAGTATAGCGTATACTTCATCATCTTATAAGTTTATCTGTCTTGCATTAACATTCTTGGTCGTTTTCGGTCGTTCTTGTTTCTAGTTCTAGGTTTGCATGGTTTGTCGATTGTTAGAATTATATTCGATAATACAGTACTGAACATAATCCTTTCGTTCAATACATAGGTTCCGAACATTAATGCAGATAGTCAGTTATGTAATTTTCTTTGTTAAACTAACTTAGAATAGAAAAGAATGAAATGGAATGGATTTAAGTTAGGTATTTTGAATGGATTTAATTCATGTTATTTTGATTTGTGAATTGGAATGGATTAAAGTTATACAGTGATGAACAAATTTTGTTCGGACATACAGTGCTGATAGGATCATTATTGTTCGACAAAACAGTTCTGAACAAAATACATTTTTTTGGCTACACAGTGGTGAACAAATTGTTTTGGACTACATTCAGAATTCTGATGGCGATTTAGATGATGATTCTGATGGCGATTCAAACGATAATTCTGTTTTTCCTCATCTTGCAAACGGTTATACAAATTCCGTAGAAATTGGAGTATCTTCGATCAATCTCAGCGATGACGAAGATACAAAAAGCGACGAAGATACAAAAAGCAACGAAGAATATGATGATGAAGGGATGAGAGAGGTTACTGATTCGACGATACGGAAAGCGTTCAAAGAAGATGAGAGTCGTCGGAATGCTCCGTTGACGGCTGAGACGGCGACGAGAGTGATGGAGGGTTGGGGTCCAAGAATTCTATACTGGACCAAAGCTCCAAACTCTGAAGATTGAGTGAGTCAGGAAAGGAGATGGATGAAAAATTAGGTGGGTGTTCATTTCATTGTGAAAATATTATGAATATGGATAGATTTAGTAATAAGTGGAGTGTCCAAAAAAATATTATTAAAATTTAGGATTTAGGGTTGGGGTCCAAAGAAATGGGGGGTCCAAAGAATTTTGGTAGGTGCTAATAGCAGCACTCTAAAATAAAATATGAGAATTCCTTTCTTTTTTTTTTTTTGGGAGGGGGGGGGCAAGTAACCCAACCCCCCCTCTCTCCGCCCCTAGATGTGGGATATATTTCTCACACCTGTACCTAATTTATTCACTTCAATCATCTAATTTTATATAATGTTTGAAGAATACAATACTCATATTTGCTAGTAAAGAAATGTTTCTAGCTTGTCACATAAATAAGCGATATAAATTCTATATTGTTCCTAAATACTTCTCAATTTAAAGTACATTTCTAAATAAATTACTATATCCAATCTTAAAACACTACACAATATGCAATCTGTTTTAAGATGTGTCCTTGTACTTGCACACAATTTTTAGATGCATATCCCAACATTTTAAGATTTTAGATTTAGAACGCTTGAACATGTACCGGTCACCCAATACTCATATCTGAGTCCGTGTAACAAAAGACTAAACCTTGTTATCTTCTTTGGAAGTTGAGGAACTTGATGCCATAAGCAAAGACAGAGAAGAAGAGAACAACCCAAGCAATATGGGCCACTGCAACTACTGGTAGGAAGTCATGGTCAAAACCCAAGTGTCTACTGAGGAATAACTTCAATGGCACATTTCCCTCTCCAGGTATCTCCAGCGAAACGCTTTTGTCGCCTACTTGAGAAGTCACAAGTCCATAGATTGTCCAAGATACTGGAGAAGCCCAGTAGCACCACCTCCACCAGACCGGGATTTGCTGCAATGATCAAAAGATGTCAATTTATAAGCTTATCTGAGTTGCTTATAACTTCTTTTTTAATTACTCTGAGAGTTTGTGTCAGGCTGTTTTGATGCAACTTTTGCTTATAACTTGTTAAGTAGAAACAACTTAAATAAGTTGAAAAAAAGCTAATTATCTAGGAGCTGGGGGAAGGGTGTTTTTGACTTCTGCTTTCTAATAATTAGCTTTAAGCTTACAAAACAGCATAAGGATTTGACATACTGGTCTAGGAATGAGGAAGCCAGAGAATAAGTTCCAGAAGTTGAGGAAGAAGGACATCACAACGGCAGCGATTTGGAAGCCTGGAGTCAGTGCAACAATCATCATGCCGTATATTGTGAAGTAGATGAAACACATCAACATGTAGTAGTAGAACCACAAGACTTTTCCCACTTTCCACTCAAACCCAATCATGGAGAAAAGGAGAAGGCTGTACACCAATGTTTGAATCGTGACATAGACCATCTCTATGCTCACCTGCCATGATTGATTTTTCTTATTTTGACCATGGTTTTGATTAAGGTTATTACTAAATTTTAATAAATAAATAAATAAATAAAATTTGCATTTTATTTCTCTCGAAATACTAGCTTTTTGCGTGCTTTTATTGATGTGTCGTGTTACCTGAGCAAATGCGTAAGGCAATGCTGAGTACATCCCAGCTGCTTTTTCACGGTAAAATACTGTTCTCTCAATAGCAACAATAGGCAGCACAGAATTAGCATTACTGCCTGCAAGGAAGAGAACAGCAGCATACATAGCTCCCACAAGATTTTCCAGATCTTGTTGTTTGGTTCTGTTAAAAAAAACAAAAAATGCAAAAACAAAAATCTGAAGTTTAGGACCAGATATAAATACCCAATTTCATTGAATAGAAAAAAAAAAAAAAAATTTAAATTGAAACAAAAAGTAATGCAAGCCATGAAGTGTGGCATGTTTTCACTTTCTTTTGGAGAAAAAAAAAAAAAAAAAAAATCTATTGAGAATGGCATGCTGGTCTATCTAGACTAGAGTGCAAAGCAAATTCCAACAATAATCAAAGAGGTTAAATATATTTTTAAAATAATGAAGAAATTTTATTGACTTACGTCTGCTGTCCTTTGTTCCAGAAAACTGAACCAAATAAAGCCCCAATTACAATTGTCATGAAGAATCGAATGCCATTATATTGGGGGTTCCTCCAGTAAGACCAGTGCTGTTTCCAGAAACAAGCTTTGCACTGAGTAATGAATGATTGGGAGTACTTGGTTGGGAAGTAGATGTCCTTGGATCGTGGTGGAGGAGTACTGAGTTCTTTAATGAGTTCTTGATTTCTCCTGAGGGAGTGTAAAGAGGGTGAAAAAAAAAATTTAAAAAAAAGAAGAGTGGTTGTGATAAATATATCAGAGAAAATGCAAGAAAAGAAGATCAAGTATATGTTTAAAATAAAAATATCATATTTTGCTTACTGATAAAGGGATGAGTTGGCATATATCTCAGCAAAATCCATATTCAGTTCAGTCTCAACTGAAGAAGCACTAATTTCCAACATCCATGTAGCGGGATTGTAACCGTCTCTAATATTGGGAACCCCGGGGATGGACTGTTGCAGGTTATATATATTAATCCATACTAAAATGTCAAGTAATAGAAAATTGCTTGTCCAGACACATTAAGGCTGAATTTGGATAGGAATTTAGAAAATAAAAAGAAACGGCAAGGGAAGTAGAGAAAATATTTAGCTTATATTTCATTTACATTTTCCTTTCCCTTTTTTAAATCCCTACTCAAATCCATGATCTAAACATAGCCACTCAAATCCATGATCCAAACATAGCCTAAATTTCCAAGCTTGGACGTTTTTGCCTTTTGGGAATACAAGCTTAGACTTCAGAAGAGGGGAAAGAGGAAAAAATATTCATGATTGTTTTTAATAATAAAAAGCAAACATGAGAAATAGGAAGAAATCTACTCACCTTAAAATATTCTACAAGCTTGTCAGACCGGCGACCTAGAGGTCCTGCATAAATGACTTGGCCTCCTCTCTTCATCAGAAGTAACTGCAATAAGCACAATAATTGGTTGGTTTTTTATGTGCCACAATTGGACCAAAGGTCTCATATCATAAAAATAAACAAACATCAAAAATATGATTTAGGAAATTGAGTCAAAACCTCATCAAAGGCTTCAAAAATGTCTATACTTGGTTGGTGAATTGTGCACACTACGGTTCTTCCTGTTTCCACTGTATTTCTCACAGTTCGCATAACAATGGCTGCGGCTCTAGCATCAAGGCCAGATGTTGGTTCATCCATGAAGATTATAGATGGGTTAGCAACCAATTCTACAGCTATTGTTAGCCTTTTTCTTTGTTCTGTTGAAAGACCATTAACTCCTGGAAGCCCAACTAAAGAATTCCTTATTGGATTAAGCTCAACCAACTCCATCACTTCTTTAACAAACATCTATGGTATCAAGAAAACAATCATACATTCAATTATTAAACAATTTTAATTTTAAGATTTTGGAGATTCTAGGGACATTTACCAAGTGCTATACCTTGCGTGTTTTTATGTTCATGTCTGAAGAAAGACGGAGCCAAGCTGAATATAGGAGAGATTCATAAACAGTAACATGTGGTGAGTGAACATCATTCTGTTCACAGTAACCGCTAACCCGAGCAAATGTCGCTTGGTTCTTTGGGTAACCTGAAATACTGATACTTCCTTCAATATATCCACTAGTCTTCCTTCCTGCTAATACGTCCATCAATGTGGTCTTTCCAGCACCACTAACGCCCACGAGAGCTGTCAATATACCTGGTCTGAAAGCACCACTTACATCTCTTAGCAGTTGAAGACGATCCTCCCCAATTCCCTGTCTTTTCATTTCCTGGTGACAAAAAAAGAAGTTAAAATTTCAACTCATTCAAGCAGTCAAAATTTAAAAAGTTCATATCATCACATTATATCTGTTTTTGGAGAAAACCAAAGTAAAACTGAATATGTGGCATTGGTAAGTTGTTCACTGAAAAAACGTGAAATAAAAGATAGTCTAACCATTTAAAACCAAGTGAAAGAACTTATATGTTGCAATGCGACAGTAGCTTACCTGGAACGTGGATCATTCCGGTACATGGGAACGGGAACGTTGTAAACCACGTGCTCTAAAATATGGTTGGATAGGAGTAGACTTGTATAAATTACACTAAAAGAATTTAAGATACTTCAATAGTAATTATCTTTTAACTATTAGGCATTCAATAAAAATGTAGTAAAATATTTCTATGATCATAATGTCAAAACTTCACTCACCTTCAATTTAATTTCATTATATTTGATTTATTTTTCCTCCTAAGGTAACATTTTAAGAAAAATATATTAGAAAATAACTTTTGACATTGCTTCGGATCACTAAATTTACCATTTTGGAACAAAGTGTACATGTTTCAGAACGTGTGTTTCAAAATGTAATTTGATTTGCTATGGTATTAGCGTTTTCTAGCAACACTAGGAAGGAAATGGTTGCAACCTACTGGAAAAATATCGGTTTTTTTCACTCACAAGAAATCAGTAAGTCAGGTAATTCACCAGATATCATGTTCCTTACATCAGAATGGAATGGTGTTTCACTACCCTATATATCATGTTTCTCAAATCAGAAAAAAGATAAAGATAAAAGAGAAACAGAAATTTATCAACATAAGCACTAGACAACAAACTACTTAGAATGACTCACAGTGGGCATATCCACATAGTAGTTGATATGATTGAATGCAAGTGAAAGGGGTTGGAAGGGAAAAAGCATTCCTTTTCTAAGTGCATGATCAGTGACACCAACACTTGAGTCAGTACCCCGTGAAGCATTTCTCACTGTCATATCAAAACCTATAAAATCAATCAGAAGATTTCAAAATTAAGATCAGTAGATCATTTTTTACACAACAGGGATCGATTAATGTCATGTCATTTTCTCGTTACAACCCAAGAAAAAGAACTAAAAGAGAAAGCTAGCATTTTTTGATGCTCAAAAGTCTCACAAAAATTTATCTTTACCTCTGTATTCAAAAATTGGTTTTGTTTTTGCACTGCTTAGATCTGATTTAAAACAAGATATCCTTTTGAAAAACCTATTCCTATTGCTGTTTTCTTAATTCCTCTTAGGATATCTGGTTTCCCCACTTCATTGACATCATTACACACACAATGCAATTCAACTTGCCATGAACTTTAAAATGGAAAAGAAAGGTGATAAAGGAGTAACTAGTGACCTACGTGTCTAACTTAATCGGCAGCAAGAGAAATAGAAGACGAGATCATTAAGTAAAGATCAAAAGAGACAAAGGTAAAGGCTCAAACCTTCAGAGGTCATTTGTCCAGATGATTTCTTATTCTTCTTTCCAACATCTTCATCCAAGACTATAGATTTTGAATCACTAAGAGCTGATGTAGAACATCCAGAAACAGGGTTGTTAATCCTGGAAATCTACTTCCAACGAAGGAAATCCATTTTCAAATAAAAATATCTGAACCAAATGACTAGATGAGATAGCTTACGATTCAAAAAAGTCAATGCTGCAATAAATAAAATGTTGAAGAGAAGAGAAAACCCCAAGAGCGCTCCAACACAAACCCAAAACATGTAGTCATCCGTGAAGAAGCCTCTAGACTTGAGAAGGACTTTCCCAACTGTAGGTGCATGAATTCGGGGGTCTGGATTGGGCTGCAATAAGAAAAATGTTCAGAATTTTGAGAATGTAAAGATACTACGCAAACAGTAAAAGAGAACTTACGGCGCTCCATCTTTTGTCAAGAAATTCATTAATGACTAAAGCATTTTGTCCATACATCACTGGAGAAATATAATAGCCCCATATCATAAATGGCTCAATGTCATCTGCAGGCACAAAAGGAAATGAATGGTTGTAGATGTAGTGTTTTGATCATCGAATATATAAACAATCACATGAAAGAATCCACAACTTACTTGGCTAAATGTCAAGCTATATTCAACAATGTGGTATAAAGATTGGTAAATTAAAAGCTCATTCTAATTCAAGATAGGCTCAAAAGTGAAAATAGAAATCAGGCAGCTTACTTTGGGCAACTATAAATCCTCCAAGCAGAATATTCATTATCAATGTGCAGGTTCCTAAAGTGCATACAACAACCAGCTTTCTTCCCACTGCAGCAACAAAGCGAAAGAGAGAGAGAGACATTTGATGTATACTGAACAATGCCAATAACTGCTGGAAAAACCTGAATCAGATGGTGGGTATTTGTCAGTGAATAAATTATCAGGTTCAAGTGACCACTAAATGCAGAGTGGGAAGAATAAATTTCTAATGGAGAATTTAAGTTGGTAAGCAAGAGTATAAACATGAAAAACTATCACGAGAAACCAAGAACACGCAGACCACTACTACCTGCTGGTGTCTGGAGCAAACCCAATTGTGTAATATGTAAGACTGATCCATATCGCTGATTCCACTAAGGAGAGGGGTATACTGAGGACCCAAATTGGCAACCCAAAAGCCCATGGAGGATAGAATAAGAAATCCCTCTGTTTATAGAATACAGGAAGCCTCAAAACAGTCAATGCAACCTCTGTCAACCCGTTAAACAATACATTCATGAGAGTGAAGAAAAGAGCTCCGAAAAATTTTCCTCCATCTTGCAAAGAGCCAGATGGCATTGTTGTCCTCAAGAACACATTCAAGGCTATCGATGAAATGATTATTATCTCTACAGTCTTGAATATGTATACAAAACTGTTGCGCTTCATTAGCAGCCACTCTCTGTCAAAGCACGCCTTAAACAGT
Organism: Camellia lanceoleosa; assembly: GCA_025200525.1. NCBI lineage: Eukaryota > Viridiplantae > Streptophyta > Magnoliopsida > Ericales > Theaceae > Camellia > Camellia lanceoleosa. The sequence continues at coordinate 36,387,857 of CM045761.1, forward strand.
TCCCATTTGGAGATTCCATACTTGTCTCTCACCAGTGCAGCCGGGTGAGTTCTTGATTTATCGTAAGGAACATTAAGATCTGCTTCTAGCTTTTGGCCAATATGGAATGATTTGAAGGACTCTGCAAATTCAGGAACTGAGATATATGTGTAAGGTTGGTTTTTATTTAACCAATATTGTTCTTGATCCTTCTTAGAAGTTACTTCTTGGAGAAAATCTGCTATTCCTTTCCTTTCTGGGCACTTGAAACCCATGTACTCAAAGAACTCAAGGATGTCCTCGCGTGGACCATGATAGACAATTTGCCCTTCTGAAAGTAAGATAATGTCATCGAATAGATCATAGGTCTCGGGGTCTGGCTGCAGAACAGAGATGATCATGGTCATCTCCATTATATGTGCCATTTGTCTCATGAACTTGACAATCTGAAAAGTGGTAGAACTGTCCAACCCGGTTGATATCTCATCCATAAAAAGAGCTTTTGCTGGTCCAACCAACATCTCTCCTGCACCCAAATAAATCATAAAAAGATATTGGACTGATAAATTAGTATAAAATCATAGTAACAAGCAAAAGAAAGATTATTCCAATTTTCTTTTTTTTTTTGGGATGAATCTAGGCAGCATGTAGCAAAATTGGAGTCGTCAATAGATTTTTTTCTTTCTTTCTACACGATACAAAAAAAGTTAATCATGCAATTAAAAACTACTAGGCATTTAACAACTAAATATACCATCAATTTATTTGTCAGTTATGGGTATGTTATAAGTGCGCATTTGAGAGGAGATCTGGGATCTAGACTCTCAATCTATCATCTCCAAATTGCAAAAAACAGAAGGAGAGAGAGTTCTAGTGAGATTCACACATATACCTTGAAGAATTGAGAGTTATGAAGCACGGACACGGATACGGACACCGACACGGGACACAGCAATTTTCAAAAAATTGGGACACGGACACTACGGGGGATACGGTGAATTTTTTTTTATGTATTTTTATGTGTTATATAGATTTGTATTACATTCATCCTAAATCAAAATTAACAAACACTAACATAGTACATTAATTCAATAAATATAACTACTACAGTTAAACAAATTAATAGATCATCCATTCACAAAAAAGTTATAATAAATGATAACAAAAATTAAGACAATAAGGGAAAAATATTTAACATCCAACAGTATTCTTCACAAAAGCACTAAATAAGAGAGGCAAAAGAAGGGAAAAAAAAAGTGAGCCCTGCCGTGTCCCAACATGGACAAGTGTGTCCCTGTCGCGTCCCATATCATGTCCCAATATGGACACCTGTGTCCCCGCCGTGTCCCCTACAAAAAAATCATTGGCGAGTCCCGTACATGTCCCCGTGTCCCCGGCGTGTCTGCGTGTCGGACACGGCCACGACACCGATTTTGGAGTGTCCATGCTTCATAGATTGAGAGTGATCTAGCGATCAAAGCTACATGAATTGAACAACATCAAGGGTTTCTACATCAATTACACTTGCCGAGAAATGTGTTCTTCGGTGGATTCGGAGAACTTGAGCTTGGAAGCATTAATGGATTCCGAAGTGGCTCACTGTTGTGTATTCGACATTGGCGTTGTGGATTTGGCCGTTGAGAAGCAATTTCATGGTGAAGATGGCGTTTTGAAGAGGCTTAGAGGATTTGAGACAATTGGGCATGGATTTGCTAGGTGATCGTATGAATTCCTTGTGTAATTCTTATTCTTCTTAGTGGATTTGACTCCAATTGTTGTTTTTTCAACATTAAATCTGTCTTGTCCTTAATTGCTTAGATCTAATTTGGTTTGCATTGAATTAGATTAGATCATATTGTGATTGTGTTCATTGTTCAATTGGTTGAGAGATCGGTGGAATTGAATCCTTAAAAAAAATCAACGTATCTCAAAATTAGGGGTATAACCATCAAAAAGCAAATGACAACATTTTATTGAAGTTTTGTTGTTAAAGATCTTTTAAATTAAGTGATAAAAACAATGACATCAAATGACAAGAAAGACAATGAAAAAGGATTAAGAACAATTGCAAAAAGTTCCAAGACATTGCCACTGGGGACAGCATTAGAAGAAGTGTTACCAATATACATGAATGGAAAAAGTCCGAATTAATTAAAACCATAAATCAATAAATATTGACATGGAATGGGAAAACACTTGGTAGAAAAAAGTAAGTAGTGAACTAGACAATCATAAACTAACAAGAACAATAAATATTTCTTTTTTAAGTCTTGAAAAAGCATACCAGTGGTCAAACGCTTCTTTTGTCCACCAGAAATACCCCTTCTCATGTCATCACCAACCATAATATCCATGCAATTATCCAATCCGAGTATCTGTTACAAGTTTGTTAGTAAAGAGAAATAAAGTCCTGACATAGCAGGAAAATAAATGTAACGGCAAGAAATTTAAGCAGTGAACCTTGATAACATAATCTGTAAGCAAACTGGTTTCTTGGCCAGATACTGCTGTGGCCTTCATAAATGCATCAATCTCAGGATCTGGTTCAATTCCCGCTTCTTTTTCTCGTTTTGAGAGCTCAACCAGCATTTCATATCTTTTCCCGACCCCCAAACAGCGTGCTGAAAAATCCAATGTCTCCCTCACTGTCATCTCTCCATGGTGAAGATCATGTTGACTGACATAAGCACAGGTCCTTTGAGGAACAAATTCATTCAACTCATGACCACAATAGGTAATTTTTCCAGATACCTATTCAAAACTAAGAGTTACCAATATGCATAAATAAATATATAAACAATCATTATAAAGCCTAACACACTAATTAATTAAAAAAAAATTATTGATAATGATTAAGAAATCACACCCTTAGATCCTGATCAAGCTTCCCTGCAAGTGCCAGCAACAATGTTGTTTTCCCAGCACCTGGTGGACCCAAAAGCAGTGTCATCCTGAAAGAAAAACATGAAATCAGTAACTAGAAACATGAATGCAATGGTAGAACATAAATGAACTCAATCTACTTCAACAAAACAACTAATTGGATTAATCAATAGAACACAAGAAAACAATGCAAAAAACTGAATTCGCTAAGCAGTTTTCACCTTATACCATGCAAAATAACAAAATTCAAATTATTTTCCATGTTGCCAATAGTTGATCAACCAAACTCTTTTTTCTTTTTCTTTTTTTAATGAAAATTTTGCTTGGGCAATAATAATATTAACAAGAAAATCTTTTACCTTGATGGTTTGATGATGCCGCTAACATCTTTAAGTATCTGGATTTTTCTCTTCTTAGAAGGGGCAAGCCAAATTAGTCCAAGAACACTCTGTTGTTAATAACATAGAAACAGTATTAATAGTAAGCAAAAAAGCACAGACCATATGGAAATATAACATGTTCTTTCTATAGTCAAATTGCATCTTCATGGACCATTTACCACATGAAAAAATATAAAAAAGGAAATAGATACGTCTGCAATAATTTGTTTCACATCAAAAGCAGAAATATAATAGTAATAACTTATTTACTGATTCATTTTTAGTGACTTTAATTCTATCCATTCACAAATATCTAAGAAAAAAAATAATAACAAAAAAGAAGCCCATCATTATATGAGCTTTGACAAATTATTTAGTGCTCCTAAGATAAGGCTTAATAGAGCCATACATGTGGTTACTACATGAATATCATGGAAATGCATAGCTCATGCAGACCCAGACTTGAGATTTTCGGGGCCTAAAACTGATAATGAACTAATAAATATCATTAAATTATTTGGAGTCCTTCATATTTTTTTTTATTCAACCAAATTTTTTTTTGAAGGTAAAGGACACACAATTTTTGTCAAAAGAGTTAGGGTTAGGAATTAAATAGGGAGAAAGAGTGGGCCCTTTTAATTTTGAATGGCAATTTATTTTAAGTTAGTTTGGGTATTTTTTAATTTTTTTTGGACTTAAAACATACCTAATATATTACACTAAATTATAATAGGGGGACCTCTTTTTCAAGTGTATTTTGGGGAGTCCTAAGCCATGACCTGGTGGGCTTATGCCCAGGGCCAACTCTGAGCTCATGGCACTTTGGTCCTACGCCAACGTGCGACTCGGTTGGGCGCGTTACCTAGAGCATGCAATGATTTTTCCAAACCACAAGAAAGGATTTGCAAGTGTCCTTTCTGATGATGTTGACAAAATAAGTGTATCCTTATATTTGCACAAAGTTTGTCAGCAAACCTTGAAGCAACTGTTCAAAAGAACAAAATTTATATAGAAAATAACATATTAGTCCTACTTTTCCCATGAAAAAGGTGTTGCTAGACACTATTTTTATAACAAAATTTCTTGAAGAGATGGTACTAATAGAAAGAAACGATATAATATATAAGAAAACAAATATTGATGAGTAATAAGATCTAAAAAGATTTAAAATGTAAGATAAAGAGGTAAAAAGATGAGATATATATATATATATGAATGTTTTGGTGTTACATTTATTATATTTAATAAATTAAATTATATGTAAATTTATATTTAAGAGTTAATTACACTAAGATCTCTCATCTATTAGCGAATATCACGCTACCTCTATCTATGAACCGTACGTATTGAACCTTCAAATGTAAAAATCATACAAATATACCCCTTTGAAGGTGGTTTAGTGTGTGTATGGAAGGAGTGAAAGTGATACATCTATACTATCTATACTATTATATTAAGTAAATACTGGACTTGGTATCCAAGTCTTCTCCTTGCGCCACACGTCCTTACTTTTTTTTATCAAAAATAAAAAATTAAATATTGAGATGGTGAAAGGGACTCAAATCTACAATTATTGGTTAGTAAACAATACTAATAGACACTATATGTTTTTAATTCAAAATCACGATTTATATTTTACAGATTTAACAACACACCTATGGGATGTGCAAACTCACTAGTTTTTATAGTTGAAATGGTCAAAAAGTATGAATTTATAAAGAGTGCTGCTATTAGCGCATTATAAATTATTGTGGACCCTCTAATTTTTAGCTTTTTTTTTTTATTACAATAATAATCTCAAATAAAATTACTACAAAAGATATCATTAATTTTGGGATATCCCATCTCACAATTAAACCTACACACCCACTACGTCATGAATTAAAGTTTATGAGAGCACCCACCTCCATCACCACCCATCCATCTTTCTCAAATCTCATCTTCAAAACCTATCCACCTTCAAAATCTTGAAAACCCTTTGGCGGCAATATTCCGGCGGTAACGGTGACAATCATTTGATTACCTACACTTTTCCGGCTATGATAATGAGTGGAAATTTTTTTGGTAACCACGACTCTATAAGACGAGAGGAGTACAACAATAAAAACTTAGAGGAGGTTTATAACTTTGATGTTATTCTTAACTCAGAGAAGATTGGCCTTGTAAGGGTAAGTTTTTTGAAAAAAATGGCAAAAATAATAAAATATGTTCGTCATTTTTTTGGGACTGAACTCCTGAACATATATAACCGAAATTCGGGAACACAGGCCCGAACATTGTTTATTTGTTTTGGAATGGGTAACCGAACATTAATTTTGAACTTTTTGTGATCTGGGATGAGTCCAGAATAAAGAAAACTCGAAGAATTGAACTTTTTCAAGAACTGCGAATCGGAGATTTTGATCTCCGAGAAGTGATTGTATGACAGGTTAAGATAAGTAAGGTTTGTGACAATCATAGACAAGTTTTGTATTGGAACATCTCCTGAAAGATTATTGTGGCTCAAATCAAGAGCTTGGATTTGAGAACAACGAAAAATATCAGATGGGAAGTTACAGTATTCTTCTTCTTCTTAGTGGATTTTGTTAGGGTGTTTTGGAAGGGAGATCTTTTTGGAGGTGTGCATTTAATGAGTTGAATGTTTAAGGATAATTTTGGTATTATTTGGAGGAAGAAATTTTTTTTTAAGGGTTTCAAAATTTATAAGTGGAGTCTAAAAAAATGGAGGGTTCAAAATAATTTATGGAGAGTTAATAACAGTACTTTTTATAAATAAGAAGTAAATTAATATTCG